>OX104039.1:44372942-45012942 GCA_944470415.2 Schistosoma rodhaini | reverse complement strand
TCATCATCATCATCATCATCATCATCATCATCATCATCATCATCATCATCATCATCATCATCATCATCATCAATCATCATCATCATCATCATCATCATCATCATCATCATCATCATCATCATCATCATCATCATCATCATCATCATCATCATCATCATCATCATCATCATCATCATCATCATCATCATCATCATCATCATCATCATCATCATCATCATCATCATCATCATCATCATCATCATCATCATCATCATCATCATCATCATCATCATCATCATCATCATCATCATCATCATCATCATCATCATCATCATCATCATCATCATCATCATCATCATCATCATCATCATCATCATCATCATCATCATCATCATCATCATCATCATCATCATCATCATCATCATCATCATCATCATCATCATCATCATCATCATCATCATCATCATCATCATCATCATCATCATCATCATCATCATCATCATCATCATCATCATCATCATCATCATCATCATCATCATCATCATCATCATCATCATCAGCATCATCATCATCATCATCATCATCATCATCATCATCATCATCATCATCATCATCATCATCATCATCATCATCATCATCATCATCATCATCATCATCATCATCATCATCATCATCATCATCATCATCATCATCATCATCATCATCATCATCATCATCATCATCATCATCATCATCATCATCATCATCATCATCATCATCATCATCATCATCATCATCATCAATCATCATCATCATCATCATCATCATCATCATCATCATCATCATCATCATCATCATCATCATCATCATCATCATCATCATCATCATCATCATCATCATCATCATCATCATCATCATCATCATCATCATCATCATCATCATCATCCATCATCATCATCATCATCATCATCATCATCATCATCATCATCATCATCATCATCATCATCATCATCATCATCATCATCATCATCATCATCATCATCATCATCATCATCATCATCATCATCATCATCATCATCATCATCATCATCATCATCATCATCATCATCATCATCATCATCATCATCATCATCATCATCATCATCATCATCATCATCATCATCATCATCATCATCATCATCATCATCATCATCATCATCATCATCATCATCTCATCATCATCATCATCATCATCATCATCATCATCATCATCATCATCATCATCATCATCATCATCATCATCATCATCATCATCATCATCATCATCATCATCATCATCATCATCATCATCATCATCATCATCATCATCATCATCATCATCATCATCATCATCATCATCATCATCATCATCATCATCATCATCATCATCATCATCATCATCATCATCATCATCATCATCATCATCATCATCATCATCATCATCATCATCATCATCATCATCATCATCATCATCATCATCATCATCATCATCATCATCATCATCATCATCATCATCATCATCATCATCATCATCATCATCATCATCATCATCATCATCATCATCATCATCATCATCATCATCATCATCATCATCATCATCATCATCATCATCATCATCATCATCATCATCATCATCATCATCATCATCATCATCATCATCATCATCATCATCATCATCATCATCATCATCATCATCATCATCATCATCATCATCATCATCATCATCATCATCATCATCATCATCATCATCATCATCATCATCATCATCATCATCATCATCATCATCATCATCATCATCATCATCATCATCATCATCATCATCATCATCATCATCATCATCATCATCATCATCATCATCATCATCATCATCATCATCATCATCATCATCATCATCATCATCATCATCATCATCATCATCATCATCATCATCATCATCATCATCATCATCATCATCATCCAAATCATCATCATCATCCAAATCATCATCATCATCATCATCATCATCCAAATCATCATCATCATCATCATCATCATCATCATCATCATCATCATCATCATCATCATCATCATCATCATCATCATCATCATCATCATCATCATCATCATCATCATCATCATCATCATCATCATCATCATCATCATCATCATCATCATCATCATCATCATCATCATCATCATCATCATCATCATCATCATCATCATCATCATCATCATCATCATCATCATCATCATCATCATCATCATCATCATCATCATCATCATCATCATCATCATCATCATCATCATCATCATCATCATCATCATCATCATCATCATCATCATCATCATCATCATCATCATCATCATCATCATCATCATCATCATCATCATCATCATCATCATCATCATCATCATCATCATCATCATCATCATCATCATCATCATCATCATCATCATCATCATCATCATCATCATCATCATCATCATCATCATCATCATCATCATCATCATCATCATCATCATCATCATCATCATCATCATCATCATCATCATCATCATCATCATCATCATCATCATCATCATCATCATCATCATCATCATCATCATCATCATCATCATCATCATCATCATCATCATCATCATCATCATCATCATCATCATCATCATCATCATCATCATCATCATCATCATCATCATCATCATCATCATCATCATCATCATCATCATCATCATCATCATCATCATCATCATCATCATCATCATCATCATCATCATCATCATCATCATCATCATCATCATCATCATCATCATCATCATCATCATCATCATCATCATCATCATCATCATCATCATCATCATCATCATCATCATCATCATCATCATCATCATCATCATCATCATCATCATCATCATCATCATCATCATCATCATCATCATCATCATCATCATCATCATCATCATCATCATCATCATCATCATCATCATCATCATCATCATCATCATCATCATCATCATCATCATCATCATCATCATCATCATCATCATCATCATCATCATCATCATCATCATCATCATCATCATCATCATCATCATCATCATCATCATCATCATCATCATCATCATCATCATCATCATCATCATCATCATCATCATCCAAATCATCATCATCATCATCATCATCATCATCATCCAAATCATCATCATCATCATCATCATCCAAATCATCATCATCATCATCATCATCATCATCATCATCATCATCATCATCATCATCATCATCATCATCATCATCATCATCATCATCATCATCATCATCATCATCATCATCATCATCATCATCATCATCATCATCATCCAAATCATCATCATCATCATCATCATCATCATCATCATCATCATCATCATCATCATCATCATCATCATCATCATCATCATCATCATCATCATCATCATCATCATCATCCAAATCATCATCATCATCATCATCATCATCATCATCATCATCATCATCATCATCATCATCATCATCATCATCATCATCATCATCATCATCATCATCATCATCATCATCATCATCATCATCATCATCATCATCATCATCATCATCATCATCATCATCATCATCATCATCATCATCATCATCATCATCATCATCATCATCATCATCATCATCATCATCATCATCATCATCATCATCATCCAATCATCATCATCATCATCATCATCATCATCATCATCATCATCATCATCATCATCATCATCATCATCATCATCATCATCATCATCATCATCATCATCATCATCATCATCATCATCATCATCATCATCATCATCATCATCATCATCATCATCATCATCATCATCATCATCATCATCATCATCATCATCATCATCATCATCATCATCATCATCATCATCATCATCATCATCATCATCATCATCATCATCATCATCATCATCATCATCATCATCATCATCATCATCATCATCATCATCATCATCATCATCATCATCATCATCATCATCATCATCATCATCATCATCATCATCATCATCATCATCATCATCATCATCATCATCATCATCATCATCATCATCATCATCATCATCATCATCATCATCATCATCATCATCATCATCATCATCATCATCATCATCATCATCATCATCATCATCATCATCATCATCATCATCATCATCATCATCATCATCATCATCATATCATCATCATCATCATCATCATCATCATCATCATCATCATCATCATCATCATCATCATCATCATCATCATCATCATCATCATCATCATCATCATCATCATCATCATCATCCAAATCATCATCATCATCATCATCATCATCATCATCCAAATCATCATCATCATCATCATCATCCAAATCATCATCATCATCATCATCATCATCATCATCATCATCATCATCATCATCATCATCATCATCATCATCATCATCATCATCATCATCATCATCATCATCATCATCATCATCATCATCATCCAAATCATCATCATCATCATCATCATCATCATCATCATCATCATCATCATCATCATCATCATCATCATCATCATCCAAATCATCATCATCATCATCATCATCATCATCATCATCATCATCATCATCATCATCATCATCATCATCATCATCATCATCATCATCATCATCATCATCATCATCATCATCATCATCATCATCATCATCATCATCATCATCATCATCATCATCATCATCATCATCATCATCATCATCATCATCATCATCATCATCATCATCATCATCATCATCATCATCATCATCATCATCATCATCATCATCATCATCATCATCATCATCCAAATCATCATCATCATCATCATCATCATCATCATCATCATCATCATCATCATCATCATCATCATCCAAATCATCATCATCATCATCATCATCATCATCATCATCATCATCATCATCATCATCATCATCATCATCATCATCATCATCATCATCATCATCATCATCATCATCATCATCATCATCATCATCATCATCATCATCATCATCATCATCATCATCATCATCATCATCATCATCATCATCATCATCATCATCATCATCATCATCATCATCATCATCATCATCATCATCATCATCATCATCATCATCATCATCATCATCATCATCATCATCATCATCATCATCATCATCATCATCATCATCATCATCATCATCATCATCATCATCATCATCATCCAAATCATCATCATCATCATCATCATCATCATCATCATCATCCAAATCATCATCATCATCATCATCATCATCATCATCATCATCATCATCATCATCATCATCATCATCATCATCATCATCATCATCATCATCATCATCATCATCATCATCATCATCATCATCATCATCATCATCATCATCATCATCATCATCATCATCATCATCATCATCATCATCATCATCATCATCATCATCATCATCATCATCATCATCATCATCATCATCATCATCATCATCATCATCATCATCATCATCATCATCATCATCATCATCATCATCATCATCATCATCATCATCATCATCATCATCATCATCATCATCATCATCATCATCATCATCATCATCATCATCATCATCATCATCATCATCATCATCATCATCATCATCATCATCATCATCATCATCATCATCATCATCATCATCATCATCATCATCATCATCATCATCATCATCATCATCATCATCATCATCATCATCATCATCATCATCATCATCATCATCATCATCATCATCATCATCATCATCATCATCATCATCATCATCATCATCATCATCATCATCCAAATCATCATCATCATCATCATCATCCAAATCATCATCATCATCATCATCATCATCATCATCATCATCATCATCATCATCATCATCATCATCATCATCATCATCATCATCATCATCATCATCATCATCATCATCATCATCATCATCATCATCATCATCATCATCATCATCATCATCATCATCATCATCATCATCATCATCATCATCATCATCATCATCATCATCATCATCATCATCATCATCATCATCATCATCATCATCATCATCATCATCATCATCATCATCATCATCATCATCATCATCATCATCATCATCATCATCATCATCATCATCATCATCATCATCATCATCATCATCATCATCATCATCATCATCATCATCATCATCATCATCATCATCATCATCATCATCATCATCATCATCATCATCATCATCATCATCATCATCATCATCAGGCAATTATTTTCAACCATGGAAGCATCGTACTTCAAGTTTACCAGTCTTTGGCACTCCGCGATTACTTCTTGTAATGCTACGTTCGGACACTATTCAATTTTGCTCGAAATTCTGGTTCTGATATCAGCATCTTCGGAAGATTGTAGGCTGCACACAAATACAAGACACTTAAACTGATCTGTCAGTGTTGATAATTTGAAGCTCTCACTCTCGTGGTTTACTAAACTGGCATGTTCCCCTCGGTCATCATCAGCTGCTTTTGTTATCTTGAGACATTAATGACGAATATTGAACAAGGATAACTGCTTAGCAAAGATTTGCGACAAAATATCAATCGTTTCATCAAAAGAAAAACCTCTAGGGTTCTTTGGAAGGATGAAATTACTGTAGCATTCATGTCCCACTGTGTCAAGTCTTCTTAAGAGTATTCTGACCTTGGCGGCGTCATCAAGTTTTTTAAGGTCGACCTTGAACAAATCTTCGAAACTAAATTCATGGATAGAATTATTAATATGGTCAACATGAGATTTAAAAGTATCATCCATAACCCCACTTTGATTTAGATTCAACTGTTGATTTAGAATCTCCATAAAACGAACCTGGAACTGTTAGAAACGTTTTTCTTGACGCTCTAGCAAAGCTTCAAATTGTTCAAAGGTAAATGACATCTCGATAAGCTAACCCTGTTGCCAGTTGTTATATCTCGAACTTAGATCCTTAGTACCAAGGACCACGACATAGGTATGACGTGGTATACTTGAGCACTCGAACACTCGAACCTTCCCACGTCGCAAAATCTGAATACAGAAGACTAGTAAGTAGGAATGTTATTCCCCAAACAGTATCCAATATATTTAGTATTGTTTGTTTGAATCTTCCAATTGATGATTAGGACTGCAGCTGGTCAGTCTCTTATTGGCATATGTGAATACTGTGCGTATTGCCTCGATATTGCCTTAATTCACAAGCATCATAAGCAATGTGTATTTTACGGATGTTTTTCATATTTTATAAAAGCACTTCGTAGTTTTTGCTCTGAACAACAAATTGGTTTGGCTGACCTGAGTTCTTATTCACATCAGTGGTTGTCGCTGTGTAATATTAGGCAAAACATCTATACCCCCGTTTTTGTTTCAGTTGAATGATTTTTATATCATACAGTTGCAGGATTTATGTATCCCCTTTCACTTTCAAAATAAACGTCTGTGACTGTAGTGATCGCTATCACCCAAGAGATTTGTTGTTTCTTGTGTTTGTTGTTAGGATATTTCATAGTAATAGGTGAACGTGTAGCTGGGGCGTGGGTGTCGAATATGACTTCGGCTAAATATTAATCGGATTCAAGTGGCTTTAAAACTCTTCAACAAGCGACGGTTCTTAACAGACTGCATATTTTAGCCAGTGCTTCATAGAAACTAGTGGATATCGCCGAACGGAATGCTCTTTGCCTTAATCTGCTGAACAAACTAAATTTCACGTCTGTCTAACAACCTCAGATGTCATTCCACCTCTTCGTCAATAACAAATAATACAGCCAATCTCTCCTTGTGGCTTTTTACTTTGTCACCGCCTGTGCCACGCTTTCAGTCAGGATGTCCATTGTGAAGTCGCGTTGACTACCGTAGCATTGTGTAATTCATTAAGGATCTACTTCCTTTATTCGTGGAGCCTTTGTTCTTCTAACGCTTTCTCTCTATCGACAGCTTAAACTACTTTTAACGACGCCCCACAAGAACATTTCACACTACGTCTCATTCCTTCACCAGTCTAAGTCTTCTAGCCGCTACAATCTTTGCCGCTGAACAGTGTCCACAATTCTATTTCGGCTGGGTCTCGTTTTGACCCTTATGACGTTTTTATAATTATGTGGATATTAGATTTATCCTTAAGACTATGTGCGCGTGTATGCATGTTTATAATATTAATTGATCAGATGGCTCAAATTCTTCTTGGTATATTTTCTCTATCGCTATGATTATAGTCCAAGGGACAGTTTCATTGTGCATTAAAATAGGGAAAAAGGAAAAAAATTGATTCTTGCCGGTTAGTTGCAGGTTTACATGCTCACAAGTGATTGTCATTTGGTTTTAGAAAAAGTTAAGTATTCGATTTCTGAGTATTGATTCGTATTCTCATTACTGAGTTGGGTGGATTCTTGTGTTTTACTAAAACTGGCAACTGATTTTAGTTGAACAACAGTTGAAAAACTGAAATCACTGAACATCTAAATAGTCTTAGTATGGGACTAACCAGTAGTGTACATCCGAGACCACTCCACAAGGATGTTGATGCCGAGGTTCACACAGTATTAGAAGACGCAGTTTCCGGACTTCCGGTCACATTCGAAGCCATTAAAGAAGCTAGTGAGAAGGATAATGTGTTGAAAATTGTTCGCCGCTGCAAACTCAACAAGTGAGATACACCTAGACTATGTGGAGAACTCTTGCAATATTTCCGTAGACGAGATTCTTTGACAGTTGTAGATTCCTGCATCATGTTTGGTCACCGTATTGTTATCCCCAGAAATCTTCGAAAACAAGTACTTAAGATGTTCAACAGTGGGCACCCAGGGATAAGTAAAATGAAGTCATTAGCTCGAAGCTACGCATACTGATCATCAATGGACCATGATGTAGAACGAAAGTGTCGCAGTTGTTCTTCCTGTTTAGAGGCCGCAAAGAACCCAAATAAAGCTGAACCGCAACCATGGTCAAAACCAGATGGTCCTTGGCAAATAATACACGCTGATTTTGCCGGTCCAATACGAGGTAGGAATTACTTAGTTGTTGTCGACGCTTTCACAAGATGGCCAGAAGTATACGATATGCCGAAAACGACATCAGAGAGTACGACAAGAAAAATGTCAGGATTAATTGCTTGTTTTGAGCTTCCCGAGATCTTAGTGACTGACAACGGCACCCAGTTCATGTCATCTGTTTTTAAACGGTTTTGCAATGAAAATGGCATATCACATCTACAGTCTCCTCCGTACCATCTTCATTCGAATGGCCAAGCAGAAAGATTTGTGGATACTATAAAACGAGCTCTAGTCAAAGGTGGAGGAGAGGCTATCCCAGAACAAGTAATCAGCAAGTTCCTTATGTCTAATAGAGTTACCCTAATCCAGCAGTACCAGAAGAAAAGTCCCCAGCCGAGTGCATGTTCGGAAGGAAAATCCGAACAGTATGTTGCCACTTAGAAAGACAAGTAAACCCACGAACGAGTATCATATGGCCACCCGTACCTTCAAGGTAGGTGACAGGGTACTTGTTAAATCGTATCAAGGTGAAAGGAGGTGAGAACCAGGTATTATAGAACGTCGAATCGGAAGTGTATTGTATCTAATCCGGAGAAATGTCGGAACTTGTATAAGGCACATAATTCCAATTCGAACGGACGGCTGAACATTAATGCCACAAAGCCGACTCCCATTTCCTTTGCTCGTGGAGAAATCTCAAAAAAGCCCTCAGGTGCGCGAATCTAGAAGAGATAAACGACGCAAGCGCAAAGAGGCACAACCTTCGAGAGTGATGAATCGCACGAGGAATGCGGTAACTCAATTCCAGGTGAATCCGAGAAAAAGGTCTTATACAACAGATTTTAATGGGGAGAGGTGTGAGGATGGTCCACAGGTAAAGTCAAGGAAGCTCTAATAAGCACAGAAGGAGCCGGACATATTCCATACAGTCAGCTTTGGGAAGAATATTCTAGAATCACTACGTGTTGCTTCCCTATTGGACAATGCTGATAACTCCCAATTCGCCGATTGGATAACTATAATGATGATTTCGTTTCTATTAAAAACTATAAATACCTGACAATTTTGTACCATAATCGACACTGTTTGGGATCACATTCCTTCTACTTGTCTTCTGTCTTCTGATTTTTGACTTGGAAGGGTTCTAGCGTTTCAGTGCTCAAGTATTGTGTGACAGACTAAAAAATCTAAGTTCGAGATATAACACATTCGTTTAAAAATTTCAAACTAACAAACAGAGGAGTTGAAGCTTCATGAGACTACATGACTTTGGTTAGACGATTATAAAATGTTAGCGGATACTAAGCAGCATTATCAACGTGTCATTCTTCTTCACCACGATTAGATCTTCACAACATATTAGTGACGGGTACCAATATATGAGGCTTCACCTCATTTTTAGACGATTAACATTATTTCATTTGGTTGACATAAAGTTCAGTCAACTGCATGATGATCACCAATTGTCACATGTTCCTGAAATCTATCCCTAGTAGAGCAGCCAATGATCACCACTGAAGGATCATGTACTTTTATCCAACATCTACCAACTTCTCCCTTTTCCACAATGGTTATTGAAATAAAGTAAGCCTGTGATATCAGGCTCCAGCAATTTACACAATGAAAATACAATACTATAATGCTCATTATCGTTGGATGAACTAGCCATTTTTAAAATAATCAGCGAAAGAATGTCGTATCCCATTTCACTCATTTGAGTAAGGTTCCGAATTCCGTTAAATATGGTTATAGAGATAATGAAGAATATTTGTATCCACCTGACATGCTCATCGTTTAGTTGAGCCAGCTAAGTAGATTGATTGATTTTCAAGTCCCTCACTTTTGTTTTGAACAAGATGATAAGTCAATACTGTTCAAAAATAAATGAAATCTCCATCTACTGCTATCACCAGAGCATTTTAATCAATTTGAGTTGGGTTTATGTATCAAATTGAGATAACATGCGAGAAGAAGATTGAAAATTTGTGTTTATACATTTATACTACTGAAATGATTAGGTAGTCAAAAAGTGTAAATAACTAAATCCGCCTTATAGATTTATTTGAAGCCTGAGTCTGTTTTTGATCATTCTCTAATACTCTGCGTCTAACCCCACTATTACTTACCTGGTGATCCCAGCAGATGCGAGCAACATTTCTAAGGTATCTGTCGTCAAATACTAGTAATTTACAAGTATCTTCTACTCTTAATGGCCACGTTTCGCAGCCGTAAAATAAAACAGAACAAACTGCTGCACAGTATACTCGTCCCTCAATTGGTAGACGGATATCTCGTCTCCGCCATAGGTAATGTAAGTTGATAAAAGCCAAACGAGCTTTTTGAATCCGTGTTGGGATTTTGTCAGACACCAACCCATTAGGGCTGATCAGACTTCCAAGATGAGTTGAGTTGTTGACGCGTTCGACTACTTCACCCCTTATCGTTAGTTAAGGTGTTGACGCTGGCCAGTCCTGGAGTAACAATTTACATTTAGTGGAAGAGAAACACATCTGAAACAACCTTGAATTGTTACTGAGCGCTAACAGAAGACTCTGCATTTTGCTACTGTTTTCACCAAACTGGAATATGTCATCTGCGTATTCTAGGTAGATAAGTGGGCCGCCTGGTAGGAGATCAATTCCTGAAAATTTAGTCGAAGAGAGTGTTATTTCCAACAGTAGGTCTATAATGCAGTTAAAGAAAATTGAAGATAGTGGTCAGCCTTTTCGGACACCACTTGAGGTTGTAAAATCAGATGACAGTTCGCCGTAAGATCTCACTCGACTGGTAGTGTTCGAGTAATGAGCCTTCTCAAGGTTTATGCACTTCTGAGGTACACCTTTCAATGACACACTGACACAGCACGTCTCAGTCTACATAGTCAAATGGTGCTTTTAAGTCAAGAAAAACTGTCATTGTTGGACGCAGATAAACATATCTGTGCTTTAAATCGTGACGAATAGTGAATATGTTGTCGATGCAGCCACGACCAGGTCTGAAGCTATCCTGATTTTCTCAAGTGTTAGTTAGGCGCCCGATAATTACTGAGGCCAGTATTTCAGATGCTATGTTAGTCAAACTAATCTCTCCATGATTAACAGGGTGATCTTGGCCTTTTCTTAAATACTGGGACAATATGTGGTTGTGACCAGTCGGTAGGATAACGTCCAACTCCCACATTTCAGTCAACATATTAGTCAACCTAATGGCTAAAATTGGACCACCATAATAAAAAACCCCTAGAGCCAAACCAACTGTACAAGCTGTTATTCCTTGTTTCACATTAGCTACAGCCTTTTGAACTTCAGATCAAAGTTGAGGACCTACTTTAATGTTCCATTCGGACTGTTTGGTTAGGTAACTATAGATAAGGGTTTCGTCTTTTTCCGAGCTTGTTCCGCTTACACTTGACTTCTCCATTCCGGTTTCCATTATTGGTTTGAAGAGTTGCTTGGTGTTATCTATAGACGCAGCTTTTTCTATCTCTTTTGCTTTCGTATACCACCACTGCTCACAATCGTTTCTCGGACTTTTAGTCAACCTAGATCTGATTTGTTTTCGCTCTTCGTCGTGTTCGGATGAGATGAGAATCCATCAGTGTAATAGACTTAGAGGAAAGCCATTTATGTTTTGTAACCCTTTGGTTTAAATTACTAATAGATATTACTGATGTTGACATAGTTGTTCGTATATCTTTCCAAGCAACATCTGGGTCAGCTTCGTTAACATAACCGCCTAGATGTGAACTCAGTTGTCCCTGGAACGTATTTCTTTTTTTCTCGTCACTTAGTTCAATTCTAATGGGTCTTCTTAGTGTAGTTTCCCTGCGTCCAGTGAGACGCAGACAAATGCGTGCTCGTATTAAAGCGTGATCAGAGTCTAAACATGCATTCCAGAACGAGCGACAGCTTTTTATCTAGCCTTTCCAACGATAACTGACGTTAATATGGTCTATTCGAGTCCATCGTTGGTTTGGAGCGGGTGGTAGCCATGTTGGACGATGTCTCTCCTTATGCTTAAAATTAATGTTTGCTAAAAATAAACGATTGTCTGAGCATAATTGCAACAGGCGATAAAAATTAACTGTTTGCTGAGCCGGAATACTAAAATACCCACCTGAATATCTTTCTGTTTGGTCTAAGCCGCCTAATTGTGCATTAGTCACCCGCTACGAGTACTATGTCTGAGTGTTTGGCATTTTAAAGAAGTTCAAAAAGCTTTCTGTAAAAGTCATCTTTCACTTCATCCGGATTGCAGTCAGTTGGATCTTAGGCATAAACGACATAAAGGTAATGATGTGTGTCCCTATGTTTCCGAGTTCTTACGGAGCCATTTAGCCGGACAGAACACAGGCGACTGTTAACAGGGATCCATTCAAATAGTGCTTGTTCTGCCCTCGTACTTGGTGCTATGCCTACACCTGGAAGTCCACAAGAATTAGTCGTCGGACTGCCAGATATACGGAGGGTGTATTTCGTCGGTTGTCCATTTTGGCTAGGTGGGGTTAAGTGATTGACCACACTGAGATCCCGTAGGCTTGTTTAGGAGACACAGAATACATCAATCGCACGAGATTCCAGGGTTTCGGCCAAGGAGGCCTGTTGTCCGATTTGACATAGGGTACGTACGTTGAAGGCTCCAATGTGTAGTTTGGAGCGAGGTTTTGCTAGAACTGGGACAGTATTTAGCGCACGAGAATCGTTGACTATGGTGACACTTGAGGGGGAAACTGAAAATGTAAGTTTAGCGTTGAAAGTCGAGATAGAGGGAATAACAGTAACTGAAGAAGGAGGTTGCTTATAAATACATTGATCTTGAGTGCTGTTCGAGGTGTCAGGGCAGTCATCTTTTCCCAGTAGCCCACACAACGTGCAAAGGTTCTCACAGAGGCACCTTAAAAGAAAACTGGGTTAGTAGTGGTTTTAGTGACCTGAGAGCTTGGCCGCAGCGCTCAAGTAATGCTTGCTTGAGAACGGTCACACACGACCTTTATGTAGGCAATTTTTGTGTCAGCTCCAAACTTGTTGGAGGGGAGCTCGATGGAGAAATTCACTTGAAATAACCCCGAATCAAGCTTTACCCATGGGTGTCTCCACTGCTGGGCCAGTATTCGGAAGGAAAGTTACGGCTTCATCTGATAGCATGTATCCAAAAAAGAGGAAGACGGGATTGTAAATCCAAAGCGCGAAGACTTAATCGTCAGCTTCTTATTGGGCGACAAATCAACCACATCCGTTATAGCTGATTAAGTGCGAATGAAGAATTTTCAAGCCCGAAAGTGAAGCTATATTGTTTACTTGATATGGTCAGTTTGAAACATCAGGATGAAAGCGGAAGAAGTGATGGCCAAATCTCAAGAACATCGTTTCCATGAACAGCTTCAGATAAATTCAAGGAGTATGACCAATTTTTTTAGGAGGGAAAGGCTTTATGGATGACCAGTCAAAGGTAGCCTAATAGGATGATCAGTTTATGGCAATCAGAAAGGATTTAAAGGACAGGCGCATTTTATAGTCCTCGAAGTGGATCAATTTGGTTAGAATGACAGTGTTATATTGTGTGATTGATATTATATAATGACTATTTTGTATGGAATCACTAGCTGATTACGAATTCCAAATATAATGCGTTCATTTGTGCTCATCAAGTTGTATTTGCAGTGAATCGTACTATTTTGCGAATTCCAAACAATCAAATAATTTGAGTACTTATAGAACATAAATCAGTATTCGTGCATTTTATTCAGTAAGTCAATACTCTTTCTTGCTTAACTGGTCAGTTAGAGGTAGGGGTTGGCACGTAGTACACCATGTATCAATATGAGATTTTAGAAACGGCCCGTCATAACAACTTACCATCCTTGTCATACTAACTGATTCTTGAAGTACAATATGTATTTCATGAAGATTATTTGGTCAATGAAATTTTGTAAAGAAGGTATAACAAATTGTAGAGAATTTTCCCTTTCTTTCTTGTTCACTAAATACTTCACATACTTACCAATTTGTATAAACCTTCACAATATTTCTCAGTGTTATTTGGTATGTTCTTGAGGTCTTGATACCCACAGTAGCTGAAAACGAGCTCCATGAGAGATATCCAGCCTGTCGTATGCACTTATGGTGTTGTTGTAACATTCTTGTTGCCTGATCTACCATCGTCGATCGGACAGTGCATGATATTATATGCATGCAAATCCATCTCGTCACTGTTCGTATGAGATGAGATGAGACCATCATGTAATACCATTCCATCTAATATAATGTGTATGAGTCTTCAGATCATTATGTCATCAGCGTATATTAAAACGAATGACTTTGCTACAGATTGTTAAATGGTTGACATGAAGTGTAAAAAGAAGTGGAACGAGGTGCATAATCCAAACCAGGGCGTGATCTGAAGAATAACTTTCCAAGTAGTTAAGATACGTACTATCGCTAAGTTGAAACCAAAACAAAGTGCTTGGGTAAATGATGGTCCTAGATTTCATTATAAACATAAATGTATATTACTACTTAAACCAATATTATCGCCCAGTTATTCGACCAATAGTTGCTAAATTAATCAAATTAGTAGGTATTCTGAATTACAATAACTAAACAGGTTGATAAAGCTTGCAAGAAATTCATCAAGCTCACCAAATTAATGTTATTCTATCATTTGTGGATAGATCAGTTATAGATTTGTTCTAAAAATGATATGTGGTCTCTTTAACACACAGTGTTTTTAATTCTAGAAGAGTGCTTCAATTCACAATCAAAGATTTACAATCTCAGTCAACGAAAGCAACACATTCAGAAGTGGAACAAGTCATTATGGGTGCCGCCAAGACAAAGTATCAACAAAAAAACTATAAAGGTTAAATAGTACTAAAAACATAGTAACTTAACTAGGGAAGAAAGTGAAACCTCGCCTGAGTTTCTTTCGGAGTTTGTCGTTGTTGCGAACATTTGTTGTGTGGGTGTTTGTTGTATGTGTTCATAGGGAATTTGTTTGATTGTTCCATTCAAATTTCTCATTGTCTATTATTAGTGACAAAACCTAAAGAACTGTTTATTCGGCAGTCGAAGCTCAGATCACTTGCTCAGATCACTCACCTCAGCCAAAGTTTCTCCGTTCTTTTGTGGCCTACCACTTTTGATATGTTTTCGCTTTATATTACTCAGCGTTTGTTTGCTGATAAATAGGTTGTGTATATTTATAAAGAGAATACGAATATGACGCTCGTATATCAAAATCAAAAGATCTGAGTTGGTGTGGATAGCATAATATACAAACGACTACCTTTTTCTACTGTTTTTGCCAATTAAATGAAATAGGGGAAATGGTATGAGAAAAAAGTGAACTTAACAATCGATCTAAGTAGTTAGGTGATTACACTATAGGCTGGAAACAAAAGTGTGAATACTCCCAACATACTGATGGATTGTGCTCATCTAACCGTTCTACCAGATTTCGCTTACTTTATTGTCGATTCGGTGATTGGTTTGTCAAGCAAACGGTCATAAAAACACAAACACTTTGTTGTTTCAAGTCAACTTTTGACTAATCAACTTATGCTGGCACAGATATGACTGACTTTTAGTAATTGTTGCTTTGTTGTTCCGTGTTTTCCGATTTCTCTTGATTTCCTCTAGTTAGAAGTGATTACAATAAATTCGTTATGGCGCATAAATTGACCTTGTTCATTCATGAGCGTGGCAAGTCGTCTTATCTCAATTTCAAAATAGTTACCGTCAACGAAACGTTCCAAGATTTTGAAACCAAGTACAGAAAATGTACATTAACTTTGATCTACGACATATTCTATCATAAGCACATGAAGCAAAAAAGCAATATTTATGTGTTCAGACGATTTTTCATACTAAACACAAATACCAAAATCTGTTTAGGAAACCTAAACACCTAATAGTTCACTGATTGTGCTCTTTATCACTTTCTTAAGTGTGACTTGTCAACTATGTAAACCAAATTTCAACTTAATTTTGTTTATAAGACCACAAAGAATGACAAATGTTTTCGAAACTGAATAAAGTTTTTTCTTTGAGAATCTCTAGACGAGCATCGTTTAAATCATGTTCACAGGACACATCAGAACGGTGAAGTTAACTGAATACTTCTTCAGCTTCAACTGTGGAGTATGTGTGCCCCGTAAAACTGGAATTCAATGTGCAACGCTTTCCACATGCTGTGATCAATTGTTTATTCAAAGCATCAGGATAATGTGTGAAGCCTTATTGTGTATTGATAATGTATTATGACAACCCAGTTCAAAACATTGACCGTATTCAATTCTATATAATACCTTTCAGTAGTGGGACTTCATAGAGATGAACATTCACAACGGACTCATTATTGATTGTATTGATTATGAAATAACGTATACACATACTATTCATTTAAAAATGAAATGTGGAACCTTCATAAAACAAATCGCTTTCGATCATCAGAATGTAATTGATAGATTCTTTAGTGCAGCTTAACCGGTCAATAAATATCACTTGATTGAACATTCAGTGAATTTTCTCACATTCAATCATATAACACTGTATCGTACCTGATCATTCAGCTTCATCTTTCAACAACACATGATCATTGTAAAGAAGTATGTCGATTGAGCATTATACGAAGGAAATATCAGTTCCAAGCACCACTTATGTATTACTGTTTCATACAAACTTCTTATTTCACTGAGTGGTGATTTGACTGATGAATGCTATTGTAACTGTCGTACTGTGATTAAGTGAGAGAATGAGTGCATATGTCGTCTGTTTGATACCGTCATTTACATATCCCTGTCTCGTACAAACAAATGACAATAATCACTGTGAGTCATCTTCAAATATTCGCCGTCACCCTGTTTATTTTACTGGAGAAATCTGATTAAGTAAGTGTCAGTAAATATGGATCATGTAATTCATTGTCTGTGTAATTTAATAAAGAAACTTGAAATAATTCAGTTCAATACAGCGATCCTTTTTTGAATTACGTCATCTGGAATATCATGTACTTTCCTGACCCTGTTGCACTGTCATTTATGATCAGATGAGATAATGCATTTTCACTACCAGAATTGCAAAAAAACAATTGAAGTTGTATACTCAATATTCAGTAACGTTTGGACAGTACGTTTAAAAAGAGTGTCCCGATTTCATCATATTCAAATATCCATAACACTTCAATGACATTTCCATCGACTGATTTTTACACACAAAACATCTGATTGTCGTAGACTATCCGATAGCTATATTAAGTCACTGTAATGGAATACAGAATATAACACTAAAATATGATTGATGATATACGTCATTGTACATCAACATTCGTTGAAATGATTCATACCTAAATTACATTTGAGATCGCCGAAGTTTTCCGTTTGCATATCTGTTTCCGGAATTTCCGTAGAAATCTGAATTAAACTTATTTAAAGTGTACCTGAAAATCTGTCGATAAACAACCTTCTATATCAAAATCAATTATTCACTGAACTTTGATTTCATCATTGAGATTATCACAATCACGGAAATAACATTTACACTTACAATAAGCATACTGATATTCTCAGTTTCTTAATAAATATATTCCATCTGTCCTACTTAGATGTTTTGCATCTCTACGGTTGTCAACTTAAGTGAAGTTTGATGAAGTGTGGCAACAAACTGAGAGATGAACAACCCCGTCAGTTGAAATGAAATGTGATTGTGAACAGCTGCTTAGATGCTGTGCTCGGAATATTCACCAGTCGGAGTGCCAAGAAGGCGATCTTCGGAAGATGAATAAACCTCGACAGAAAACGTCTATGTCTATAAAGTAATCCAACATACACTGACTGTTACTATTCCGCACGAGGACACCATCGATTATTTTTAATAGCACCTGACTTCTTATTACTCACTGTATTTAACAAGTACTCGAATGAAGTGTGTTATGAAAGGATTATTTATACTGTCAAATAGTCAGCTTGCACATTGAGGAATGTTGCTCTGCTTCTGTCGTGTTCATTGCAACTTGATACGTTCAATTTGAGAGTTCAGTCGATTACGTAACGTAATGATGTTTCAATAGATCATGTCACTCCAATCATGATGTTTCTTTGTTGCAAATGAGAAACGAGTAGCCCTAAATATGTCGTCATAACGATTTCTTCATTTGAATAAATAAGATTCGGCAGTGACTACGGAATCAATGGATGTGTAGATGAATATGTTATGTTCAGAAATGGTTTTGTGACGAACATACAAAACAAATCATTTATTTCGATACACAGATATCTCAACAGATCCCACTGAAACCTGCATTCGTTTTACTAAAAAATGAATTGAGATTGTGATGTCACTTATCCAAGGTGATCAACTTACTACCTGTCAAATCCAGTTCTCATTGTTTTAATAATATCAACTTATCTTTAAGTTCTTATCAAACTGTGAGAGTATTTCGTATATAATTCTTCCTTCATCTGCTTTTAGGTCACAAACTGAAATGTACAAACTGTAATTACTCACAATGGGTTAAGATGTAAGCGTATAACTCCCACATGTGATCAAGCAACCATTTGATGTTGACTTACCTAAAGCATTACCGAATGGTTCAATTGACCATCTGACAGCGATTAATTCCTCTGAAATAATGGAGATCAAAGTAGGTTTTTAAACATCTGTGTGATAAATATCTACCTTATTCAATAAAGTAACGTTTTAACATCGGCTATATTTTCCCATAAGTTATCATCCACATCCTGAGATGTACGTGAAATGGTGTGATTAAATACCCAATCATCTCTTATGACGAAGTTTTAAGGAATACTGTCACTTCGATAATATGATAAAAGTTACAATCCAGTCAATTCAGAAGAATATTTCACTTCCGTAAAATTTGTACTAAGAAATTTTGACGGGGTGAAAAATCGTTTAATACCTATCCGAAAATAATCAAGCCAGGTCATTTTATGAGATTATATTATTCATGAATTCTGATAACTGACCAAAATAAATGTGTGCAATCTTGATGTTTTGGGCGTTCCAGTTGGAGTAAATCATTTTGTACTAACTGACTGTTCATGGTCGCTGATTTATGAGCTGTTCTAAGGAATTCCCTGGATTTGAAGATCATAATCATAGGTATATGACTACAAACGTAGGGTTGAATATTCAATGATCAGTATACAAAAATTCAGAGACGTAGAACTTCTATAAATCAACATAGTGCTCGAAAAGTATTAGAGGACATTAAATATAAGATGATCGTTCATAGGCTTCAATAGTCCGAAATGACGTCCTCACAATATCGCATATTGTTGCACATGTGCTCAGTTCAATGCACTGAACCAACTGATTTATTTGGTACACTAGGATTAATCGATGAGATATATCCTCCTTTGTAGCTTTCATAGACTGTAGAGTAGATAATTTTCATTCTTGCTATTATACCACATGGTTTATCATATTGAGTCAATCAGTGTCACCTATCAATAATCAGTACATGTTATGAACACATCGTTTAGTACATACATCATGCAAGCAAACCAATCCCTGAGTAGTAGTTCATTATTGTGTATTAACCATGTTGAATACTGAATGATTTGTTCAAAATAGATGTGAGAAAAAGAAATGAGACATTGAACTTAACGATTATATTCATACTAAATTACGATCATTCACAAACAATTGATATATTGGTGCAATTTAGTAAGCCTGTTCCATTTTATAAATTGTACCATTTATTATTATCATTGTTTTTGTTCGTCCTTTTTTACTTTGTGAGGTTTACATCATATTTGTGTACTACTCTTAATTTTTTTGTAAGCATGTCTTCCGAAAACACTATGTCAAGTGTACAGCAAACTTCGTCCGTGAGAACTTTTAACCTTCCAGTCCCCTCTTTTAAGGTCACGGACACTCAGCTGTGGTTCATTAGACTCGAAAACTATTTTCTGGCTAGTCGTATTAACTTACAAAGAGATAAATTCGGCCTCACAAGCACTCTCCTTACAGACGAAGTAGCAGAAAGCGTACGAGAGGCGTTATCTAAACCGGATACTGAAAGGCCATACAATGTACTAAAGCAGGCAGTAATTAAAGCAGTCGCACTAAGTGACCAACAAGCTGTTGAGCAGCTTCTCAACCAGGTGCAAATGGGGGATAGAGCTCCATCACAGTTAAAAACTCATATGAAAAGTCTACTAGGTGATAGAAAAATAGACAATAACTTATTTTATCAACTGTGGCTTTGCCGACTCCCGTCCAGTATTCAGCAAATCTTAGCTGTTGGAGATACTGACGCTGACATAGACAACATAGCGAAAATAGCTGATAGAATATACGAAAGAGCAAAGCAAGCAAGCCCTCAATCACACAGCGTGACAGTAGACGATAGAATCAGTACTCTGCAGAAGGAGATAGATGTTTTATGCCGCAAACCCACAGAGTTGATCCAAAGCGAGAGACGACGAAAATTATCACGAGATGGCACGCGCGGGAGAAGCCGATCAGCTTCCAGAAGACGCACAACTCCGCTGGTATGTTGGTATCATCAAATGTATGGTTACAGAGCAAGAAAATGCTTACAACCTTGTAGATTTAGCACGGCAAGTAAGCCGTACCCTCGGTTGTCCATGGCAACGCCTGCAGCAAACATAAAGCCCTCAAACAGCCGCCTATTTTATATACAAGACCGAGTGACAGGCACTCAATTCTTGGTGGACACGGGAGCTGAAATTAGCGTAGTATCCCCAGTATGTGACGACAAAAGAAACCTTAACACGTCATTAGTTCTGAAAGCGGCGAATAAATCAGATATCAAAACATATGGCAAACGAATGTTGTCTTTAAATTTCGGACGAGGCGCGACATACCACTGGGATTTTGTCATAGCAGACGTATCGGTACCTATAATAGGCATCGATTTCTTATGCAATTTCGATTTACTAGTAGACTCACGGCGCCACAGGCTCATAAACGGTACTCATACTACTTCCATTAGGGGAATACTTACATAATCTGTTTCTATGAACCTAGTGGTAGATAAGAGCCGCAACGACCCACGCAAGTTATTGTTAAACGAGTTCCCAGAGCTTTTAAAAGTAACGTACAATAAAACAGATCTCAAGCATACTATCCAACACCATATTGTAACCAACGGGCCGCCGGTGAATGCAAGGCCAAGAAGATTAGACCCCAAAAGACTAGCAATAGCAAAGCAAGAATTCGACAAGGTAATGAGACTAGGCATAATAAGGCCTTCTAACAGCCCGTGGGCATCCCCATTAAACATGGCTCCGAAAAAGAACGGAGAATTAAGACTATGTGGAGACTATCGAGCACTTAATAAGCAAACAATGGCCGATAGATACCCTATATCACACATCCATGATTTTACCTACAGTATAGAAGGTGCTACAGTATTCTCGAAGATTGACTTAGTTAGAGCGTAATATCATATCCCGGTCGCTCCACAAGACATACCAAAAACAGCAGTAACAACCCCTTTTGGGCTATATGAATTCTTACGCATACCTTTCGGACTGACTAATGCAGCACAAACATTTCAACGATTTATTGACCAGGTCATCAGAGGCTTACCTGGAGTATACGCATACATAGACGATTTACTAGTAGCCAGCTCCACTATGGACGAGCACATACAGCAACTACGGCAATTATTCGCACGACTAAAAGATCATGGTATTTCCATAAACATTGAGAAGTGTGAGTTTGGAAAAGGATCCTTACAGTTCCTTGGACACATGGTAACTACTCATGGTATCACACCGATCTCTACAGAAATCGATACCATCAGAGACTATCCGTTGCCCGATACACGAAAGAAATTACGACGATTTCTGGGACTAATAAATTATTACAGACGTTTTATTCCGAATTGTGCGGCAATACTTCAACCACTGACCGATGCGTTACGGGGACACTCCCGGACATTCAGATTATTAGCAGAGGCAATGCAGGCCTTCGAGAACGCCAAGAAGGCACTCAACAAAAAGACGACACTAGCTAGAAGAAAGAGCGAAACACCATTAGCTATCATGACAGATGCATCGAATGTGGCGGTAGGAGCTGTTTTACAACAGTTAGTAAATGGCACATGGGAACCGCTTTCATTCTTCTCAAAGAGACTGAATCCTACGCAAACGAGATATAGTACTTTCGGAAGAGAATTACTAGCAATTTACTTGGCAATAAAACATTTTTGACATATGGTAGAAGGCATAAATTTTACTGTTTACACGGACCATAAACCACTCACAAACGCACTAAGCGCAAAGCAAGATAATTACTCTCCGAGGGAGATCAGACAGTTAGAGTTTATTTCCCGGTTCACTTCTGATATACGATATATTAAAGGCCAAGAAAACGAAGTAGCCAACGCACTATCAAGAACGACGATAAACGCTCTCGTCCAATCCAAAATCGATTATCATGAATTAGCAGAATTACAAAATATAGATGTTGAGTTAAACAGACTGAAGTCTGACAATACAACCTCTCTGGTACTGAAAGAAACTTCAATCGAAAACGTGAGTATTATGTGCGATATTTCTACGGGCCGACCAAGACCATTTATTCCGAAGCCTCTAAGACTAAAGATTTTCGACACTATGCATAACATATCACATCCTGTAATAAAGGCCACAATCAAATTAATCAGCGAACGTTTTGTATGGCCAAGTATGAAACGGGATATTCGTAATTGGACGCAAACTTGCATAAAATGCCAAAAAGTTAAAGCACATCGTCACACCAGTTCCGCAATAGGTCCTTTTCGTCATCCGGATAGCAGATTTGAGCATATACATATTGACATTGTAGGACCGCTGCCGATTTCAAACGGCTTTAGTTATATTTTTACCTGCATTGATAGATTTACGCGATGGTCTGTAGCAGTACCCATAAAAGACATTACGGCCGAAACTATAGCCAAAACCTTAGTAGAGAATTGGATCTCTCATTATGGTGTGCCTGCACATATTACAAACGATCGTGGAGCACAATTTGAGAGCCACCTCTTTCAACAACTCACTGAACTCCTAGGAATCAAGCGTATTCGCACAACATCCTACCATCCGATGGCAAATGGTATGGTAGAAAGATTACATCGTCAACTCAAAGCTTCTCTTACATCTGTTATTAGCAATAATGATTGGGCCAGCAAGCTCCCATTAGTCATGTTAGGTTTAAGATCAACAATTAAACAAGATATAGGATGTTGCCCAGCAGAGTTGGTTTATGGAACCACTTTACGTCTTCCAGGAGAGTTTTTCACCTCAAGTAAAAGTGTTCCAACTGATTTAGCCAACTATGTACAACTTCTAAAGCAGCATATGGGTAATCTAAGAGTAACATGTGTGTACATACCAAAACAACTGAGAGACAGTACCCATGTGTTTATTAAAAGGGATAATGTGCAGCGTCCCTTACAACCAGCTTACGATGGTCCATTTAAAGTTATTAGAAGAAATGATATAATTATTACAGTAGATAAAGCCGGAAAAACGGATGTAATTAGCATAGACCGAGTCAAACCAGCTTTTATCGAAGCTGACGGTCAGCCAGTACATACAGATCATTCGAAAATCGTGGAGTCACCGAAACATGAGTCTCAATCATCAACGACATCGACGAACGAAAACGAAGAGAAGCCAGTAACGACAAAATATGGTCGAAGAGTAAGATGGCCTCAACGATACATAGCTACGATTTTGAACTAATAATTTCTTTCGCATCTTCAGATGTAAATTTCTTTCCTCTTCGTTCTGTATGTGTACATCGAAAACTTTAATTTATCCATTATTGTATTCAACAAATTCTGCATATTCCAATGTAAATGTATATAAACCTCTAAAAACACTAACACATTAATTTGATCTGTTATTTTATCTAGCCTCACGGACATATACGAACTCAAACTTACACGTACTTGTATTAATTCACACGATAGTTCTATCATACATCTTAATTTCATAAATTTTGATACTTGCTGTCCTGTTAAGTTTAACATTTTTTTATTCGCAAACACAGACACAATTTTGTATCCATGTTTGCTGGGGGGGAGCTATAATAGAAACTCAGATACAATTGAGTCTGTTTACATCTAATTCAGCTAAGCCCTTTTTTTTAACTTATCTAATGGACAGTCATTCATACAATAACAACCCATCTATACCATTGTACTTTTATTATATACGCTTGAACATTGCTTACTGCCTACGCATGTATTCATTCTGCTAGCAATATTATCAATCGCTTATTTGATCCGATGATTCATGCTTTTCCACTTATATATATATATATATATATATATATATATGTACATCTTTATCCTGTTAACTGCCTTGCCCTGCTTGCTCTCTGCTCTGCTCTGTATTACGCTACACCGTACTGTACACTTTTACTCATTCATCCGGCTCTACGGCACTGCTTTTTCATGCTTGCTTGACGTACCTATAATATTGGATAACTGTGTGTGGTTCAGTAATAAACACGATCAACCCTTCGTATTCGTCTTCTGATTTATACATCGTCAGGACGTTGTCGAGTAACGGTTATAAAGACGAACAATATACGAAGCTTAGGGATAGTACCGAATATCCACCACCACAAGCCCATGTGCACCATTGGTTTGGAATCAGGGTTTGCCAAATTCTCTAGGTAGACTCGCCTTGTCCACCAACCCGGTTAGAGCGCCGTACATTTGCTTTTCGTCCTCTCAATTTCGTAAACAACACCCTCTTAACGAGAAGGCAGTGAGTAGGACTTCCCTGGCAGAGGTTATATATTCGCCGGCCATGTGAGAGCACTTGGAGAGGGAGAGCGGACTCTCCCCACTCTCGACCGTACCAGGGCACTTGGAGGCCCAAGCTCATTATGCTTTTAAACAACTGACATGAATTCTGTAATTCTTATTTTCACTAAGTGTATGCATCAATTTCAAAACGATTTCCTTATCTAAGGAATTTCAGCTTTCACGATTATTCAATAGGAATCAACTATAAAGTTTACGATATGAAGTGAATATAAAAAAAGATTCCTCCTTGTCACATAAGTCTATACAAAGTTTTCTTTTTCATGACCGCGGTTTGATCATAAATTAACAAAGTTCACCACGAAGCAATCTGTCTGTATGAATCAATCAACAAATTGATCAATTAACACAAAATACAGACCGATTAGTTACTTGTGAATAAATAAAGTGATTAGTATAGATGAATAATTCACTATGAAGTGAAGACAAATATCATAATCACCTAGTAATATATATCTTTGGTTAAATCTCATACATGGAACTGTAATATGAATTACATTATAACATGATTGTCATGTTCTGATGTTAGGTGGGTGGAGTTAGTCAAAAGAAAAACATAGTCAAACGTTTCAAGCTAGTAAGCCTACATTACTGATCCAAAACACATCGGTTTACTGTTTCAACACAAATATTGTTTAAGGTAGCTTTAATGCTATAGGAGCATCCTTCAAACCAACTCCGAAATTCTGGCATTCTCATGTAAGGATTTCGTATTTTGTTGGAGCAATTAACGAGATGGCATTTGTTCACCGTAAGAACAAAAGTTTACTCTGAACTGTTTCCTACAATGTTTGAGAAAAGGCTGGTGTTTTCATATAATTTAACGTTCTCTTTCTGAGGTATATAATTTACATCATTCTGCAATTACAACTCATACGTCTACGGAACTTTGACTTGTCCAGTCTGATCATGTTTGAAAACAGTAGACGTAATAGCTTTTCCACTGACTTCAGCATAGGGAAACAATGTAAGAAACAAGAAACAAAATAATAGTTGAACTTTACCTTATCTAGAATGTAAGCAAAATCATCTTCTCAGTGGAAACTGAGAAACTATTCTGATAGTGATTTACATAAAGAAGTTGATCATGTGCCTTATAATTATTTCAGGCCACTTGTCTTGTACATTTTAATGCGGTTTAGTGTATGAACGCTTTCGTTCATTCCAGTGTTGTGAGTTCGGTATACCAAAGAAAGTATACAAGGCAAGCAATTTGAAATTCAGAATACAACACATATATACAGATAAACACTTGTCAGTCGTACATTATTAGTTTACATGTGACTTATTCAACTACTACACTTGATGATTTGAGTTTGAATACATGGGGATAGTATCCATTGCTGAAGTGATTAGGAAGATAATAATGTCTAATAAGAATACATTTCTCTGGACGTATATCAAGACTGATTATCAAGAACGGTACAACAGAGAATGATATCAATCATTGCAAAGAAAACTGATATCATCCTGCTCGTAGCTAGACATGAGTCATAATATTATCTCTCAAACTGTGTGTTTTTTGGTTGAAATTTCTATTTCGACTTTTAAGAATTCAAACCTGGAAATATTCATTAACCAATGTGCGAGTTGATTGATGAGAAATAACACTTAATGTGTTAGCTTTATGTGCTATTTTGCAATCTACAACTTGTCCTCTCACCACATTGTATTCTCGATCCGTTCAGCTAGATTGATTTTACCTTGCACGTTCCATAGGGAAACCAAAAATATCTATCTAAATCTAATAAGAAGAGAAAATCACCATTAATATAAATATGGTCCAAAATGGTCAGTTCATTGATGTTACGATCTTGATCCAAACAAGTTAGAAGTCTGATTCTAATCTCAGCATCTTGTGGTGACTGATGAGCTTTAATGAATATAAGGCATTTGAATTGGTCTTCTGTCAACGAGCATAACTTTAACCTTTCACATTCTCTTTCGACGATGTCTCCTAGAGCACCATATTCATCAGTTTCTCGTTTCACCAAATTAAGACACAGATAGCGAATACTTCTAACAGCTGAGATACTGTCTCTTTGAAACTGAGCTCTCGAGGTAACTATGGTAATATATGATCAGCATAGTGTGCATGTTCATGACTTCCCAACTTGCGCATCAAAATTTGAGTCTTCCATGCGTCATCTTGTTTAAAGTACTCTATTCTAAATGTGTGTTCCCAACGCTTGAACCACGTGAAAAATGTATTTTCTTATTCGGGGTCATAATAGAGTTCTGGAATGCTGCTGGCAACTGCATCACAAGAAGTACTAGAACTGGCATGTGAACTCGAGCAGTGAATGTTAAGCTGTTGCATCAGAGTTTCTATCAGGCGCATTTGTGCGTCAAGTTGTGCTTGCCGTTGTTGCAGTATTCGGTTAGACTGGTCGTCTGGTATCGGCATTTTCCTTTTTCTCCATCGCCACTGTTATAATTATTTTTATAATAAACGACTCAGCTACTCCTATTGCTTAGTATTCTTATACGATGACACTGGACAAGACCCCAAAATCAGAACACGTTGAACAGAACGAAATTGTATTCAAAATAACAAGGGTAGGTGAACAGCAATCAATGGTTAGAAAACCATTCATATATTTTTAACATATGCATAAGAAGCTTCTACATACTTCTCCAATAATCTGCCTGAGCTGATTGGTTTATAATTAGCAAATCAGCGTGCGCTGTCAGGATCATGCACATGACATGCCTTAATCCGGTTTATTTCCCGCTAACAAACTTTAAATTTGGTTTATACAGTTCGCCACCCATAGTTAAGAAGAAGATGAAGAGCACAACCAATGAACTAAAAAATGCTGAGCTTTGATGAGATTTTAGTATTTGTGTTAAGCATGAAATAACGTTTGAACAGAGACATATTGCTGTCTTGCTTCATCTGTTTGCGGTGGGATATGTCGTAAATCAAAATAGGTGTTCATCTTGTGTACTCGGTTTCCAAATTCTGGAACACTTTGTTGACGTTCACTATTATGAAGTTGAGATAAATGAGCAATCTCCGAAACCTCTCACAGTATTATATCCTAGTAGACGCTCGTCAATATAGTTAGCGTTTCATTTTCGATTTTCCTAATCGTGTCAACTCTATTTTTAATTTTAACACACAAATTCTTTGTATGCGATCCACGGCAGGATCCCTGCACTGTACATTCACTCAAAATTCTCTTAAGTGATGGAGCATCGTCAAACTACTGACCTCGTGTTCATTCTTTACTTATTACGTTGGATATTGATGTAGTTCAGAAAGAATAATCCATACATTAAATGTACACCAATATGTATCGTAAAACTTAGAAATTGTAATCTGGAATGTAACTTTTCGGTCTATTTTGTCGAGTTGCCAATACGCTATGATGGAGTTACAGCCTAAATGTTTATGCATTTGTTTTTGACAATATCCATACAGCACATTCTATTGTTGAAACAATCATAATTTACAAAACTATTATCTCAGTGGCTGGAGGTTCATTCACAATTATGTTGCATAACGAACAATTGTGGAAGATGTCGCTTTTCGTAAAGCCATCCTTCCGAATAGATTCGATAGTTAGTGTCTTATGAGGACTGTGGGAGAATTCATCTACACTATTGTTGTCCATTTCTCGCTAGATACTACCTACTGTAAGGTGATTCTAGTATTTATTACAGTTGATGATTTCGTTTGTACACTGATGTTCGCTGCTTCATTTGAATTCCAAATACAATACACATAGATATGCTCGTCATGGTCTCCTCGATTTTGTGATGGAACACACAGAACTTCGGGAGTGCTAATCAGTCCCTTAATATGGTGATACTCAGCATTTCAAATTTCAATATTTATGATTACACACAAGCACTTACAGTGAGTTCACACAGAATAACACAGAAATGAATGTCATCAACACATACGTAGCAGATATCTTTGTATACGAAAGGATGCATAGTTTTTATCAATCATCGGTTTTCTCTAACTGTCAAACACCATTCTTATACTGTTAATCTGTGATGAATTTCATCTTTCCCTATGCAAACAATTACCAAAATTACAATATAATAATGTTTGCTTTTAAACTTAATTGCCATTGTCTGAAGTGAATAGAAAAGATAAACATAAGTGATCATGAGGATAACGTTTTGTTAAATCAAGTGTACAAATAATTGAGGTTTAATGTGACCTATCACGCTTTGAAAAGTTTTGGTGCATCCAAGGTGATTTATGAAGCACCTTTAGGACTGAAAATTTGAATGTGAAAGCACATCGCGAATTATATGGTTCTGAAACTAGTGTCAAATTTGTTACTAGGTATGGTGATGAACAAACGAAAATGAACTCTTCTGCATTTGGTTCGACGACTCCTGAATTCCAAAAGTATTCAATCCATAGGAATGCTTAAGCATTATAATGAATTCCTAGTAGACATTTTCTCGGTTTTCTAGATAAAATTGTAGAGATATTACGAATGCAAGTATTTTATTTAAGCAAAAATAACGTAGCTGAACGGATGATGCTCTGTTATTCGATGACGAACTTGCCGAATGGTGATTGAGAAAAGGACAGATAAGAGTGATTATGAGTTCTATTCTCGCTAACTTCGTTGACACAGGTCATCAAGTTGAAACGAATAAACATTCTAAGGTTATTTACCATATTCCATCAACATTGCCACGTGAGAAACGAATGCGTCTTTTGCACATCGCTGAAGCTATTGTAATCCATGTTCGCAAACCTAATTTTTGCATCGAATAAGGAGTTTATACAATCATTTTCTCTACTTTGGCCATCGATAGCAGAACATTGATAAACAACTTTCGTACTTCTCCAAGGTGGTATTTTTGGTTTTTGAAGTTTGTATTTTACTTATTCTCATCGTTCATATCTTGACTATTACATAACTATCATTCTCCTGACCATTCATCAGAATATCCTGTTCGTTCTCTTTTTCATTTATTGTAAATCATATGTATGCTTGTGTAGGGTCATAATGATGAAGTAGTTGAAAAGGGATTTCTTCACTTGATTCGTTCCTTCTTTTTCTAACTAACTGTATATACGTTGTGGAGAAAAATAGTAGTTCTCATTAGAAGATTGAATGGAAATAGGAGTGCGATATATGTCAAGTTTTTGGGTTTTTTTTCAGTAAAATGAACGTAACGCCTAGGCAACTTTACCTCTCCAGCTGAATGTGTTTAACATGTAAGATGGTTGCCTGGTTTTCCATCCTCCTCTGATTTCGCAGTAATCATGGCTATAACGAGGAAATAGGCACTGGATACACATGCTCACAGAAGACTGATTAATTGCAGTCCAAAATAACAATTGGGAGATACAAGTAAAACAACATCAAGTGATTTAATAATGGAGATTTTACATTTATAGTAGTATTTTGTTTGTCTTGCTTGCCCTTGTAGAAATCAGATTTAACACCATCCATAGAGATAGTTTTCTTCTTTCCGTTTCTGTTATTGACAAAATGTTTCGTTGTCCATTAAAGTCCTTCGTATTATTGCTTTAGCGGCTTTTGAACAACAACTGGAACAAAACAAATATACACAATTGCAGACGTTTTTCGAGCTGTATATGACTTTTGTGCTCACGCGGAGACATTGCTCTAACTTGATGTATTGTTTGCAATGGATGGCTAGCAATGCGAGTTGGATCGGTTGGTATTGTTGCATATGGGTTGACTGTTTTCTTGGTAATACTAGAATCGCACTATAGACTAAATTGACTGATGTGCAGCCAACATCGTCCTTGATTTTTAGGTGAATTCCTAAAAGTACAGGTTGTAGGGTGCAACAGCTTGTACCACCAGCCAACATTTTAGTTGACGGGAAATCTCTCAACTAGGCTATTCGCTGCTGCATGGTAAGCTGTTGGTTTTATGTGGTTTACTCCCAATAGTCATGTAAACTCCTGAAGTAGGACATACTGGATCTGGGGACCACGGTGTGTAGCAGTGATTGATGAGACTACGTAACTTGGTATCCATCGGTCAGGAAATACTAATACAGATATCTTTGATAAAGCACGCAATCGCACATTTGATTAAACCGTCCACAATTGTAAGAAAATGTGTAAGAAAGTGGTTGGATGATCAAAAAGAGCCAACGACATCCAAATGAACGTGTTCGAATTGTCTATTAGTAGTGAGAAATTTCCAAGTGTGTTGGCTGTGTGTTCTTGAACCTTACTGCATTTACAATGCATGCAGTTCCGTGATCATCTCCTTCCGGTCACACAAAAGCTTCCCTAATAACTTTTGCACTGGCTCTAATGACAGGACGTAAAAGTTTGGTTATTAATTTTAGGCATAAATACTGTCTTTATTGAAAGTGCTCAAGAATGTGGCAGACAAATTTCAGTGCTCCAAATGAGTTCACAGGATGTTACGAAGATTCCTGATTTTGAATCAAGCGTGCGCATATCATGGATGAGCACTGCTGAGGATTCATATACTATGACGAAAGTACCATTTAGTGCTTCCAGATTGCCAACGATAGTCTAACATTCATTTGTGATTCCAATCAAATTCTCAACAATCTCTACAGCTCTTTACTAACAATTCTAAAGAGCTTGGATTATAAATTAACTTACTGCTTACTTTGTTTTCTTCAGATATCCAGATAGATAATTATGAATGCTGAATGGTACTTGCACAGTACAGTAATATAGATGAAAGGATCAAGAACACAATACTAATAGAAAAGAACAAGTTTCATATTTCGAATGTTGTCACAATGTCGTCCACATAATGGTAGCTTTCTTTAATCAACCTTCATGTTAGTGAGAGAATATTTCCATGCTTGATCTGTAATGAGTGAAAAAGCGAATGTCAACAAACAATCACATATTTTGTGGGTTATTCATATGTTACATGTTAATGCTAAGAGTTTATTCATTAGGATAATTACCGTTACGTTCAATAATGTGTGTGAGATAATATACGTGTAATTACAATAGTGATAGAATAAATCTATAATTATTAATATAATCCATATGATAATCCGAACTGAGGCGAGTTGCGTGGAATTTGCGCCGACAGATTCTATCGTCAAAAATCATTTGTGTTCGTACGTTAGAATTACTAATTATGTTTCGTGTCACCCATTGTGAAGTGGCATTATTGCCTAAACCAATCACCTTCGTAGCCGTAATTGTATGAACCTCAACGGTTTTTTGAATAAGAAGGCGAAGAATAGCGGCAGCTACAGCTATGAACACATAGAGCAAACTTGAAGCTGAGAAGGGAATAAGTATACGTGAACAGTTATATAGGGTGCTTTCCCCAATGTGTGTGTTGTCCACTCATAGAGCTTCTTCCTGATTTCTTCCTCCACTAAAATCTGGTTTATTATCCCGCACAGTAGGTTGTTGCTGGTAGTTTCTTCACCGTCAAGTGTAATTCCATTGGTGCATGGTGTGTTGTATCGAAGGGTCTTGCATTTTCTTTTGTGTCTTTGAGACTTACGACTGCTGGGGCTGCTGCCACACTGATTTTCTTCTCCTGCATTTGTTGTTGCGTTTGTGATAGGAAAGCCAGGTCATCTGCGAATTCTGAACCATTGAGTTGCATCCTAGCTGTTCACCGTAGCCCGCGCTTCCCTCCAGATGTTGAGGTCTTCATAATACAGTTAAACATCAGGAGAAAGAGAAGGGGTAAAGTAAGTAACCTTGACTGACGATGGTCTTTACCTCAAACGAGTCCGCCAACTGTCCTCCATGCACGATTTTGCAGTTTTATCCATCATAGGAATTCCGCATGGTAATGACTATATTCCTAGGCGGGCAATAGTGTCGAAGAAGCCTCCATAGTGTTCTCCTATCTACATTGTTAAATAGTTTCTCACAGTAAATGAAGTTGATGTAAAGTGATAAATTTCATTCAATTGACTGTTCCACAATGATTGCGATTCCGTCTGTACACGATAGATCCTTACGGAATCCAGCCTTTCAGTTTCGAATTTGGGCGTCTACAGAGTCGTTCATTGTGTTTAACAGTATCCTGTTGAAGATTTTACCTGGTATTAAAAGAAGAGTGATGTCTCCGTAGTTATCACACTTGCTGAGATCGCCTTCCTGTGGTATTTAGATCAGGAGTCCTTTTCTCCAAGCTGTTGGTACTTGTTCTTCATCGTAATTCCTACTGACGAGAATGTGGAGTATCTTTGCAGTTGCTCCTACATCAGCTTTCAGTGCCTCTGCTGCAATGTTGTCTGGTCTCGCTGCCAAACTTGATTTATCTGATTGCCATGCTGATCTTTTCAATTGTTGGTGGGTCAACGTCGGTTGAGAGGTCCGTGGGTGCTGATTTGATGTTGGGTGGGTTCAGTGAAGCTTATCGATTCAAGAGTTCTTCGAACTGTTTCAACCACCTGTTTCGTTGTTATTCAAGGTGCTTTCCTATCTTTTCGCTGATCGTTCTGGTTTACGGTAATTTCCAGTGAGTTTCTTTGTTGTATCATACAATTGTCTCATGTTTCCTTCTCTTGCATCCTGTTCCGCCATCATTGCTAAACCTTCCGAATATTTATGTTAGTAGGTTCCGTTGCTTCTCACGTCATCGCTCTATGACGGATTAATCATCTACACAAATCACTTCATTTATTCAAAAGTTATTCATTGAGTTGTATTTTGTGTATATTGATCAATTTGTTGGTTGATTCATACCAACAAACTGCTTCATTGTAAACTTTATCAATTCATGATTAAACACCAGTCAAAAACCTGATAACTATGAGTAAGCTTGTGTGACAATGAAGTGTCTTTTCCATACATATCACGATAAGTAAATCAGAAGATTTATTTAATTCTACTAGGTCAAAAATGGTTGGGGCAGTCCATTTATGGCATGTATCCGCGCAGTGTAATGCATCGGCCGGAAACTTTCATTTCTTCGCAATTGGACATTCTGTTGATTTATGAACAGTGCATTCTGCGCCATAACGAATTTATTGTAACCAATTATAACTAGAGGGAAAAAAGCGTAATCAGTATACACGGAACAACAATGCAATAATTAATAAAATTTGGTCAGTCACTTCTGTAACAGCTTAAGTTCATTACTCAGAAGTTGACCTGAAACAATCAAGGGTTTGTGTTTTCAGACCGTTTGCTCGACATCCTTATCACGGAATCGACAATAAAGTAAAAGGAATCTGCTAGAACGGTTAGATGAGTACAACTCATTGTTCAGTCACGAGTATCCGCACTTTTGGTCGCAGCCTAAAACGTAATCACATGTCTACTATGATCCTGTGTTTAGTTTACTTCACATACGTTTTTCTCGCACAGTTTCTCTTAATTTGCTTAATTAACAAAAAAATACAAGAATAGCAGTAGTTTGAATATTATGCTATCCACACCTCCTCAGATCTTTTGGTTTTGATATATGAGAGTCATATTCTTGTTTTTTACCAAAATACGTAAGCTGTTTATCCGCAAGCAAACGCTGAGTAATATGAGGCGAAAACATATCAAATATGGTAGGTAATAAAAGAACGGAGAATCTTTGACTGAGGTCAGTGATGTGAGCAAGCTTTGACTGCCAAATAAACAGTTCTTTAGGTTTTGTCACTAATAATAAACAATGAGACATTTGGATGGAAGCATCGAACAAGTTCCCTATGAACACATACTACAAATACACACAGTGAAACTCCTCAATAACGACTAACTTCGAAAGCAATCCAGGCGAAATGTTCCTTTCGTCTCTCTCATAACTAATCTATAAATTGACATTGCCATTAAGCTTTGTTACGATTTGACAAGCATGTAATATGGACGATTTAAGCGATGAAACAGTGGCACTATAACTTATCGTCAGAAGCGTTTGAGGGATTTTCAGGTCACGGCGCCAATTTCAATGTCTGATTCTCATATACGATTGCTTCACAGAGGATTTTATGAATGACGCTACAATTAGTCCTCTACTTAATTCGGGACTGCTAGAAAGTTCCTTCATTTGTAATTGCGGTAATCAAGTGAATTGCTTCGTAATGATGTCAGTTGGTGTAATATATGTTGGAAGAAGAAATATGCTACAATAGGAACGTTTTCCCGCTCGATCCATATTGAGACTAGGGTGAATAATCATATACCAATTGTTGTCGGCAGTTCATACAAAATTCTGTAAATTACCACTAGTGTTATGTAAAAAACTATTTTATGTAAGTAATAGTCATATATACTTTTTGTTTGACGTAAAACCGGAACCTACCATGCATGTGGCTTATCTATTTGATCATTATTATTATGAACGGATAGCACTTATGCTCTTCATATTTTGAGTAGCTGACCATGTTTTCCATGAGTTTGGTTAGGGAACATTGAGATACTTATTCGTCCTTTACAGGTTATTTTCGCTCATCTCTGAGTAACTCACAGTGAGTGAATATAGTATGACTGTGCGTCTCGGGGTCGAAAACACAAATCCCACACCCACACGTATCAAATAACTAAGCATATGTCAAATCAATATAGATGAAATATTCATTCACTTCCCAACATTTCTAACAGACATTACATTTTTTAATATTTCATAATGAATGTTCAAAAGCTTGTGTGTTTGAACAGATAATCCTATGGTCCATTGTGGTCCATTGCGCGGCGATCTAAATAAAGACTTACTCATTATCGGTCTGATTTCTTCGATCAAAAGAACGAGGGTTACCTAAAGGCAAGAAAGGATAACTACCCTACTTCTGACAGTTTCTCACATGAACGCTGGGAGTTACCTTTCTAAGCTAGTCACTAGCGAGCATACGATAAATATCATCATGAAGCTGTTATGGTTGCTTAGTTTTAGTTAAGAACTTGAAGCACTCAGTGTTCGACAATCACTGAAAACCTGGATTGATTACTCGGAATTCCCTACTTTCTTCTTCTGTTTGGACTTGATTCTTCCTTGATCCCAATTATGGATAATCTTCTTAAATTAACGCACTGGTTTCGATCAATACTCAGCTCTTTTGTGGATTTGTATATTTTGAAATCTGAGTGAATGTGGTTGTCTCAGGGCTGAAACGTTTCTGATACTGGTAGCTTCTTTGCCCTCAGATAGAGGTTTGATTGGTTTCAGCATAATAACTGATCATAGATTTGAGTGCAGGTTCATTAGGAAAAAACTATATCAACAAGAGTTTGCATAACCACACATTCATCAGGGAAACAAACATATGTTCTCTATATGTGGAACAAGGTCACCTCCAAACAGATAGCAATAATGATAAATGACTGCTAGCCCTGACTATCAAGCAAATACATGCTTTTTAAGAAACCAGTTTCAGCTATTTGTTAACAGAATTCTTTAAATGAATCCTCTGATGATTTTCATATAATTGAATGCAACTTTCTTATTCAAGGATATAAGCAACTCCCAGTTTAATGAAATATACCAAGACCACTTGGAAATCTATAATTTGTGTTCGTTTTATGGCTCCAGATTATGATCTCAATCCGAAGAATTTGGAATATTTTTTTCAAAAATATGCTTCACTCAATAGCCATTGATGTTCATCGAAATTTATTCTACAGTGTATCGCTGAGGGATGTTGTAGAATTATTGTCTTGTTTGTTATAAGTACTGCTATAAAGATAAATGCAATCCCAAAATTGTAGATCGTTAATGAAATGATAACCAAAACTATAAGATCTTAAGTCTCAGTCCCAACATTGTCTACCATGTGTAATAACTTCTGGCCTGAATGCCCTGGTAGTTTATAACGTGATAATCCTACCAATAAGAGGGCAGTGTTTTATCGATTGTGTCAATGGTGCATAAAACCCGCGCGAGCAGTCCACAGTACATAACGGTTCTGCTTGCCGGCTAGACCAGGTAGTTAAGTTCAGAACACCAATCTCAGCTTCCGCAGTATCAATCGTTTATTTCAAACATATTGAGTTGATATCCAAAACAGAAAGACCACATCTTACCATAAGACAGGAAAACAACATTTGTACAAGATTCAGCCGAATGCGGCAGTCAATAATGGAGGTAGTAAATGGTAGACAGGTAATAACTCCAAAATGGTAAATCGTATAGCAATAGTTCTCAGGTCAAAATAAAGCTCATAATTAGAGGAAGAGGAATGTGAATGGTTTAGTCATTCAACAGTTATAAGATATAAATATACGCATAGTATTGTACCATGAATGGATCCCAGAAGCTTCCATTCATTATTCTTATCAGGATATTACCCCGTGATTCAGAGTGTTATAAGAATCAGCAATATAACGTCGAACGCTTTTTAAGAACACATTTTCTCTGAATCCTGAATAATGTATTTAATCTGAGTAAAGAAAAGTCTTAATGAATGATCATTTTTGCTCGGCCGATATTTGAATTCAAACAGAATGAGTGTTCTCACATTACTCATTGTTGACTATCCCTAAGGAATAAAATTTGAAAATCTATATTACAAGTTATCTCACGTGTGTGGTTAGTACCTATACCACTATATTCTATTACTATTAGAGATACCTGTAAAAAGATCAGTCTAACGTCATTTTCGTTCACTGTAAGATTCACTTTGAAGTTCTAGTGTGTGAAAATCCTTCCATGTAAATATTTGTAATGGATTCATCTTGATTCCTACAGTTTTACATTTTGTTGCTCTGTTTGATCCCGTTTGAGATGGTAATATTTGTTTTTAACTACGGTTTTTATTTTTCTAATGTCTTTACTGAGTTTTTGTGTTTCTTCCTGAACTCATTTTGTGTTGTTTCAGTTAATACTTAGTCTTAACGGCAGCTATATTGACTTGTTCCCTCTTTAACTGCGCTGCTTTTATTCACTGGCATTGTGCAGTATTGATTGTGAATGGAATTGCTCTAATAGGATTAGAAACATTGTGTTATAAGGCAACCAAATGATATTCCTCGCAGGAATCTATAAATGATCTATCCAGAAAGGATTGAATAATATTTATTTGGTAAGCTTGATGGATTTCTTATAAGCTTTATCAACCTGTTTAGTTATTGTTATTCAGAATACCTACTGATTTGATTAATTGAACAACTATTGGTTGAATAGCTGGGCGATAATATTAGTTTAGGTAGTAATATACATTTATATTTATAATGAAATCTAGAAGCATCATTTACTGTTGTGCTTGTGGTCGATTGGATGCCTAGTTGATGGGTGAGGTGATGAGACCGCCAATTAGGGAGTAGAGAATTATCGACTGGAACAGTGACACGAATCCGTACGAGCAGACTAGAGTGCTAACCGGTCCTGCGATCTGCCTAGCCCAACCAATTAAGTCCAAAACACCAATAACAGCCTCAGTAGCATGAATCATTGTATTTCAAACATACTTAGTTTATATACCAACCAAACAAGCCATATCGACCCATAAAATAGATAATAACATTTGTACAATATTTAGCCGAATGTGACTGTGAATAGCAATCAACAAACTGACGATAACTCAAGAATCGTATGATAATAAGTCAAAGGTCAAAATAAAGTTAATGATAAGAGAAATACGAATATGAATAGTTCAGTTACGTAATAATTGTACAATAGGAAGTAGGCATATTACATTGATCCATAAATAGACCTAAAGTTACTATTCGCAATTCTCTTCGGGATACAACATTTACCCAAACACTTTGTTTTGGTTTCAACTTAGCAATAGCACGTATCTAAACTAGTTAGACAGTCATTCTTCAGATCACATCCTAGTTTGGATTCTGCACCTCGTTCCACTTCTTATTACACTTCATGTTAATGAATTACCAACTGTAGCAAAGTCATCCGTTCTACTATTCACTGATGACATAATGATTTGAAGACTCATACACATTGTATTATTACAGGATGATCTCATCTCATTGGTATTATAGATTGATGGATTGTCGCTAGAACACCAGATAGACACATGAATACCTTATGTTTGATTTATTATGGCAAACAGAAGGTAGTAGAAAGAACAACTTTCACACTCCTTCTTTTGCACCTCATTAAACATTTCGATTGATTATGAGTGGAATACAAATAAATAACTTGACATTTGTTTGATGTATACGAACTACTGTTTCCAGGGTTTACTTCCTTTGGTTTTTGTTTGCTAGTGAAATGAATATGTAAGAGAAAGGATGATAGATAGTCATGAATTAAAATGCAAGTTGAGACACATTCAACTGGTTTATAAAATTTTATACGGTGTTGTAATTATGTGAATGAAAAAGATTGAAAGTAGATGATATGTAACGCTGTTGCTTCACCTTTTTACCAGGATTCCATGATAGTGAAACTAGTTAACTGTTTCACTAAATTTTGTATGAAATCCCTTGAGTCGACATACGAACAATGACAAGATGGATTTGCATGCATATAACATCATGCACTGTCCTATCGCCCTTGGCAGATCAGTTAACTCGAATATTACGAGACCACCATCAGTGAATACGAAAAGCTGGATATCCCGCATGGAGCTCCTCTTGAGCTAATGCCGGTGCCAAGCCCTCAAGAACATATCGAATAACACTGAGAAATAGTGTAAAGGTTCATACAAATTGGTAAGTATGTGGAGTATTTAGTGTACAAGAAAACAAAAGGATACTTCTCTACAATTCACAATATTTGTTATAATAGCAATACAAAATTTTATTGACTAAATAATCTCCATGAAATAAAAGTTGTTCTGTGAGAGTCAGTCAGTATCACGAGGATGGTACGTTGTTGTGACGGGCTGTTTCCAAAATCTCATACTGACACATGATATACTATGCGCTAACCTCTACCTCTAACTGACCAGTTGAGCAAGAAAGAGTATTGACTTACTGAATAAAATGCACAAATACTCATGTATGTACTATAAGTATTCAAATTATTTGGTTATTTGGAATTCGCAAAATATTACGATTCACTGCAAGTACAACTTGATGATCACAAATGAACGCATTGTATTTGGAATTCGTAATCAGCTAGTGATTCCATACAAAATAGTCATTATATAATATCAATCACGCAATATACCAGAATTATCCAAACCGAATTGATCCACTTCGAGAACAATAAAATGCGTCTGTCTTTTAAATCACTTCTGATTGCCATAAACTGATCATCCTATTAGGCTACCTTTGACTGATCATCCATATCACCTTTCCTAAAAAATAGCTCATGCTCCTTGAATTTATGTAAAGATGTTCAGGGCAACGATGTTTACGAGACTCAACCATCACTTTCTTCCGCTTTCATCTTGATGCTTCAAACTGACCATATCAACTAAACAATATAGATTCAGTTGCGAGCTTGAAGATTCTTCATCCGGACTTAATCGTCTATCATGGACGTGGTTGAAATACCGCCCAATAAGACGCTAACGCCTAATTCTTCTCGCTTTGAATTTACTATCCCGTCTTCTTCATTGTGGATACATGCTAACAGATGAAGTCTTAATCTTCCTTTCAAATATTACTCAAAAGTGAAGACACTTATAAGTGAAGCTGGATTCGGGATTATTTCTGGTGGCTTTCTCCATCGAATCCACCTAAATCTTATAATCCTTGCGAAAACCACCAGAAAACTAGCTCAACCTGTTTGACAGGTATAAATCGAATTTTTTTCAAAATCAATTCGGTATTCATGTTACATGTTTTAACTAAGTGCTTAAATTGTGTATGTTTAGGATCAGCAGAGGGATACTTAACTTTGATCGGAATATCACTAGACAGTCAACTCACTGAAGAAATGAGTACTGATTCGTTCACTTTATATTTATATTATTCAGTTAAAAAATTTTATAGATACAAACCCAAGACGATATGGAATGGATCTATATATTCAACAATCAAAACTCTTTACTACTAAAAGTTCAGTTACATTATTATTATTATTAATAAATCTTGTCATTCATTGCTATATACGGGATCCTTCATAAATAATCTAGTTGATCGTTGTCATTCAAATTGTTCAAATGGATCGTATGATCAACATATTGATTATTCGGTTAGTTATGATCCATCACAATAATGAATTTGTGATCTAATCAAATATGGATCAGTATGCTGACATGGAAACAAACTTTCAACCGAAATTATATTGATTTATGTTACGTAATTTTTTCTAATTCGAATTGGTGACATCGTCGTATGCTAACAGAGCACATAGACCACAAATATAACAGTCCGTTCTTATGAATGACACATTTGTTTTCAAATAGTTGCTTTGTTGATGATTATCTATTGGTTAGTAAAACGTCCCACCATTTTTCGATTGTGATCATGAATCGTTAAATGTTACACCATCATGGTAGCCTAGATGATTCAGAAATATGGATTGACGTAACTAAAAAATTGTCTGTTGACATTAAAATGAAATCAAAAGCTATTCTGATCATTGTTTGAAGAGATTCGGATACATCCTTGATAACAAAATCCAAGAAAGCCTCTCAAAAACACTGAGAAGCACCTTATCTAATAATAATATTTCTTTACTAATCTATCAATATGTTGTCTGAATCCAACGGAAAATAATGAATAGTTATCAATTTCCAAGATCAGTTTATCCAAACAATTTACATTTAAAGTGTTGAAGCGAGTAAAGTGGTGAAACGGTACTACTGATACTGTGTAAACTACTTACATTCACATAAGTAGTACATAACAATAGTTGGGAATACGATGTATTTCAGTACAAGATGGAGAAGAAAATAACATGAAACGAAAGCCATTTTCATGAAAATGAAAGAGCAACGAAATCTGAGACGATGAACCGATACTATGCAAATCAAGTATTCTCTATATGGTTCTCAGATTTTTGTGAGTTGTTTTATAAATTTATATACTAACACATTCGACTGTCCCTAATCATGTTGTAGTCTGGTACACTGATTCTCTTACTTAGATAATGATTCAAACTTATGTTTAGATAAGACTTCTCTAATACCATTCCTCAGGATACCCGTTAACAATACCTTTTGTGAATACTAAGAATACAATCAACAAACTTAAGGAGTAATTTCTGTGTGTGAAACAGATAATTAAGGTTTACACAAGATAATGGATGGAATCAGTGAAACCACATTATATCGCCGAATCTGAATGAAGTATATGAAAATGAACACACTCATAAGTTTCTTTAAGAGATGGATTCATGAGTCAATTGAAGCAAGACAATTATGGGAAACCTGGACGGCCATTCCATCCTAGTATGTAAATTCCAGCAGTGCTCATCCACGATCCCACATATAGGGGTTCCAACCTGGGAGCCGTCACTCTTGCGTGGAACCGCTTAACCTCTAGATCACTGAGCCAGCATTCAATGGTGTTAATGTCTAACTTCAACGAATCATAAGTTCTTTTCGGAAGAAATAAGTATTATAAGATATCGAATGAGCTCAGAATTCTAATGCATTTAAACAGTCTTTGTTTATGATGATGGATATGAAAAGGCGTAATGGAGTTAGAACTTGCACATGTGTAAATTGTGTGGGATATAGAAAGAGTCAGATGTGCTTATAGACAAAAGCAGTTTAATTCGAATGAAAATTTAGGCCGTTTTCATTCCACTAGATGGAAAGGGATTAAGCATCATATGAAATGCTTCAATTTTTAGGTTCCTCAACTCGAAGGGATTATTTGAAAATCCTTTTGTTCAACTTCAGAGTTCCTTGGGACGAGCTGAGGTTTCACAAGACGACTCTCCAGTGACGAACACATCGTAGTTCACAAAACTTGTTTGTAGACAGATACTTGAGTGATATTATTTTTAGTTCTAATTACAGCGTCTCTTACATTGTTGTCTGGTTCATAGAAAGCTTCAGATTTGCATGAATTCAAAATTCTTTGTAATTCTTCTGTCATTCTTTGCGTGTAGAGAAACTCTAATTTTCGTCAACCCCAAATAATCTAGTTATTTCACGAAGGTACTTTACGAATGTATGATTTGAAGTTTGTGTAAAGATAAAAATCGCTGTCTTTAACCCAGTTCATGTCAGGTAATTGAAGGTAGTCAATGGCTAACTTTGAACATAATTTTGATTCAAATTGACATTTCTTATGAAAGAGTATTAGAATGTTGACGGAATTGATATTCCCAATAGGATTTGAACTTGTAATATCAGGCTGCCTAGAGAGATAAGTAGTCACATTTCAATTCAATCAATAAAGTATAAGAACATTTGTCTTAGATTGTAAATGTATTTGCTTAGAAAATGGGTTATGGTCAAGAGAAGAGGTGATATGTAAAACTACATGAAGATGATCCACCAACAAATTCCCATTTCGACATTTGGCAAATAAAGAATAAATGAATTGTCTTTTTAACATTGCCGAATTCATCGTGATCTATGTTCACACACTGAACCTTTGCATCCAAAAGAAATTTGTACAACCATTTCTCTCTGAGTTGGCTATTGGTATAGGGGACTTCGTAGTAGTGTAGAGTCGTGATGAAAAATAGAATTGAAAAGAACAATTTCTTCGCTCGATTCGTTCCTTCATAATTATTTGGCTAAACATAGTTCCATGAATAGATCTTAATAGAATGTTGTCTGATATCATCAAGATTACAATCATTTTTAATTATTTTATAATGAAAATTTCAAAATCAACATATATAGATCAGTGAATTATTATATGGTTTGAATAATTTTTTCTGGTTAGCGTTTTTTTAGTCAGTTGGTTTTATACGGGATGGGGTCGCTAACGCCATGCCCAACCCTCCTCCTTCATCCGGGCTTGGGACCGGCAGTAGCCCCTGGAGGAGCTACAGGCGGAGGAAGAAATCAGGAAAAAGCGCTAGAAGTGGATTGGGCACACTTTGAGGAAATCACCCAATTGCGTCACAAGACAAGCCTTCGCATGGTGTCCCGAAGGTCAAATGAGAAGAAGAAGACCAAAGAACACATTAAGCCGAGAAAAAGAGACAGACATGAGAAGAATGAACAAAAACTGGATAGAACTAGAAAAGAAGGCCCAGGACAGAGTGTGTTGGAGAGAGTTGGTCGGCGACCTATGCTCCATTGGGAGTAACAGGCGTAAGGAATTAGGTAAGTTAGAATTCTTATATGTGGTGTGAACTACTTTTATCCACATAAGTAGTATACAACGATAAACATGAATAGAATGTGTTTCAGTAGAAGATCGAGAAGGAAGGATTGGGAATAGAAAGCGATTGTTATGATTATGTATGATCAATAAAATCTGACATGATTCACTGATGTTTGCAAGAGGTACATTCAAATCCAACACAACGGGTTGACATATTGCATATATAATATTCACTGTATGATTCTCAGATTTTTCTAGGAGTTTCTGTAAATTTGTGATTAAATACATTGGATTGTCCACTGTGATCGATTCTGAGCCATGTCACCTAGAGTCTCCAACCATTGGTTACCTCTAACAGCACTCAAGACCACTGTATTCATAATATAAGAATGAAGTGATGAAACTATCAAATGTAAAGATGTCCTTCACGATCTTCAGCTGTAAATGAGGATAATACAACGGAACGGAACTTTTCACTTTCTTATTGACTCAGTTGAGTTGTTGCTGACAGAAATATACTGACTTATTTATGTCGTACTTAGTCATGCTTCTCTCACTTATGACAATCTACAGGGTACGTTCAAATAAGTTGTGGTATATGTAATACATGTAAGATTTCTTGATTATCATGATAGATGACAATCTATGCAGATTAGCATCAGGATTAAATGATTATTGTTTAATTTCAGTATCAATGGTTATTGTTTTCAATAAAATAGCCATTACCTGTATCGGACCACCAGTAATTTTAAGTAGTTTCCTTTTATTTTGGACACGTCAGCTGTATGTACCTTCATCTCAGAGTGAATGTTCACTCCGGGACTCCAAACCACGCAAGTTTGCTTAAAACGACATTGTCTTCGCCACTTAGATACTAAGTCGTGATAGGTACTTGCTTGTGCTATGGGATAAAGTATAAATTCACTTGATGTTGTTTTACTTGCATCTTCCATTTGTTATTGAGGACTTTAATTGATCGGTCTTTTATTGGCATATGTGCACACTCTGTGTAATACATCATCAATGACAAGATTCTAGCAAACTGTTGTGGCTTTATAAAAAATAGACCGTGTCCAATTTGTTATGTTTTTATGTCCAGCTTTTATCACGACTTATCTAATCTAATGCCCGGCGGTGAATTATTCACCAATCGAAATACAATTTTTTAAACTTAGAACTGTGCCGAATCAATGACGTGCAGCTGGTATGAGCAGTTTACCGTCCTAATCGGTACCTTGTCCGCCTAGCCCTTCCAATTGAGTCCAGAACACCAATTACTGCTTCTGATATGCAAATCAATAATTTCAAGCATACTCGGTTTAAATACCAGACAGACGGTCCGCATCACACCGCAAAACAGAAAATAATATTTGTACAAGATCAGGCCAAATGTGGCTGTGTACGTGGGAGACGGTAATCGATAAACTGAATATAATTTATGGACAGTAAATCATATAATGATAATCCATAAGTCAAAATGAAGCTTATTGTAAGATGAATATAGATATACATAATCTAGTTACTGAATAGTTATACAATAAGAATATATGTATAGAATAATCGTCCATTCATAGATCCAGGGAGGTACCCGTACTTATTTCTTCACTAGGATACAAAACAACCAATACCAAGTGAATTCAACTTCATAACAGCTAATAAAAGACAAAGCGATTAAATACTCAAAAGAAATATGTGTGATGAATGCAAATGAAATAAAGAGTCATGTCTGTCAAAATGAGTTTCACTTCATTTCTGTAACATTTTTTTATTACCACTATTAATTGGAACTAGTATAACTGGTCACTGACTTACTTACGCCTGCTACTTCTCGTGTAAAACGCACTGGCCGCCCGCCATTACCCTCCATCCAACCTTGTCTTGAGCAATCTTTTCCGGTTATTTTAAGTCGCTATTCATCATTTTCACATCTGCTTCCATTTTCTGACGTTGTGTGTTCGTCGGCATTCATCTTCACTGCTTTGCTTCAGGATTGCAAGTTAAGAAACTAGTATCCTAGTTGCTTAGAATAATTGTCGTTTACAAATAATCTACTCATTTAATACTGATAATATATAAGCTGAAACAATGATATTTAGTAATAAGGGAGATCAAAATACCCAGGAAAATATAGTTCACATGACAAGAAGATATTTTGTTCATTCAGTCCATAATTCCGATTAAAATTCATAAAGCATTTGTAGAAAAAACTAGTTGCCAACTAAAGGTTTGATTGTAAACTGTTGCTAACCGATATTTATATTCTAAATTATTCAATACTCATTATAAAAACATTATTGCTTTAATGTATATTCCACTACACAATTGGGGATACTTTGAATCTAAGTATCAGTCTATAAGAATTTATTACATAATTAATTATGGTTAATATCTAGCCAATGAATAATGTCTTTCATTGACTTGAAGATTGAATGATCTGTAACAATGTACACACTACTTGTTAACGATGAACCGTTTGATTACAAAACGTATGTGATCAGGAGTAAATCGATACATCGGATAATATAGAGATGAACTACAATAGTTAAGATCGTAAGTCAATTGAAGCTGGACCATCATGGAAAACCTGGAAGCATTGGAAGGTCGTTTAGTTTTATTATGGGACTCCTCAGTACAGCGCATTCACGACCCAGCCTTGAGAGATTAGAACCCGGGACGTATCGGTTTCGCGCAGGAACGCTTAAACTCTAGACCACTCAGTCAGCATGTGATGGTGTTAATGCTTAACCCCTTAAACTGACCGAAATAAATTTATCGGCTGAGTTTGATGATCCTTTCAACTATACTGTAATCTTATCAATCATTGTGGTTTGTTAAGTGATGAAGTACTGAAATGAAATTTGCAAACTCGTTTGACGTTTTCACATGTTCCAGCATTTTTGAACTTGTCGTGAATTTCATAGACATAGTATGCTGCGCAGAATTTCACACTTTTCATTCATACAGAGTTACAATATTGTTTGACTGTTGTGTTATGAAAAGAAACATTTAAAGTGAATGCTCCATAGAACTGCTATGAGAGTGAAAAATAGAAGAATTTTTGTCGACCCAGGAGCAGAATGAATGATAGTGACCTTCGAAAGTTTTACTTCAATTCCTTTATTTTTATCGTTCGTCAGGTTATTGTTTATGTAATCTGATAGTATATTTCATTAACTAATTGAAGCTAGACCGTCATGAAAAACCTGAAAACACTGTACGACTCCTTTGTTTTAATATTGGACTCCTCAGCAGTGAGAATCCAGGATGTCGCTCACCGTATCACAAACTAGAACCTATCGGTTTAGCGAGTGGACGCTTAAACTCTAGACCACTCACCTGGCATCTAACGATGTTAATGTTCAACTTCAAACAATTCCGGAAATTATGACACCGAACGTCATGGTCTTCAGTGAGTTTCAATGTCACAAAACACGCACCTGGCGAACAATTATCAGATCACTTAGCTGTACGATTATCCAATGAGTTATACAAATCAATCGACAACTTGAATTTTGAACGCACAGTCGATTCACATCACAAACATCACGCGAATATGCACTTCAAATCCTCTGTAAAGTAAAACCTACTGGCAATAAAATGTTTGAATGACGGGTTTCTGTACAGCTGAAGCTGTAGCAAGTCATCATTCGAAATCCAAATTCTGTGGTCACATTCCATCCTTTGTTCTTCCATCTTCTTGAAAACCATTCGAATTCTACGGATTAAAATTGCTTATCATTAAGAACTCCGTCTTCTTCATCTCTTTATCTAATAACTGCACATTTTTGTCCATAATTTGTTCCGCAATTTGTTCATTTTATTCGTTCATAAAAATATTACACAACATGGGCCACTGATGAATGCCACATCCCCTTAATTATCCAATGGTCGAATCAATACACTGAACTTAATAAAGTGGAATTGCTAACCATTACCCTATTCTTATTCTTCGCCTACTCATCTGTTAACCGCAAAAGTATGTCTGTCTAATCATTTTCATCATGGCTTAAACTATTGGGCAACCTGGGCTCTTGAAAAGCGTCTTCTACATTGACAAATGATGAGACTCTTCCACTATTACTTCAAATAATTGATTATTCTTGTTGACCTCGACTAAATATGTTCAATACTATTGATAGTTTTACAACGTCGATTTATTTTATCACAGACTACTACATTCAAAGGCATTATATTTCATGTTTGCTCTCTACATTAAATGTTGATTTTATAACAATCTGATCATGCCTGTAAACTGGTGTGAATTTTGTAAATATTATTTTCAGAATATATTATTATTATTAATACTTGGAAATACGATTAAACAGATATCGTTAGGAATACAATTTACTCCACTGAAACGTCTACTTTCATTTTAACGACAATCGTTGATATTCAAAAACATAGTGTGGTGTAATTTCAGTTCCATAATGACTATCACTGATTGTTTGCTGGTTTATCTGTTTGTATTTCGTCTTCTATATTTTATTCAAGCAGACACTCATGTTTCACTTCTTCACATTATTTGAGAGCACAATCTGTTTGGCGACTGAGAAGTATACTTGAATGGATTGAAATCTATATAACACTGTTTGATAAAATGAGATGATTCTCGATGAGCATTCTTTGTTTGGCCCAAAGACAATATGTGTTTCTTACCTTCAGGTAAATTTGTTTAGATTATGACCTGTACCTTGATGATTAAGTCGAAATGATGTGGTTGTGTGTTACATATATTCATCACATCAACTTGAATTCTACCAACCTCATATGAGTTTCCTCAAAAGAAATATCCATTTAAAAGAGTTATAGTAATGGTCGAAAATATGTGAGTGTCATTTACAGCTACAGTCTGTTGACTTCAGTTGTTTATAGGAATATCAGAAATTACACTTTCTTGTTGAATATGGCTATTTTCTTTACATTTAGTCAGATATTATGGTATTCCCCTGTGTGTAGTGAGCGCAAAATGAATATTCATTAGAAAAAGTAATGTCGCTTTCTAATGATATGTTTATATGACTGATTATCACCTACTCATACAGTGTAACGTTGAATGGAACTTTCATTTTACAAAATATTACTACTTTGATGAAATGCTAATGAAGTGAAAACGTATATTTTGGCAATCAATCCAAAAAGTGTGTTGTTTCAGCTATGAATAAACACTGCGGCGAGACTATAATTTATGGCGAGCTAATCAGATGCGTTTGAGGGAGTTCGAGATCCCGGCGCCTATTTCAGTACCTGATGCTCATGTACGATCGGTTCACAGAGAATTTTAGACAAAGTTTGACAATTAAGCGGCTACAACGAATGAGGCTACTAAGAAGTTCCTTTATTTGTAATTGCAGTAATCGAATGGCTTGCAGACATTGTGCAGACTACTGTGATGTTGTCTTTCGATGTAATATATGTTGAAGGAAGACGTTTGCTAGAATAGGAACTTTTATTACTCGATCCACATTAAGACTAAGGCATATTATAATAATTCCCGCCAACTGTATAATAAAAGCACCAGTAACATTGGCTGCAATAATCGCATATGTTATTGAAGCTTCGGCTGTGCAGTAGTATGAGTAATGTAGGGACATATGCATAATAAAAATGATAAACTTACACAACCGGAGTACACACAAACAATAATGAAGCTATATATTTGAGGCCGAGGGAGTTTTTGTGACCTCATCATGATTCCAGAGACCAACTACTATGGAGTCATATGGATTAGTTCATCTTCCTCGGGCCTTACGATTTTGGAACCGTTGAACCTTTTTCTAATCTTGACAAGTTTTTGGACCATATAAAAGAAGTGTATCCACTTTAATTATTTGGTTTTGTATAATATATTTTTACTCTATGATGACTGTTTACTGATTGCCTAACATTTCTCAAGGTCATATAAGATTCGTTCTTAGGTCGTCCATAAATTATAGTCTTGCCGAAATCTATGCGGACTGAAAACGTTGAATGTGTAAATTGAAGACGGTATAATGCAGATATGAACTCTAAGGGAATTAGGGTATATGTAGCATACAATATCTATATAAAATACTATCCAAAAGTTATTCCACCATGAGTGTTTTGAAAAGATGATTACATTTCCATAGCCTTAAATCATAAAGTGGTCTTAGTGAGATCATCACTGGAAACGTTCTAGCACTGAATATACGTTTTGTTCTTGCATGTGACTCTTTGAATTTTCACATTACCCACCAGTGCTAAAACGAGGGACTTTCCATTCAGTCTCGTGCATGAATGTCTAGCCACTAGATTATACGGACAGGATCTGTATGTTTTATTTTGAAACGTCCATTAATTCACAACTTCACACGACCTCCTTCCACTATTCACTGTAGATAACTGTTTCAAAGGCGATATGGTTGAACTACACTAGTCACGGTTTCTCACAATTTACATCCCAAAGATTTCTGGAATGAGTTTGGCTACTAAAAGCAGGTTAGAATCGACAATCTTTACGTCGCTGAATCAAACATATTACTAAAATGTTCCTGTGTGTATGACTTGTTGTCGGTGTTGGTTGTCGTTCAAATTTCGCAGTGTAATATTTTATGCATAAGTTGATAACCAAGTGTTTATAGATGTGAACAAAGCGAAATATTCGGGACTGACCAGTTGCAGTGCTAACACATCCATGGGAAGATTCAAACAAACGATACTAAGTGAATTTAAACTTCACTCCATTGCATAAGCAGGTGGCTATCAGGACTCAGTAGGTGAGTAGATAACGCGATAGCTTTTGAAGCGAAAGGTATTGGCTTTGAGTCTCAGAGTCAACATTAACTCTCAAATGCAGGTACATCCAGCTGACGAGTCCCAAATAGGACGAAACGTGCGTCCTGGATTCCACTGCCAGCTACTATCCATCTTTGTTTATAATGCTTGTGAATTAAGATAATATCGAGGCAATACGTACAGTATGCACATATGGCCAATAAGAGACTGACCAGTTGCAGTCCTAAGCATCAATGGGAAGATTCGAACAAACAATACTAAGTGAATTCGAACTATTCGATAGATTACATTAAGACCATTTCTTATATATGTATTGGTTCTTTTGTGAAACTTTAGGAACAAAATAGTGAAGATTCTTTTCTGAATAGCTTTATCACGATACCACGATCTCACTCTGAAGATCAAATATACATCATCATGGTCGACAGTTTTCTGTCAAAGATATATCAATTTCCATCTGATCGATGACATCACAGTTCCTTATGTCTTAGAGCATCGCTCATTATCATTAGAATGAATGAAGATGTTTCAACATCTTTCTTAATGATATCGATTACTTAAGTCATACAATCATATCTACTGCTAACACTGTGTTAAAAACCTAACGAAGTTGGTCAAACATATTATGGCGTAGTCAATGAGAACGAAGTGATGTTATGTAATAGTTTCGGCATCATTTAAAAACACCATTTCATGGAAAATCATTTTCAATTATCAATCTGTTAGTCTCAATTGTTCGTATAAATATCAGTGATTATACGTTCTTGTTGTCTACAACGACATTCTTTAAAATTGATCAGATAATATAATGGTCTCCATTGTTTGATAAGTGTGGTATGAATGATAATTAGAATAAAGAATTCCACTTACTAATAATGTGTTCCTGTGACTGACAGTCACCTACTCACCTTGTATAAAGTTTAGTGGAATTCTCATCTTACAAAATAGAACTAATTTGCTCAAATTCAAATCAAGTGAATATCTTGGCGGTCAGTTAATAGAAAGTTTTGTTTCAGCTATGAATAAACCATGCTGGAATTCGCTGTCGACTGAGCTAGTCCAAGCGACTTCCCAGGAGTCTTTTAAGAGGAAACTTGATTTATTCTTAAGGACTAAGGATAACATATTATTATGATTTACCAAATTCTTTTTTCTCCTCTATTATCGTTAATATGCCTAGATTCTTGCCTGAAGGTATTGGTGATCCGCTACTACTAGACACGGAAGCCCGTTAAGCGAAGGCTTCTTCTATTCCGTCCTCAACCATTTGAACCATTAATCATTAACCATCTAAATTGAAAAGAGTTTGATGTTCGTTTTTAGATTCAATCATATTGTTTTATGTACTCTATTTATAAATCTATGGAACGCTCATTATTAATTCAGATGCATTTAAACTCGACTAGTTACTGCGTCTCATGTGCATTGACTATGAGACCCTGGTCAATCTTTCTTATGACATAATACACATCACGTTCTGTGTATCGTTTGTTCACTGAGAAGAAGTGATCTACATATAGTTAGAAAACACCAGAAATCACAATTTCTACTCTCGATGATATCACAAACATATTTCACTATTATTGGATTTCTTTACAACTAATTAAGACCAAGATTCTCACATGTATAATAAACACTGAGGTCGGTGGAAATCGGAAGAGGAAGACAAGTAAGAATATTACTGAGATTGCATAGACAACTGGTGAGAAATATGATAGTATAGATATTGACTAGATTGATTCATATGAGAAATGGAGAAATGTATTTAAGAGTTAATAATAATCTGTAATAGATAGAATGGCACCGTGTGTTCTAATAGTAAATGTGTTGATAAAATCTTCAAGTAAGTTGTGGTCCTACTAGTTTTGACTTTCTATTCCTCTGAAACCTGGTGTCTCAATCTAAGTATTCTACTAAGTATCCATGTTTACAATCCCTGTATTGTAAGGAAAAGATGCCAGGTATTTTGACAGAGTGGAAACTGACAAACTGTCTATGGTCACTGCTTTCAATTTATTTGTGTACTTGTACAGATAGCGGAATGACATATCGACAGGAAACAAGATTCAATTTACTATTATGTCTTGTTGAGTGTCTGAGCCCATTGTGACTAGTAGTGCGTCTCTTGTGTTGTTATTAATTCATTATCACGGGAATGACCTCTAGTAGCATTCGCTTTTGTACCAGTGTAACTTAAAGCGCACACAATGACCGTCACATTGAAATCCGCAGTGAGTGTTTGTGTTTCGTTCATCAACAACGGAATTAGTAATGCTAACTAGTTGCACTTAGAATGAACTGAAAGCACTATGGTAGTGCTGCATATGACAGTACAAATTCAAAGAGACCAGTGTAAGCATATCTCTAGGTACTGCATTTGAAATTCAGATGATGTTGTACAAAATAAATAATCAAACGCGAAAAACTTCAGATACATTAGAGAAATAATGTTCATATGGGAGTAGTATTTACCGAGAAACAGACTATAATAGTCTGAATTGATTTTCTCTAAAAACACAGATGACACTGGCCATCAAGTCAATTTAAGGGATGGCTGCTTGACATGTCTTTCACAGTCCTTCGCTGTACAATATTTACATCAATCTATACCCGGCTATCAAAATATGAGCCGAATCCGAAATATCTTATATGGAGGTCGTCAAAAACAAATCCATTTAACAATGGAGGAATAACGGCACAATCATTTTGGTAGAAAATACCTTCAATTACTGTGGATCATCCATTACGCTTGGAAAAATAGACTAAATTTATATTTTCATATTAAACAACAATGAAAACGTCTGACTGATTTTATTTTTGTATATAGTTGAAATCATGAGTTAATTGAAACTAGACCACCGTGGAAAACCTGGAAGCCCTGAACGGCCGTTTCGTCCTACTATGGGAGATGGAAATTAAAACAAAATTGAAATTTGAAGCCACCAATGGAAACGGTTTGTGCTACTTTAATTTTAACCAATCATGTCAAAACAATGCATCATTGATAGCCGATTAATAGATTATCATAGTCAACTTGATGTTGGCTGGTAAACACATAAGCAAACATTGTGATCTACAAATACACCATTCACTTACTTTACAGTATATCTAACCATAACGTTTTTAACTACAGGTGCCAAAACTTACAACCAACGGTGAATAAATAAAAGGTTAGCTGGAAGAACATTGGATAACAATGAGATCATCTATCACAACCACTGGTTAACAATGAACAAATTACCTTGTGAAATAAGATCTTTCTAATGGTCACTTTGAACGATCGAATCAGGAACAAAGAAACGCACATTTCATAAAATAGTTATAAACCTGACAAGATTGTAGTAAAATTATTTTACTATTTTGAACGAGATGATTAGGTGAGTGTTGACTGAACACACTAAGTCAATATGTGTATTGTATGAAGTTCAATTTGATTCAACAAGATAATGATGTTTTAATCATATCAACCATTTCAGATCTACGTCTCTATCTAGTCTGTTGATACTGGTTTATTTAGTCGTCAACCTGCTTTCCAAATTCTCCTATTATCAAGATATCTGTGAGGATCCTGATCTATTGAGTTATGAGGATGTGCTATTTGAAAACAATTCATCTAAATATGTAAGTAATCAATCACATTCTAATAGACATACACAGTCACATTATTATCGATACTCACAAAGAATAAGTCTTAATCAGTTCCACCCAGTTGTTAGTGGCAGTTTTAGTAAATCTAATATCCCTCTGGTGAGTTGATTACATTTGATAATGGAAGTACTAATCATTATGTTTGCATCTTTGAAGGAGGTTACACCGAAATTCTCATTTAAATATTACGGTACCAACGTCTCTAGATTTCAGATTCTTAATTCTGGTAAGAGAATCTTTTTTTATCAAAATTGCCACTCGGTTTTGTTAATCACACTAAATTCCACGAATCAAAGTTGCTATAACTTTTGCAGTGAATTAGTTTTATAGGTGAAAGCGTGAGTCAATTGAAGCTAGACCACCAGGGAAAACCTGGAAGCACTGGACGGCTTTTTCGTCCAATTATAAGACTACTCAGTAGTGCGCATCCACGATCCCATACTCACGAGATTCGAACTCGGTAACTACAAGTCTCGCACCAGGGCACTTAACCACTAGACCACTGAGCCGGAATCCAACGGTGTTAATGTCTAGCTCCAACCAATCCACGAAGTTTGAGCAACCGTTCACCAATTGTCTTCAGTGAGTTGATATCTCTACAACAGACTTGGTTGAACTCTATTGGTCATTGCTTCCCACTAGAACTCTAGGACATATATCTTGAATTCAGTCACTAGTGAGCATATGATTATAATCAGAAAGGGTTTTGTGGAGATTTAGTATTTTCATTGTTGAAATCGTTAGTCTTTGACATTCAAAGATTCTACAGATGAATTTTACCGTTGATGTTGTTCAACGTTTGACGTCTTATAGCAAACTGGATACAGTTCATGCGTTTCTTTTTTTTGGTTTCTATTTCGTTTCCAAATATTTCCATCAAATGAATACAGGTCATATAACAATATTCGAACAAGGGGAACTCGGTTACATAAAACATCGTCTTCCTGGTGAATTTCAACCTGAATGTGAGATTCTGAATAACAGTAAGTTTTACCATTATCCAGTATCACGTCGTTTTTTTCTATCACATTTACTTTGCACAAATGGATCAGTGTTTAACCTGATTATTAAGCGAGAGCTGGCCAGTACACAGTAATTATTTTGTTTTTGTAATTTGGTATCACAAAATGAGTTAACAAAACACATTCATCACTGCCAATAAACACAATGTGATCCAGAAGAAATGACAAACTGAATGGCGTAATTGCCTAAGTAAAGATCAATTACTCTCCAGTTTATCCAAACTACAATGCAGAAGATATATCATCGACGCGATAAGTCTTTGTAGACCAAATGAATCACCTTGATTACACGTAAAACTGTCAGCAAACATGTTCGAGAAGCTAATTTGAATTATTAAGCTTATTAACTGTCAAATTATATTTCATGTCTTCCAACTCTTTTATGGCACTTACTTGGTGCATAAAAGTTTAGTATCTCTTAGTCGCTGCTTTTGAACCATTGGATCTTAAACACTTTCCGAATCATCATGTTTGTAAGGTAATGAAAATTGAACCCATGCCCTTCCAGAAACAATGAATCAATGAACAAACTAGAAAACTTATACTTTCAAGTTGAAGTTCATTCATATCGGTCAGCTATCATAATTATGGACATTGGAGTAACATTACCCTATTCAGAGAACTCCATTCCACCCTAATGTCAGAACTGCAGAAAACGAATTTGTCTGGGTTTTGTCAAATAGATATGAAAGATTTGAAAGCTCCTAGAAACAATGGTACAGCAGTAAAATAATATTCTCAGTTGATCGAATTGAAATGTTGATCATACCGTTGAAATAATAATTTTTACTATAATCAAAGTGGATAGTGGCTAGCAGTGGAATACAGTTTGACGAGCGTTTCGTCCTATTTGGGACTCGTCAGCTGGATGTACCTGCATCTCGGAGTTGATGTTCACTCTGGGACTCGAACCCAGTACCTTTCGCATCAAACGCCATTTCGTTATCCACTCGGCCACTGAGTCCTCATAGCCACTTGCATCATCATTAATATTGGAAACCACTCATGAAGAATGAATGTTCATTTACATTTATCGGTTCACTTTATTCTTGGAAGAAGTGTGATAACTCGTGTGCAAATTTATTCTGTGTTAAGATGTACAATAATTAAGACTCATAGATACTTATTAGGCAGATATACAAATATCTTTTGATTTCATTTTTTTCAGATGAAATACTCGCTGTCAAGTTGTACCTTCGGAAATATGCTGACGGTACATTGAACGATCATTTAATTACATAACACTTTAAACTTCAATCATCTTAATTACCCACACTTTGTCTGTTCAGTTTGTATAATTCAATTTTTCCGATGGCTGACAAAAATAAGATTGTGTAAATTTTGTAGAAAATGGGTGCAGAATTCTACATGAAAGCCGCTGATCATTTAAACATATTCATTTGAACCTAGAGAACAGTTGATACGCTCTGAAATAAACGACAATTAGCGAGTAGTAAGTGAATGATGAATGAAGTTACAATCTCACTTCACTTGTGGAAAATCTAATGCTGGGACTCACTTCATTGACAGACTTCAATGGAACTTGGCGTGAAGTCAGTTTATTGTAATAAACTAATTGTGTCGTTTGTTCGTCACAAAGTTATTTCTGTACACAGCTCATTCATTCATTGCATAGTCATTCTTAAATATTATCTGATTAAGTCGGCTAATCGTTAGGACCATATGTCTGAAGCTATTCACTTCACCTCTTTAACAAATAAATCTATGTTCTCTATAAACGCCATGGTCAGAGTCAACCGACCAATTGACTTATCAATGTGTTTCATGAGTATATAATGTTTCAAGTTTCATTCGTGAACAAACTCTCCACAACACATTCATTTTGAAGGAATCATATTCGTTTCGTCTACACGACGTTCACTGGATAAAAGTTATTACGGATTCAACTAAAGAAACTATTTGAGATAACACAGTATACCTTTGCATAAATCTGATCATTTTATGAGTAAACATATACATTATCACCTCTAACAATAACATGTTCTCCATTATTCCCTCAGAGTTCTGAATATTGATTATGTTGTGTTTACAGGTCTTACAGCCAAGGTGACTAACATGATACATCGAAATGGAAATATATCTTTCTTTTATGAAGATGTAAGTTGTACAATTGAATGTGAATACAATTTTGTTTCAAGAACTACTATTTCCTTTAAATCAGTAAATCAAACCCCAAATGCCCTGGTACAACTGAGAGTGGGGAGAGTCCGCTCTCCCTCTCGAAATGCTCTCACATGGTCATGCGTATGTAGCCTCTGCCAGGGGAGTACTACTCACTGCCTTCTCGTACCATGAGTGTTGTTTACAAAATTGAGAGGACGAAAAGCGAATGTCTAGCGCTTTAACCGGGTTGGTTGCTTCGTTTGATCAATATGTGTGTGTTTAAATAAATAAATAAGACGTTTGATTGTATCAAGAAGTATTTAACAGCACAGAAAGAGATCAACTGTTATAATGTGCAAACATACTATAAGATACTATTACCGACCTTGTAACGACACGCACTTTATTTTACCATATGTTAGAAACAGTGAATAATTGGAAATTAATTACCATCAAATGAAACGACGATGTCTCTGAACCAAATAAGGACAGTCAGTGCATTTCAGAGTAGCGTATGGAAACAGTCATATTTTATCAAGGTCTATTTCGTCTTCTGACAATGAGCTGTTCGAAAAATCCATCTTTTAATATTCTGAGTGATCTAGTGTTTAATATGATGATCATTTAACAGCATGTATAGTTTTGAATGTCAATGTTCGATATTTCATCCATTTAGAATTGAAAAGCTGTTGGATTACTAGAAACAGTATATAAGATGAGAGATCTTATGTATGTTGAACTAAATCCGCTTCCATTGTTTCGTAGTGATCAGCGGACCTTGTTGTCGTGATTCTCTTGGAAAATGAACACCAGTAGATGGAAGTGAACATGTCAATGAAATTGCACTACATGATAAGAAATTCACACATGGCATCCTTGCAGTTATTCGGACAGAGTATTCTTTCAACGGACGTAGACATTAATCTCACAGTTTGCGGCCTCATTCAATGAAAGATAGATCGGTCATCAAACTTTGGTGTACATCCAGCTGCATTCCACTGCTAGCCACTATCATTCTTTGCTTATAATGTTTTTTGAATTAAGGCAATATCGAAGCAGTACGCACAGTATGCCCATATGCCAATAAGAGACTGACCAGTTGCAGTTCTAAGCATCAATGGGAAGATTCAAAAAAACGATACTAAGTGAATTCAAACTTTGGTGTAGTTGACAACTGGCATAAGTCAGAGTATCTATGTAGACTAGGTGGAGGGTGCTTCTGGGGTAACTGGAAATGCAAGTATGCATACTGCAAGTGTGATTAATTGTCTTTGGGTGAGTTATCATAGATAATTACACGGAACTTGATTAGTTGGTTTGAAGAAAGGTGTTTATGAGTTGACGGATATTGACTCAGTGTTAAAATTATTCTTTTCAGATGCCTGAGGATCCTAAGGATGATGACATGAACTCTAGGATTCAGGTTGTAATTCGATGTGAAAACAAAGAACAAGGTAATAATTGTTGCTTTTATTTTGATTTACTTTAAACTCTTTCATCAGCCACCTGTGAGAGTTGTATTATCTTCTACTTGTACGCGGTTACCTGAATCCAACACATTTGTAAACACTCTGCCCAAACGTCACCATCAATTACACCTCTTGATGAAAAATGAAAGCATGAACACAACTAATTAAGAATGACATCTCTACGTAATCCTGAGGTTGTCCGGGCTTCATGACGAAGTCGTTTTTACAATTGTCCAATGAAGATAACTGCACTGAAGTTAAAGTATTTGTCTCTTTCATTCAATAACTGTCACGCTTGTGACTGTAACAAAATAGATTTGAGTTGTTGTGGTGAAATCGTAATTGTGCTGTTTCAATTTTCTGTAATAAATTACATCGACTCTGAATTTCAAGATCCACACTTATTGACGCGTGCTCAACCTGATATTTCGAGTAATATGACTAGGATGTGTGAATATTTTTATCGCAAAGTTGTGGATGTATATTGGACAATGCATGCATATACATTTAACGACGGACTAATCTTGACTGGGATATATGAACGACAATATTCGATAGACAATATATCTACTCATTTATTCACTCACTCACACATTGAATGACCAGTCACACTTGTGATGCTCAATCAAATCAATACTCAATCCAAAAGAAAGTGTTTTGTCAAACGAAAAGAAAGAAAAAGTACTTATAACTGGTAGATGTTTTATATAATGCTCAATTTTCATGACACACTAACATGATCATGTATTGTTGAAAGATCAAGCTGATATTCAATATAGGTATTTAGTTTGAGCGATCAGGTGATATTCAGTGTTTTGTGATTGAATGTAAGAAAATTCATTAAATATTTGGTCAACAGGTATATGTTGTTCGGCTGAAGTGTATCACGGCCGTGTCGTCCTATTATGGGACTCCTCAGCAGTGCGCATCCACGACCCCGCACTCGCGAGACTCGAACCCAGGACCTACTAGTCTCGCGTCAGAGCACTTAACCGATAGACCACTGAGCCGGAATCTAACGGTGTTAATGTCTGACTTCAACTAATTCACGAATTTCGAGCAACCGCTCATCAATTGTTTTTAGTGAGTTGTTATCTCACAACAGACGTGGTTGAACTCCACTGGTCAGTGCTTCCCACTGGAACTTCAGGACATGTATCTTGAATTCAGTCACTAGTGAGCATATGATTATAATCAGAAGGTTTTTTTTGGAGATTTCAGTATTTTAATAATTGAAATCATGAGTCGATTGAAGCTAGACCACCATGGAAAACCTGCAAGCACTAGACAGCCGTTTCGTCCTATTATGGGACTCCAGGTTCTCCTGGTTTACCATGGTGGACTGGCTTCAAGTGACTCATGATTTTGACTATTAAATTACTGAAATCTCCACAAAACCCCTTCTGAATCTCAATGTTGACTATTTGTAATTTCAAACATGAAAACATTTCTGACGAGTTGAACATATTATTTGGAGGTGCCACACTGATACTTTTGTAAAATGAATCAATTACTAGTTGAACACTAGTCACTTTCGAAACCAGTAATGGTGTAGAGCATATTTTGTGGGTATGTTGTATGAATGTCGCTGAATCCGTAAAACGAAGTTTACCAGTTACTTATTTGCTACTCATGAAATAATCCAAACGGATCGTTATTCAATTGAAGGGTAATCAACATTTCAGGTGTCTTTTTCTATCTAATGTATTACAGAGGTTGTGAGAGTACCTGAAATCATTGTTTCTGAAGAATGGATCAAAAGTAACACATTAGTGGAGTTTGAACCAATCAAAAGTATGTTGAACCTTTTATTTTATGATATCCATCTGTTGGTCTCAGTTACGCTTCACTTACTATTAATAATTGTACGTCAAAATGATAAAGGACCCATTTTGAAATACTATAGAAGTCTTCACTTTGATGAAATGTTTTAAGGATCAAAGCCGCAAACGATAGATGAGATGATATAAGTCTCAAAAACATTTATTGTCAGTTGGTAGATGATGTATTGACGAGGAGATATCCATTGTCTTTCACTCAGTATATGCAATATCAAATTTGTCTGAGGTATTGAAATCGCTGAAACATTCCATGTAATACATTGAGAATAATAGTTTAGATCCTAGATTTCTCCTTTATCATACTTCGTCGATAAATCGAAGTTGCAGACAAGTTACATGTTCAAATTGCAATTTTTCATGAACAACACATGCGTACAGTATCAATATTACTGACGGTTTTCATAGTGCAAGAACGTTTTCTTACTCATGAATATGTACAGTAAGTGGCTACAAACAGTTTTCAGATCATCGTGTGTTAGACTATTGAAATCACATTTCGACCACTGAGATGAATACTCCATAATCTAATGTTTGGATCACCTTCAGTATTCGTCAAATGAAGTATCATGTATTGTTGATTTATTTTCAGTAACCCAAATAGTCTGATTTGCTTACTTAAATGAAACAGACTAGGATGTGCCCAAATATATTGAAACTACCCATAGCTATAGGTCGGTGATAATCTAGTCACTGGAAACCACGATGATGACTTGAAAAACAAAGTCATTCTTTCATTGTTGTTCCACTGAATTATCAAAATCGAATATGTTTCAATTCTGAGAACTACTGACCTGCATGCGCTTACTTTCAAATTGTCAGTTTTATTCCATTCGAACATACTATCATGAAATGTGAATGATATTGAAAGTGTACTGAATGTCGCCATATTCAATGTCATAGAAATGTCCCAGTGATAGATGTGGTTCCTTAACTCTGAAATCACCATTATGCCACTGAATAATAGTTGTATCTTTTCTTATTCACTAAGATTTTCTTCCATAACGTAAAATGAAGTCGACATACTTTTTATTACAGGTACTTGTTGGGAACATAATTCGACTGAAAAATGCCTAAATGCGACAACATCAATTATGAAATGTATTTGGTGTGAAAAGACCAACAAATGCATTAATAGTCGTCAATTGATAGTAAATAACTGCCATATTGAAGTAAGTAAACTTCATAGGTTGCCTACAACATTGCTATATTCTACATTGTAAATCAATTCACACAGAAGAACATTATATTATTACGAATACGTACTGATTCGTATCAATCCCTCTGTGACTAAATCAAAGCTGTTCATGCGTTGACGATATCTAATCCGTTATGAGCACAACGCCTTCCATGGGAACAACAAACAATGAATAGAAACGTTGTTTAACACAAATACTTGAAGTCTTCTTCATTTCTCATCTCAGTGAACATGTAGTGATTTCAGAAATCGAATATGAGGATATATGGAATGTTACAAAATACTGACGAAACCCGTTTGAGTGAAGAATTGTACTCTGTTGAGAATTGTGTATCATGTTAGGATATTGAGTGAGTTTGTAGACTCTCAATGTTAAAGTGCGTAACAAAGATTTCAGATTCCCCTATTGAGAAACGTGTATCTTCGTTGAAATGTTTCAATGAATCTGTCAGCCATAAGTGTGTTTATGCATATTTGGATTGTGATTAAATGTGACACCCAGAACACAAATGAAAGTTGTCGTTTAGTTGTAGGATAGTGAGAAATTATCATATTAACTTTCAACTCGGTGGTAGATATTGTAATCCAGGAAGCTCATCTCGACCTATTTGGGACTCGTCAGCCAGACGTACTTGTATCTCGGAGTTGATGTTCACTGGGTTCGAGTCCCAGAGTGAACACCAGCTCTAAGATACAGGTACATCCAGCTGACAAGTCCTAAATGGGACGAAACGCGAGTCAAACTGGATTCCAATGCTAATCACTATCCGTCTTTGCTTATGATACTTTTTGAACTAAGGCAATATCGAGGCAATACTCACAATATGCACATATGCCAATTAGAGACTGACTAGTTGCAGTCCTAATCATCAATGGGAAGATTCAAACAAACAATACTATGTGTAACCATTTGTTAAATTATCTTATATCATCCAAACTGACAATGGTGCAAAGCGAATGGTGAATTATTTGATGTTTGGTATTGATGTCACTGTATCGTTTTTTTCAGACGGATACTACAGAACCCATCGAACAAACTGAAAATACTTCACCAGTCACTGAAGTTCACACTGATGACGAATTTCATGAAACTACTCCAAAAACTGAACGATATTCGGTAAACCTTTGATATTTTGTAACCATGCTACTGTTTTGTTTCTCTTTCAGAACACGACTCCAAAAATAATCCAATACAGTAAACACAATGGCACACTTTATTACCTGCAAATTTTGATGCCAATGGTCATCTTATTCTGGGTTGTATGTACCGGTTTGGTTATTTGGATATGGTTGTCTCGAAGGAAGAAAAGTAATTACTGACTCGCAGAACTAGTTTTTTATTATTTTGACCGAGGTTTATCGATTTCATATTTATTTATTAAAATCAAAATCATGCTATCCGTCCTAATAAGTTAGACAGTACTCCTTATGGAACGATGTATTATTTTTATGATTGTTCACGTATCAACTGACGTAGTGGATTGGTTGAAGTTAGACATTGACACCGTTGGATGCCGGCCGGCTCAGTAGTCTAGTGGTTAGGCGCTCGTGTGCCAGACTGATAGGTCCTGGGTACGAATCTCGTGAGACGAGATTATTTATTTATTTATTTGAACACATAAATATTGGTACAAGGAAGCACCAGATAAATATGCGCCTCACAAATCTCATTCGACTTGTGTGAGGGCTGTGAGGCGAGATCGTGGATGTGCACTACTAAGGAGTCCCACAATAGGAGGAAACGGTTGTCCAGTGCATCCAGGTTTCCCATGGTGGTCTAGCTACAATTGAATCATGATCTCAACTCTATAAAATGATGTAGTTCTTTTGATAAACCATCGAAAATAGCTTCGAATATTGACGTGAACAACCAGTATTCTGTATAAGTAGTTTTGTGATAATTGCAATTAACAGCTAGCCCATTTTGTAGGTACATTCTGAGGATGACCCATTACTGAAAAATATCATTTGAATTCTACGACGCTCATTTTTTGGAACTGATCTATCAAAACACCATATCGATATTCAATTAGGCACTTGCATCATTCTTCAATTGATAATTCATTGATTAGTGAGTATTGGATGACAAACTAGACTCTATTAGGTCTTGTGAAGATCGATTATGAAACACGTTTTGGAGAGTTGAGTGTATTCTCAAGTAGGATTGAGGAAAAGTGTATATTGAATAAAGTAGTAACAGTCCGACCGTGGCATTGATAAATAATTATACAAACACATTTTGGTGTTTGTGCCAATTGATAATCACTTCAATGTAAACTATGTGGTTATTAATTGTTCCCATTGTCATGGAAACATGAGACAGGATTCACTCATATTGATTGTCTGAATCTTCGTATTTATACATAGGACTGCAATTGAACAGTTTTTTTTATCTTTTATACGCATCCTTTAAAGATAACCTTGATATTACTTTAAGTCACAAGCAATATAAATAGAGATGGGTATTGGCCAGTAGTGGAATTCAAGACACATATCACTTGGTTCTATTTGAGACCCGTCAGCTGGGTGTATCTGCATCACAGGGTTGATGTTCACAGAGGTAATTGAACTCAGTATCCATTCATCGCAAACAGCGTGTGATCTTATTAGTTTATTAGTCTAGATACAAACTGACTTCCATAAACAGTTTCAAAGCAAAATATAAAGGTGAGTTCTGACTTCGTATATGTTTATCTTGCAGTAAACTTCATTCTTGGAAATCATGTCACCTTCATGATGCTGAATGCTTTAATTCTGACAGAATTGGACAGTCAGTTGATTAGACATTAACGACGTTTATATAAGTCACGTCCACAAATTCATCACAGTCGGTAGATACTTGTAAAGTATCAAATTTACTGACAGTTTTCGCAGTATAATGATAATGTATTCATTCGCTTCAGTGTGTACAGTGAGAAAATGTAAACACTTTTCAGTTTAAAAAGTATACAATCATTAAAATACCATTGTAACTACTGAGAGTCCCAGAGTGAACATCAACTCTGAGATGCAAATACATCCAGCCGACGAGTCCCAAATAGGACGAAACGCTCGTCCGGGATTCTAATGCTAGCTACTATCCATCTTTGCCCACTGAGAGAATCGTTCTACTCTCTCTTATTTACATTGCCCTGAATATTCATTGAATAAAGTACTACTTATTATCTATGAATGTTTGTTTATCCAATCAGTCTGATGTGCTAATTGACAACAGATACATTGATATGTGATCACATATTTTGACACCTTCTATCATGATAGGTCGATGAAAATCGTTTCAAAGAAAACACTTACGGTAATTTGAGAAACAATGTCACTCTGTCTTACTTGTTTGATTGAATAAAGTAATCAGAAATGAATCCACCGACTGAGAAAAACTTACGTTCTTCAGCTGACTTGCAAATAGCCAGTGTAAGGGACTTAACAGAGTTATTCTCTATTCTGTATTAACAGAAATGTTATACAAGATATATTTCAATCATACAATTGATATCATGGAAAGAAACTTCGCGATCATCAAAAATTCAGTTCAGTATGATAAACTGAACCCAATGACAGTATAGTGTGTATGTTTCAAAGTTGAAATCATGGGTGGATTGAAGCTAGAACACCATCGAAAACCTGGAAGCACTGAACGGCCGTTTCGTCCCATTATTGGACTCCTCAGCAGTGCGCATTCTCGACCCCGCACTCGCGAGATTTGAACCCAGGACCTACCAGTCTCGAGCCGGAGCCCTTAACCGATAGACCACCAACGGTGTTAATGTCTAACTCCAACCGATCCACGAAATTGAACAACCATTCGTAAATGTCAACAGTGAGTTGATATCTCCCAACAGGTTTTCCATGGTGGTCTAGCTTCAATCGATTCATGATTTCAACTTTGAAAAATACTGAAATCTCCACTAAACCCCTTCTGATTATAGTGTGTATGTGTTGAAATGTAAACATTCACTGAAACATGTCAGATTCACTCAATTCCCACATGCTGTCGCGAAGTGTGGATGATATTGAAACTGAGCCAAATACCGCATTACTAAGTGTGATAACAATTTTCCAGTAGATGAAATAACCACATAACTCCGAAACCATCATTGTTATATTTACATATGTTATAATTAATTTATCCTTTGTTTGATAACTTCAAATGTAATTATCTTATTCTTTTTATAAAAGATCGTTTAATACACTCAACAACAGATGTAAAATGTGCTTGGTGTGAAGAAACCGACAAGTACATTCAAAGCAGTGATAAGAATAGTCCGGAAGTCAACGTAATTGATCACCGTGTTGAAGTAAGTAATTGCTAAACTTTATAGGTTTCTAATAAGATAACTATATTCTACATTGTAAATCAATTCACACAGAAGAACATTATATTATTACGAATACGTACTGATTCGTATCAATCCCTCTGTGACTAAATCAAAGCTGTTCATGCGTTGACGATATCTAATCCGTTATGAGCACAACGCCTTCCATGGGAACAACAAACAATGAATAGAAACGTTGTTTAACACAAATACTTGAAGTCTTCTTCATTTCTCATCTCAGTGAACATGTAGTGATTTCAGAAATCGAATATGAGGATATATGGAATGTTACAAAATACTGACGAAACCCGTTTGAGTGAAGAATTGTACTCTGTTGAGAATTGTGTATCATGTTAGGATATTGAGTGAGTTTGTAGACTCTCAATGTTAAAGTGCGTAACAAAGATTTCACATTCCCCTATTGAGAAACGTGTATCTTCGTTGAATCTGTCAGCCATAAGTGTGTTTATGTTTCATCACAAATAAAAGTTATCTGTTCGTTGTAGGATAGTGAGAAATTAACGTATTGACTTTCAAATCGATCGTAAGGTGTTCTTTATAATTGTTTATTAAATTCATCGTGCGAATGCAAACGTTTTTACTATTTACGAAATTGAGCAACCATTCACTAATGTCTTCAGTGGCTTGAGGTCTTCAGACAGACTTGGTTGAACCCCACTGGTTACTGCTTCTCACTAGAACTTCAGGAAATAACTCATGGAGCCAGTCACTAGTGAGCATATGAACGTTATCAAAACGGGGTTTTCTGAAGATTTCAGTAATTTTATATAGTTCAGATCATGAGTCTATTGAAATTAGACCACCATGGAAAAATTGGAAGCACTGGAAGGCCGTTTCGTCCTATTGTAGGACTCCTTAGCAGTTCGCATCCATGATCCAGCCTCGCGAGATTTCACTATCTGTTAAATTCCACTATATTACCGATACTGATACCAGTGTAAGATGGTTTGTTGATTATACGATGAATATTTGTCACTGAATAATAAATGTTTTCTTTCGTTTATTCTTAAAAAAACAAGGATGTTGACCATTTGAATACAGAAACATTCAGCTATCAGAATTAAACTTATTTGGAAAGCATCGAAAACGTGATTGACACTAAGGAATAAACGGAAACTAATTTGACAAATACTTTTCATTGATTCGCTTTCTTTTCGTAATACGATCTCACAAATGACTCTCTTTGCTCTTTTTGTTGTATGCATGGAGTATGTGTGTGATGTTTGTATGGACTAAGGATTCTTTTGAACTTGCTGACTGGTTTATTTCGAACTTCAAATACAATATATCCGTTTATGCTCATCTAGTACTTCTTGGACAGATTGAGTAATTTCTGGGATTCCTAGCTTGTACTATATTTCAAATACTTCTAATCATTACTGTGGGACATATGGTTATGGTATTCTAAAAGAAGGAATTGTAATGTATGATCCTTAGTAACGCCTTATAACTTGTTTTTATCATTCTTAGTTGTATACATTTCGTTGAACAATGTACCATTTTCTATGATCATTTTAGTAATTTTGTTTATAAAATGTGAAACATAATTTTCAATATAGACCTAGCTGTTTTCATTCAATAAAAATTGAATTATATAACAAGAGTTTTACAGCATTTGATTTTGGAATTAGCAGTGATCTGTATACGTTACATACTTATTAACGTCTGTCACCCCTCATGAGGAGCATAGGACGCCCACCAGATTTCTCCATCCAACTCTGTCCTGGTCAATCCTTTCCAGTTTATCCCAGTTGTTGTTTATTGTTTTCATATCTGCTCCTATTTCCCGGCGTAATGTGTTCTGTAGCTTTCCTCTTTACCGCTTCCCTTCCTGATTCCAAGTCACAGCTTGCCTCGTGATGCAGATTGGTGATTTCCTCAATGTATATCCGATCCACTTTCAACATCTTTTCCTAATTTCCTGTTCAGCTGGAAGCTGGTTTTTCCTCCCTCACAGAAGGCTGTCGCTAATGGTCTCCGGCCAGCGAATGTTGAGCATTTTGCATAGACAACTGCTTACAAATACTTGTACCTTCTTGACTATGGTTTTGGTAGTTCTCCACATTTTAGCTCCGTACAGTAGGACTGACTTGACGTTGAAGATCCTGAGTCTGACATTGGTTGACATTCGTTTTGAGTTCCATATGTTCTTCAACTGTAAGAATGTTGTCCGTGCTTTGTCAATCCTCGAATTTAAATCTGCATCAGATCTTCATTGTTCATCAATGATGCTTCCCAGGTACGTGAATGATTCCACCTCTTCCAGAGTTTCCCTATCATGTGTGATTGGCTTGACGTTCTCTATGTTGTATTTGAGGATCTTGCTTTTTCCTTTGTCTATGTTGAAGCCTATTGATACAGGGACTACAGCTACATTAGTTGTCTTCGTTCGTATTTCTTCGTGTGTATGCGATAGGAGAGCCAGGTCATCTGCGAAGTCCAAAACGACTAATTGATCGTGAAATGTCCATTTCATTCCGTGCTTCTCTCTCAAACGTCGAAGTCTTCATATTCCAGTCAATTAGCAGAAGAAAGAGGAAAGGGGAGAGTAGACAGCCTGTAGAGCTTGGAACCTGTTGTTCAGAGTTATCTTGATTTGGTTGAGTTTCTTAGTATCTCGAAGGAAAGCTGTATTGAACCTTTATAATGCTGTTCCACCAGTTACCCAGTGTTTCTTTAGCTTCGGTTACACCTTGGTCACAACTAGGTGGTGACATGAAAATATGTCAGCTCCTCTCCTGGTTCACACATCTTGCATTTTCCTACTGAATTTTTCGTCCATACAAATATGATCAATCTGGTTCTCTGTGGTGTGCTCTGGTGAGATCCAAGTAGCCTTGTGTATACGTTTGTGTGGAAATATTGTGCCGCCTATGACCAATTTGTTGAATGCACGCAGATTTGTGAATCTCTCTCCATTTTCATTTCTCTCTCCCAGTCCATTTCGTCCCATTATATCTTCATATCCTGCGTTGTCCACTGCGACTCCAGCGATTAGATCTCTCATCTGGATGGTCAGGTCCTTTCTTTGGCACTTCGCTATGATTGATTGCAGCCTCGAGTAGAGGTGATCTTTATCGTCGTCGCTATCATCATTGAGTGCACAACATTAAAAATCATCGATTGTTATCCCCTTCTTCTTTGTTTTGAATGATGCTTTGATAATTCTGGATACGTGAGATTCCCATCCTACAATTGCGTTTCATGCTTCTCTGGACAGAACTAGAACAACTCCCTGAGTGTGTGGAGCACTTACCCCTTCGTGACTAGAGTACAGTAGCATCTCTCTCGTATATAGCCTCGCTGTACAGCTTGGTTCCAATGAATTTCGCTGATTCCGAGTACTGCCAAGTTGTATCTCCTCATTTTCATTGCTATTTGACTGATTTTCTCGGTCTCCGACATTTTCCGGACGTTCCATGTACCTATAAAAATTCCTGCTCTTGTTGTTAGAAGGGGCATCTGCAACATGACTTCCAAAGAATTTCGGCTTTTATCCTGAGGCGTCGTAATTCTTTCTTCAACTCGGAGGGCAGAGTTTAAATGGTTTGAATAATTTTTTCCGGTTAGCTTTTTTTAGCGATTTGTTTTTTTACGAGATGAAGTCGCTAACCTCATTCCGAACCCTCCTCCTTTACCCGAGCTTGGGACCGGTAGTAACTCTAGAAGAAGTATAGTTCTTGTTCTATAAACGTAGCTTAGTGATAATTGCAATCAACAATGAATGCCATATGAATATCCATTTCGACGAAGCACCACTACTAAAAAATATCGTTTGAAATCTACAGCGGTCAATGTTATGGACTGATCTGTTAGAATACCTTATTGATATTTAGTTGGGCACTTGCATCACTCTTCAATTGATTATTTATTGATTAGTGAGAGCTGGATGACAAACTATATTTAATTAGCAAAGACGGATAGTGGGTAGCGGTTGAATCCAGGGCGCGCGTTCCGTCCTATTTGGGACCAGTCACCTGGATGTACCTGTAGCTTAGAGTTGATGTTCACTCTGGAACTCCAATCCAGTAGCGTTCGCTTCAAACGCCATCACGTTATCCACTCAGCTACTGAGTTCTGATAGCCACTTACTTGTGCAATGGGGTGAAGTTTAAATTCACTTGGTATTGAAGCAAAAGTTACTGGGTTCGAGTCCTTAAGTGAACATCAACTCTGAGATGCAGTTACATCCAACTGACTAGTCCGAAATAGGACGGAACGCGCGCCCTGGATTCCACTGCTAGCCACTATCCATCTTTGCCTATAATTCCCACGAATTAGGGCTATATCGAGGCAATACGCACAGGATGCAAATATGCCAATAAGAGACTGATCAATTTCCTTCCTAAACATCAATGGGGAGATTCAGACAAACAATACCAAGTGAATTTATACTTCATTAAGTATTGTGAAGATTGATTGTGAAATAAGTCTAGAGAGTTGAGCAGATTCTCAAGTAGTAATGGGGAAAAGTGTATATTGAATTAAGTAGTAATAGTTAGGTCGTGGCACTGCTAAGTAAGGCTGCAGATTTGAAAAACAAACACTACGGTGTTTCTGGCAGTTGATGATCACTTCGTCATACACTATTTATTTAGTAATTGTTTTCTTTCACACGCAGTTATGAAAGAGGACTATAAAATCCAAGACTATAAGATCCAAACTAGGTTTGGGTGAAGAACAACTGTCGGGTACAAGTGTAGTAACGCGCCCCCAATTGAAGTCAGAATAAGGTGATTGGGGTAATGACAGTTCTAAATTTCATCATAAATACAAACGTACAATTTTATTTAAACAAATATTACAACTCAGTTATTCAACCAATAATTGTTTACACGATAATCAACCTAAATTACAATAAATAGATAGATTGATAAGAAATATAAGAAAACTACCGTACACACTAAAAGGTAAGTGTTATTCTATTCTTTCTGGATAGATCAAGTAAAAATCCGTTCAAAAGATAATAGTTTGTTAATTTATAACACAAAGTGTTTCTAATTCTGGGAAAGTGCTCCAATTCATAACCGAAATGCACGATCTCAGTCAATTCAAGCAACACAATCAAAGAGGGAGCAATCAATATGGCTGCCGCTAGAATAAAATATCAATTAAAACAACATAGATACAGTTCAAGAAGAAACATAAAAACTCAGTGAAATTGATAGAGAAAATGCTAAAGTTGTTATGAAATGAAACATTACAATCTCAAATGACATCAAAAAGGTCAATAATAATGTACAAATAAAGAAACCAACAAGAACAAGCTGCAAATGCATGCATGGAGGGATTTTCACACACGAAAACTTCAAAGTGGATCTTACAAGATATTGCAAATATTCATTTGTATCGTTTGTTTAAATACTCCCGTTGACATTCGGGAACGCGATCGGTCAGTGATTTTATGGTATATTATCAATAATTACTTTGATATGACGATTATATTTAACATACAACCAAGTAATCTTGGCTCGATCGTCAAGCTACTGTTTTCAATCCAGCGGATTTAGAGAAAGTAAGGAAAACATGTTGTATTTAGGCTAAACAAAGATTGTTCATTGAGAATAATGTGTTCCTTTCGGACCATGTTACATTCTAAATTCCCTCAACTATTTTCTACAGTTGTCAAACACTTTACGATCTCAAATAAATTAGAGAAGTGATACATGAGTGTCCGATTGAACAAACTAGAGAAGACGAACTACAAACGAGTAAACCAACAAACAATCTATGATAACAATTATGGAGCTGAAATCACGCCTCACTATGTCTTTGAATATCACCAATTGTCGTTAAAACGAATGAAGAATCTTCAGGGAAGAAGTTTAACTTCCTGACGATATCAATTTCTGTAGCTGTACAATCCTGTTTTTAGGTATTATTCTGCAATAAAATAGATGGTTGTTACAAAATTATCAAGCGTAGTCAAACTTATTAAAGTGAGAGTCAATCATGAGAAAGTGGTTTTGTACATATGTACAGTCGACATTAGCAAGAACAATGTTGTTTGTCAGTTAACATTGCGATAACACCCTTCAATTTATCAAATATAGCTTGAAATATATGAAGATTTTTGATCATCCCGACTATCTGTATGCGCACCACTACTTCCATTTGACCGACTACAACTAAAAAAGATGACACTTTCCAACAGAATTAGATTATTCTCAATGAACAGTTTTTGTTAAACCTAAACACAACATGTGTTCCTTACATCCATCTAAATCTGTTTGGATTGATGATTGTCACTTGACGATTCAGTTAGATTTATGTTGTTGAATATTACATATCATCACCGCATCTAATTAAAATCTATCGATCTAATATGCATTCTCTTACAGAAGAGATCTCCTTCTAAATATCATTACAATGATAGTCTATTTTATCTGAAAGTGTCATTTACAAATATCAATCTGTTGACCTCAATTGTTTATAAAGATATCGATTATTATACGTTCTTATGGTCGATAACCGCATTCTTTCTAATTGATATCAGATGATACGGTATTTTTTATTGTGTAGTGAGAGTGATCTGTATCTTAAATATACCAAGGAATGTTTGCTTTCTAATAATATGTTGGCGTGAGTGATAGTCACCTACCCACACAAAGTAAAGATGAATAAAACATTCTTATTTTACAAAACAATACGGCCTTTTTGAAAGAGAAAATGAAGTGAGATCACATATCTTGGCAGTCAATTCATAGATCTTCTTCCTCCAGCTATAAATAAACATTGTAACCATTAACCATGTAAATTGAATTGAGTTAAGTAGTCGTTTTCTTATTCTATCATCTTGTTATCATGTCCTCATTTTGTCAATCTATGGAACGCCCATTGGTAATTCAGATTCATACTAAGTAGACTTTGATTTATATATGTGAGTTTTAACCCGTCAGAAAATCAGTCTCTATATGGATTTCATGAAAGAAAACGTGGGTAAGCGTTGCTTTAAATTGTAGGATATCTCATTACTTCCATGGTTGAACTTTGTAGAACAGTGACGTAATAGTGTTTATTTCTATGCCACATGTGGGTGTAGATAGATTCTAAGATTGTATTTCTTTTTGACTAAGTGCGTTGGTTATGTTTTGCTGCTGTGTAGATACTACAAAGTTTTGTTAACTCTTTCAATTATGCATAACCAACTCACTTCCTAAATTGAAATTGAACTGTTTGATTATCTGAGATGATGAATATTCGGAATTTGGTTAGAGGCTAACAATGGAATCGACTTATTTGGGACTCGTCAGCTGAATGTACCTACATCTTAGAGTTGATGTTCACTCTGAGACTCCAACCCAGTATCATTTAGTTCAAACGCCATCACGTTTTCCAATAACTTACTGAGTCCTCATGGTCACTTGTTTGTACAATGGGGTGAAGTTATATTCACTTATTGGGAAGATACAAGTAAACAACAGCAAGTGAATACACTATTAAAGCAGTTATAAAATTGAAGATAACATGATTTTATTCGCTTTTCCTCTGGAATAAGAAAGGATAATATGTTCAAATGATTAACATCATTCATTACTGAGTAATCCTTCCACATGAATAAACAGCTGATCATTTCCCTTCAAAGTTGTCCACATTATGAACACTAATCATTCAATCAAAATAGATTCAGAGTTTGAAGTTATTTACAAGGCAGATAGGAGCTTACCAATGACAGTAAGTTTCTGACTCATCAACACTACGAAAGCCTTTAATATACATTTAGAAAAGCTATGAGAGTGTCTACTAAAGAACCTTGATCAAGGGAGTAATTTCTTTAAATTCTTGGAAAGAAGAGATTCTACGTTTGTTATTGATCGACTCGATTAATCCAATGAACACGTACGTACTTCTAGTCTCTAGGAGAAATACGCGTCCCTTTTCGTTATAATCCGACATTAGAAAACACACAAAAAATCAGTTTATTGATTTTTGTGGTTGTAATGGTATGGGTAATATAAGTCACAAAAAGTGAGCATGAAGATCACCAGCATGAACTGTCGTCAGGATTTTTCAATCGATACTCTCTGTATTCCAAATAATTCTTTGTATTTCCTGCGTAATTTAATCTGAATTCTTGGTTTTCAACCATCAGAAAGATATTTTCATGATCCAATAAATCACATCGTGTCAAATAGTTCATGATGAATATATGATATTAGTGAAAACTGAGACAATAGTACCAATGATGCTTAACTTGTCATCAAGCCCTCATCGCTCCACTCACCATCTCTGGTCGTCAGAACTAATATTCGAGAATCTAATTTACTTGCTTGCTCTGTACCTTTCAAAGAAACTGAAAACTATTTGTTAGTCTTTCTGAAATGTAAACCAAAATCAATCAACCTCAAATAAAAAGTTAGGCGATTAATTGCAAATACATAGTTCAATCATCGATTGAATAGTTTGTTAGTAGCACACCACATCTATGGATAGTGAATGGATCAAATTATTTGATAATCTAATCTGAGGACTAACACACACAATTTCATACCGCCCTAATGATGTTTTGGCAAAGGATAGAGAAAAGTTTACACAAAGTAATTCTAATTCACTGAATGGACTACCATTGAGTAACAGTGATAGAAAATAATTTATCACAAAATGTATATCATTACTAGATACTAGATCACTGTTTCATGCTGATGTACGACCTAGAATCAAAATAAAAGTCTCAGGTAACTCAGTTCAAACGCAATAAGATATTAAGTTTCATTACTGACATATTTACATCTGTTAGCCCTCGTTGAGTAACATGGGCCGTTCACCGGAATTCTTCTTCCAACTCAGTCCTCGGCAATCCTCAACTCAATGCACATTATTATTATGTTGGTGACTGAATTCATACAACTCTCTAACGGTTTTTAATAACAGTTGCAACAGTTGAAAGTTAGTTTGTGCAAACACATGTCTGTTAAAGAACTGTTTCGAATATGTATTTAGCACAATTTGCAGATGCAAATTTAAGAAATTCGAAGAAAGGGCTTGATATAAGGTGATCTACAAAACTCATTCAGGTGAATAATAAGTAGGGGATTTTGTGGAGTGCTCTGGCGCGAGACTGGTAGGTTCTGGGTTCGAATCTGGCGAGGCGCACTGCTGAGGAGTCCCACAATAAGACGAAACGGCCGTCCAGTGCTTCCAGGTTTTCCTTGGTGGTCTAGCTTCAAATGACTCGTGCTTTCGACTATGAATAATAAGTAATCAAAAAAGCCGTATATCTCTGCTAACCAGATTCTGACCTTTTCAGGTTTACTGAAGGCATTCGACTAAGCGTCTTCAACGTACATCGTGAGGAATACCGTGCTACGCTTCTACGATAACTTGCTAGCTCGTGATGTATACGACACAGTATATCATGCTTCATTCGAACATACATACTTATTCCTACATGTCCGACTTGCAGATCATCAACTACTGGAAATTATTGCATTCTTCTCCAAAAGGCTCGCCTTAGCAGAGACAAGATGTTCTGGATTCGGACGAAAACCTATTGCAATCTATCCAACCATTAAGTATTTCCGACACATCTTGAAATGCAGGGACTTCATAGTTTTACGGATCACAAACCACTGACCAATGCAATAAAAGCGACATCTGATAAATACTCACCTCAAGAAGCCCGACACCTTGACTATATATCACAGTTCACAAATTATGTACGACATACCAAAGATCTGGACAATCAGGTGGTAGATGCATTATTTTGGCAAGAAATGAACGTAATGCAACAGTTTTACGGTGAATTTCGAGACGATAAGAGACAATCAGGGCGAGGATAAAGAATTACGAAATCCACTTACAACAAATATTTCTGGTCTCAAACTAAAGCAGTAACCATCGCTCATTGACGGTATTCTAATTTACTTTGACAGGACCAAGGTGATGTCTCGACATTTAGCCGCCAAAAGTATACGAAGGTTGTTATTTAATAACTTTCATTTTTGTCTCACCCTGGCGCAAAAGCTTAGACCAAACTAATCAACGCCAGTTATATATGGCCAAATTTTCAAAAGGATGTACACAAATTGGTTAGAGATTGTTCGGCGGGTCAACTGTCAAAAGTTAACCATCACACAAAATCGCCCATCTTAGTTTCCTCACAATCAAATGCGCGTTTTGCCTGCGTGCATATCAACTTAGTAGGTCTTTCATCGCATTCGAATGGTTTAAATTATCTGTTTACGTGTGCATATCGGTTAACAGGATTTTTAACCCTGCCGATAACGGAACATCACAAACCGAGGTTTTCATGCAGAACTGGTTGACCATTAATGGTACACCTATAACAGTGACGGCGAATAGAATAACACATTTTGAATAAGAGCTATTTAACAGCTTGGCTAAACTTCTGAGCTACAATAGGACATGTGGCCTTGCATATTGTTCTCAGGCTAATGGGATGGTAGATCGTTTCCACTGCCCTTATATCACACTTAAACCCCAGCCAGTGAACAGAATTCCTGCCATTAATCACGTTGGGAATACTAACAGCTGTCAAAACTGACTTGCAGTGTTCAGCAGCGCAACTAGTTTTCGAGACGTCTCTGAGACTACTGGATGAGTTTACTACTCTTCATACTAACAGCAAAAGCTTGATTTATAAAGTTATGTAGGCCAACTACGAGATAGTGTGTACAAACGTCAACCAATTAACACACGTAAACAATCGTGAGCGACATATGTGTCTAAGAATTCAAGCAACCGCACGCACGTCTGAAGTAGGTGTAACAAAATAAATGCACCACTTAACACCTCATTCGAAGGTCCTTTCAAAGTTATCCCGAAGAAACCTAAATATTTCGTTATACGAAAACTAAGAAACATCGACTCCATAAGTATTGATATTCTAAAACCGGCTTATCTATATTATTAATCACCATACATGTTTTTAGTTCGTTTACCTGACAAAACAATCATGGAGCAGACAATTAAGAGAAAGAATTCTGAACAAGTGGACAAAATAGTTAAATGGGCGCAGACCATTATTCTGTCAAGAATATCCACAGTTTCAGCTGCAGCCTAAAATGTAGCCACGTGTCTACTTAAATCTTGTGTTTATTTCAATTGTGGAATGACGTTTTTTTCGTACCGTTTCACCTATCTTATTTTATCAAAAACTACACCAAAAGAGTAGTAGTCTGAAATGCTATGCTAATGACACCTGATCAGATCTCTTGCATTTGATATATCAGCTTTACATTCACTTTTTAATTACTGAGTAGATAAGCTATATACTTCCAGACAATCTGTCGCGTAATGTTATTCGAAGGCATATCAAAAGGGGCAAACCACGAAGAATCTCTGAATGAGATGAGCGGTGTGAGTAGGTTTCGTGTGTTGACTTAACAATTTCCTAGATTTTGACACTAATAGCAGACGATGGGAAAGTTGGATGGAAACATCAAACAGATTCCCTTCAAACATTTACTATAATCACATACTATGAACCCTGTCAATAACGACGAATTCCAAAAGCAATTCAGACAAGTTTTACTATTTTACTAGATACTTTACTATGTTTTTAGTATTTTTGGCCAATACATATATATCACTTAGGCTGTCCATATACATTTCATATGAACCACTCTCAAAGCGGTTTTTAGCATAATATATTCTTAGTAGCTCTATACGACCAATACAACTATTATAAAGTGATCTTTAGACGAAGCATTTTAGACCAAACAACGGTTAACTACTTGTCAGTGGTTATCATTGTCACTTTTACAAACTTAAAAATGTTATGCTCTAAGTTAACGAGTATTTCTAAAGCATGATTTGTAACGTGATCATATAACTCAGTTTGACAGAAATCACTCAAATTTATTTTATGTCATCTTTAATTTCTGACATTTCCCAATCAACAATCGCGTTCTGAACCATCAACAATCTTGGACATATCAAACGTCACTACCTATTTCTCTTTCCATAGCTAACCCTTGAATCAAACCTAAAAGGAACTATTCATAAATGGTTTCTCGTCATCTCTATAAAGCTTTGATACGATTTAAGCAACCACTGTTGTGATGTTAAAAGAGCCCTACGTTTTATAAATGGCAGTTCATGTATTTTTTGCTGTCACTTCATTCAACTCTACTACAAATAGGGCTTTTCTACTTTATTATTATAAATATTAACCGAAAACACTTGCAATGTTCATACTTTAAGCAGCTAACAAGGTGTTCCAATGTGGCTTGCGAGGGCACATTGACATATTAATCTGTCTATTTATTGTTATTTTTCCTCATGTCTACGTAAATTACATTCAGCGAACATGGTTTGCATGTGAGTTCCGTGAACGAAGACGCCACACGCACCCAAACCACCGCCGCCCCATGTGCTAGACGAAACTGTCGAGACAGGCCTAATTAACCTATTTTGTAAATATTTTTTGATATATTTTGCATTTATTTTGTTAATTTTCACAATCTGTACATTTATCACTAAATGGTTGCACATGTACTTTAAGTGTATGAACTTGAACATTTACTAACTTCCTTCCGTTTTTGAATTACACATAGCACGACATTGTTAAGTGCTCATAAATAAATACACTGTTATACACGCGTGTCTTGTTCTGTCATGGTTGTGGATATGATAACGGAACTATTAATTCACTATCATCTATATTTATAGACTTTTGTAACATTCCTATGGTATCCTACGTTTGACGAACTTATTGGAGCCATATTCACTTCATCGGGATTATTAATTATTTATAATTGTGGATTCTGGTACAAACTCAACTGAACACGCATTAGCCATCTGATTTAAGTAACATCCCTGAACTTTTATTTGTGTTAATAATTTATAAGTTGTCTAGTATTACATTAACTTTTGAACGTAATAACTTTATTGTTATTTTGGTTAATATACTTTTTGGTCCGCCACAAAGCATTTGATCAATAGACCACGCTTATTGTGTTGAACGGGATTGCAGCATTTTCTTAAGTTGGTCCGTTATCCGTGATACTGATTACTAACAAAACCTGCACACTTGTGAGCTGCAAACCAACTCGTTTCCTAGGTGACTATAGTTATAGCTAAAGCTTCAACATAACATGTATACCTATGTCAAGCCTTCAACTGGTCAATCTGTGTGACTCCAATTATGTCACTAACCATAAAATGTTTGTTCTATTCATGCACTCTTTGTAATTTTCTTTTTCTCCTTGATCGTATATTCTTCATTTGGGTCGGGGAGTACTCTATAAAAGGTTGCCATCACAGACGCAAGGCCATGTATTTGGTCGAGATTGGTGATGAATCCCACTTCTGGAAAATTCGCACATATATATATACATGTGTTTATGTTTGAAAAATGACTTTTTTTAAATACGTTTTCCTGCACGAGATTTTTACACAGTGTCTATCTCCTTTCAGATTGCCAATTCATCCTGGAAGCCAAACACTTACGCGGAACAGAAAAATTATCAATTAGATTTGTGTATTTTCTTTTTGTATATTATTATTTTGTACAACCAGTGGAGCGGCTCTAAAGGTTTGACTGATTCGTATAATTGCTTTTGATGTACATTCTTCTTTATTTTTTACCTAAGGGCTACTCAAGAGGCTGGTGAATAAACATCAGATAACCGGAAAGAGCATGGTAAAATCATATCTCACTAACATGGTGTAAGGAAGTTTGCTCACGACATTTACTCAGATATTCTTGTTTCATGTTGTAACCATCTTTTCTCTTACGAGCTTTGATCAGCATACAGAGGGCACATAGCCAATCATTAACGATTGTTGTGGGAGAAATTATATGATATGCGATGAGAAAATAAGTGTGGAGAAAGGGACATCCATGGAGTATCGCTAAATACTGACGAGATTTGTCGTGATTGATAGAACGTCAAACGCTGAACGAGTTGGTAATTTTCCGTTATTCTTCAGAAACAGAACTGAGATGTCCCTGAAAGATAGGTTGATCGAACCGACGAACCTACGAGGGTCGATTCCAGGAGGAAGCTAATGTAACAATTAGTTAAGATCTGACCTCAGACAACTAAGTATATGTCAAAACAATATAGCTCAAGTATTCATTCACTCCCACACTTCGTTTAGACAATATAACTCCTGCTATCTTATATTGGATTTTGAAAGGCTCTGTGTGTTTAGATAGATAAACACCCACATCACTGCTCGCTTTCCCACAAGCTAAATAAAGATCTGTCCACAACTAGTCTGATTTTCTCTATCTATAGAACTAGGGTTACATACCTCCACGAAACTGCCACCAAATTCATGGAAACGGTAGTCGTCATGACCCCTCTTATCGCAACAGACAGATCTCCGTTCGCGTATTGATTCTGTTAGCGATCAATGAGCAAACTGAACTCTAAGAAATCAATACAAATTAAAGGCACAGACACACGTGCTATAAAATGTTTCCAGCGAAATGAAGTACTTCGACAAGAATTTATTAGCGAGGTTTGCTTGCTTCCCTTTATTTATATTCAACTCGTTTGACCCTTTTGGCATTTTGTGATATGAACATTTTGTCTTTTGCAATATACGAGAGGTGTGGTGCTGGTTTGTGCTCCGTATCTACTGAGATATGTGCGTCTGTCCTCCAATCCTGCGTGTAAAACAACCGACGGTTTACGGGTGATACGCCGAACGATGTGGTCCTGTCTTCATTTTAAATCTACAAAGTGATCTACATTTTCTAGCTCTGTATTTATACGTCGTCCCATGTTATAACGTAGAACAGACTTTCATAATCACGCCCCGGTGATGTGAACATAGAAACAGGAGGAACTGATAAACTACTTCGAACTCATGCGTACTAGCTTCAAGGTTAAGCCAGCCTATCGCGTCAAGGTTGTAATCTAGATTCAGGCAAGTTATTCTCCGCATAAAATTGGGCAGACAGATCAAGGACGTAACAAAAGTGGCGACGGATATATTCTTTGACATTGACCGGTTCCAAACAAAATGTCTGTCTTTGGACGACCTTTAAATTATTCTAGAAATTCATCAATCGCAGAATAATGCAAATCAAATGATGCTTTTAGATGCAATTACGCAGAAGCCTTCATTATATTCACCTTCAATGTCTCGCGCAGTCAATTACGGAAATGATAGAAAAGATGGAAAAGAACATGTATTGAATGGAATGATAAAGTGTATAATGATAGGATGCGCTATTCGAAGTTTTTCTCACTACTATGGATCATCAGTGTAGATTATCTGTCTAATGATCGGGGACTAATCGAGTTAGATGGGAATGGTGTGACCAACTACTAAATTCGAAGTCACACCATGAGGTCAGCAACTAACGTGGATTACCTCTTTGTTGTATCAACGTACTATGAATGCCTTGAAGACTGTACAACACAGATGACATTACCTCAGAAACATATTACTCAGAGTGGGTATGACCGAAAGTGCAACCACCATTTCAAGGGACAATCCATGGCATGAGACCAACCGATGCGTCTAGGTTGTTCTTGACCTTGGCAGCGATTGATGAACTGTTCAATAATCAGTTACCCAACTCCCTGATAATTTGACTAGGTTTTTGTATTATTCGTAAGAAGATTCTGTAGCGATTAATAAATTCCCAAAATCAATAGCTCTGTAAATCTTCGACATTTCATGCTGACCACATTAATTTTAATGAACTCACCTAGCTGAAAACGCTCGGTCATGCACCCACGTCAGATCACGAGTGGGAACGTTTCACTCAACTTCGCCTGCAATCGCTAGCCAGTTTAGACCAGTCACTTATCGATATATCGACAACCTATCAAACATAACTTCGAACGTCCTCGCTTCTGACTTTCAATTTCACTGGACGGGTGCGATTCAATTATAGAAGGGGTTGCTGGTCGAAGTGTTGTCAAGCTACAATTGCCTGTGGCACCTTCAAATCTCTGTACAGTAGAATGTCAAACACTGCATTTTCGTTACACTTTCAGAAATATGGCTCACCTGCTACTAATTTTTCTTTGTATCTGAGGAAAAAAGTTCTAGTATTCACGTTGAGGACAAAATAAACAATAATATTAAACATCGACTTGTTAGCCCAACTAGCGTGGCTGTTAAAGTATTAGAAAAGATTATTCAAAAGGAGTTGTTTAAGTTTTTCGATGAAAACCGAATTCTTTTGGAAAAACAGCATGGCTTTGGAACATGTTATTCCTGTCTCACTAATTTATTAGTGGCTCATGAAAGTTGGTGGCCTTTTAAAGACCGAAAGTTACCTATAGACATAGCCCACATTGAATTCGGCAAAGCATTTGACAAAGTTCCTCAAAATGGGATGTTATTTAAGGTAAGAAATGTCGGGATCGGAGGCAACCTATCAATGTAGATAAAAGACTTCCTAGTTGGATGACAACAAAGAATGCGAGTGAACTCTAAGTCTTTAATTGGAAAACTGTGCTTGGTGATGTGCCTCAAAATAGAGTTTTGAGATCAGTGTTATTCCTCATATATGGAGATGATCGTCCTCACCTCCTGTCATCATTGGTCTTCATATATGCTGATGATGTGAAGATATGGAGAGCGATAAAAAGTAAGGGTGATGGCTAAGAACTTCGAAAAAACCTGAAGAAATTTTCTCATTGGTCTCAAACCTGACAGTCGCCGATAAATAGTTCCAAGTGCATTGTGATGTGTATTGGTCATCAAGGTACAGATACATACATGGTGAATAACCACGAGCTACCTGTTGTCGAGACACACAATGACTAAGGAGTCATCTTTAGATAAGACCTGAAGACTACTGCACACTTCCGTGTAATAGCCACTGAAGGTTTTACAACCCTGTGGTCAGTAAGTAGGGACTTGAGCCATGTCGACGCTAAAACCTTTTTGACTTTGTATACAGTATTCATGCATCCTGAACTTAAGCACTGCATACAAGCGACTAGCCCCTGTTTGAAAAAGACAATGAGGTTTAGGAAAAGGTTCAAAGAACATCAGCTAAGCTGATATCCGGAATAGCGAAGCTTCCGTATCATGTTCGATTAGCTAAACTTAACCTATTCCCATTGTCATATCGATGAACAAGGGGTCACTTGATTACAGCTTTCAAATTTGTGATAAATCTGCATCTGATATGCCCTCACTTTTTTTCTTTCCAAATCCACGAGGACGCTTCAAAAAATTTCACAAGCCCATAACAAATTACATGTCAACTGATTATCGACTTTGCCATTGATTCATCTTCAAGTGGTATCCATTACCTCAACACGTGATTGAAATTCTATCTGTCGACTCTTTCAAAAGAAGATTGGATGAACCGAAAAAAACATTATTTCCAGGACTAGCACAGGCCATCAAGCCTCCTGTCCATTTCAAACTGAAACTGATTTTCGAAACCGAATATATATAATTAACTAGGACGCGTATTTGTTGCCACTGAATTTCGAACAGGGTTAATTTTTGTGAAAAAATACTATAGAGACAAAAGAAAAAAGGGTTTCAACCAATTTTAACGCCCGCTACGACTTAATCTATTATGTTTGTTTCAATCATTCGATGACAATAACCTTATCGAAGGCTTTTGAATTTGCCGTAAATCTGCAGAATGAGCATGTCAGATCAAGATAGTGATATAGAACACGATGTCCTTGATGACACTGTCGTTAATAAGTATAAAATGTCTGCTGAGGTTACAAATAGTAAGTCATGAGGATATTTTTCATTGATGTGGTTATCTCAGCTGTTCTGGTCGAGTTGATTGGTCTTTGTGTTGATGGAGCTAACATCATTGAGTTGTGTGAATTAGGTGATAAAAAAATCTATGAAAAAGTATCTCAACTATTTAAAAAGGAGAAAGAAATGAGAAAAGGTATCATTTTGACTAGTTATCTCATTTATAAGGTATTGCCTTTCCGACTGCAATCAGTGTAAATAATATGATACGTCACTACTCTCCCATTGATGAAGAAGAATCTGGCCCTACAGAAATAAAAACTGGAGATCTAGTTAAAATGTAATTTATATCCATTCTCGGATATTTTTTTAGCGATGTTGGTGCCCATATAGACGGTTATGCCACTATAGTCGGACACACTTTTGTTGTTGGTGCAAGTCAGGTAATAAATTACAACTACTTTGCATACTTGGTAGGACAATAAAATCACTGGCCGAAAAGCTGATGTTATACTGGCCGCACATGCAGCAGCGGAAGCTGTTATACGGCTATTAAGACCGGGAGTGGAGGTTTGGAAGTTAATTTGTGTCATGCCTCGTCTTTCAGAACCTAAAGGCTTCAGAAATTGTAAGTAAAACTGTTATGGATTTTAACTGTCACGCCGTAGAAGGTAAGACCCACCAGAATATCATTCTCTTCACTAGGTATGCAGTGCCATCAAATGAAAAAACTTGTATATGACGCGGAAAAAAATATTGTTTTCAGTCCTACAGAAGAGCAGAAAAAGACGGTTGAAAAGTGTACTTTCAACATAAATGACGTATGGAATGTAGATATTATTGTATCGACGGGTGATGGTAGACCACGGGAACACAGCGCACGGACAACTTTGTTTAAGAAAAATGAAACTTTATACCAATTAAAAATGAAAGCCGCACGTCGTTAGTGTACTATTATTTACGAACTGTAGCTTTAGAGTTATATAGTGAGATTTCAAACAAATTCCTGGCATATCCATTTAGTTTACGGTAATTGAGTTATTTCAATAACCATTGTACATCGTTTTAGTGCCTTCGATAATGTCAAAAGGGCTCGACTGGGTATTTCTGAGTGTATAAAACATGGGGTCATCGAACCACTTTCAGTTGTTTGTGAAAAAGATGGTATTTCTATTAATTTATGTCCTACGTTTTAGACGAATTTGTTGCTCAATTCAGGTTTACCGTTTTGCTCATGCCCAATGGCCCAATGAAAGTCACCGGATTGACTTTCGATCCCTCTCTGTATAAATCCGAACACAAAGTCAAAGACCCAGAAATCAAGGTATGCAACTTGCTTATTCTTGATAACCTTTCTAGGAACTGCTTTCCCAACCTGTTAAGATTCAAAACAAAAAGAAAAAGCTTTTAAAACCAGAATCCGTTGGTAAAGTTTCAGCGTAGAAATCTTGTGCTGTTTGACTTTTAAATAAAGTTTTTCGTCAAAAATAAGCTTTCTGACTTCCTTGATGCTATGTGCTAGCCCTATAAAGTCGCATAATTTCCCAAAATAAGTCAGTTTTTATTCATTAGGTCAAGTTACTATTTGCAGTTGATATAACCGGCTAATGTTCAACTTCTTATGCATTCAAATACTTTCAGTTTTCTTTCAATCCAGTAAAATAGTAATCGTTTCCACATGCCTTCATGCTGTACATATAAGTCAGTGTTAGGTACAGATGGCTTGTTTTTCTCAAGCAGGTACGTTATTCGAAATTAACCTATCTGGAAATCCTCTAACCATAATTTCAATATATACGTAGGTTGGTAAATCATCTTAATCAAATCTTCGTGTGGTTATTCGGTATCTCATTATTCCCTGTCTTGTTCAACGTAACGTCCACATTTTCTGTAGGCTTTGAAATTTCTTACATGTTCTAACCTATAACTCGGCAATAATTTGAGGAAAACGACAGTCATTTTAAATATGAAGTCCTGGTCAGATTATGTGGTGTGTTTGGTCATCTAATGATCAATTGTTAAACATCCAGTTTTCGACTAAGTGATTGTCATTAACAATACGTTTCACCAAGTGTTCCATGGCTTTGCAAACTCACCTACTCGTCTGGGTTGCACTTGTGTTCAATCGACCAACTTAGAATTCACAGTGATGACCACTAATTTGATTTAAGTAGGGGGATTCTAGCTATCCACATGTGTTTACTTACAAACATCATTATTAGTGAACATACTTAATATTGGTGCACTCCAATTGTAAATGTTTCATTAGTCTAATTGCTTATGTGGGAAGTATCTCATTTTACAATTAGTATTGGTGAAACTTTTAACGAACTACATCCCTACATGGAATGGACCAAGCCATTACTTCCAGAATGTCGTCAACGTAAAAAATCTCCCAGAGTAGAATTGCAAAAAGTTTTCTAACAGTCAACCTACTTGAATCATCTAGCTAAGCGTCCCCGACTTCTTAGGTCCATCAGATATGTTTGATCTGATGGTCAGGTTAACCAATTTGCACTGTACAGTTAGAACGGGAAACCAGACTTCCCTCAAAAATCCGTCGTGCTCATTGAATTGAAGATAATCCTGTCAAGCTTCCATTCATATCAAGGTTTGGAGATTCCTTGGACTAAGTACTACTTAGTGGGTTTGTGCAACAAAGTGAATGGTTCCATAGGTAATATCAGTGCATGTTAACTTTTTGCTATGTTGAGGATTATCAGTGCTATAGAAGCGTAAGCATGTTACTGTCCAAGTCCCAATTTACAGAGATTAGATTTACAACTTCCCAGAGGATGATTTACCGGGTCCACTTTTATTATGCGCAGATAACAGTTCTATTTAGAAGAGATTCTGACATGATGTTTTCTTATTCTCATGATTAACTATGCTAAGATTCTTTGAATGGATTTCCCTACCTTTAAATTCAGAAAGCTGGTCGGTGCCATCACCTAGACTGGTTATGAAGAATGTAGTAGTTCAGCTGGCTGACAAACAATTATCTTGGGGTTCTCATCAGCACTGATGAGTTGGCGTCTAGCAAAGTTTCAGCACGGATTCGGAAAGGTCGTTCGACTTTTGCTAACTTCATTTAATTTTGGGGTATTTGAGATGTCCGTCAACCAAGGGCCAATATACTGTGCAGCAGTGCTTTATGTATTACTCTGTAGAATATGGCCTGTGAAGGCGATACATTCTCAGTCTCCACGTTTGTGAACATGAGTGTAGAGGAATCAGATCGGTTTATGAGGTAGTGAGTCCCCTGTAACTGAGGTGGCTGGAATATTTGCTATGTATATCCAACCACTACCTGTTTTGATGCGCGATACTGACTAGATTAGGAAGAACTATACAAAACTTGACGTTAGTCGATGAAATCTTTGACTGTTGGCTTAAGCCATGCTGGTTGAGGGAGACTCTGATGACATAACTTGAAACAGTATGGTTGCGTTCATGATTTATCTCCCCCTGGATTCTGAGTTATGTTATTTTTTAGTATGTCTTCATTGTTTTCTAGAACTGAGCTCTTAATGCTTATTCTTCATGATCATTATTAATATAAGGTATATCTCTAAATACAACATTTTAGGGGACCCATCTTGTTAATGTAATAATTGCTAACCTGCCATTTTTATGTATCATTGTGACGATCATAATTTCAATGACTTTCAAATATATATCTTCATGAATATTAAAAATAATATTTACTAAGGTTTTTGTATTCCCTTGTTGTTGCTAAGTATTGCAAATGGTCAGTCTCCAAGGGCATATGTACATCCTAAACAGGTTCCGTCAGTATTGCCGTTAAGCCACAATTGTTTTAAAAGAAATTGGATAATGATTAGCAGGGAGATCCAGAGTACTCATTCTATCCTGTTCAGAGCTTATTGGCTAGATGTACCTACATTCCTAGTGTTGACATTCACACTACGAGTCCTACCCAGTGTGTTTTACTACGAATGCCAACACGTTATTTAATGGGCTACTGGGTCCACGTAGCCACTACCTTGTACAACCGAGATGGATTTTATTTGTATAATGTTGTTGAGGTCTAAAATTGTCCACACTTAAATACAATTCAGAGCGATAGTATGGGTAATTAAATAACAATCTGTTAGTTGTCACTAACAAATTTTCATTATTGATTCAGTTATTCATCTGGAATCACATTTGTTTACCTATAAAACTGCCTTTTACAATTGATCACTTAATAAGTAGTCTGACTAGTCCTTACCATTTTTTCCAAGAGCATCATCAAAACCTTAAATTCAAAATTATCCCTATTTTTGTTCAGAAGTGATCTTGTAGTTAGAAGACTTGTGTTGGGTCCGAACTCTGTTTATTATTTAAACATATAAATATTGGTACAAGGGGGCACCAGATATATATGCGTCACACAAACCTCAGTCGATTTGTGTGAGGGCTCTGATACTGCTCAGCTGCCCAAACTAAAGCAGGTGGTTTTCTTAGGGGGCCGCAACCGGAGCCTTCGACCTAAAGGTCTGATCCATAAGGCAGTGGAGCATCTTGAGGAGATGCAGTCCCATGGTAGCCGGTGACCAATGATTGATCCATACGCCATTTGTTCCTTCAGGATACTGGAGTCCATGTGCACCATTGGTTTGGAATTAGGGTTTCCCAACTCCCCTAGGTGGACCTTGCGTGTCCACCGGTCCAGTTAAAGCGCCGGACATTCGCTTTTCGTCCTCTCGATTCGGTAAACACCCGTGGTACGAGAAGGCAGTGAGTAGGACTTCCCTGGCGATGGCTGTATACGTGTAGCCATGTGAGAGCATTTCGAGATGAAGGGCGGACTATCTACACACTCGGCCGTACCAGGGCATTTGGTTCTGTTGTATAACCCGAATAGTACACCATTATGGTTTAAAACAGTACATAAATCAACATTTAGTAAATAAATCAAATAAACAAGTTCATGAAGAACTGAAAACTATTGTAAATTGATAAGCAGAGATGGATAGTGGCTAGCAGTGGAATCCAGGACGCGCGTTTCGTCCTATTTGGGACTCGTCAGCTGGATGTACCTGCATCTTGTGAATTAAGGCTATATTGAGGCAATACGCACAGTGTGCACATATGCCCATTAGAGACTGACCAATTGCAGTCCTAACAAATCGATGGGAAGCTTCAAACAAACAATACTGAATGTATTGTAAATTGAGTTCCAATAATTTATATGTAACGATTTTGTATTTGATTACAAAACTTTCTGTTATGAAAATTTTTACACCCATTTTTTTTAATAAATCCGCTAGCACAGTTATTGTTTACGTTATCGATAGTTTGATCAAACGAAATTATAAGCTGTTCCCGACTTGTATTCGGAAAAACCAATCATATATCTCACTATTCCATGTCACTCAGATTTAAAACTTCACGTGAGTCATATTCGTAAAATAAAAGATTACAACATATCTGTCAGTTTATAGGTCTCACCATGTACACATAACTATCTATGGCGAATAGTGTGAACTAAAGGTTTCTTGTCAAGTTACATGAATTTACGAACGGTAAAAGGTATAACAATAGTTATGGAATACAAAAGAAGCTTACAATTAGAGGAAAAATAAAAATCTCATATAATAGTTATTTAGTATGTATACATTTGAGGTTATTATTACATTGACTCTCAAAGGTATAGCTTCTGAAGATTTACATTTTCACTTCCATTCAGTCTAACATTTATATAACAGTCCAGATGAGTGTTGTAGAGCTAATATGGAAATATGTATTTTTCTTTCCTATTCACTGCTCTTGTAGTGCCGAGAGTGGGGAAAATCAGCTCTCCCTCTTGAAATGCTCTCACATGGCCATGCGTATATAGCTTCTGCCGGGTAAGTCCTACTCACTGCATTTTTGTGGTGGGGATGTTGTTTACGAAATGGAGAGGACGTAAAGCGAATGTCCGGCTCCTTAACCGGGTTGGTAGACACGGAGGGTTCACCTACGGGAGTTGGAAAACCTTGATTCCAAACCAATGGTGCACATGGGATCCAGTATCATGAGGGAACGAAGGGCGTATGAATCAATTGTCGGCCACCGTCTACCATGGGACTGCATCTCCTTATGATGCTCCACCGCCTTGTGGGTCAGACCTTCAGGTTAAAGGCTCCTGTTGTGGCCCCCTAAGAAAACCACGTACTCCAGTTTGGGCACCTGGGCAATATCGCAGCCCTCACACAAATCGAATGAGATTTGCGGCGCATGTGTATCTGGTGCTCTTTGTACCAATATTTATGTGTTTAAATAAATAATAACACCTCGATAACCGTTATAATACAAATCTTAACGGTGCATAAAATCAGAAGGCCTAGCGAAGCAGCAATTACAGTTTTATTAACAAATGATGCAGGCCAGAAAGATATAAGCACATGAGCAAATATCAGCGAGCAGTGAGCGCAAGCAGTTTACATAGGCAATTTATAGTCAAATTGAATAAGGACACAGCAAAACAAAACAAAAGCTGATAATAGGGTTTGCGTGCATGCATATATGGGGGACGGAGGATGAGTTGTTGAATGATACTTAAGTAATCAACATTTTGGCTAGAGTCTGTCATGTGCTCTAGTGGTCGTAACAGCATAAAGAATATGCAAATTGTTATTATTCAAATGACAATGTCTGTTAAGTAAGTTAATAAAAAGTCTTAACCACAATCGAAATTGATTGCAAGATAGTTGCTATACTCTTTCCGAATATCAAGTATGCAAATTTAAAGTTAGATACTATTATACTCTATACTTAGTTCATTTGTCGTAAGCATAAAGAATTTTGTTGCTGGATTACCGGATAAGTAATAGTGAGGTTAGATGCAGGGTATTAGGGAACTATGGTAAATCAGTTGTTGAGGTCATAAATCTTCATCGACTGAGATGGTTGTTACGTATGCCTGAACACCGATTACCACGACGAGCTATGCTGACTAATATAGGGGATGGTTGGAATAAAGTTAGGGGTGACCAAACCAAAACGTGGCATCAGTCCTTAAAGTCACTAACTTCTGGTTTCAGCCATATTGGTAGATGCACACCACTTAGTTGGAGTTCGCGTGACTATCGTAAGAATTTTCCATGGAAGTATTTGAAATAATGGTATCAGCTATTAGTGTGACTTGTGATGATGATAGTAGGATGTGACTGGCCATTACGCGTGAACTGACAGATACTTACTATTTAGTATGTATTTTTCTGCCATGAACTCACTGAAAATGACTTTTATTTAAACACATAAATATTGGTACAAAGAGGCACCAAATAGATATGCACCACATAAATCATTCGATTTGTGTCAGGACTGGATTATTATCCAGGTGCCCAAACCAAAGCAGGTGGTTTCCTTAGGAGGCCGCAATTCGAGCCTTTGATTTAGAGATCTAATCCACAAGGACTTGAAGCAGTGTTGATAGATGCAGTCCCCTGGTAACCGATGATCAACAGTAGGTTCATACGCCATTTGTTCCCTCAGGATCCTGAAACTCATGTACACCATTGATTTAGAATCAGTTTTCTGATTCCCCTAAGTGGATCCTCCGTATCCACCGGTCAGGGCACCGAACATTCACTTCTCGTTCTCTTAATTTCGTAAACAACACCACCGTCGCAAGAAGGCAGTGGGTAGAACTTCCCTGTCAGAATAAGGTACTTGTCTATATACTCTCATTCTCCATTTTTGGTCACGAATCGCGTATCTTGTATAACGTACTCCTGTCGGTATATATTATATAAATAGAGTATCCAGTTTGGTGGTAGCTTAATATCATTCAGATTTTATTATAGTAATATATTATGGGAATGTAAAGCCCCCAAATGCCTTGGTACGGCTGAGAGTGGGGAGAGTTTGCTCGCCCTCTCGAAATGCTCTCAAATGGCCGCGTGCATACAACCATTGCCATGAAAGTCAAACTCATTGTTTTTTCGCGGTCGCGGTGTTGTTTATGAAATTGAGAGGACGAAAAGTGAATATCTGGCTCTTTAATCGGGTTAGTGGATACGGAAGGTCCACTAAAGGGAGTTCGAAAACCCTGATTCCAAACCAATGGTGCACATGGGCTTCAGTATACACCCTTTTACACTTTTATACAACACCACGAAAGCTGAGTTAAGATCAATCTTCAGGCAATATCGAGGCAGTCCGCACAGGATGCACATATGCCAACAAGAGACTGATCAATTGCAGTCGCAAATAACCATGGGAAGATACAAGTAAACAACACCAAGTGAATTTAAACTTCACCCCATTGCATAAGCAGGTGGCTATCAGGACTTAGTAGCTGAGTGGATAACGCGGTGGCATTTGAAGCGAAAGGTACTGGTGTGGTGTGGTCTACTTATATCTACATGAGTAGTATATGGTGATGGTCAGACATAGAATGTATTTTGGCAGAAGATCGATAAGGGACGAACAGGAATGAAGCGCAATCGGTACGAAAATGCATGAACAATGAAATCAGAGAAGACGGACTGATATTTGCAGAATGAACAGTTAAAATTGAGATAATTGATTGTTATTTTGCAAATTAACCATTTATTGAATGGTTATCAGAATTTAGTGAGATAGTCTGTAACTTGTGCTTAAATAAATCCGATTGTCTTCACTTGTGTTTTCATTCACTAAACTAGGTTCGAGTCTCAGAGTGAACATCAACTCTGAGATGCAGGTACATCGAGCTGACGAGTCCCAAATTGGACGAAACGCTCATCAAACTGGATTCCACTGATAGCCACTATCCATCTTTGCTTACAATGCTTGTTGAATTAAGGCAATATCGAGGCAGTACACACAGTATGCACAAATGCCAATAAGAGACCGACCAGTTGCAGTCCTAAGCATCAATGGGAAGATTCAAACAAACAATACCAACTGAATTTATCATTACCAATCTTTTACTTAATAATTTCGAATAAATTGAGTAGTGACCGGATTGTTAATAATACAAATACTATGTTTCCAAAGTCAGAATGAGTCAAAACTAGGTTTCTGACGTTTCGTCACTGAGTGTAAAAGCACTTCTTCAGAAAATAAATAGATAATGAATCGAATCAATATAAGTTTAGGCAGTACAATTGGCAAAGCACAAAACTAAAATAAGTTTGATCATGTCAATAGTATATCATTTCAATGATGGTCATTTTTTTGTGTGAGACCGAAACAATGAAAATATTAACACAATCAAACCTATTTCAATTTTGATTGTGTAGTGAAAGAAAGCACAACTGAGGACAATTAAATTTATATCAACACAAAATTACAGAATCATTTAATAAGATCTAAGAACCATACAAAATCCGCCTGTAGCTCCTCCGGGGGCTACTGCCGGTCCCAAGCCCGGGTAAAGAGGGAGGGTTGGGCATGGTGTTAGCGTTGTCATCCCGTAGAAAACCAACTCGCCAAAAATCTCTAACCAGAAAGTAAAAAAGTAAGAATCATATAGTAAATACTTCATTTGCAAAATGTGAATCAATTGTCTCAGACTTCGTTGTTCCTATGTTTCAATACCAACCATTCTTTGTCCTCGATATCTTTTCTTCAATCTTCTGCCAAAAAAGGCATTTTACTTTTGATTGATGATACATACTACTTATATCTGTCGACATTAGTAGCACACAACAATTGTATTAAAAATATTCTACACTTTGTACTGCTTCAACTTGTATTGATTCAATTTATTATTTATTTTTCTTTCCTGAAGAGGTACCCTACACTTAGTGACGAAACGTCGGAAATCGAGTTTCTACTCTTTCAGACTTTACAAACATATTGTCACTACCATTATTGTTCATCGGATTTTAAAATTATTAGCAAAGGATGAATAACACCTTGTGATATGATCGAGGGAATAATATAATTATCGAAGCGGATTTGCACTAATAACATAAGAATCGAGAACAAACTTTTCGATACCCTGAGAACCTTCTGTCTCACAGAGCAACGTAATATCAGTAGGCAAAATTTGATCTGTAACTGCAAAAAAACTGAGTGTTTGGGAAACATACTACTGTTTATATACATTTTATGCACTATAAAATTACAATGAAAAATTGTTTAGATCTCTTTTTGATTTGTTCGACGACAAAGAATTTTGTGCAAGTTGAATGGTGAATAGTAGTGAAATCCAAGATATGCGTTCCATCCTGTTTGGGACTAGTCGGTTGGGTGTATTTGCACCCGTGTTGACGTCCAGATCCAGACTCGAACCGATTGCTTTTCGATTGAAATACTAAACGCGTTGTTCACTTAGCTACTATTGTATCAGTTTATTTGTTAAGCCCATATACTTTATCCTAGCTACTGGCCAAGCCAATTCGCCTGTCATGAGTCATATTTTGATCTTGTTCATTATTCGCTTCTTAACCTTGGCTATACTTTTACATGAGCATATATGTGTACACTTCGTATCTTATTCATCATATGTCTGTCACTCATTTTGTCCGACTATAAATGTTGATTAACGCTTGCTTAAATCGAATTGGCTTCCCAGCCATCTCCAATACTCATCATCTTTCGCCTCGCTCTCTCGCTTGCCGCTCACTCGCTCGTTCATATTCGCTCAGGTGTTGTTAGCTTTCGAACCTGAGTTATTCGACAATAAACTGTAGTTGCTGCTATCCTTTGTCTTCTGATTTTACGCGCCGTTAAGATTAGAATTATATCGGTTATAGAACTAAACGATTAACGAATCGCGGCACTACACTACCACGTGCAGAGAGATACTGGCTTATGCAGTAAAGATCATTGTAACTTAATAGGAATATTGAAAAAAAATGGCTCAGGATGTACCTACGCCAAAGAAGACTGGTCAATTACTGCCTTACATATCAACAAACTGACCATTCAAACAACTACAAATGAAAGAAAATTCGTTCTTATTGAAAAAGCCAATGGATACCTTCCCTGAGTAGCTAATTCAATAAGACGTTGAGCGTTTGAAGCTTAAGGCATTGGGTGTAAGTCCCGATGTGAGCGTCAACATTAAGACCTATGTATATCCAACGGATGAGTCCTGAACACGCAACCTTAATTCTAATGTTGTTCACTGTTCAATTTTTGCAACAACTCGTGACAAAATGTAGATAACCCGTCAATCCACCCAAAATGAATACATACCAACAATATCTGATCGACTACAAGTCTTCCAATCAACAATAGGAAGGTCCGAATATTAACAAATCAAAAAAGTACATTGCTTAATGAAACTTCGGCAAACGCGTAACAGCATAGATCGAAATCTGAGTAGAAAAACTTCTACCCTAATGACTAATATCCTAAGAGAAGTGTTCGAACAAACTTTATAATCTTTGTAATTAATAAGCTGCGTCTAAATTTGTGTATTCGTCTCTGAATAAAATTGTTTATGTGAACGACGGCAATACAATATATGCTAATTGTAGTGAACAGAACACCGGTTGGGGACAATCGAATGTATTTAGACGCAAATTACAGACTATCTCATTAAATTCTGTTAACCATACAGCCAACAGTTAAATGGCAAATTAACAACCAATTGTTTCAATCTTCATTGTTCCTTCTGTAAATATCAATCCATCTTCTCTAACTCTATTGTTCATACATTTTCCTACCAATTGCCCTTCATTCCTGTTCTTTTCTTATCGGTCTTCTGTCAAAATACATTCTATGTCTATCACCATATACTACTTATATGGATATAAATAGACCACACTACACTTGTCCCCCCCTTTAAAGCAATCGTTCATACGGCAGTTCTGATCGCAGTGCACAATATCTTCCGCTGCTGCAGTCTGTGCCAATCTCGTCAGATTGTAGAGTCTGCGGCGCGTTGACCTCCATAGCTGCGTTGACCTGCCGGGTCACCAACATCCGCATCTACCCGGCACCTGAGACATTCAACACCCGTACTCCACCTGCCTGCTGAGCCATCTACATCCGATGTCCGCCCAGCAGCCGCACGTCCCATCGCTCCTCTCTGTTGACAGCACCCGCTACAGCCAACGCCGCCCTGCCAGAACACTGCACTCGACGACAACTTTCCGCATCAGACTGCCCCAACTAGCACAATGTTTTCTAAACATTTTCTCTTACTGGATTTTGGTTGAGTTTTGTTCTCTAAGCTGGATGGTTTGATCGTGGAGCTTCTGTCGTTATTCTGAATGACATCATCGGTACAAACTTCACGTAGAAATGAAGTGTTCAAATTTCTTCACATGTAACTTACAACAACTTTTAGAACTCGATGGTTGATCTACAGACCTACAGGACAAACTGTGAGTTATATGTGAATAAATTCGAACACTTCACATCTAAGTGAAGTTTGTACTGATGATCTCATTCAGAATAACGATAAAGCTCCACGACTTAACCATCATCTAGCTCATAGAATAAAACTCTACCGAAATTGAGAAGTCCCACATTAGGACGAAACGGCTGTCCAGTACTTCCAGGTTTTCAACGGTAGTCTAGCTTCGACTGACTCATGATTTAAACTATATATAAAAAATTTGTTTATTATTGAAATAAATTTCATCTGATAGTGAAATTATTTGAGTCAATGTTAAAGGCTATCTGATTTTAATCAAGTGATTTTAGACAACTACTGATAATTAGAAAGCAGTAAGTAGTTATTCTGTCTTTGGATATGATTCCTTAGCTGTCACTACTAAGGGTCATGCTAAAGATAAATCCTAGTATGTTTAAGTCATCTGGTGGGTATTTGGTGCTATTCTATTACGATGACTTCAACTATAAAGTTGCTAAAATCTTCACGAAAAGCTCTTCGGATAATAATCATATGGTCATTAATGACTGGTTTCAAGAGGTATTTCCTGATGTTCTAATGAGAAGTAGTGACCATTGGAGTTCAACCGGGTTTGTTGTGTGATAGTAACTCATTGAAGACAATGATGGATGTGTCTCTCAATTTCATGGTTTGGTTGAAGTTAGACATTAACACCGTTGGATGCCTACTAAGTGGTCTTAATCTTAAACACTCGCGCGCGAGACCGATAGGTCCTTGGTTCTGTTCAGGTTCTGTATACTTGCGACATTGATGCTGACCTCATTGGTTGAACACTCCTTAGCTGAAGGCGCTTGGTCATGCATTCGAACCAGAACACGAGTGTTTTCACCGTGCTACGCATTCCTAGCAACTGCAAGCCGGATTAAACCAAACGCTTCTTGACATATCGACGGTCTATGAAATATATCTTCGAACCCCTTTATTTCTGATTTGACTAGATTGGTATCCTTTGACTATAATGTTGCTACGTGCATAGGCATTATTAAGCTCCAAATACTTGAGGAATCTTTCAGTATTTGTAAAAGAAGTAATGTTGACAAACACTGGAACTGGTATTTACACTTTTATTTGGCTTCATTACACAAATAGTTGAATAAACGTTGATCTTTGGAAGAATAAATACAAAGAACTTAAGTTCTCATCAAAGATTTGAAATATGTATACAATACTCAGGTACGTTTGAATGTTCCAGAGTACAAAGACAAAATAGTACAATGAAAATGCACCAATCGATAAGACTAAATATATGGAACGAAGGAAAGATAATGTAAATGAGACTGAATAAATATTATAAATGCTATAAAGTCTTGTCTGAATAAATTGACGGATATTGTATTTCAAGGGATCGCAATGAGATTCCATGTATCCAAATCAATATTACTTCACATATTCATTCTGTTATTTTATAAGCTACCTACATTGATAACTTCATGTTTCATATCACTTTACTGTTTATTTCTAGGTTGTTGATTAGCCAAAGGATTCTTATCGGATCTATATTCAGAATAATAACTGGTTGATAATGGGACTCAATCTAACAAATACGGTAGCCTTGTTTTTTGCACAGTTTCAACATTAAATGTGACTGTTGATTGCTCTACAATTTTGCCTAATCGTTTAGTATTTGCAAGTAGTACTATGAAATTTGAGAAAAATCCAATTGCATCGTTCATATTGCTATTACAATTCACATTTAATGTACAATGATGACATCATTGATAAGCTTACTTGCTTACTTAAGCCTGTCACTCTTTCTGGAGAAGAATAGGCCGCCCACCAGTACTTTCCATCCAACCTTATCTCGGGAAATCCTTTCCAATTGTTATTCATCCTTTTCGTGTCTGCTTCCAATTTCCTGTGCAATGGGTTCTTCGGCATTCCACTTTTCTCTTTCCCTTCACGATTACAAGTTAGCGCTTGCCTCGTGATGCATTTTGATGGTTTCCGTAATGTGTGTCCTATCCACTTCCAACGTCTTTTCCTAATTCGTTTTCACTTGGAAGCTCGTTTGTTCTCTCCCAAATTATGTTATCGCTGATGGTATCCAGTCAACGGACATTGAGTGTCTTGTGTAGAAAATTGTTTATAAATACTTGTGTATTTTTGATGATGGTTGTAGTAGTTCTCCGATTTTCAGCTCTATACAACAGTACTGTCTCGACGTTCATATTAAAGATTTTGACTTTGATGTTAGTTGACAGTTGTTTTGAGTTCCATATGTTCTTCAACCGTAGGTATGAGGCCCTTACTTTATTAATTCGCTCATTTACATCTGCATCAGATCCTCCTTGTTCATTGATGATGCCCCACAGGTATGTAAAACTCTCCATCTCTTCCAGAGTTTCTCCATCAGGTGTGATTGGGTTGGTGTTCTCCATGTTTTATTTGAGGATATTTCTTTCTCCCTTGTATATGTTGAGGAATACTGCTGCAATACTGGTTGTCTTCATCTGCATTTGTTCTTGTGTATGGGACAGAAAGACGAGGTCATCTGCGAGGTCCAAATCGTCTAGTTGCATCCAAGCTGTCCATTGTATTCCTGGTCTCCGCTTAAATGAGAAGGTTTTCATAACCAAGTCAACCACCAGAAGAGAAAGAGTAAGCAGCCTTGTCTGACACCAGCGCTCACTTGTAATGTATGTTTCAGCTGTCTTCCATGCACAACTTTGCAGTGCAGTCCGTTGTATAAATTCTGGACCATGTTGACTCTCTTCTCAGGTACACTATATTGTTAAAGAACGTCTCATAAGATTATCTTAACCACGCTGCAAAATGATTTATCCTAATCAAGGAAGTCGGTGTATAGTGACGAGTTCCACTCAGCTGACTGTTCAACAATTATCAGTAGTGCGACAAGACCTATCCTTACGGAATCCAGCCTGTTGATCTCCAAGCTGGTCGTCTGCTGAACTATCCGTTCACTTCAATAATATTATGTTAAAGACTTTTTCTAGTACTGACAGCAGTGTGATTCCTATGTGGTTCTCACATTTTCTCAGATCACTTTTCTTTAGTACCTTGGTGGGGTGTCCTTCTTTCCGGTCCATGGGCACTTATTCTTCCTCCCAAGTCTTCCTGAATAGAAGATGATGCATACTTGCATTTACTCTTCTGTCAGATTTTAGAGCTTCAGCTGCTATACTTTCAGGTCCTCCCGCTTTCCCGTTCTTGACTTGCCTGATGATTTTCCTGAGTGACATCTATAGGAATGTTTGTAGGTGCTACTTCGATTTCCGGTGGCTTCACTCATACTGGTCTATTCAAGAGTTCCTCGAAGTATTCTACGCATCTGTTCTTCTGCTCTTGAATCTCGGTGATTGTCTTGCTTTCTTTGTCCCTGACCGGTCTCTCTGGTCTGTAATATTTCCCTCCTAGTTTCTTCGTTGTGTCATATAGCTGTTCCATATTTCCTTTTCATGAAACTTTTTATGCTGCCGTCGCTAGGCCTTCCACGTATTTCTGCTAGTCGGTTCTAGCGCTCTCCTTCACCTGCTTGTTTGCTTCTAAGCGTTCAGTGAGGATGCCATAGGTATTGTAGTTTGACAGCACTTTACCAGTAACACCACCAAGTAAACCAAAAGTCAGAAGCAAGGAGGTTGGGAGATATATTTGATAGATTATCAATTTATCGAGAAGTGAATAATCTAAACTGACTGGTGATCGCAGGAGAAGCTGAGCATGGCGTTCCCACTCGTGATCTGGTGCGGATGCATGATCGATAGCCTTCAGCTAGGTGAGTCTCGTTATATCCTGGTGAAGACATAAGTACGGGTAACTCCCAGGACCCATTGATTGACTATTATTCTGTATGTATTCTTATTGTTTGACTATTGTGCAACTAGATTGTGTATATCTGTATTCATCTTATCATAAGCTTCATTTCGACCTATGGATTATTATTATACGATTTACTGTTCCTAAATTATATTCATTTCATTGATTATTGTACCCCACGTTCACAGCCACGTTCGGCTTGATTTTGTACAAATATTATTTTCTATTTTATGGTGTGATGAGGTCTGTCTATCTGGTATGTAAACCGAGTATGTTTGAAATTAATGATTCGCATAGCGTAAGCTGTAATTCGTGTTCTGGACTCGATTGGAAAGGCTGGGCGGACAAGGGACCAATAAGGACGCTAGACTGTTAATACCAGTTGAACGTCATTGATTGGTGGATAACTCACGTGATAAAAGCCGGACATAGTTATATAACGAATTGGCAAGGGCCTTCTTTTATAAAGTCACAACAAATTGTTGACTTCTTTTTATAAAGTTACAACAAGTCCATTAAAACTAATGTGGTCAACGTCCAATGTCGAACACTTGCAGAGCAATTGATTTGGGGAATTTATTTACCGTTACATCACCTGGTGCCTCAAATTTCTCTGCTCTTGACAGGCTGTTGTTAATTTCCGTCTTTTTGTCAGATCTTTGTTTATGATTCGGTCAGTAATTTCAGGTCATCCTCACAGAACCTTAGTCTTGGTCTCTAAAACACACATCATAAATTCGTATTCATTAACAACGTAGTTCAGTTACCATACCCGAAAGTAACATGGTTTGTTCCTCTCAGAGGAATATGTCACTGATCATGTGATACTCACAGTACCGTTTTATAAATTTCCTGTATATGTTCGGGAAGCAAGAAGAAAAGGATATCAGCGTCAATTACTGCACGCATAAATTTTGTTTCTCGTATAATTTACACAATAATAAGCCAGTTCCGTAAAAAAAAATTACGGCACTTATGACGGTCAGAACCGTTTATGGTTGTATATTGTTGACTTGTATAATTTTCAAAAATAATCTAACGCAGAATTGCTTCAACCTGCATTTTATAAACAAATACCAGACAAATATGTTTATTACCACCCTAATTAGGGTGCTAAATTAAACGTCTAAGAGCTCACTTTTTCCTTAAAAATTCGACAGTGGTCCGTCCCTAACTTGATAAATAGTGAATCTCACTTGCTTGAGTTTACGTTGTTACAAATAACTACATTAATTTGACCTGACATTCACCCAGGCAGTGAACAACAACTGCATTTAACTACTAAATATTCGGGTCAAAGCATATGTAACAAGCACAAACATCACGAAAACTGGCATATGACGGCAAAATGCTATTATTTGCTTATAACTAACGTCATCAAGAATACTCAACAACATGTAACTGGTGCACGAGAACCAATAGCTTACATTTATTGTTCGAATGGCTAATAAATCATCTCGACTGGACAACAATAGGAAAGAGCGAATCTGGAATATATGATTTATTCGCGCTATACATTTCAAACAATCTGGTCACACATATACTTGTATAGGCACTTTATGTAAGTGCACATAGCTACATATGCAAGCAGTGGTTGATAATAAAAGGGAGAACTAGTTTTATAGACAGATTATTGCTAATAAGGAGTTTAATGTATAACTTTTTGCTCGAAAATGAGCAAAATTAATACGAGACTCCATAGGACTGTGGGAAACAGCAGATCTCAGGGATCCTGATGTCCATGTATTTTTCTCTACGAAAATTCCTCAAAACATATGGGCCCTTCGGTGAGCAGTTTCAGCAAATACGTTAGCATTAATTTCAGTTTGTACGTAGTGTAGGATCCATTTTCTAGGTTTGGTGTGTGAAAATCCCTCCATGCATACATTAGTAGCCCAGTCAAGCATGCGTACCAGATGAAGAGTAGGTATGCAGTATTGCACATTCCTCACAACAACTGGCTAGCTTACATCATACATTTCTCGACACACCAATATATCTCCTGACAGATTCATTTCTGATTTCTGACTTGAATGGTTATAAGATCGTTGATGAAGCCGTTACGGACAACGATGTTGTCAAGCCTTGGACATATTTGACATCGAAAGTGACCTGGTTTGCCACACAATAAACTGTTAGTCTGTTCCCTGTTGTAACGTTATATATATATATATATATATATATATATTACATGTTGCGGTGTTATTTTCGTGGTCTCAGAATTTTTCGTGTATCTATAATTTCATTTATACCTTCATAAGTCGAGAACTCGAGCCTGAGCTATTAGAGATTAGGGTCACGACCTCTTATTTACAACAACCTCTTATTTTACCGAAGCCTGGCACTGCTGTAAAAGAGCTGACTTTCGGGTACACCGTGTGACAGAAGGTAAACGAAAGACGGATCGCCGCTTACAATTAAAGTCACGTTTAACTGAATGTGGGTATAAAGAAATACATTCAAAGCATTTTTGTTGTAGCGAATGTGTCAGCCATAGTCATTGGGTTGATATAATGTAGCACTACGACTTACTTGTCAACTCTAGGTAACGGAGGTTAGCAGACGGATATAATAGATTATCTGTTGGTGGAGCTTCAGTTTCCGACTGCACCTTATGCCCGATCCCAATCAGAATTATAATCTGTCCATACTTTCAGCTGATACTCGACGAGCATTCTGAAAGGTACAAAACACCACTACCATCACGGTGCGTGACCAGCAATATTTTGCGCAACATCTTGACCACAGGATCATCCCTATTCTTTAACGTACGTCATCTATCTTTTGAAATGCTAAGATCGATCAAACAAATAATTCGATAATATGATGAATTTAGGAGTTATTTGGCCATCAAACGGCCAGTGGCACTGCCCTTGTATTTGATCCCTAAAAACTATAAAAACGACTGGTATCTGACTGGTGATCATTGGTGATATAATACAAAGATCACTTTCAGTGGTCACCCGTTACCACGAATTCAGGACCTGATTGCCACCCTAAAAGGTAAAATTTTCCTTTGGAAAATCTATATCCGCGGACGATACTCCCATAACGGCTATTACCACTCCTTTTGGATTTTATGAATATTCCTGAACAAAACTATGCTTCAAAGAGTTAATCATGGATACCATTTGATTGTCTTAATCGATAACAATATCCTTGTTAATACCTCGTTTACACGTTTTATTCTTACTGAAACATACGTCATGCTTCATTTATTGTCATCATGGTTTATAATAATAATTACCTGTAACTTCACATAAACGAGTATCTATGCTTAATGTATTTCTTATCACAAAAAACAAAGCAAGCTTCCTGTGACGTGCGAGTTACCAACTTCAAGAAAGTCTCTACTAATGTTCAAACATGCTTACTCAGATTCAAAATACATCAACCATTCACATATTTGTCTGATTCCTCGGGAATAGCGTAATCGAAGATATTGGATATTGAAGGTAAAGTTTGAAACTCGTAGAGCGTCTTTTAACCCTCCCGTTGCTTCTGGTAATATATATATATATATATATATTATTGATCAACCAGTCTTATTAATAATAATAATAACCTAGTTGACTCATGTCAGTCTCAATTTTCATGGTGTCTATAAAATAGACTATCGCCAAGACTTTTCTTCCAGATGATCTGGCTCGTATGAAACAAATTTGTTTCCTTTAGGAACGAAACATAACCATGAAAATCCTCTATTTTGAGTCAAACGTGTACTAGATCGTCAGAAGCATACGATATTGAAGGAACAACAGCATATTATATGCAGAATTTTAGGCACTGCTGCGGATAACTTCTATTTTATCAGAAATTAACGATCTCTCCTTAAATCTAGTTCTTATGAGTTTTAAAGCAAACATACGTATCCGTTGTTCCATCATATAATAACGTGTGACATGTTATGTCAGCAAACCTGTAAAAAACACCTACTGTTAATTCATCAGTGATGTCAGTTCCTGATTAAACCGCCTTCTCTAAACGATACCTAATCCTAACCACAGTTTCCTACGCTCATTTCTAGCCTTAAAATTTACTTACAACCCCTAGAATTCAGTTGCTCCAGAAATATCTACTAGTTTTCAGCGCTAAGCTTTTATGGTTTAATAAAAATAATTCAATATGTTCACATCCATTAATTATGTCGAAACTGTATTTTTGGGTATGTGGAATCTACAAATCGTATATTTATGATATCAGCTTTAAAATTTACAAATTGGCCTCTGTTTATGGGCTTTCAGTATGTTCCAGTTGAGCGAAATGAAGTGATATGTTCAAGACTACGATGTCTTAGAAATTTTGACCGGTTTATCCGTTGAAATTTATTACTTGCTACTGTAAATTGCTGTATAAAACCATCTCTCTGCTTGGCAGGTTAGTCGTTGAGGGTTATCCATGTAGTACACCTCTACTGATCAAACAAACTCATTATTTTAGTTACTGCTCTCTAAACCCATTCCAGCGCCTTTGCAGCTAGTGCTTCCTGCTTGAACCCCTCATTCCAAATGCGGTCCAGATAATATCTTGTATTATGTTTCGAACATTACCTGTTCCATGTCCCCAAGTGCCTTATATTCTTTCCACAAGATCCGAAGACCTTTACCAGCGGCCACTTTAAAGTTATCCATTGTTCTGATACCGTTATTCATCCATCGTTAGCTTATTAGTTTCACAGGGTTTTTTATTTTCAGCTTGATAATAAATTCGTTTGGAAGAGGTCCCTTTGCTTATCTCCGTGCCTTTAATGTTTGGTAATTATATTTCCGTTAAAGAATATGTAAACACTACTAGTTCGCTTAAGAGTAATATTCGATAACATTCCAAGCTAATGAGCCATGTAGTTTCACAATCCGTGTCTATTTATTTAAGGTGGACCAACAAGTAGATAACCAATCATTCAATATTATATCATAAAATTATCACTTTCAAAAGCGTTACTGATAACGGAAATCCGCATCAATGTAACATTGCTCTTCTGTTATGCGATTCTGTACTTCTATATTACTGAATTCCACCTGTCACTCGTCTCAAATTCTAGGCAGGTATTGTTGATCTTGCGCCAAATAATTCTTGTCTTTTTTGGTTATTTCGTACCATATATGTAGCAATGTTATTCATGTAGTCGCCTTTATGTGGGACATGAAAAGCTTCTGATCCCTCGTATTCTTCTCTCTCATCACATTTGGCCTCAATTTAGATATGTCGTATAGTTTCCGCTTGCTTTGCGAGAATCTCCTAGGTGGTTGTACATATGCAAACAGCTAAATGTTCCTGTAATCATGATAGGAAGCAAATGCAAGTGACTTAAAATATTTGGTATTATTAGTGTTCTGATTACATCAGACCACAACTTTCCTTATTATATAGTTACATCCAGTTTATATTTCTCTGCACCATGTAAAATAGGCAATATTGAAAATCCCCATGAAATAGGAAGCAGTTATGTAACATATTTGTATATCTATGATCTGTTTTTTGCTGACCATTTTGACATTCATTTCATACTTTCTCCATAGATTTAATGGTTTCTGATTGTATACCTATTACACCTTTCCCAAACGTGGTCGAATAAAATTATCGCAAGATCAACATGTAAAACTTATTGGTTGTCAGTATATTTACAAATAATTTCGATCTAAATTTTAATTACAATATATTTTAGATGCTTAATCAGTGCTTTAGTTTAAGACCTTTGAGGAATGTTTATCGTCACGTGAATCCAATTCATCACATCTTACCTTCTCAACAGGTACTTTTAAATGCAGCATCTAGACGGAATGTTTTCGCAGTTACCGGTATTCAACCAAGTGGTAAACCTCACCTCGGAAATTATCTTGGGGTCATAAAACCATGTGTCACGTATTGTCGTGATAGTGATGTATCACAATTCTTTATGCTAATCGCAGATTTACATTCTCTTACATCAAACAATTGTAATGACCTAAAGCATGGTATTCATGAACTTGTGGCTACTCTGCTCGCATGTGGATTTGAAGCAAATTCTTTAAAGCAAATAATATTCCTTCAGTCCTCTGTACCTGGACATACTGAACTAGCATGGATTTTATCATCAGTTTGCTCGGTCCTGGTAAGAGAGTTCCAACTGTTTCCCTCGTTTAGAACTTTAGTCTCATTGTTTGAGCTCTATGCTTTGATAAAAGCTTTGTGTTTTCGGAATCATTTAGGATTTTCAGTTATTAAGTAGTTAGTTGCGATAAGGATTGAGCATAATTTAATACTTTTAGAGGATAGAAAGTCACTGATCAAAACGAATAAGGATAAAAGTAATGTAGCAAAAAGTTGGATACAGAATAAATTTAGAAAGTGTGATAACGTCATCATTATTTGCTATTCAACGAGAAGTCTTGAATGCTGATTAAGATGATAAACAATTATATTCTGTGAAACAAGAGATTATTCAAGAGAATTGGTAAAGTAGGTAAGGTTTTGGTAATGGTTAATTGACAGACGTCAAACAACAAAGAAACATGAGTTTACTTGCTTCAAATTGACATGTTTTGTAAACTCTAAGAGTTTGGTCAAAAGATTATGTATATAGCTCAGAATGACTCATTGCCAGACTATTATAGATATTCGTCTTTGGCATGTTTTTAGTGCTACTTATCAAAGGATATTAACATTCAGTTTTAACGATCATATTGAAGAATCATTCCCAGTTGTTAAACAAAATGAAGATGTTTTGACATAGAAAATTTTCTTTTCGACGATATCATTTACTAGAGCTGTACGATCGTATTGATGGTTATTTTTTACGTCTGGTGGTCTGTAATAAACATAACGAATCATTGAGTAATTAACGTCTCCAGTTCCACAATAATGATACTTCCTGTTTACAACATGATTACTGTCCGTAAAAATTAATCTTGATCACGATCTCACTACTATTAAAAGTTATTAGTAGTAATAATGAGAGAGCCACCAGGTTACATGACTATACTAACTACTTCTCCTTAATGTACAAGTTACTAGAGAGTACCTCCATTTAAGCCTATCAGCTCTTTTGTCATTTCAGAGGCTATACTATGTACACAGAACGCATATTATTTTGTACATTCGTATTACAGAAGCCAACTGTCTTGTATATATATGATTATACATGTTTTCGGTGGTACTGAATTTTCCGAACTGATTGATTTAATTACTGCATTTCCATCGTCATGCTGGGCAACATCTTCACCGCTTACTTCGTGTAAGAATATTTTCAAAATAATGTAAGGTCATAATGGAATCACGAAGTGAATAACATTATTTGCGAGGAAAACCAAATGTTTATTTTTATCACCACTCACTGGAAGTACCTTTCTCATTTTTATTGATTTAAGCACATGAATATTGGTACAAGGAAGCGCCAGATACATATGCGCCACACAAATCTCATTTGATTTCTGTGAGGGCTGTGATACTGCCCAGGTGCCCAAACTGAAGCAGGTGGTTTTCTTAAGGGGCCACACCTGGACCCTTTGACCTAAAGATCTGATCCACAAGGCAGTGGAGCATCGTGAGGAGATGCAGTCCCATGGTAGCCGATGACCAACGATTGATTCATACGCCATTTGTTCCTTCAGGATCCTGGAGCCCATGTGCACCATTGGTTTGGAATTGTGATTTTCCAACTGCCCTAGATGGACTTTCTGTGTCCACCAATCCGGTTAAAGCGCCAGACATTCGCTTTTCGTCCTCTCAATTTCGTAAACAACACTCACATTGCGAGAAGGCAGTGAGTAGGACTTCCCTGACAGAGGCTTTATACTCGTGGCCATGTGAGAGCATTCGGAGAGGGAGAGCTGATTATCCCCACCCTTGGCCGTACCAGGGCATTTGGGGGCACCTTTCTCATACTTTGGAAAGTATCATATTTTCCCAAATATTATACACTACACAGTATGGCTTTTGTAAATAAATATTTAGAGTAGATATATGTAGGCATAAAGTCATTTTGACCATTATTGTTTATACATAACTTATTTATAATGTATGAGATCATACTAACCTTTAAACCAAACTATTCGAATAAATGTTAATGACTTTATTAAGTTGTCCAAAACTAATTCAGATGGAACAGAATTCAAACGTGAAACTTTCTGATGGAAAACTGATCGTTTTCATCACTAATTCTTCTCTTAATTTTGTTGTTTATTGCTAAACAAGATGTATCATGATAATGCTCTACATGTAATTCCGTTAATCAACAAAATTCCATCTAATCTGGTGGACACGGAAAGTCCACCTAGGGCAGTTGGGAAATCACAATTCCAAACCAGTGGTGCACATGGGCTCCAGTATCCTGAGGAAACAAATGGCGTATGAACTTATCGTTGGTCATCGGCTACCATGGGACTGCATTTCCTCACGATGCTTCACTGCCTTGTGGATCAGATCTTTAGGTCAAAGGATCCGGGTGTGGCCCCTTAAATAAACCACCTGCTTCAGTTTGGGCACCTGGGCAATATCACAGCCCTCACAGAAATCAAATGAGATTTGTGTGGCGCATATGCATCTGGCGCTTCCTTGTACCAATATTTATATGTTCAAATATAACATATATATAAACCTGAAACAAACTAATATGTTCAATCTCATAATTTATTCTTATACCGTTAGTTATTGATTGAACAATATCTCGTTATGACTATTTTAGTGTTATTCCATCGAATGTCTTTTTGTTACAGAGGTTAGCTCATTTACCTCAATGGAGAGAAAAATGTAGATATTTTGACTCAGTATCTGATGTATCTACCAACAATACGTCACCAATAAATAATATCCCTGATAATGCTTCCGTTGGTTTATTTACCTATCCTACTTTACAAGCTGCTGATATACTACTTTATGGAGCACATTTAGTTCCTATTGGAGCTGATCAAATAACTCATATTGAATTAGCACGTGATCTAGTTCGATCAGCTGTACATAAATGGCCATCATTATCATCTATTTTACATTTACCTAATAGTCTCATATTTAATGCACCTAAAGTAAGTCATTCGATGTTACTCTTTTTTTCACGTAAACTCCAAAATCTAATAGCGTAAACTAATATTGATATGTAAGCAAACATGGATAGTGGCTAACAGTGGAATCCAGTTTGACACACGTTTCGTCCTATTTGGGACTCGTCAGCTGGATGTACCTGCATCTCAGAGTTGATGTTCACTCTGGAACTCGGACCCAGTATCTTTCGCTTCAATGCGCGTCTTCGATTCCACTATTCATTTTTGCTTATAATTTTGATATGATTAGAATAATTTTATGTGAATGGTGATAAAGAAAACTAGGTAAAAACAATAGCCGTAATAGTAATGAATTATTGTCGACTTCATTCTATAAGTGTAGGAGTAAACAATAAAGGAAAGAGGGCAACTAAATATACAAAATAAACTGCAAATTAAGATCCTAGTATTGAAAGGGACCTAGCAAAGTATTTTCTTACACAAAACGGGTTTTAAATCATAGATAATTGAAGCTTCTTCAATGTAAATTAGGTTAAGGCGTATACCTCTAGGTATCTTTGACTGAATCTTGTAAATTTTGCTGAATGATAAGCCTGTGGTTGAACTTTCTGTGTCTGCTACATGTTGTGGAATTGATTATACAATTGACTTATCTCAACCTTTGTGAAACCATACTGATAGATACTCTCAAATGCGACGGAAAGATGGCGTTGATGAACAACCTATTTACTTAGTTCCATAAGAGCAGGTGAACTTGCAAATACCTTTACAGCTGTACAGCTTTGGGAATGAACTCCTTTAGAGGGGTTTGTAGTCGAATAAATCTTTTTATATGAATAAAGTCTGAACAACTGAGATGAAATACCATAAATTTATTTTAATTTTGTGGTTCCCTCAGGTGTTTACAACCATGTATGTATGATATGATGTAGGTGGAGTTTTGGTTTCTGGGCTGCATGGTATATATATAGAAAGAGAGGGAGAGAGAGCATAAATTGTCCTTGGGAAACGTCACAAAATCACCTATTAAAAGAGGTAACGAACCAATAAGACAAGGTCCTTCCAAGTAAAAAATACAGTATACAGGTCAAGATAGGCACCTATGGCGCGAAACCGATAAATTCAAATTTCCATAATAAAATTAGAAAAACAAAACCTTTACCTCGTAAATTCTGGTGATCCGGCATCCTCAACAAAAATAATTCCTGATTACTGCTTACCTCGATGGACTATGTTTGCTGGAACAGGAATAGATTGAAAGAAAGCTAGGTTCGGCTAAACAAAGACATGTTATCATTCCATAAAGTCATTGACTTTTAGTCTGAGTTGTGCTGGCAGATTCGAACTTCCTGATTGAGGTACGACAATTAATGCAAATTCATTCACTTTTTTTATCTTCCTCTTGATCTCGATTTCCAATATCACTTCATCCTTACCTTTATATCTTATCGTTTTGAATCATATATTCAATACTTGTCCTTTTTTTACCGGATCTACTTATACATTATTCTTCTTTGTCTATACATCATGTTGATTTCATCTTATTATGTTAATATAAAGTGACAAATTATACGTTATAGTTGAAATCATTAGTCAATTGAAGCTTGACCACCATGGAAAATCTGAAAGCACTGGATGACCGTTTCTTTCTGTTGTGGGACTCCTCAGCAGTGTGCATCCACAACCGCGCCTCGCTGGATTCGAACCTAGGACCTATCAGTCTCGCGCTTTAGCGCTTAACCACTAGACCACTGAGCCGGCAGGCATCCAACGGTGTTCTTGTCTAACTTCAACTAATCCACGAAGTTGAGCAACTGTTCACCAATTGTCTTCAGTGGGTTGATATCTCACAACAGACCTGGATCGTGGATGCGCACTGCTGAGGAATCCCACAATAGGACAAAACGGCTGTTCAGTGCTTCCAGGTTTTCCATAGTGTTCTAGCTTCAGTTGACTCATGATTTCAACTATGAATAAAATGAATGTCAGTCAGTCAGTCACAACATAGAACTTCATACGTACGTACATCAGTTCGAGTTGCCATACCACGTTGGCACGGAGATTCAGTTGCCGATTGAAATCCCATAGTGGTAGAAGTAGCAAGAGTATAAGCAGTAATCGGAAACATTAGGGTTTGAAGATGTTATTGAAGTAGTATAATCTAGTGAAATAAACTTGGACAAAGAAAAAGTATAGAGACATGAAGAATTTAGAAGATTAGAATTTGGCAGAACACAAAGAATGTATACACCTTTGTCATTGTAAACGATTTTGAACCATGTCATTCAAGGTCTCTAACTATCAATTGCTATTATCTCTCAAATCCCAACCAGGTAGAGTCTACACCTACCATCATAGCTCAGTCCAATTGTCAGTCAGTGACTTCATTATTTACTTTATACATCTTATCTAATATCTATTATATCTTTGTTTTTGTTTTTTTTTTGTTGTTCTTTCTAGATAAACAATCTAACAAATCCAATTAAAAAAATGAGTAAATCAGATCCATCCGAATTAGGTATTATCTATTTAACTGATACACCAGATAATATTTATAAAAAAATTAAACGTGCTGAAACTGATTCTATTCGTAAAATTAATTATGATCATGAAAAACGTCCAGGTGTATCAAATTTATTAAGAATTCTATCTGCTATTCAGGTAATTCAAGTTTCAAGTATTATTATTTATTATAAGTCAATTGAAGTTAGACTACTATAGAAAACTTGGAAGCATTTGACAGCCGCTTTTGTCCTGTTGTGTGGGACTTCTCAGCATTGCACATCTACGATCTAACCTTGTGAGATTCGAATTAAAGACCTATTGGTCTCACTCTCGAACAATCAACTTATAGAACACTGAACTTTCTGGCATTCAACAGTGTTAATGTATTTGTAAACTGTTAGGTTTCTCAGTCTTTTACAGTTATTAAGTAATAATCATAATAAAGTTAAGATCATATTTGGCCGATCGTCATTGCTTATCACTTGAAACAATAATGCAATAATATTTCCACATTTAACAATAAAATAAAGAAGAAAATCACAATTTATGTGTTTGACATATCATTGATTAGTAGAATTTATTATTTATTTGAACAAATAAATATTGGTACAAAGGGGCACCAGATATATATGCGCCTCACAAATCTCATTCGATTTGTGTGAGGGATGTGATACTGCCCGGGTGCCCAGACCAAAGCAGATGGTTTTCTTAGGGGGCCACACCACAAGCCTTTAACCTAAAGATCTGATCCACAAGGTAATGGAGTATCGTGAGGAGATACAGTCCCATGTGACCAGAGATTGGTTCGTACGCCATTTTTTCCCTCAGGATACTGGAGCCCATGTGCACCATTGGTTTGGAATTGTGGTTTTCCAACTGCCCTAGGTGAACTTTCCATGTCCACCAACCCGGTTAGAGCGCTGGACATTCGCTTTTCGTCCTCTCAATTTTGTAAACAACGCCCCGCCACTGTGATAAATCGGTGAGTAGGACTTCCCTGATGGTGGTTGTGTGCACGTGGCTTTGAGAGAGCATTTCAAGAGCGAAAGTGGACTCTCCCCACTCTCGGCCGTACCAGGGCATTTGTTGTCTGGTTATTTAAAAATCATTTCCACTTTGTTATAACCCTCTAGCGGACTTGATTTTTTAGATTATTGATAAATAATTGATTTTGTGTGTAATAACTCGTCGATTATAAAAATAGTATGGTCTGCTTTATTAATAGGTCTCAACTAGTATTCTAACGGAAGGAAATCAACTATTTCTTAATTATAGGCTTATAAGAAAATGACTACAAATATCGTTTATATAATTAGGGAGACAAGGCGCGTAGTTCGTTATTGTCATTCCTTTCATTGGTAAACATCATTAGTAATGTAAGAATTGCGATGCTTCTTGGTAACTCAAAGTAGACGATCGCTTGTTCATAAGGTACTGGAGCAATATTAGATGATTCAATCTCATGGTAGAGCAAGTGACCTAAGTACGTTTGTACATCGTTCGTTCATTCAAGGTTGTAAGGCCTATATGCAACCTTGATTTCTTACTAACGTTCTCCATTTTTTTATCTCAATCCTTCTTGTTCACTGGTATGGTTTAAGCTCCAACAACTGTTTCCATGCTCTAATGAATCTGTGCTACGGGAAGGGACTGTTCACGTGCGATCGTATGGGGCTGTTCATAGAGTAAGAATAACTTCCCCCCCCCATCGTCTTAGTTCTGAATGTATCTAAAAAGCTTATTTTTTATTCAAGACAAGGATTTTAGGAAATATATGAACAGAGTTCTACTTGAATTCACTTGGTATTGTTTGTTTGAATCTTCCCACCGATTTTGTTAGGACTGCAACTGGTCAGTCTCTAATTGGCATATGTGCATACTGTGCGTATTTCCTCGATATACCTTAATTCACAAACATGGTTAGCAGAGATGGATAGTGGCTAGCAGTAGAATCCAGGACTTGTATATTATTTATCCTTATCTGGAAGTTGGCACTTTTGATTCTTGTGGAGATTGTTGAGTTTCGATCGTGAATTGATCAATGTTAGTTCACCATAGTAAACCTGGAAGTACTGGATAACCGTTTCATCCTAGCATGGGACTCCTCAACAGTGCTCATCCACAACCCTTTTTTATTCTATTAATTAACTTACTTATATACATTTAAGTAGTGTTAAATAACCACTAAAGATTTTGTGGTTTTTTTATTATTAAGGGTCGTGAAATAGAAGAAATTCTATCTACAGTAGCTAATGAATGGAGTAAAGAAGATTTGAAATCTAAAGTATCAGATGCACTTATTCAAGAATTTGATCCAATTCAGAGACGACTACATCATCTTATGAATACAGAAGAAGGTCAATCTACTATAGTTAATTGTTTATCACATGGTTCAAAGCAAGCTAATCAATTGGCTACAAAACGTTTAGATCTAATTTATTCTGCCATTGGTTGTAAGATATCAGTTTGTAAAAATTATTCTTCATCACACAACTAGAATTATAGCAGACCCTATTGAGTCTTCTTTCATGTACATTGGTTACAATGCTTTGGATATATGTACAATATCTACCTACCTTCTGATTTCTTTTGAATCATTATGTGATTGCCCGAACAAGTGTTGATGAATGCTATGTTAGAGGTGTGTGTGCAATAGACACAAAAATGATATTATATCGGCCATGTACTTTAACTTCACAATCAGCTTCAAACCTTAAATTTTCTGCCATTGTTTTACCACTCTTCAAACATACTATCAAGAATATTGGGACGTAATGCTGTGTGTTACATCTCAGCTCGTTCGATTACGTCTTCATGAGAAGTAGCTCCGATCACTCTGTTAAAGTGGTAGCTACAGTTGGATTAATAGATATGGTTTATGGAGCACCTATTATCCCCCAAATGCTATAGTATAACCAAGAGTACAAAAAGTCAGCTCTCCCTCTCGAAATACTCTCACATTACCACGTGCATACGACCACCACCAGGGAAGTCCTACTCACTGCCTTCTCATACCACAGGTGTTGTTTACGAAATTAAAAAGACGAAAAAGTAAATATCCGGTGCTTTAATAGGGTAGGTGGACACGCGAAATCCACCTAGGGGAGTTGGGAAATTACAATTCCAAACCAGTGGTGCACATGAGCTCCAGTATCCTGAAGGAACAAGTAGTGTATAAACTTATCGTTGATCACCGGCTACTATGGGACTGCATCTCCTCATGATGCTCCACTGTCTTGTAGATCAGATCTTTAGGTCAAAGGCTCCGGGTGTGGTCCTCTAAGAAAACCACCTGCTTCAGTTTGGGCACCGGGCAGTATCTCAGTCTTCACACAAATCGAATGGTTTATGTGGCGTATATCTATTTGGTTCCTTCTTGTATCGATATTTATGTGTTTAAATAAATAATACGTTTTAGTCATTTGAAGTGATCTATTGCAAATAAACATTTAATTAATTTAGGAAGATTGCCTACATGTATGATAGCATGTCTAATGGCCCCTGTATGACTGAGTGAGTTTGTTCGATAGTGAATTATGTTCAGTTGTGCTACACGCTTGTGTATTAGTCTGATTAGATTATAAATTAAATGAAGTTCTTTAAACAAGCAGTTTAGTTCACTTAGAAAATGACCAAGACTCATTATCCAAGGTGTATAAGTGAAAGATTAATATAAAGCCTAAAATCAAATTCTGCAGGTGACTTTATAAAACAACACTTCACTCATAAGCTTTAGCAGAAACCCACTAATGAGACTAAATAGTACGAAAACATCATCTAATATAAACTAGTTAAATGGCTTTATCAAGACTAAATCCTATATCTTCAGTGTGTATCTGTGTAAAATAGTTGTATTAGTGTAGAAACTCTTAACTACCATGAATTTAACTTTAATTTATATATATTGTTTGTTTGGATCTTCTCATTGATATTTAGGTCTGCGATTGATCACTGCTATCCATCATTTATCTCTGCTTATAGTGCTTCTGACTTACTAGTAATATTGAGGCAGTCCACACAGAATGCGAATATGCCAATAAGAGACTGAGCAATTATAGTCATAAACATCAATAGGAAGATTCAAACAAGCAATACAAAAATGAATTATATTTTACCCCATTACACATGTTAGTGGTTTGTTACGTCGCGTAATTATTGCGTTGCTAAATATTGCGTATTGCGATAAGACTACACGAATTTCTACCGGTTGACTAAATTCAGATATCCTAGTACGATCCCAATACTGTTTCCCCAACTCTAGTAAATCAGAACACAGCCGTTAAATAAGAATTGTTTATGGGGTCAGAAGCAGGTCAAAAATGATTTACAGACAAGGCATATTTATACAGTTACGATGACTATTAACAGTAACCAATGGAAAGGAAGGACACGTAAAGGTTATAATTAGGACAACTGAAAATTGACCAATACGGAAACGACACATGAAAGTCATAGTTAGGACAACTGTAAATAATGGCCAATAGGAAATAACATGCGAATTATGTGAAGAGTCTGAAAATATACCACTTTACATTCGAGATAATTTTTGGGATATTCTTGTGAATATCCTAACATGCTTATTTCAACTCAGTAGCTAAGTGGATAATGTGATGGCGTTTGACGAGAACAATACTGGATTCGAGTCACTCAATGAAACTCACCTCGAGTACAGCTGTAGTTTATTGATGAGTCCTAAATTAGATGAGACGTGCATCATAGTTCTTCCTGTTAGCCATCATCCATCCTTACTTAAAAAACACTATGATCTTGTCTAAAAAAATTCTTCCTTCATTAAACATTCAATGACTGACTTCAGTAGGTAAATCCAAGAGTTCTAGTGAGAAGCAGTGACCAGTGGAGTTCAAACTAGGTCACTGAATACAATTGGTGAACGGTTGCTCAACTTCGTGGATTCGTTGGAGTTAAACATAGACACCATCGAATGCCGGCTCAGTGGTCTAGAGGTTAAGCGCTCTGGTGCGAGACTGGTAGGTCCTGGGTTCGAATCTCGTGAGGCGGGATCATGGATGCGTACTGCTGAGGAGTTCCATAAGTGGACGAAACGGCCGTCCAGGTTTTCCCTGGTGGTCTAGCTTCAATTGACTCACGCTTTCAACTATGAAAATACTAAATCTCCACGAAAAACCCATTGTGCTAAATTATATTTTATCAGACAGTTCATATATATTTCTAGTTTTAAGCCACTTTCTATCTCATTCATTGTTGTCATTATCTGTGTGTTTATTATTCACGGTAGTTTTTTTTATTTAACGTATATACATACCTTCACTTGATTTGTGTGTCTAAATAACTAACCATAAACTAATGTGATTCGATCAAATGAAGAGACAAATGATTATAGATGAAAATTTACCATACATCAAAAAGAGATCAAAAAACCCTTATCGGAATTTTCTGGTTAGCATTTTTTTTTAGCGGTTAGTTTTCTACGGGATAGGAGGTCCCTAAACCCATGCACCCAACCCTCCTCCTTTACCTGGGCTTGGGACCGGCAGTAACCCTAGAAAGAGCTACAGGCGGAATTCTTGTCCGAATTAAATGATTTTTGTTTTGACAAGACTATAATTTATGAACGAACCAATCAGGTTTTAGATTTTGGCGCAAAATCCATTCATCATTTTGATTAAATAGAGTTTTGGCATTATAGTTGATATCAGTTCATGATGAAAATCCGAAATCTAATTCCTAACCCTCACTTGGTTTTACTTATTAGGTGGACATTCACAAGGTCAGTTTAGCGTCGCTTAAAGATCGACAATAATGCTTTTTTTGTATTAAGAAAATATTGATACATAGTTTTATGGACTAATCAAAGAATTTGTTATAATCAAAACAAGAAATTTTAACACCATAGTACCCAATCTGATGTAAAACGAGTCAGACAGCTACAACGTAGTAACAGACACATATATGTATCGGTCCAAGTTGCCATACCTCGTTAGCACAACAAGAGGAACACCGGATTCATAGTAGTTAATCTAGTGTTGGTAGTAGTATATAAATTATAGGTTGTATATAAGTATATAGTACAGGAAGATAGATATGAAGCAATTTTAATTTCATAGTTTAAGGTAAGATAAAGAGTGTATACACCTACGCCATTGTGATCGAAGATGTTTGATAGTGATCGTCTCTGCAAAGTGGAGTAAGATTGCTGTTTTTCTCTGTTGATTATTTTGGATGCATCACTTCATGTCCACTATCGAAATGTCTGGTGATCACACTTGTAAAGACTTTACTCGATAAAAGGAACGAAGGTCAATAATACAGTGACACGATAGGCTATTCTAATCCGTTGTCATCAGCCCTACTAACTAGATCAAGAAGTCTTGATGAGGTGTAGAGAATGTATTCTAAAAGCATCCAGAAAATACGACTTCACTAAGCACACAAATCAAGCTTATTTGTACAATGATAGAAACACTCTTGGAAGAGCCATAAAATATAATACTAAAACAATCCGTCAATCAATGACAGTCAAGGAATTCCGAGTGGGGAATGTAAACTGTAGGTCAACTAAGCGTCTCTTGGCGCAAAAACATATGATTCAAATGTTCAGAATAAAATTACAAACTTATAAACCTTTTTCAAATAAGTTCTAGGGATCTAACATCCTCAACACAATTACATAAGCTTAATTGAAAATATTTTGTTCATATTTCTGTAATTTATTCAATATTGGTCTATCAGTTAAGTACTCTGGCGCGAGACTGGTAGACCCTGGGTTCGAATCTCGTGAGGCAAGATCGTGAATACACACTGCTGAGGAATCTCATAATAGGACGAAACGTCCATCCAATGCTTCCCATAATGGTCTAGCTTCAACTGACTCATGATTTCAACAATGAAAATACTGAAATCTACAGGAAATCCCTTCTGATTATTCAATATTGCTTTCCCTTCATGTTAGGTAATATAAAGAGTATAGGTGAACAATTGTTTCTTTTTATTACCATCTGTACTATTAAGATACAATAAATTCATACTCATCTGATCCTAATCAATATCATAAATAAACAATCATGAGAGATAAACACAACATAGACCCTTTTTGTATAGCTTATTATTATTTCAGCAATTCATATTTCTTCATTTTATAGTTGAATTCATGAATCAATTGAAGATAGACCACCATGGAAAGCCTGAAAACACTGGGCGGCCGTTTCGTCCTATCATGGGACTCTTCAGCAGTGCGTATCCACGATCTCGACTAGAAAGATTCGAACCCAGGACCTATCAGTCTCGGGCACGAGCACTTAACAATTATTTTTTTTCTACAGAAATGTTTTCTATATCACCAGTTGTATATACTGAAAGTTGATCTGTTCAGCGATAATATAAGATTACATAACATGGTTACTATTGGAACATATTATTATAGGGATCTATAATATCTAAGACTTGTTTATGTTATCATAATTTGATCATAATTCATTTTAAATAGGAATGAATTAATCAGTTATAATTAGAAATTAAACTTATTTACAACTGTGGTATGTGTTACTGATGTTGATAGATATAAGTAGTATGTAATATCAATCGAAAGTAAAATGTCTTGAAGTAGAAGGTTAAGAAGATCGAAGGAAAGAGGACAAAAACAGAGAATGATTAGTGTGGAAACGAAAGAACAATGAAGTTCGAAATGATTGATTGACATTTTGCAAATGAAGTATTTCTTTATTGTATGGTTCTCAGATTTTACCTAGATGCTGTGCAGTTTTTTATTCGAATGCGTTTGGTTGTCTACCATTGGTGGCTTATGCCAATCTGGGCCATCTTTGGCACCTTCGTGATGTTAGTCTGGTTGTAAAAGGTCGGATCTACAACGCGCCGGCGAGAGCAGCTTTGCTCTATGTTTGTGAAACCTGGCCTCTCCAACTTGAGGATGTCAGACGACTCTCTGTGTTCGATCATCGTTGTCTCAGAAGGATTGCTGACATGCAGTGGCAACACTATGTTAGTAATGCAGAGGTTCGGCATCGTGTGTTCGGGCACAGAGACGATAATTCAATTGGTGTCACCATTTTGAAACACCGACTTCGGTGCCTTGGAAATGTTCTACGAAAGTCGTCCGACAGACTTCCACGTCGTGCATTATTTGCCGACTCTGGGACTGGTTGGAAAAAGCGGAGAGGAGGTCAGTGTATGACATGGTGTCGTGGTATGAAAGAAAGCTGCAAAAGGCTAGCTTCTGTTGGTCCTTCACGACTCCCTGTCTGGGGTCCGAGAGATGGTGCAACACAGTGGCTAGAGACGTTATCAGATATGGCTCAGAATAAAAGCCAGTGGCGATCCTGCTGTAACCTTCTTTTACTTTCTTCATAAAGAGTGGCTATAACTTTCTTAACTGAGAGTGTTCTTCTGGTTGTACATTTCAGTTCCCCCATCCTTACTCTCCTCTTTTTTTCATCCTTCTTTTTCCTTCATATATACGCATCTTCCCCCTTTCTCTTCCCATTCTCATTGTTTTGTGTGGCGCATATGTATCTGGTGCCCTTTTGTACCAATATGTGTGTTTAAATAAATAAAATAATAATAAATTGGTGTTCTCGTTCACTATAATATACCAGGTCATTTAGGGGGTAAGATGGACAGTGGATAGTATTGGAATCAAGAACACGTGTTTCTCCCTATTTGGGACTCAACTGCTGGGTATACCTGCATCTCAAAGTTGATCTTCACTCTAGAACTCGAACCTAGTACCGTTTGCTTCACACGATATCCACTCAGCTACTGAGTCCTCATGTTCAAAAATTAATGTATGAATATATTAAATATATACTATACACACAAATAAAATATACTGGACATTGCTTAAATTGTCGGGAATTGGCGTGTTCCAGTGTTTTTTCGTCTGATTATCCACAATTATAAGTAGCTAATACTCCCAATCACTATTGCTATAGTTCTAGATGTATATCCGGATGAACTATATAATGAGAATATCACTGTGGTCTATAAACATAGATAGTAAATACATTACAGTTCTGTTATCATAATAACAGGTAATTGAGACATTTATATGTAGCAGTGTATTTTGTCTACGCAAAATAATCAACATTCACTGACCGGATACTATCAGTAACAGCGTTTTATGGGAGAGGACAAATCAGCTTCCAGCTAGAGAGGAAATTAGGAAAAGACGTTGGAAGTGGATCGAACATACATTATGGAAATCACGAGGAAAGCCCTAACTTGGAATCCGGAAAGGAAGCGGAAAAAGCGAAGGACAAAGAACACATTACGCCGGGAAATAGAAACAGATATGAAAAGGATGATTAACAACTGGAAAGGATTGCCCAGGACACAGTTGGATGGTGAATGCTGATGGGCGGCCTATTCTCCTCCACGAGGGGTAACAGGCGTAAGTCAGTAAGTATTTTTGTGTAACAATCAATATGTTCGGTTATGGGAGGATTCAAAACGAGAATGGAAAATCCAAGGTCATGCATTTTCTTTTTAAACAACTATTTTACAAACATTCATAGTAAATGTACAAATTATGAGAATTAATGAGAGAAAAAAATGTAGATAGTAATAAAAACAACTCACTACAAAATAAGTCTGTCCTAATTATTTCCACCATTTTTGAAAGAAATGCTCGAAATATGGTTGACTGACCTAAAATGCCCTATTATGGCCGACAGTGGGGAGAGCCCACTCTCCCTCTCGAAACCCTCTCACATGGCCTCGTGTGCACACCAACTTTCAGGGAAGTCATACTCGCTGCCTCCTCCTGGCGAGAGTGTTGTTTACGAAATTGAGAGGACGAAAAGCGAATGTCTGGCGCTTTAACTTGGTTCGTGGGTATAGAGCATCTACCTTGAGGAGTTGAAAAACTGATTCCGAACCAAAGGGGCACATGAGATCCCAGATCCTTAGGGAACAAATGGTGTGTGAAACTATTTTTCGTCACCGGCTATCACGGGACTGCATTTCCTCACTGTGTTCCACTGCCTTGTGGATCAGACCTTTAGGTCGAAGGCTCGGGGCGTGGCCCCCCAAGGAAATCACTTGTTTCGGTTTGGGCACCTGAGCAGTATCACAGCCCTCACACAAATCAAATGAGATTTGTGAGGCGCATATATATCTGGTGCCCCCTTGCACTAATATTTATGTGTTTAAATAAATAAATAATAAATATGCTTGACTATCTCAATAACAGTTAAAAATATATCATTATAACGCATGTTGTATTACTCGAAACATAACGGTCTCGAGGGGGGAACGCTTAACCTCTAGACCACTAAGCTGGCCGGCATCCAACGGTGTTAATGTCTAACTTCAACTAATCCATGAAATTGAGCGACACATCCAACATTGTCTTCAGTGAGTTACTATCTCACAACAATCGTTGTTGTACTCCACTGGTCACTGTTTCTCACTAGAACTCCAGGAAATACCTCTTGAAGTCGGTCACTATTGAGCATGTGTTGATTAATATCAGAAGGGGTTTTATTGAATATTATAGTAATTTTGACAGCTGAGATCATGAGTCGACGGTCGTCCAGTACTTTCAGGTTTTTCATGATGATCTGTCTTCAATCGACTCATGGTCTCAACTATTAAAAGTACTATAATATTTACAAAAACCCTTCTGATATAAATCTGAATGTATTGAATTCAACAATTTGCATAGCAACAGGTTTCTAAAAAAAAACCAACACTCTAAACCATGCCAACAACAATTGTGACTAACTCCATTGCCAAAATAAAATTGATCAGATATTTTCTCTACGAAAAAAAATAACTCTCACTGATTGGTTAGTCTGTCAAGGTCAATGTTTTCTGGACTAACTACGTGTGAACAGAAAGGAATTTAATTAAATATTTTTGATCAATAATTGAAACATTCAGACAAGAACAAAGTTAGGGTATTTAAATAATTAGGGGGTTTTCAAGTTAGATACTTATGGTAAGGTTGAAGAAAACTTATGAATTCACATTTCTCAGATCTTGGGATTCAACAATAAATCAGTCAGTTAGTCAGCTACAACGTAGGACCAGGCACATATATGCATCAGTTCAAGTTACCATAGCTCATTAGTATAATAATAAGTCTTTTCATTGGAATCTAAGAGATCAACATTTCATCAAACATATCATTAAAGTAAGATAAAATGCATTAAAACAACTTGAAAGGATTGTTCAGGACAGAGTTGAATGGAGAATGCTGGTGGGCGGCCTATGCTCCTCCACAAGAGGTAACAGGTGTAAGTTAGTAAGTAATATGCATTAAGGGGAATCAGATATTTTAAACTACTACCCATCATATAATTTTTTTTTCACTTTCTCTAGGTAGTACTACTAGAACTGGAAATCTATGTTGTTAAATGTTGTATCCCGAAGAGAATTACGAATGGTAACTTTTGAGGACTAATTATTGGCCAATGTGTTATGTATATTTCCTATTGTAACTAACCTAATCATATTCGTGTTCCTCTTATCACTAACCTTATTTTGACCTATGAACTATTATTATACGATTCTTGAGTTATCATCAGTTTATTGATTAATTTTTTCCCCCTATTCACAGCTACATTTGGCTAAATATTGTACAAATGTTATTTTCTATTTTATGGGTTGATGTGGTCAGTTTGGTTGGTATATAAAAACCCAGTATGTTTGTGAGTAATGTTTCTTACCACAGAGGCTGTTATTGATGTTTTGGACTCAACTGGCTGGGCTAAGCAGAAGCAGGACCGGTTAGCACTCTAGACTGCTCGTACAGTTTCGTGTGTTACTGTTCCAATCGATAATTCGCTGCTCCATGATTGGCGGTCTTCTCGCGTCATACATTAACTAGGCATCCACTCGGCCACAAGATATAACAAAATCTATATTATTTTTGTATATTTTATTCCAACCAAAGGATGGATTTACTGTGCGGCAGTTCGTTTTGTCCTACTTTATGGCAGTGAAATATGGCCGATAAGAGTAGAGGATATTCGTAGGCTGCTAGTGTTCCATCACAGGTATCTTCGAAGCATTGCTCGTTTATCCAGGGACCACCGGGTAAGTAATGCAGTTGTTAGGAAACGGGTACTACGTAAGGGTGGCAAATCTATTGATGAAGTAGTGAAGCTTCATCACTTGAGATGGCTGGGACATGTGTTACGTATGACCGACCACCGACTGCCCCGATGTGCAATGTTTTATGGTGTAGGATTAGGTCGGAAGAAAGCTAGGGATGGCCAGACCAAAACGTGGCACAACTCGATGAGGTCACTGACAAGTGGACTGAGCCATGTTGGTAGATGTAAACTAACTGGTTTGGATTCGCGAGATGATAACAACCGATGGTTAAAGACCGTGAACGACGTAGCTCAAATTCGTTTGCAATGGCGGACGTGCATCCATTCTTTGTCTTCTCCCAAATTCTAATCTTCTGAATTCTTCATCTCCCTATCTTTTTCTCTTTTCAAATTTATTTCACTAGATTATACTACTTGAATAACATCTTAAAACCCTAATCTTTCTGAATACTGCTTATACTCTTACTACTTCTACCACTATGGAATTTGAATCGACAACTGCATCTGTGTGCTAATGTGGTATGGCAACTCGAACTGATGTACGTACGTATGGAGTTCTACATTGTAACTGACTAACTGATATTTTATTCTCCTACTTTAGACTCCTTTGTTTTTCATTGTGTTAACTTACATTCGCTAATATGGAATGTAAGAACTTTCACTGGTTCATATCTCTTTGATTTAATGACTGTCACAAAACTACTTCTTGTTGGAATTACTTTTCATGAAATCAAGTTACACAGACCATATTGTCTTCCCTAATCAATATACTGAGAGAGTATAGAGGCTGTTGAGTATCATGAGGATTTTCGAATGAATTAATTACTGAGAAAAGAGTGGTAGAGTAAACTGTGAAGAAGGTTGTAAGAGTGATGATTACTAATTAAATCTTGATGTGAATACAGGCCGCCCTATCAATATTGGTCAAAAATTGTTGCCTTAGTTGATTTTGTGTTATTCAAATACATATCGTGTGGTGAAACCATTTGAGAAAAATAAGTATTTGTGACAGGTTCTATGTCGCATTCAGCGGTATGCTACCAGTTCATGTAAAATATGATACTAAATAACACATTTGCACTTTGTTATGTATGTCATATCCTTCTTAATGAAGATCGAATTCTAATGATCAAATCGAAATGTAGCCACGGGTCGAGATGATTTGATATTGTGTGCACCATGTTGAAATGTAAGGTGATGGTTGTAGGCAGCTGACAGGAAACCCTGGACCTAGGTTTCATCCTAGTTGGCACTCGCCATCACGGTGAACCTGTAATCCGGAGGGAACCGGTAGTCCCTGGTGGATTTGACCTCGTGTTAACCAGCTTCACAGTCAGAAACATTACCACTGACCTATCTGGGCCGCGACTGAACTCTCATAAGAATGACCGACACCAATAGACTGAATTTTTTCAGGTGAAATCGGTGAAAACCTATACACTGGTTCATGTTTACATTCAGATTGCAGGCTCCTATTAAAGATGGAATATAAAAACAAAACTCCACCCGGAGTCCTGCTAGGGTTACCGCTCTCAACAACAGGTTCCAAGCCTAACAAGATCTACTCAAAGGAGAAACTACGATGGAAGACAATTTGAAAAGGATCAAAGAAGCACTAACTTAAACGTGTCACAAGGTTCTAGGCCGCAAGAAGCATCATCATAAGGAGTGGATCTCCATTGAAATCCTGGACAAGATTCAAGAAAGCACGAACACTGTAGTTGACAACATTTAAACAAGAACAGTGAAACCAAGGCACAAACAGAAATGAGTAAAAAAGAGCATTAGAACTAACAAGCAGAAATACGTGGAAGACCTCGCAATGAAAGTGGAAAAAGCAGCATGAAAAGGAAATATCAAACAACTATATGACACAACGAAGAAACTAGCAAGAAAATATAATACACTCTGATGACCAGTCAAGAACAAAGAAGTCTAGGCAGTCACTAAGAATTAAGAAAAGTGGGAAAGGTGAGTAGAGGACTTTGAAGAACTCATGAAAAAATCAGCCCCGGTGGACATCAAGGTAGTACATAAAGACCTTATCATAGGTGTCACTCCACCAACAGTCGGAAAAATAAGCATGGTCATCAGACAAGAGTAGAAAAGCAACATGACCAGACAACATACCAGCTGAAGCAGTATATTCAGACAGAGAAGTAACTGCAAACATGCTCCACATTCTATTCAAAAGGGTTAGGGAGTAAAGACGAGTCCCCATGGACTAAAAAGATGGATACCTCATCAAAATAACAAAAGGAAAACTCAGCAATCGCGGGAATTACAGAGGTATAGCATAACTATTAATAACAGTAAAAATTTCCAACACTGTTGTCCAACCGAATAAAAAGTTAAATAGACGTCCAACTTCGAGATCGACAGGCTGGACTCTGTAAAAATCGATCGTGTACCAACGGAATCGCGACACCACAGACCATAGTTGAGCAATCAATTGGATAGAACTCATCACTATACATCAAATTCACTGACTATGAGAAAGCATTTGGCAACGTGGATATGATAACTCTATGAGACTTTGTTTAACAATATATTGTACCTGAGAAAATCTTCATCATAAGGAGTTCACACGACGGACTTCACTGCAAAGTCATGCATGGAAGACAGCTGAAACATACATTCCAAGCGAACTCGGGTGTCAGACAAGGCGGCTTACTACTCCTCTTCTGGTGGTTGACTCGGTTATGAAGACCTTCAAATTTAAGCGGAAGCACGGATTACAATTATTTTTTTATTTTATTTTCAACACAAATATTGGTACAAGGAAGCACCAGATACATATGCACCGCACAAATCTCATTCGATTTGTGTGAGGGCTATGATACTGCACAGGTGCCCAAACTGAAGCATGACGGAATACAATGGACAGCTTGGATGCAACTAGACAATTTGGACCTCGCAGATGACCTCGTCCTTCTGTCTCATACACAAGAAGAAATGCAAATGAAAACTACTAGTGTTGCAGCAGTAGGCCTCAACATATACAAGGGAGAAAGCAAGGTCCTCAAGTACAACACGGAGAACACCAACGCAATCACACTTGATGGAGAAACTCTGGAAGAGTTGGAAAGTTTTACATACCTGGGGGGCATCATTGATGAACAAGGAGGATCTGATGCAGATGCAAATGAGAGGGTTAGTACAGTAAGGGCAGTATTCCTACAGTTGAAAAACATATGAAACTCAAAACAACTGTCAACTAACATCAAAGTCAGAATCTTTAATGTGAACGTCAAGAAAGTCTTATTGTGCAGAGCTGAAAATTGGAGAACTACTACAACCATCATCAAAAATATACAAGCATTTATAAACAATATTTTGCACAAGACACTCAATGTCCGTTGACTGGATACCATCAGCAACAACCTACGGTAGGACAGAACGAACTATCTTCCAACTGAAGAGGAAATTAGGAAAAGACGTTGGAAGTGGATAGGACACATATTACGGAAATCATCAAACTGCATCACGAGGCAAGCGCTAACTTGGAATCATGAAGAGAAAGAGGAAGGCCGAAGAACACATTGCGCCGAGAACTGAAGATAGACATGTAAAGGATGAATAGCATCTGGAAAGGATTGCTCAAGACAGAGTTGATTGGAGAATCTTGGTCGACGGCCTATGATCAACAAATGGTAACAGGCGTAACGAAAAGTGAGTAACAGCAAACAACTTGTCCGATGGTGATGGAACAATGCAACCTATCAGACTTAGTCAGTTCCTTAATCAGATATTCGTCACCATCTTTCAGAAATTCAGGACCTAATTCGTATTGGTTGAATAACTTTAGAACTTTTGCTTCACAATGTGGACAGGAAGTCATCTTCACAAACACTGAAACAATCAGCTTGAAGACCCTAGCTGACGGAACATTTTGAAGCTTCCTCAGAGAGCTTTGTCTAGCATTCAGAGCGTCTTTTAAATATTCAATTTTTAGGATAAATAAAGAATATGGAATTATCATCCTGTCACACCAATTGATTTTCAGTAATATCATCAAGAAGTGAAACAACTTGAATAGAATATATTTCCTATACAGTTTAGACGGGAAGTTTAAATATTATGCATTGGAGATATGATATCAGTTAAAAACTACATACTAGTATACTAGCTAATGTAATCAACTAATCGATTGATGGTTCTTCTGAAATCAATTCAGTTCATGCATTATTGCCACTAGTAAGTGATCAAAATAACTTCCTCAACCTCAACGACCATCTGACCATTAATAAACAATCTTATTGAAGTTTATTTATTTAAACACATAAATATTGGTACAAAGGGGCACCAGATATATATGCGCCACACAAATCTCATTTGATTTCTGTGAGGGCTGTGATACTGCCCAGGTGCCCAAACTGAAGCAGGTGGTTTTCTTAGGAGGCCACATCCGGAGCCTTTAACCTAAAGGCCTGATCCACAAGGCAGTGGAGCATCGTAAGGAAATGCAGTCCCATGATAGCCGGTGACCAACGATTGATTCATACGCCATTTGTTCCTTCAGGATACTGGAGCACAAGTGCACGATTGATTTGGAATCAGGGTTTTCCAACTCCCCTAGGGAAACTTTCCGTATCCACCAACCCGGTTAAAGCGTCAGACATTCACTTCTCATCCTCTCAGTTTATTAAACAAAACTCCCGCCACGAGAATGCAGTGAGTAAGACTATACGCGTGGTCATGTGAGAGCATTTCGAGAGGGAGAGCGGACTCTCCGCACTCTTGACAGTACCAGGGCATTTGGGGGCTCTTATTGAAGACAATTATTCTTATTGATCTAACTCACTTGGAAACAGATCTCTTGTGGGATATGCATACGATTACGTCAATATATTTATGGTACTTGGTAAAACTCAAAACAAAAACTTTGGGAAAAATATTTATTTAAAACATTTAACAGTTGATATATTGAATGAAGGAAATAAATAGTAGTAGTAGTAGTAGTAGTAGTAGTAGTAGTAGTAGTAGTATCTTACCCATGGCAAACTAAAACCCATTGCAATAGGGTTATGTAACCATGAAAACTAATGAGAAATTATAGATAAGGTGAACCAATGTAAACCAATGAAATAGATGGACAATAAGTAAATCAAGATTCAAAAGACATGAATCATATTTTTTGGATAATCTAATTTAGAAAGTGATGGAAGACAAGCAAATTCAATAAATGGTGGTGGACCACAAATTAATGTGATTGTATCATCTTTTGCTGGATAAATATGTTCTTGTAATATTTGTTCATTCACATAACCAGTACTGTATGCCCAACCTATAGTGAAAAAATTAAAGATACAGAAGGGGTTTTGTGGAGATTACAGTATTTTCATAGTTGAAAGCGTGAGTCAATTGAAGCTAGACCACCATGGAAAACCTGGAAGCACTAGACGGCTGTTTCGTCCTATTGTGGGACTCCTCAGCAATGCGCATCTACGATCCCGCCTCGCGAGATTCACGTCTGTTGTGAGATAACAACTCAGTGAAGACAATTGGTGAATGCTCGCTCAAATTTTGTGGATTGGTTGAAGTTAGACATTAACACCGTTGGATGCCAGCCCAGTGGTCTATCGGTTAAGTGCTCTGGCGCGAGACTGGCAGGTCTTGGGTTCGAATCTCGTGAGGCGGGATCGTGGATACACACTGCTGAGGAGTCTCCTTATAGGACGAAACGGCTGTCCAGTGCATCCAGGTTTTCCATGGTGGTCTAGCTTCAATTGACTCATGATTTCAACTATGACAAAACAGCATAGAGTTAAATGGATATTTTTAGATTTAAAAAAACAAAAAAAATTAACTAATTCGATCTTACAGGAAGGATGAACGTACCTACGTGTGTGTGTGTGTGTGGATCTAAAACTTTACCAGTAATGTTTGTTGCCGACCATAAAAATTTACTAGATAGGTTTATATCTCAGTGAGAATATGAGGTATTTTGAGTTTCAAGTTGAACATTTGACCATAGTTTATATCTTAGTATATGGATGTCCATAAGGTTATTGAGCTCTCATTTACTTAATGGTAAAAGTAGAGTAATAAATAATAGAGAACTAGTTCGCTATCAGCTTGTCATGAATGTGTGTATGAAATACACATTTTACAGTACTGTAATGAGAGATAAGTGTGAAGAGTTTACGCTTAGCAGCCAACCGTAGATGCTATACTGATATGGTGATCAAGCTTGTATACCGTGATGACTCAATCGGCCTATATAGTCTAGAATATACGTTTCTTTGGGAAGTACTATGTTAGGGAGTTTGGTTTAATTAAATTCGAGAGATAAGTTGTACTGCAAGCCATACTAAGGTGTAACAGCAGTGTTTTCCTCAGACAACCAATATCTCCATCGATGCTGTCTCTAAACAATATATCAAGCTGCAACGTAGGTTGCTAGATAACTCGAAATCACAATGAACATTGTTTGATATTACTTGTTTGAAGACAGATTATAGAGACCCTGTGTTATATCCCCCGGTGAATTACGAATGGTAACTTTTAGGTCTATTTATGGATCAATGTAATATGCCTATTTCCTATTGTACAATTATTACGTAACTGAACTATTCATATTCGTACCTCTCTTACCATTAGCTTTATTTTGATCTTTGATTTATTATCATGCGATTCTTGAGTTATAATCAGTTTATTGATTACTTTGGTTTGTATAAAAACCCAGTGTGTTTGTAAATAATGACTCATATTGCCGAGGCTGTTATTTATGTTCTGGACTCAACTGGCTGGGCTAGGCAGATAGCAGGGCCGATACGCACTCAAGACTGCTCGTACGATTTCAATCATCATTCGCGTCCGATCAATAAATCCACTCCTCTCTAATTGCACGTTCATATATATTACGAACCCATACGTTATAACACCCTGTATCTATATTTAGTGCCAGCTCACAATTATCAGAAAAGTGTGTGCAAAATCCAGTGGTATTCGTCACATGACATCATATGACATACTAAAAAAATATGACTATTCTTTTACATACAAATAAGTAGCTATTTAAAAATAACAACCATTATCTGTTTACTATGTAATATTTCATTCTGAGCACAACCAATATACCCTTGGAACCTTTCACTGTGCAATCATTTGCATTTATTACGTGTATTCATTGAAATGAAAAGAAAATTTGGTATGAGTCATGAGGGCAAAATCGTACTGCTGATTGTAGACGGATGTGACAGCAGTAGGGTGTTTCCCTCGGACAACAAGCATCTGCAGCGATGCTGACTTCTCACAAGGAAGGAAGGGGGTAGAAAAGGTCGACCCTAAAAATGTCACGCCTCATTTTACCTCACAAATTTCTGTTTCCGGAGGTAAGGCCGTTTGAAGAACGGAGCTAACACGTCAAAAACCTCCGACAAAAAGGCCGTGCGTGACCTGCTTCAAGCAGTTGTCCCTTTGGCTCTGCGGTCACGCTTGCAGGTCGTTAAGACCAACATTAATCCAATTTCCTTTTCAGGTCCCTCAAGAAATACCTTTCCACGGTGTAGGCAGTCGGGAAGTGATATTAGCTCTTATACCCGTAACATCACACATGACCAAGTTGGTCACATTTAAATCCTTCCTACACCTCCTGATGAGTCATGATTTGAACCAAACCTATGATAATTACACCATGCATTCAATTGACTTTAATTTTCCTCAGTATTATTGATTGTCTTTTTTAGAATATCCCCTAACAATCTTTCCTTATCAACAATAAGTAAGTTACAAATAAGAATGAAGTAATAAATGAACAAAGATATAAAACTTACGTTCAGGTGCTTCATTTACTGTATACCAAAGACGAAAATGATTTGGATATTTATCTTTGAAATTTTCTAGTTCATCACGTAGAATTATATCTTTTTCAGTCTGAAATATTATCAAAAAAATTATGTAATTAAAGAAACCATCATTTTAAACAATGATGTCAGGTGAATTGATTTTTTATTATCAGAAGGGGTTTTGTGGAGATTACAGTATTTTCATAGTTGAAAGCGTGAGTCAATTGAAGCTAGACCACCATGGAAAACCTGGAAGCATTGGACGGCCGTTCCGTTCTATTGTGGGACTCCTCAGCAGTGCGCATCCACGACCTCGCCCCACGAGATTCGAACCCATGACCTACCAGTCTCGCGTCAGAGCACTTAACCGGCTCAGTGGTCTATCAAAATTGTGCTCACTATTTACTTGTTTTGAGATATATCTCCCTAAATTTTTACAGTAAACAGTATGATTTGTAATATGGATCAATTGAAAAGTGAAGATACATATCGCCCCCAAATGCCCTGGTACGACCGAGGGTAGGGTGAGTCAGCTTTCCCTCACCAAACGCTCTCATATGGCCACGCGTATACAACCACTGCCAAGAAAGTCATACTCACTACCTTCTCGTGACGCGGGTGTTGTTGAAAGAACGAAAAGCGAATGTTCGGTGTTTTAACCCAATTGATGGGTACGGAGAATCCACCCAGGGGTGTTGGGAAACCCTGATGCCAAACCACGCTTTAACCGGATTGGTGGACACAGAAAGTCCACCTAGGGCAGTTGGAAAATCACAATTCCAAACCAATGGTGCACATGGGCTCTAGGATCCTGAGGGAACAAATGGAGTAGGAATCAATTATTGGTCACTGGCTACCATAGGATTGCATCACCTAACATTGCCCCACTGCCTTGTGGATCAGATCTTTAGGTCGAAGGCTCCAGGTGTGGACCCCTGAAAAAACCACCTGCTTCGGTCTAGACACCCGGGCAGTATTATAGCCCATACACAAATCAAGTGACTTATGTGGGGTGGTTTTATTATAAGCGAGGAATGCTTTGAAGATGCTTACGATCAAACACTTGCAGTCTATATACATCTCTTGCTTCCATAGACCATGTTTTAAAGTCATAGAGCAATACACAACAAACTCCTGAACAGTATTTTCACCTTTTCGTTGATAGGCAAATATCTCATCTGGGTTACAACAGGCTATTGTCAAAAATGTAATTGATAACAGCGAAAGCGTACAACTCATGTTATATTCCCCACATATTTAAATTCACGTACCACATTAGCAAAAACCATTGCTATTTGCGTTGTATCATCTTTAGACTGAAGTATGTAGGATAATAGTTGGAACATTGGTGTTATACCAGACCCACCACAAATCATATTGACATGTTTTACTTTTACAGGGTTAGGTGAACTACGTAGATCCGACTTTATATGGAATAAACCTAGATGGAAGAAAAACAGATGAAAAATATGGATAATCTTTTTTCGCAAGGTCGAAAGCTTTTATAGATAAAATCTAATCGATTCTAGAAGATCGTCATAGAAAATACTAAATATGTGGTTATTAAGGCCATGAAAGGCATGGAATCAGAAGGGTACAAGGGTTTCCTGTCGACTACAACTATCTAGCATCCCAACGTAGTGCACATGATATCAAGTCACTTAAACTAGCAGCTGCACTAATTTGGTTGGTAGGATTTAGTCATCATTAAAAGGGCAGGGCGAACGTGATACTGGTCACTATTCAGTGATCAATCAATTTTAAGACCCTAGGCCTGCAGGAAATCAATCACTGCCCGAATTGCCTAGTACTAACATTTCAGAGTGTAGAGCTGAATGGCACGGGTTCATACCCATTAAGCAGCACCAGTCTCTTCAAAAATACATGTGAGAATTGCAGAAGTGTTAAGTGGTACGAAAATTAGGTCCAGGGTATTCTGTAGACCTAACATTGTGTCTATTCGCTTATTTCTTCAAAATAACCACATATATAAATGCCTAGATAAAATGCGACTTTTTATTTAGCTGTTGCAAAATATACAGTAAGCAAACGAGTTAACATAAGGGTTCATCATTCGTATTCCCTTTAGCATATATGAATTTATTAGACAGTAACGAAGATATTATATTTAGCATGAAGAGAACCAAAAGTGGAATGGTAATAAATAACTAGTTATCAGTCGACAAGAATTAGAATCCCAACAGATATTGAACGTTAACAATTAATTATAAAAATATAATCTTAAAGCGTCATCGATCCTGGGCCATATTACCTGAATTATCTAACCAATGATTTATACTAACCCCAAGACTACATCCCAAACATGAAGTTTACATACCTTCACTTCGTTAATGCATCACTCTGGTAGCCTTGTCAATGACTAACGAAGTCGAGTGCCACTATCGAATCATGGAATATGACCGCGAGACATTGATAAGTACACCTGAGTTGCAAAATCGAGCGAGAGGCATATATTTAACTGACAAGTGCACAGTCAGTTATGTAACCTATCAGGTTATTTCGAGTTCCTTGACCACATGCTTTATTGTCTGTCACTAAGAACTACGGCATCTCAGTTTCTTTGGCTACCCAACGTCGAGATCGATGGGTACAATTCGTTCCTATTTTGTAAACATCTTCAGATATTCAGAATGGTGAGTCTGTTCCAAGGCATCAGGGATTATTGTCTTAATACCACAAATACATGGTCTTGAGATTAATTTTCTTTCCAACGTAATTCTGGAATTATGATTTATCTATTGACTATCATATAGGAATTTAGGAAGGCTCTTCGAATTTAATTCCTTGGAGTTTTAAGCTCAATGATAACTTTTAAAGGTGGCTGTGTGACTAGGCTCTACAAGAGAATAGTAGTGACACGCATAGGCTGTATAATTTATTGAGTGGTTCTGAACTTCTAGGAAACGTTTTTTTATGCTTGAGGCATCTAACTAATGATTCCCAGGAATTATATAAAATGGCGTCAAAGAATCTCCACTTCTAAATCAACGCAAATGAATAGTGTTGTCAAAGCATGTTTTTGTTTACATCTAAGGAAAAAGGTTTGCCATTGAAACATGGTCCATTTTTATTTAGTCAGGTGGTTTGTAAAGATTTTTTGGTCGAAAGGTAGTTTCTATCATCGGTATGCGCTGAAAACCTTTCTCTACATTTTTAAGTAAATGTATTATAATAGGTCTATTGCTCAACACAACATTGTTTGACGGTGCAAATTGTTGACAGAGATTCCAGCTAGAAGAAATGTTAGCTCGATAGTAGTATAAATAGGGTGAGTCAAAACAACTTCAGCAATAGTAGAAAGGAGCTATAAAAACCACTAGAACATACCAGACCCTTTGTATTCCAATCTTCCAGATGGACCACGAACATCAATAAATCCATCGATAGGGAGATTAGTCAAGTATTGCGACATAACTCCACCTTTAGGAAATTTGGGATTAACGTTTCCTTTATACACCTAAACAGCAATAATAACGTTGAGTTATACGAATAGTAATCAGCACTTTAAAAATAAGGTCAACCAAATGGTTGGTTCACTGGTAGTTCTCCTTAAGACATAGCAACTAGAAAACTACTGGATGATTAGTCGATGTATGCCGTACTCGACAGCACTGTGAAGCGGTCCTGTCCATAAAATGTTGAACATACAAATGAGTAGTCTTACTCCAAGCTTACGAAGTCTGCACCCTGTGAATAAAAGACAGTTAGAGAGTTATCTCTGAAGGATAACTCATATAGTGACAACGTTGTGTAAACTGAGTATGTACTTGATTTAATCATTTTCAGTCCCTAACTGTTCCTCACGATATATTGACTGAATGTATGACAACCGTGAAACTTATAGTTCTTGAACTCTTTCCACTGAAAACTTTCTACTAAAACTTCTACTTATAACTACCGTGAAAAAAAGGAAAAACTTGCAACAAGTGTGTACACTTTAGGAACGAGTTGTATGTGAACCAACTAAGCCAAATTTTTACCTAACTATAAAATGGCAAAAGATGACTATATCACGGCTTACTAGGAACTCAGAGAGTCGGAACAACAAGTGAGTTATCATAACTGAAGAGAGCCACCGAGATCTCCATGGTAATCCCTGTATGATTTCAGTCAGAAAGGAAACGTCTGAATCCAAGCTCTCTTTGAATCGGGAGCCGGGTTTTTGAAATGATGCACCAATAAACTTTAAAACAGTAATGATACTTACTTACGCCTGTTACCCCTCGTCGAGGAGCATAAGCCACTTACTAGCATTCTCCATCCAACTCTGTCCTGAGCCATCCTTTTCAGTTGTGATTCATACTTCTCATATCTGCTTCTATTTCCCGGCGTAATGTGTTCTTTGGCCTTCCTCTTTTCCGCTTGCCTTCCGGATTCCAAGTTAGGGCTTGCCTCGTCATGCAGTTTTGTGATTTCCGTAATGTATGTCCGATCCACTTCCAACGTCTTTTCCTAATTTCCTCTTCAGCTGGAAGCTGATTTGTCCTCTCCCATAAAACGCTGTTACTGATAGTATCCGGCCAGTGAATGTTGAGTATTTTGCGAAAACAGTATTGATAGCTTGTGTTATTTATGTTCACGGATTCTTAGACTAAAAACTTAGATGGACAATCTAATATTAGGTTCAACAGCTCCAATCACTTTAACGACTTCTACCTGAAGTTTGTGCTGACGATGTCGTCCGGAAGAACGATGAAAGCTCCACGACCAAACCACTCAGCTCAGAGAGAAAAACTCCATCAAAAGCTTTGACGATATGCCCATGTCATGTTTTTCAATCATTTTTCCTAATTCATTGCTACTCCTCCATATAACAGTTAAGTTTACATTTTGCCGTACATTGTGACCACACACTAGCAGTCAAGTGACTTTTCAGTGCTATGATTACATCCAGATGTAGAACCATATTTTAATATCAAGACACGAAAAATAAAGTCAGCTGGCCAATATCAGATCACCATAAAGATACCAGGTAATGGTTGACATGTAATACGAGGCTGTTGACGTGTTAATAACAAGATGAAACGGATGTGTCGGTTGCTGCTGCTAAAGTCTTTATATCAGAACATGGAGAAGCGGATATTAGATAATATCCTCTTCAGCTGGGTAGGAAAAACATTGCTCGACAAGGACTAATGTGATGGGTGAGTAGTAAGTGTTGAGTGGTTTCATTATCTTAAACAATCCTTAACTATATACCGGTAATAGAGGCATTAGTGAATATAGTGAAATTTAGCTCGACCTTATCAGATTACTAAAATCAAAATCTCCTACACTACAACTTCCCCAGCACTAGATGACCGTCGCGTAGATATGATGTGGAACAAGAAAAACAATTACGTACACTGGGAACAGCAAAAGTATGGTGACTGACCTAGAATATGAAAACTTACTTTTATGACGAAGTCAACATATCCTTTCTGACTGTCTAGTGTGATCGGGGTGTAAGGCCGAACAACCATATTTCCATCAAGTTTTGCACTGAAATATACATGATTACCTAGAAGGAACGGGAACTAATTGGTCAAGAAACTTTACCAACAGGCAATCCGAGAACATGGTCAGCTGTGGGAAGTCCTAGTTTTAGGCGGATTGTATCATGAGTGATGAACTAATTTATATGGCTTAGAAATGGATAACCTACACTTCTATCCACTACTCGTAAAGGAACTTTCGTATCATTATCCACAAGAGTTTTTTTCGGCTTTTTAGGCCTGAATATTAGTCCCAATACGACACCCGAAATAGCAACAACTGCCGATACTGAAGCTACAATAGCAATCTGAAGAGGAAATGCATCATAATAAACAGATGCTAACAACAGCTGTCGTATTCTGCGTCATTTCCGAACCTCCACAAACGAATAACCGGTTTTGACAGACAGATGACCGAGAGGTGTCGAAATTCGCTTTACTGTACTAAAACTAAAAGGATGTCAAAAACTGAGACTGCGGTTTTTGTTCAGTATTAATATAACCTAACCCTATTTTATCTTTTCCGTGTAGAATATATCGATCGTTATTCATATATATTTTCACATACCTTCGTTCTCCACTTCTCGCTCTGTTAGCTATGGGATCCTTGTTTCGGACAGTATTGTTGACAAACAATGCATATCCGTGACATCTTCACTTGGCCTAAACTTAAAGGTGTATTAAACCTTATAACATTTTTATTAACACCTTGTTTAAAGCCACGTAAGTTGGACATCTCCTCATCATGAATAGTAAAAGAGGTCAAGAAACTTAGTACTTATAGGAGATATTTGGACATGTTCGGCTGTACAGATCTGGAAGTCTTCAAACACACTTATTGTAGACCTAATACAGAATGAAATGTTCATGAGTAAGTACATAGATTTGTGCTAAAAATGACTGTATACTCAGAATAAGTCCTCCCCTATATAGAGACGAAAGTAGAGGTGCGATGAAATCTCGTCACTCCTGCCCTATGAAAGTTTAATAGCATTTGTAGGTGGTCATTCTTACATGGCTGAGGGCTTCCTAAATTGTATTCGGCCTCCAATGCTAAGAGGCCAGGCGCTAACTCTGACAATGGCGATGTGTCCATTGTTCTTTAAGAACGGAGGTGTGCAGGAAGGAGACGTTTAGTATAGTGTGCTGGAGAGGCGGCGTTGATTTTACCAGTCGCTATCGAAGGAGAAAATAAGTTGGACGTCCAGGTGCTAGGTGGACACTGGATTTAGATGACCCGTCAGGTTGTGGAATCGACATTTGGAGGGAATGTGTGATACAGGTCGTGATGAAGAAGAACATGGCGCAAAGAGCTGGACGACAACAAAAGTGACTGTCGTTTAAGGGAGGAGCGAGTGTACTGTGTGCTACTTGTACTGACAGATATACGTAGTATGTAGCTACAAATGGAAGTGGGATACTTGGAAGCAGAGGATTTAATTTAAGATAACAGGAACGAAGTTGGAGAGCAATCAAAATAACAACTAAATCAAAGGAATAATGACGCAGGTGAATAACAACCCAAAGGCTATTTGAATATGATGTATTTAGTGTATGATTTTCATATTTTACTAGGCTGCTGTGTAATTTTTCATTCAATAATAAATTGGTTTACCCCGCCTAAGTTAGCTTTTGGCGGGTTACATTGAAGTGAGGAGACCAATAAGCGGTGTGTTCGATAAGACAGGAATACAGGAAGGCATAGGTGGACCAGCGATTGTTAAAAAGAGAATTCTGGAAAGAGTGTAGTGACAGAAACCAGTTGTAGAAACGAGTCCGATAGTTACACGATGAATGAGGTAGTATTATCCAAGGTTGATTATCATAGATATTCTGTAGTCATAATCAGTAATTACTATAGAACTCAGAGTAACGGTAAGACGGCTGTGTCAAAAGCTTACAACAACTAGTGACGCTTAATAAGTCATTTTACATATTTGTGAGAACGTGACAAGGATATCACATTCAGGCTATTTGATGCAAACTTCGGAATATGAGATCCAAGCATCTTGTCTTTGTTTCGGATATACAAGGGCTATACGTGAAGGAGCTCAGAGACGAGAGGTCAAAATAATTGAAGGTCTTCCTGACTTATGTAATTCGATCGAGGCCCATGAACCTATTTGCAACATCTTGTGGTGAGGTGTTTAAATTCTGGCTTACGGGTTACTGAAAGACGAATATGGTGTCAATATATTTCCTCTTTCTCTTCCATCAGAGACTAATCACTTAGAAAGACATTTCTAAAAGGTTCTAAAGCTCAGATTAACCGCTTACACCTGTAATTTCATATTTTGTATCCAGCCGTGAATTTAGAAATTCTTTGTGAAAACAAGTGGCGTCATAACATTCTGTTGGTAAATCCAACTAACTTCAGATCTTAACAGTGTTCTAAGTCAATAGGACTAACAAAGGTCACCTGATCTCCTATCCTTATCTTTGACAGGTCGTTCTGAGGCCTAGAAAGAATAAAACCCAAGTAATAATAATGATAATAATATATTTCTGCAATAGCAGGTACACGCCATTTTTACAAGCATGATCTACAATTTACAACATATACTGGTTCACAGCATGCATCTCAAGCAAGGTTGTTTAGTAATTATAATCTATAAAAGTTGACAGCAGTTCATTCGTTAAGATATAATGTGTGTTCATAAGAATAGTTTCCAAAATGACATGGCGTCCATGTTACATATCAGATCCAATCTCGACAAAAAGTGTATTAGGCTTTAGGTCGTGCTAAGTATTTATGTAATGCAGCTTTTTAAGTTTAAAGTTGTTATAAAGTAGGCTTGTGGAGCGCCTGATTCGAACTATGACATTGGGAAAGCGCGTTCGTCGAGCTTGTTCCAGATGTCAGAAGTTACATAGCTTCACCCTCAGATCAAGATTCTGGAGAGAAAAAAAGAAAAAGAAACCGAGGAGCAGCAAGGTATTCGGATATGAACGATAACCAATGCTCAACATTTATTAGTAGAACAGATGAACGTATGATAAATTATTAGATTAACTTGATACTAGCTCATGTTGCAATAATGAAGTGTGATTAGTGTCTCCAGAGGAGAGAATGCAGTAATAAAGAACAATGAGTCGTGATATTTATCAATGTGGAGTAGGTACGAATGAAGGGGGAAAGTCAAGGTTGGAATGAGGAAGAACAGAGAGTGCATATAGAGAGTAGAGTGTTGAGTAAAATAACAACCATAAAGTTTACAGTCTGTTTTTTCATCATCCATTGCCTGCCACACAGTTTTCATGTAAAAGTCCGAGTTAGCATGTTAAAGGTTGTCTTAGTAGAATAGTTAATCAAGCACAAAAATTAGAAACATGAGTCTGAATGGTGAGTGTAGGAGAACAACCTCTATATCACAGATTGATTGACTTGTTCTCATCCATGAAGAGCCTGATACAAACAAAATGTTCTGCCCCACAAACACGGGTGGATTGAAATCATCGCCCTCACCATCAGTGCTTTCAGGTCAGTAACTCCACCCTCCCTCCTTTTGTGATTTTAGGCTCATTTACGTTTATTCTTTGGATACATAACATACCTCACACAATGCTCTGTTTCACATCCTGTTGGAAGACACTATTTCTATAAGTACCATGTTACAAGCTTATCAGACAGTTACAAATTATTGACTGTGGGTAAGGCTTCGATGCAATGTTTTGACTATATAGTAAAGTGTAGGTTCCGAATCAGAGTATAGGCATTAGGAAGGGTATAGTGTAGGATATTTGTTTACCATAGTAGGCGGAAAAGTGGAGATTTATATTAGTTACAGATAAGGTAAGATAAGGAGTGGTGAAATAATATTAATGGCAAGGCAACATAGTGTACAGATGAGTAAAAAGCTGACAAAGAATAGACAAGAAGTAACTCACACTAAATTCGCGCTGAGTGAGGTTGACCTACGTATCACTCCTTGAATAAGTCTTTTTTGTATCATCGATCTAAAATTAACCCTAGTTGTTCATCGCAAAATTCTTCTCTGAAATTATTGACCACTTCATCTCATCCTGGTTCAGGAGGTTTGAGAGAATTCTTATCTAAAACCATAGATGCGATAAATTTGGTGTATTAGCTTGTTCCGTGAATTTTAATCCAGCTATCTGGTTTATATGTGTCTACGATTAGTGTTTTCTTGATACCTAGCGATTGATCGCTAAATGCACTCTTGGTTTTTATAAAACATATAAAGGAATAGAATTCGGCATTTATCGAACCGCTGATGTTAAGTTACACTGGGGCGAGCTGAAAATAACACTATCTCAATGTGAAGTACAGTATAACTGGGTAGTTTAGTGACTTGGTGTTTTCATTTCAGAAAAACAAGTTTGATATATTATCTAAGCCAAAACGCTGCCCTCATATGCCACTTTCAGTACGGTAAGGGTTTGCGTATAAATAAATGGACTTTAATAGGTTTATGGAATTGTGACTGTGGCTGTAACTGGGGCTCTTGATGAACTTTAGGGGTTAGACCTTCTTACTTTTGTTCAATTATATCTGAATTTGGTTTGTCAGTTCATTGTGCATTTCTGTTGTTGCCATTCTCCCGATTAAACTTAGTAGTGATTGAAATGGAACAAGAAAAGTGACATTTGATAGTAACCATAATTTTTATTACGAAAAATAATGTGTAGACTTTCCGTGTTTTGCTATTCGATAAGATTTCATAGCTCGATAACTGCGTTAACGAAGTAATACCCTTGTGAAATCATTGGTATTCGTGATCTTATAAATTAAGGGATAAGTTGAAGGAGCACTTCAGTGGTATTCCTCCTAACTACAATCCTCAAAGTTGAACATGAGATAACTGTGAAAATAGATATTCAACACTTAAGGCGAAGAGAGATCCAACAATGGTGAACGTAGAAACATTCATTCACATGATTCCATCGGATGGTGTGACTCTGCCTATCAGACATGGTCATTTTGTACGATTTGCTTTTAATCACATGAAATACATTATTCTATCAAAAGCACTAGACGCTATACTACTCGTTCTTACGATACGACGAGTCAGGGTAGACAATGATGGGACTGCCACGTGGGATCCCATAGATTAGGTAGTCGCATCACTACAAAACTACAATTTTAGAATTAGGTCTATCATAAGAAGAGTACTAATAGCAAATTAGACCATTATTCTACAGATTGTCCAAATACACTAGTTATGTTGGTAATTATAACCCTTGGGAATTCGTTACTATGGCTGGTCAGTTAAAATGGGAACGCGTCCTCACATTCTCACAGGCCGAATTTCTTTAACTTTCATCAGAATGAAGATATATTTAGCGTGTCGTTCAAGTGGACACTGACAAACTTCACTTGTAAGAGTTGTTCAGAAAAACACGGCAAACTGAAAAATTTATTATCACGTTCATCCTAACGTACGGTGGCAAACGCAGACACGACAACATGATAAAAACTACGAAAGTTAACAAATGATTTGATCATTTCTGCCTAAGCCTCCTAGAAATCGTAGTTTAAATTCACACGTTGCAGTCACCATCCTAAGTTCGTTTTTGCATTTTTTCTTTCCGTACATATTACATTTTCTAGTATCACGCGATTGGACGATGGAATCCTGTTTCTCAGTCATGGTGTATTAGGATTTAGGAATCGTGTGGTCAAAAGTCAATACCACCACACCTTTTCTCTGCTACTGCTTTTTATGCAACTCACCTAAACCTTTAGAGGAAAATGTTATGTGACCTATAGAAATTTGAAGGTTTCCACATATGTGGTATGGAATCCGCTTATATAATTGTGAATGTAAATATTGATGAACATTTACAGTCCTTTAAGTAGCTTGAAAGTGCTATTCTACCAAGATGTCCTCTACCCATCAATTTGTTCCAGTGTCACTTCTGACAAAACGAAGGCCAAGTATACCAGAACATATTTACGGCAAACTTTGTGGTGTGTCTGGAACAATGCTATGTTTGAAAAGATTACGAGTTCACTTGAATCTGCGAACGGAACGAGGATTCAGAGACAAAATGACCAGATAATCTAACAATTCAGTTGCGCCCCAGCCCTGCTAAATCTAAAACGTTCTGACAATTATTTACTTACTATAGGATGATGTAACATTATAGAAACCCTTTAAACCGACAACAACAGAGTCCCTGGTACTAGAACTAGAAACAAACGATCACTGTATACAAAATTCGATTATGTATATAGATTAACTAATTTTGACCTTAAATATTACGAAATTTTACCTCCCCCTGTTATTTCTTTTATCACTTCAAATAAGCCTATCTAGTCAGCGCTTGAATTAACCGGTATGGAGGGCGAAGAGCAGTAGAATAAAAATACTACTAATCGCTCAACCACAACTTAGGTAATTTTTGCCCAAACAAAATGTACTGGAACCGCCAGTATTTATCCAAAAACAACGAACAGAATTTTGAACAGCCGACAATGTTATACGATTACAGTCTGAAAATAAATTTTGCAGGTGCTAAAATTGCTTCCAAAACGTATATCTACACATTCCGCACGCGGATTCACACCAACTTTTGCAAAATAGTATCATTCTTGAGAACAAGGAATGACTGCTTTATTGATGAAGTCGTTAACAACCGAACGCATAGAGTAATTCATGACGTTTAAAAGAATAAACTTTGGAAGTACCCTTAATTTATGTTTTTGACCATCTTAATTTAGATGTTTTCTCTGGCTCCTAAAAATTCAGTTAACCGTGTCTTCAAGATCAATAACTAAATATGTATCTCAGACCTATAATGTAAAGTGATTTTCGAAGACCTCCCCACAACCGTAGGATTGATTCACCAATGCAGAGAGTCCAATAGCATAGTGCCATGGAAGACAGTGAATCTTAAGTCACACTCGAGAAATGAGTGCAGAACATTTATGCAAATGGTTGAGTACTTGTAATGAACATGTGTTGAAACTGAAAACGATGAATTCACTTTCATTTCAATGAATCCTGACTGTTTGGTTTTTGGAATTATATCAATATGAAAAATAATGGTAGTTCCGGAAGTAACCACTGAATTGCAAACGTCAGCACATAAGTTTAAAGTAAAAAAATAAATGATCTTACGTTTACTTGCGTTATTTTTTATCTCATATTCTATTGTAGTCCACGCACTTTACATTTTATCGTCAGATTCTCAAAACATCCACAATGAGTAGTTGTCTTGTTTGAAACAATGTGAAAAAATTGTACACATAGTGTAATATCAAAACATAAACCTAATTACTAAGTTACCAGCTTTATTTTATCTTCACCATGTACATATAATTTATACATATTGATATTTCGTTATTATTTACAACTAGTTATAATTTTCACAGCATTAATGCAAACTATTGCTGCAAAAACATCTATTCAACCGTCACATCTCACTGCAATGATAAGTTGTTTTCTTATTTATTTTTTACCTTTTCTTTTGCACACATAAATACATATACACGTATTCTTGTTTTATATTCACAGATACCCTTATCAAAATATTCATGTTTACTTCATTTTTAGTCGCTTATGTTCTCCTTTTCCTTCTTTACTCAATCTTAAATCAAAGTCACACCACAGTAAATTTCCTAGCCTGATCGACCCTAACCTGATTATTAAGTCATTCCACCCTTTTTGTGTTCGCAAATAAATGAAAACATCTTGTCTGAAAGGTTGTGCACCTGAGATGAAGTTTAAGAAAATGCAAAGTGTGGCCACCGATTCATGGGCTAAACCACATTTACTGTTGACCAGTCTACATTAGTAATCCTTGTCTTTGGCGAGGTTTCCCTAGATATTCGACGTTCAGTGATCAATCTTCCAAAGGTAAAAGCTCCCTCGGCTTGACGGATAACATGGCAAGAGTTCAGCAATATTTTACTAAGTGCACGAATTTATCGCGTTCGTTCATGTTCATGTTAGGCATTAGCATATCGCACACCAATTCGTTATTGTTTTTTCTTACACCATAGGCTGTTTTCACATGATAAGAACTAATGATGTGAAATGATGAAATCCTTTTTTTGCGAAAATTGTTCCATTTAGTTTATTTGGAATATTCATTCGAATAAAAGTTAGAAAACTAATGGTACGGGATCACGTCCCTTCAATTTACACTTCTGCTTGCCATACTCTCCACAGAAATGGTGAGCTGGGGTGTTGTGTTAACTTTTCAATAGTGATTCCTTATAATTGGGACCCAATAATATTCACTTTTAAAGTGAAAACATTCAAATAATCTGGAAGATGATCGATGCTTCGTGAATCAAGATGAAACAATGTAGTGAGTAAGGAAGGCAGTAGACCATCTGAATAAACATAGGACCCATACTAACACTTAGTCTGGAACCCTGGGCTTTTCAGGGTCACTCAAACGGAGTTATAATCGTTTGTTAGTAACAACGATCACTATGAGTAGAGAATTTATACGTCTAATTGAAATATGAAGGTGGTTAATTTCGAAGTTCTTAACAATTTCTCGACAATCAGTATTAGTAATGGCAAAAACATCATTCACCTCATTTAAATACCTAAAACTGTTCATCATTTAGTTTTCGAAAAAACTCGCCTAAAATAGAGCTAGGGAAGCTGGAATAGCGTGGGTTTTATCATAATGTTTCATCAAAACATTTTATGCCAGTAACAATGGTCAATCAGCTTATAACTTTATTGGAGGAGTAATAATAATGAGTTTCATAGTGTTATGTCTACAACTTGAATTGTTGCTATACCGCGAACAACTTGGACACTCGAGTACTTAAACCCCTAGGTCACACGCTTGATGACTGAAGACAACTGGAAAGAAATCTTACTCTAACTAATGTGAAGTATGGTACGAAACACTCCGATATTTATAGATTTTAGTCAAAACAAAGTCTGCATTGTAAGTAGTTACTCCACATCCAGTGGATTTTAGAATGTGTCCAGTCGGGAAGCTACACATTTAGATTCTCGAATATTGGTAAACTTAACACGCTGCATCAACTGAGCAACTCAAGCCAGAACACCAGGATATTTTCTGCACTCATGACATACACGACCGATTGTGCCTGTATAATGGCATGTATTTGGATTGTTAGGAATAAAAATAGTTGTTGTCATCATTATGGAGCAGTCTAATGATTGTAACTATTTCCATCCTCGAGATTTAGTTAATTATCAACTCCCTAGTGACTTTATTTGACCTGGCGAGCAATTGGAAAATAGACAAAATTGAATGAGCCATCATTACGCAGTATGACGAGAACAGGGACTAAATTAATTTAAAAGACCTTTCGTTCCGTCACCATGTAAGTTCTATCAAATTTTTATTGGTTGAAGAAGTGTGATAGACATTCAAGTACGATGTTGTCATTCTGAACCTTATATGTTAACGAATATATAGTGGAGTGAAATGCTATCACAGTACGTAAATATTTAAAAGCTGCTAATCTAAAATTCGGCGACTACTCCATGGCATCATTTTACGTGCTCGTGTGTGTCTACCAGCGTATCTGGAAGTTCCTATACATATAACTCTGTGTGGCCAGAGTGCTACATTCCACCCTATATACACAGTCACTTCCCTGACATCCATTCATATCTAACATGTATGTCTTCTGGCTGATTTGAAGCCACTATTATTGCTTTGGCCGCGAGTTTTGGTTAAGGGCGCTTTTTTGATGTCGTTTTTCATTATTGCTGATCGTTCGAAGTCTGCTTTACGTGACGCTTTTCCGGAGGCCGGGATATTGGGTGTTCATAATCTTGATTCTTTCTACCAGACCGATTGACTTAATTTATTCTGAGGAAGCGGAATTACTTCTTTATTTGCTATGAACGCCAATTTCTGTTGCGAAGAAATTAGCCATATGCTTTTCATTGTTTTCACACATACCGTTAAAAGTAGAAGCAGGAAAAGATATCACGGCGAAAAAGGGAATATTGGTTAGGAAAAACGTACATGGAGCGCTTTACTTGGGAGAACATATTAAAATAGATTGTGCAACAGTATTTGAACTCGTTGCCCATTCGAAACCACACTGTGTCAATTTTCAGTTCTGAATATCAGGTTGTCAAGATTATAAAACTCGTGTCATCATATAGTGTTACTGAATGCTCTCATTCTTCAGAATAAGTAGATCTTATGTATTTAGAAAACCATTGGTCTAATGTTTTTAATTGCTTCTTCACCTTGGAGGATAGCTGCTCTGAACAGTTTAACCTAGAAAACAGATTAAGCATGTCAAAGATTGAATCAGCTCAGTTAGGGTCTTCGAGGTATCAAATATCACGTACATTCAACAAAGCTACGTGAGCTACCTTCTATACCTCCAAAACTGAAGCTTGCAAACCGAAACCGACTGATGAGTGTTTAGCTACCTGTATTTTTCACCATAATAGACCGGATCATCCACCAAACTGATCAACTTCTCTGTCGAAGGACAGATCAATAGATATCGAACTGTCCGGTATGAATCATTAAGGTCAAGAATGGCTAACAGGGACTGGTCAATATATGGCACAGAACTGAAAAGTGCAACAGGTAGTCTGTTCTACGAATTTTGCTTTTCCTTTCGTTTTGCATCCAACTAAACTACTTATTTTGTAAGCTTCTGTTTTTTTTGCAAGAATACTACAGAAGTATCATTCCCCGACTGAGCGATGAGATGGTCATCTACTAGTGACTGCAACGTTAGTTGGACTGTCCCATTGCCCCATTTTAACTCCAATAGACTAAATATCTGCAGAAAGAGGACACGAACGGATTTTTTATGCTTCGACGAGAAGCATAAGTCATTTATTGAAAACGACCGATTACATATTTTTGAGTGTAAGAGTATAAACATAATACACTACAGCTGAGTATAATTTGAAGGGGATAGTTGAAATAATTAAGGCGAATTCAACATTTTATTCAGTTTATGAAAGGCTTTTAGGTTTCATGATATGATATATAAAAATGACTTTGTTTGTTTGCATGTTCACGGTGTAGAGTATTTGTAACTTTACACTACCCGTTGGTTAGAGTTTTTGCATTTTCTTGATTTATACTCGTGCTACCGTATACTGTTGTCGATCCCATTCACTATTAAATGTAAGTATATTCCTGAGACATAACGTACTTCTTGGCTAAACATGGTTAGACTATAATTTATGGACGAATCAATCAGATTTACTATAACAGGTCTTGAATTTCAGCGCGGAATTCTTAGTCCACTTGGCTAAATAGTGTCTTTACATTTTAGCTGATGTTAGTTCGTGATGAAAACCCAAAATATAATACCTGTTTTTAACTTTCAACTGTAAATTACAATCCTTATCCTTCACACTGGTTTAAAACCCGCATTTATAAGTGAGTTAGGTATAGCCCTAGTAAGTGGACATTCATAAATGTGTCCTGATTTCAAACTCAACATGTTGTCATACAGACTTACTACATATGTTTAATTGTCTCAATGTATCACGTGTAAGTGCAGTAAATATAAATACATACGGGGTGGTTTGTTAGAAAATTGTGATCTCGATATTGTTGAATTCAAAACCATCATCGCCCTATTGACACATCAGCATTGCTATTCAGACCTTATTTATTTATTTGAAAATTATTTCTACGAAGGGGCATCAAACACATATGCCCCCCCCAAATCGTTTGATTTGTTTTAAGGCTGTTATTCTGCCCGGGTGCCGAAACCAAAGCAGGTGGCTTTCTCAGGGGGTCACATCCGTAGCCTTTGACCTAAAGATCTGATCTACAAGGTAGTGGAACATCGTAAGTAGATGCAGTCCCATGGTAGCCGGTGACCAACGATAGGTCCATACGTCATTTTTTTCTCAGGATCCTGGAACCCATGTGTAGGGTTGGTTTGGAATCAGGGTTTTCCAGTCCAACTAGGTGAATTCTTCCCACGGCCGCGGTGTTGTTTATGAAATTGACAGGACGAAAAGTGAATCCCTGGCGCTTTAATCGGGTCAGTAGATGTGAGCTACCCACCTAGGGGAATTGGAAAACTCTATGATCCATAATGACCCCAAGATCCTAAGGGGACAAATGGCGTATGAACCAATAGTCGATCATCAGCTACCATGAGACTGAATCTTCCTACATTGCTCCACTGTCTTGTGGATTAGACCTTTAGGTCAAAGGCTCAGGGTGCGATTTTCTAAGAAAACCATCTGCTTTCGTCTGGGCAGCTGTCCATCCCCCACGTAAATCGATTTATGTTACGCATATCTATTTGTTCCTCTGTACCAATATTTATGTTTAAAAAAATAAATATCTATGACAATCCGCTTGTTATACTAATTACCTACTTTTTGCCAAGTGTATTGACGATTGCAGACTCTAGTCGTAGGCTTATGAATATTCAAAATTCACAATCTAGTTCAAAGTAATAATGTGTGGGTGAGCAAGATGAAAATTTATTCACATAAATATGATAAAGTCAGTGTTATAAACAGTAGGATACTTGTTATAATGCTAGGGTTTCTTGTTATAACAATCATTTCACTTATTACACGTATGTGGGACGTTAATTTACCTGAGACGAATATCTACACTAGATTCCAACCCAGTGTCCATTCTACAGGACTTCAACACAGCTCATATCAAGAACACGAGATTAGCCTGATTAGAATGTCAATATATTTCCACATCGAAATCCGACACGGTCCAACAACAAGGAACAGTCAATCAATAATAATGATAGGGGAATATATAATACATATAACACCTGTCACACTATCTACATGTATGACTCAGCAAAACAACCAATCATTATCATTCCCGGCCACGCATCAGTCACCTAGGTCAATAAAAAATCCACATTCTAGTAATCCGTTGTCTTCATCAGTAAATAGTCTGTGTTTATTGTGGACCTGCTTTTGTATAGAAAGTTATTTTAGTGTATATAGCGGAGATTTGTCAACCTCTTCTGTGTTCATGATGTGGTTTCCGATTAATTTAAGCCTGTAGACTAAATCTAACATCCATATGTATAACGCTTCCACATTGTTAATGTTTGTTTTCCTCCACTTTTTTTATAATTATAATGTAACAGTCACAAATATCGGTACCATTATTTTATTTTCCAGCGTAATCATGGAGTCCTTGAAAATGAATAATGGTCGTTCTATCCCAATCATTGGTCTCGGAACATGGAATGTTCGCAAGAAAAATTTCTAATACTATACACTTTGTAGAGTCCACCTGGTGAAGTTGGAGTGGCTGTAAAGAAAGCTCTAGAAGTTGGTTATCGACATTTGGACTGTGCTTATGTCTACAGAAATGAAGCGGAAATAGGTGAAGCGCTGGAATGTTCATTAAAGAGTCTAAACTTAAAAAGAGAGGACGTTTTTGTTACTTCTAAGGTAATTATTCATTTAATATTCTTTAAATGATTTCTAGCTGTGGAATACTTTTTTCCGCCCTGAGCGTGTCAGGATAGCCTGTGAAGAAACTTTGAAGAATTTGCGTCTTAAATACCTTGATTTGTACTTAATTCATTGGCCTGTTCCATTCCAAGTAAAGTTTGTGCAATATATTAACCCTATTTTACAGTATGGTGACTGTCTTTTTCCCACTGATTCGAACGGGAATTTCTGTGTAGATGAAGTACCACATGAGGAAACTTGGAAGGTTTGTTGGTACTAAAAATTTATGTATTTTTATTTGTTTTCACTGGGAAGCATAACATTAACCGCATAATCACAGTTTTACTATTAGTGTACCTTCGGTTTTTGCAGTGGGCTGCCAAACTTCTGTTTTGTAGTGCCTGAATTGTATACTGACTCACGTAGTCTTTGTATTTTAGTAACTTTAGTGGAGTGCTTCAATGTGGACTCAATTTCTGAATAGAAAAGTCTCACAATGTCCTCTATTCCTCACGTAAGGAAAGTATCTGGTAGAATTTTACTACAAGTTTGTTTAGTAATGTTACTACGAATGTTTATAACTTTCATTTTTTCATCGACGTATTATTTGTTCTATAAAATCTTCTAAGTTACCTGATGTTCGAAGTTGTGATTAGTTCACGAGAGACAATATCCCATTAGGCTATAGAAGTTAATCGGAAAATAAACTTACCACTTTTTGTCTTTCTGCCGTTCGTGGGCAAATCTGTACTGCTTTCAGCACCGATTTTGATTCTTTTGGTTTCTTCTCACTGTTGATGTAATGTTATGCGACCTGGATGGATCCTCATGTGCTTCAAATTTTACGTTACTTATAATCCAAAAATTAGGCGTCAATTATTAACAGATTAACCTATAATTTTCTGAAAGGTTTATGGTCAGTTTAGTTTAGTTTATTATCCCTGATTTGTAGTTTGATACCTCATATCGTATGATTCATTGCAAACTAAATAAGTACTCATCGTTTGAGTAACTTAGTTCATGGATTTGAGACATTTGTGGAAAGTTATTTTTGAGGAATAATGTAGCATTAAGCGCCGTAAAGTACTCAAGTTTAAAACTGTCTGGAAATTTTTGACTTCAGGGCTTTCTTTTTATCTGGTGAAATTCTTTATTAGACAGTTTAGAATAGTTTACTCGCGTTTGAAATGTCTTGCGTACATAAGTCTGTAATTTTCAGCAAGTCTTAGTTACTCTGAACGTCACTGATCCACGTTTTGCGGTTTATCAGGGTATATAATCATCGAAATATATCGTAAAAAGAAAGTCACGTTTATATGCAACGCTAGAAAGTTTCTGATAGTTTATTAGCAACGCTTTGACTAAATAGCAGTTCCAGTTCTTAGAACATGTTATTTTTACCCCGTTTCTCTTTGTGGTATACTGTGTTTGCGGTACTTTGAGTACTGAATTTGGTGTTTATTTGTTCATCTTTAATTCATATGTAAGTCGTATCGATTGCTGCTAATTTGCACTACTTAATATGTATGTATTAATACTTAAGAACATATTTTGTTAGTCTATGCTTTCTTTGGCAACCTTCCTGGATAACTGAACTACCTATTCCTGCCATCTAGATATTTCAACAAGTTATCTGTTTTTGTTTGTTTTAACACATCATTATGTCTATTAGTCGCATAACCTAATCAGTTACAAAAAAGCCAGAGATATTATGGTTGCTGGGAATATGCAGCCAAAAGAATGTACATTATTCAGATGTCGATTCCTGAACTGTTAACTTTTAACTGGTGATCACTCAATATTTAACGTGAGAATAGACCAAGAAGTAAGAAACGAAAACTTACTGTAGTACTTTGTGCGAAGAATTCGATGTTATGTCAAAAATACAGTATTAAATAAAGCCATTAATAGTAATGCTTAAACTATATCTCACTATAGGACTCATTGGCCGAGTGGATAACGCAATGGCGTTTGAAGCGAAAGGTGCTGGGTTCGAGTCCCAGAGTGAACATTAACTGTGAGATGCAGGTACATCCATTTGACGAGATCCTAACAGGACGAAACGCACGTCATGGATTCCACTGCTAGCCACTAATATCTCACTATATCGTATTTAATAAATTGGTTTCATACGTCAAAACATTAGTTAGTCATCATATATCTATTATAAGTGAAATGTAAAGATCTTTTCTGAACGGTTGAAAAGTTTTACATGACCTGGCTTCGTGTCTAAATGGTGACCTATGGCTGAAACTCAAATCAATTTAACGTATTAAAATACATGTATATACTTGTTCCTATTTATTTAAAGGAAATGGAAAAATTGGTTGATGATGGCTTAGTTAAATCTATTGGTTTATCAAATTTCAACAAACGTCAGATTGAAAATATTCTTAAACATTGTCGTATTAAACCAGCTAATTTACAAATTGAAATTCATGCTAATTTTCCTAATATACAATTAGTTGAATATGCACAATCGATTGGTTTAACTGTAACTGCTTATGCTCCACTTGGTTCACCTGCTGCTTCTCCGTGAGTTAATTATCTTTTTTTAAACCATGTTTAATGTTAGTCAGGGGGGGTTGTAGAGATTTCAGCCGTTTGGTCCAGCAGTGCGCATCCACAATCCCGCCTCGCGAGATTCGAACCCAGGACCTACCAGTCTCGCGCCAGAGCACTCAGCCGATAGACCACTGAGCCGGCATCCAACGGTGTTAATGTCTAACATCAACCAATCCACGAAGTTTGAGCTAAGTCTAGATGTCATTGTTTTCCTTATTTCATCTTACCATATTTACGTATCATGAAATTTATCTGAACTCATAAACATTGGTACAAGGGGAACCGAATACATATGCGCAACATAACAACAATGAGGTTGCGAAGAGGTAGAGAATATAAAGTGCGTACAATAAAAAGAAATTAGTGTATGAGAGTGAAATAATAATGAAAGAAACAGTTCATTTGGGAATAATACATCCAGGAAGAATTCTTTAATTTAAAGAAGTTTTTATGAAGAAAGTTACAACAGGATTTCCACTGGCTTCTATTCTGAGCCATGTCTTGTAACGTCTCTAGCTACCATTTGTAGGACCCCAAAGATGGAGTTGTGAAGGACTAACATAAGCGAGTCCTGTACAGCGCTCTTTCGTAAAACGACCATCTCTGTTTTTTCCAACCAGTCTCAGCGTCGGAAAATAATGCACGACGTAGAATTCTCTAGGACGACATTGGTAGAACATCTCCAAGCCACTGGAGTCTTTGTTTCAATATAGTGACACTAATTGAATTATCGTCGCTGTTCCTGAACACGCGATGCCGTACCTCTACATTGCTAATATAGTGTTGCCACTGGATGTCAACAATCCTTCGAAGACAACGATGATCAAACACAAAGTCGTCTGACATCCTGAACTCGAAAAGGTCAGGTCTATGGCTTGAGCATCCAAGTTTCCGGTTAGTACTACAATATTTGTCGAATGCACTTCCTGTAGAAAAACAGTTGAGTGGTAGTAAAACTCATATTTGATCGCATCCGGACTGCAATCTATCGAAGCGTAGGCGGAGAAGACAAAAAGACGTTTCTCATATCGATTTCTTCGCACTTTGTGGGATTTTTCTAATAAAACAGCACATAGCTGACGGTTAATGCGAATCCAATCAGTCAGTGCTTCCTCAGCTCTGGCGCCTAGTGCCATACCAACGCCAGCCAGACCAGATGAAGATGCCATAGGGTCCTCGGAAAAACTTGAAACAAGCTTTTTGAAGTCACAGATTGAGAGCGAATTTGTAGTACTTCATTAGAGTCTTGAATACAGATTTCGTATAGACGAGAGACATCGATGTTTAGACTTTCTAAAGACAACCGACCCTATTTTGGTGTGGGTTACTTATATCCATATAAGTAGTATATGGTAATGGTCAGGCATAGAATGTACTTCACTAGAAGATTGATAGGGCAAAAACCGAAATGGAACGCAATTGGTATGAAAATGCATGAACAATGAAATCAGAGAAGATAGACTCATATTTACAGAAGAAACAGTCAAGATTGAGACAATTGATTGTGATTTTGAAAATTAACTGTTTACTATATGGTTGTCAGATTTTAGTGAAATAATCTGTAATTTTCGTGTTAAATACATTCGATTATTCCTATTCGTGTTCTTGTTCATTACACTATCTGTTCTCCGATCTACATTAGTGTACAAACGTTGAAGGTGGCCATTTTGAATGGTATTCGTGGTTTTAGAAAGACTTTCAATATTCGTAGTCGGCGGTAATATTTAACCTTTGACCAGTCAGTGACTTGAAATCGTTTAGATAGGAAATGATTTCCACCATAGGCGAGCTGCTGTATTCGATGAAAAATAAAATATGCCAATTGAGAATAAAGAGAGATACTTAAGTGGCGTAGTACAAAAGAAGTAAAAACGAATGTTAACAAATGGTTGTGAGTAAAAATTTTCTGAGAGCGTTGAAGCAAGTGGTTTTCTTAGAAAACCACACCCTGAGCCTTTGTCTAATCCACAAGGAAGTGGAGCAATGTAGGGAGATGCAGTCTCATGGTAGCCGATGACCAGTATTGGTTCATACGCCATTTGTTCCCTTAGGATCTTGGAGCCAGTATGGATCATTAGTTTAGAATCAGGGTTTTCCAATTCCCCCAGATGGATCACTCATATCTACTGACCCGATTAAAACATCGGATATTCACTTTTCGTCCTCTCAACTTCATAAACAACATCGCGGCCGCGAGAAGGCAATGAGTATGACTTCCCTGTCAGTGGCTGTATATGCGTAGCCATGTGTGAGCGTATTTCGGGAGGGAGAGCGGATTGTCTTCCCACCAGGGCCTTTGGGGATATATAGTGTCTTTAGTCTCATGCATTTTTTAACTCTATCCATCCTTGTTTTGTGATGTTAAAATCTATTTTTCAATTTTCTAGAGGAAGAGTTGATTTACTCATGGAACCTTGGGTTTTACAAATTGCTAAACATCACGGTAAAACACCGGCTCAAGTTCTCTTGCGTTATTTAATTCAAAGAAACTTGATAATAGTTCCAAAGTCTGTAACACCGAAACGAATTGAAGAAAACTTTGAGGTATGATAGTCAATGTTGATGTAATTGTTTTATTTGATTATTATTATGAATATAAGTTAACTGTGTTTGTGATACTTGTAGAGACACAACATACAATAAATTTGTCAATTAACGGTTTTGGTCATCTCTACACTCTTTCTATGACCTACTTTAAACTTTCATGTTTTATGAGAATTGAGTAACTCACATTTCTAGCATCAATCAATTTATGATTGTGCTGTTTCACGAATTACATTCTCTTTCTGATTAGGCCACATTCTTGAGTGTAGTAATTGTAAAGATTTTTGCACAGAATATCGAAATTGTGTTGTTCCATTTTCGATGACTAACAATTTGAAATCTAGTAATACAATAGTTACAATTATGCCACCAATTCTTTTGTTTTTGTTCGCGACTCAGTTCATTTTAGTAACCACACTTTACTTCTCAATAGTACAATGGTCTTGAGTGCAGTTAGAAATATGAGGGTAGTTATCACTTCCCGGTTGCCCACACCGTGAAAGGGTTCTTCTAGAGGTACCTGAAAAGGAAATTTGGTTAGTAATGGTCTTAATGACCTGAGAGTATGACCGCAATGCCCAAGGGACAACTGCTTGAGGTCTGTCACACACGACCTTTTTGTGTTAGCTCCATACTTGTTGGGACCTTACCGCCGGAGACGGCTATCCATAGGATAAGGCGAGGTGTGCATTTTTAAGGTCGACCTTTTCTAACCCCACCCCTCCTTATGGGAAGGCAGCATCGCTGTTGTGCTGGTTGTCTGAAGGAAACACCTTACTGCTGTCACCTCTGTACAGTCAGCAGTACGACTTCGCCTTCAGACCTTGGGTTTGTTGCTTTTAGTCTTACCGCTCTTCAACCGATCTGCCTGGCATGGTAGGACCTTGAGGAACGATTGTTCCAGCCAGTTTAGCTCGATTGGTTCATCACGATAGGCAAGCTCGACCACCACGTCAAGGTAGCAGCAACGTTGTAGCTGATTAACTGACGGACTCTCAATAGTACTTAAAGTTTTACAATATTTACTACTGAGTGTTTTGGAACATACCTCCAGAGAATGTGATTTTTGTATAGCTTCACAATACTATTCAATATTAATCCGGTTCATTTATCAGTGTGATTATATATCTATTCATTTATCATCTAATGATATTACTATTTAAATTCTTTAAATAAAGGTGACAATTTGACTGTGAATATGTAACTTAATTGTTTATAAACCAAGTGACTAGGCTGTTAAAGTTTGCTTAAATATCTTAATAAGTAGTATAGTTTGTTCATTTTGTTGTTTATTGAAGGTATTTGATTTCCAACTTTCAAAAGAGGAAATGCATGAATTGAACACAAAAGGTGTGAATGAACGTCAATTCAAATTGTTGAAGTAAGTTTATATTGGTAGTATTCGAATATTTGTAAAAGTTCATATTTTATGGTTTCACTTTAGATTATTTTTAGTTGTTATTATCTGTAAATTTGTTATTTACTGCCTGGCTTCTAAACGTTAATTTTGTGGTCTTTAATCAGAAATAGCCCCCAAATGCCCTGGTACGACCGACAGTGGGGAGAGTCCGCTCTCCCCCTCCAAATGCTCTCACATGGCCACGCGTATACAGCCTCTGTCAGGAGGTCCTACTCACTGCCTTCTCGTGGCAGGGGTGTTGTTCACAAAAGTGAGAGGACGAAAAGCGAATGTCCGGCAGCGGCTTTAACCGAGTTGGTGGATGTGGAGTGTCCACCTACGGGAGTTGGAAAACCCTGATTCCAAACCAATGGTGTACATAGGCTCCAGTATCCTGAAGAAACAAATGGCGTATGAACCAATTGTTGGTCACCGGCTACCATGTTACTGCACCTCCTAACGTTAATCCACTGCCTTGTGGATTAGACCTTTAGGTCAAAGGCTCCGGGTGTGGCCCCCTAAGAAAACCACATGCTTCAGTTTGGGCAGTATCACAGCCCTCATACAAATCTAATGAGATTTGTGTGGCGCATATGTATCTGGTTCTTTTTCGCACCAGTATTTATGTGTTTAAATAAATAAATAATGAGGCCATCGCCATTACTGTAGTCTCTTTTCCATGTTTCCTAGGAATAATTGGCCCTTCATAGTAAGAGGTGGCAGGTTATGTCAGTCATCCGTACACTTCCAGTAAAACTAGTCTACACACTATCAACGTTTACTCGTTTTTTTCGATTTCTTGTTTCTTTGATCATTCTTTAACCTTTTTAAATATGAACCGACGTTAACAATTTAAGCGAATAAATTGTTTAATGTAGCCTTTCGAAATCTCCCTATTGGTTATAACATTTTTCACATTCTTCACCGTAGCTGCTCCCTTAATGTGGCTATCATGCTTGCTCATTCTAATAACCCAGTCGAGCCATACTAACTGTAACTATTTTACTATTAGGTCCTACTTTCCCAAGCAGATCGATTGGAAGACATTAAGGCAAAGTAGCAACTGAGTCTGAATTGGTCTGCTAACGGTACAGAATTGTGAGAGCAGTAAAGTGTTTCTCCTAAATAAACAAGGTATACGGCACCACAGGAAAGAATTTTAAAAGGTTGGTCTTTTAAATCACAGAGTTAAGACATTACAAACCTCAAGGTAAGATCATGTGTGACTGGCCTTAAGCACTTATCACTTATAACCGGCGTTCACGCTCTCAACTCGGTACGATCACTGCTAATCCATTTTCTTCAAGCTCCTCAAAAAATATATCCTTTCATGGTGTGGGCAACTAGGACGTGACAACCGTCCTTGTCCCTCTAACAACACTGGAAAGTTTCTTGTTCATATTGGACTCCCACCATCACTTTCCTTTTTGTTATCTGCACTATCATCCTTTTTCCTTTGTGTTATATCTGGCCGATTTTGAAAGCTATATTCGCTTCCCTAAGCTAGTTCCGTAACCCCCGAGCTAGAACTATACACCGACTTGAAGGCCAGAGAAAAGGCACAGTGTTTGGGAAGCACTTTACTAAAAGGTTCAATTTTGTTACAGAAAATCATAGGTATTTATAGATGTTAGCCAATCCATTAACGACATATTATGATACCGACCAATAGTAACACGCCACGTTGGAACTCTATAATGTTCCGTCGTATTCTGATTGGCTGGGGCTCTTTATGAGCCTCTGGAGGCTCTGTTAGAGTTCTCCGGAAGCCGACTCAACACTTTGACCGATTAAATTCAGAAGTAAAAAGACGGAAAGATAAGATTACACAACATTTCTTCTTCATTATTCCCTGTACCTTCACTAATTGTAGTACTTTTGAAAACATAAGTCTTTTAAAAGATTTCTGACTTCTTGCTAAAATCTAAACACAGATTTGGTACGAGGAACAGGTGATTTCCCGTAGGTTTTTTTATAGTTTGCTTATCTTTGTAAGCTGAAATGGTCGTTTATAATTCTGTTAAAATGATATCATTATGTTATTTTTCTCATATCTTATGAAATACTTTAAAGTGACTATAATGAATTAGGCTTTTCTAGTTAGTTCAGTAAATAAATATTTGGCGTCGTACATCTTTTCTTTTCTAGAATGGCTAATCATCCCGAATATCCATTCAAAGATGCGTATTGAAGATTCAATGAATGGAACGTAATTGAACTGGAAGACTTAATTTCATCATACTTTTAAACAAACTCTCTTGGTGTGCTGCTTTTTATTATTAAATAAAATCTGACTCGATTCAATCAGTCTTTTCGGCTTTAAATTTGCATATTACATATCACTTTTATTAAAGAATTTGTTGAACATTTGATTTATGCCCTTATACGGCCGAGGAGGGCGGACTCCCGTCCTCCTCGAAATGCTCTAACATGATCACGTGTATACGGTCACTGACAGGGAAGTCCTACTTACCGACTTCTCGTGGCGAGGGTTTTCTTTACGGAATTGAGAGAACGAAAACCGGTGCTTTAACCGGGTTGGTTGTAAAGGAGAATTCACCCAGGGGACTTGGTAAACCCTGATTCGAAATCAATGGTCCATATTAGCTCCAGTATCCTGAGGGAACAAATGATATCTGAACTTATTCTCGGTCACCGGCTACCATTAGGCTACACTTCCCAACGTTAACCCACTGCCTTGTGTATTAGACTTCTAAGTCAAAGGATCAGGGTGTGGCCCTCTAAGAAAACCACCTGCTCTGGTTTTGGCAACCGGGCAGTATCCCAGTCTTCACATAAATCAAATGATTTTTGGGGCGCATATGTATATGGTGCACCTTCGTAGCAATATTTCTGTTCAAATAAGTAAATAAAAATTAATTTGAATGTGTTGTCAACTCAAAGTAATACACAGTTGTAACTGATTCTACAGTATTATGGTTGGGCAAATAATCATTATCATGTTAGTGGTAATTATTATTTTGTAAATATATTGACAATCCAGTCAGAGACGTTACCACTGAGCTACTCGGGCCGCGACCGGCCTCCTGTAGGACTGAGATGTAATCACAATTGATTGATCACTGGGTGGTGATCAATGTCATGCATGTCAAGTCCTTCTTAGTGCTGATCGAATGCTATCGACCAAGTTACAATGTGGCTACTAGTCTAGGTGGCTTGACACTATGTTGAGATAAGATGATGGTTGGAGATGGTCAACAGGAAACCCTGGACCCGGGTTTCGTGCTACTTGGCACTCGTCAGCAAGGTGTACCTGTAATCTTGAGGGGACTGATGCTTCCTGGCATTCCCTAGCATTCGATCAGCACTAAGAAGGACTTGACATGCATGACATTGATCACCACCCAGTGATCAATCAATTGTGAATATTGACAATCCGTTCAACGTTATTTAGTTTGATTTGTCTGTTCATATGTGTATGTATATGCGGTACAATATTTGAATGTGTTTGGATATCTTATGTGTAAAATGCTATAATCAACGATTTAAAGCGTTTGTTTTGTATTGATTTGTATCATGGCATTTCTGAACGAAATAGTTTTGGTATGACTACATATAAGTTATGAAGAAAGTGAAATCTCAGGCTTCTACTGTACATTTTATGATATTTTTGTTTATTTGGTGAAATGAAAGGTTTTGATGTATGGATTTCTCAACTGTGCTGTTGATTTTAACAAATGACTGTTTTGAAATTAGATTAGTTAGTTACGCAGCATCCTAATGGAAAGACTATCCGGAGGATATAATGTACATTATATGGATAAATATTACCAGACCAAATTGCTAATAAGCTCTCAAAAATTTGTTTGTCGCCAGTAAAATCAGTGAATGATATTGCGTATTCATATAATTGGTTTATTCTAAATCATCTAGATTACTGACTCAAATGTCAGTCAGATGTCCTAATATTGTGGTGCTGATGTATTTGTATATTTACTTCCACACTTATTGGTAGTCAATGTAAATGGTTATCAACTTGATTATGATTATTACTGTCAGCTTTATTCAATATTATATTATTAGTACAATATAGAATTCTCAGCATAATGTATTTCAGAAAGTTCCCGTTTTCTACTTCTTCATCGATCCTGACGATAAATATTGAGCGATCACCAGTTAGAAGTTAACAGCCCACGAATCGCAATCTGAATAATATGCATTCTTTTCTCTGCATATTGCTAGCAATTACGATATCTCTGATTAGGACTTTTGTAATTTGTACGACAAAATGTTATACACTTTTTAGAAACACACCTGAATAGGCTTTGTGATTAATAACCGTAATGATGTATTAAAACAAACAAAATTAGTTAAGTGTTTAAAACATCTAGATGGTAGGAACACGTCGCTCAGATGTTCAAGGAGGAGTTAGACAATTCACCACATCTGCTTTTAGTTGAGCATTTGTTATAGTGAAGTAAGTGAAGACAATGAAACGTCAGAAAGGTCTTTTAATTGACTTCCAGTCTATCATCATGATTAGAGGGAATTAATTGACACCAGGCATATTTTGTGGATAGCTTGTAATTGTTTATTGTATTGCAGATTTTTTTCGAAATCTAACAAGTCATTTGTATTTGGGATGTTGCTAGTCGTGTTTATTCGAAGCCCTTTTCATTTACCAATCATTATGTCTCAGAAGCTAACTGAGACTTTAAACCAAATACATAAATCTGTACCTAGCGAATGTATTGTTTTATTCAATTAGTGAATACTTGACAAATGATCTTTATGAAGCTGTAGATGAGGGTTTCAGTTTTTGTCGTAATTTATCAACTTAAGAGAAATTATTTACTTCGTTTCACCTGTGAATTTGTAGGATTATGTACAAATGCAAATGATGGTCATTCTTATGTTCATGAATTCAGTCTAACGTGTCATATATTCTCTTATTATTCACTATTGTCATCATCATCTCTTCAAAATGGTCCGTTTCCGTTTGATAATATGTTACTTAACATTTACTCTAATCAACTTTTAATCTAATCCGTTCGTGATTTGTTGATAAGCTTTCTGATTTAATTAATCGTTTTTGTTATCATTTGAACATAAACTTTAAAAGTTCACTTCTAAATAATCGTTGTTTCTTCTCCTAAGCCACTTAACTTTGTTACATAATTTATAGAGCACACAAATCTACATATTTTTATAATCTCTGGTCATAATACCAGATGAATGAATAATATATATCCAGAAGGGGTTTTCGTGAAGATTTCAGTATTTTCATAGTTGAAATCATGAGTCAATTGAAGCTAGACCACTATGGAAAGCACTAGACAGCCATTTTGTCCCATTATGGGACTCCTCAGCAGTGCACATCCACGATCCCGCTTCGCGAGATTCGAACCCAGGATCTACCAGTCTCGCGCCAGAGCACTTACATGGTGGTCTAGCTTCAATTGACTCATGATTTCAACTATGAAAATAATATATATATATATCCTAATAGACATAATTAAATTATTTTTGATATAACGTAAATACAAATGTATAAGCATTTGAGACAGTCAACAAAGTGGACCAAAATCTGATCAGCTGAAGTTGCGTTTCAGTTCAAACGGACCTGTTAAGAAAAAAGTGCAACCCTATTCTAAATGGTACTGTTTCGTTTAAGTTATAGCATCATAGGAGTGTTTAGTTCTTTAATCGATCTAGATATATGTATTTCAACTACGTTTCTATGTCATTGAAATCATGTACCAACGTAAGCTAGACTACGATTTAAAACCTGGAAGTACTGAAAGACTCCTACGTCCTAGAATACACTGTCTATATTTATATAGTTCAAATTGTTAGTGTCATTTAACTTGGACCAAAACATATTCTTTTTGAATTTTCATTATGATAAAATGGTGATGAGTTGACTATGCTGTAGATTTTCAAGTTCTGGTTGTCATAAGTACTTGATTCAGTGATATAAATGTTATACATCAGTCCTTTTAATACTCATACTACTGCTGTGTTTAACGTTGGTACCATCCAAATCTTAACTATATATGGTTGATATATTACTTTTGTTTTTTGGCTTTTGAGATCTGTCAGTGTTTTAAATAAATCTTCATAAAACCGTCATACTGTTTATCAGTATGTCGTGTATTGTGATATGTGCTACTAATGTCGACAGATATAATTAGTATCCATCACCAATCGAAAGTTAAATGTCTGGAGGAGGAAGGCAAAAAAGATCGAAGGAAAGATAACGCGAACAAAGAATGGTTGGTGTAAGATCCAAACCTAATTTCCAACTAGGTTAGGGGTGATGAACAACTGGTTAGTAAAAGTGAAGAAACTCACAAACCCCAGTCGAAATCAGAACAAAGCGATTGGGGTAATAACGGTTCTAAAATTCATCATATATACAAATGTACACATTTACCTAAACAAATATTATCACCCAGTTTTTCAACCAACAATTGATACCAAAATATTCAATCTAAATTGCAATGAATAGAAAAGTGGTAAGAAATATATGAAAATTACCGAAAACACCAAAAGGTAAGTGTTATTCCATCCTTTCTGGATAAATCAAGTAAGATTCCGTTTGAGCGGCTGTTCTGTGACACAAAGTGTTTCAATTTCTGGGAAAGTGTTCCAATTTACAACCAAAATACACGATCCCAGTCAAAATCAACCGCGCAATCGAAGAGCGAGCAGTCAATATGGCAGCCGCCAGAATAATATCAATTAAAACAAATTATACAGTGCAAGAAGAATATAGAAACCCAATGAAAGCAACAGAAGAAACTGAGAAAGCTATCATGAAATGAAACACCACAATACAAAATGGCATCGGAAATACTAACAATAATGTACAAACAACTGGAACATTATGAAGAGGCTATGGATGTATGCATGGAGGAATTTTCACACGAAACATTCAAGATGGATTATACAGTTGGTGTGGAAACGAAAGGAACATTGAGGTCTAAGACAATTAATGAATATTTTGCAAATGAAGGATTTGTTCACTCTATGGTTCTCAGATCTTACTAAGATTTTCTGTAATTTTGTATTCAAATACAGTCGACTGTCCTCACTTATGTTTTCATTCACTACAGTATCCATCTCGAGTTTTGTGATTTCTCAAGTGGTTGATGCTTCGTGACTGATTATTAATGATACCGATTTCAGTGTTTCTAGATATTATCCGAGTCACTAATCAATAATTGTTATCTAAATCCTGATACCATGATTTTCCAATATGATTTCATTAGTAATCCTATTCTGTGTATCGTAGAAGATTCAATTAAAATCAGGGGAGCTGTAATTTTTATTTGCCTATTGCCTGGAAATTTTCAACATTTCCTTCTTCCTTTATACTTTATTGACACTCTTCAGTTTGTCATACTTCTATAATGCATTTTCCTGTTCGTTGGCTTTGCAACGTATTCTCTCTATTTCAGTTTCGGAAACTGTCATGCTTCCAGTTCGATTCTCCAAGATTTAGTTTCATATTTACGTGTTTTGAATTGATGCTTTTACGTTCTAGTCTCGAAATTGTTTGTTTACATATTATTCCATTTTCCCATTATTAATGTTGTTGTTCAGTTTTATTACTGATGTCCAGTTAATCTTCTGCGTAGTCTGATCTTGTATTTATATAAATGAAATATAATGACGATCCTGGATTTGTGAAAATTGGTCTTTTGTTCTTCCTCTTCGTTCGGGGTTGGTTTGTATTGGGCCAGCCTTCGGGCATAGAATATCAGGCTCCCAAGTTCTTGCTGCTTATTGGTTTCTAAACATCTCCCATGTGAAGTCTTTCGTTATAGGACGCAACACAGACATAACCTAGTCAACTGAGAAAAAATCAGTACTTTGTGCTTTCCTAAAAGGAATAAAAATAACGATCAAAAAGTCAAGGTTGGGAGAATGTGTTAATGATAAACAAAAATTTAAAATAAATAATTTTGAAGTTTTTGACATTGATGCTGACTTTAATTTTCCAGATAATCAGGATTCGAATATACCTATGTTCGTGATTACATTGAGGTGGTGTCGAGTAGCGGTTGGGTATGATCACAACTACAGGAAAACTACGTACAAGTTCTAGGTTAGATCTCTCCGAAGGACAAATATCAGAAGGCAGCAGAGGGTTGTTGTAAGATGTATTTTTTGGGCATCTCGTGGCATCGAAATAATACCGAGATCTTGCCAAGATTCATAAGCGAGATTACTGAGCGTACGAGAGTTCGTACAAGGTCACAAAACAACGGAAGAGTTTGTTTTTTGGTACACTCAGGCAAACAGGTACGGCAAAACAATCACTAATACAGTGGATAATAATAATTTTTTCCATTATACCAATCGTCTTCTTTTCATAAAAGTAGTTCACTACAACATTATAATCGAAGTATCCCAATCTCAGTCGAACCAGATGTTAATAATGAAGCTGTTCGAAGATATATTCAAAAGGCAGTTGGTTTTTCGAGAAGTGTATGATCTAAGCTTGCTAGTTGTTGTGAGGCATGAGTTGTACGGTGCATTTAATACTGATCTGACGTATATATCTGATCGAGCGTATTCTGATATGGTATGTCCATTAAGACTATTGAGGTCAGTGCAAGTTGTGATCAATAGACGAACCTACCAATAACAACATGAAAAGCCCGCCGCCGCATGTGATAATTAGAATTGCTTGAATTATCGTACGAAATAGGAATTCCAGAAACAATGCAGTTTTCAGTAAATTGATCTGTGTATGCATAAATAAACGTATTTTATTTACATTTCGAAATCAGGTACCAAAGAATCATTAGGTCATACAAACACCACATACTCCAAAGCTTAAATGAGAAGTTGAATTTTTCAGTTACTTATACCTTGTAGTATCGGTTGATATGTTAAGCTCGTGTACTTTACTCTAGATTCTGGACAAGCCAATTCACTATCCTTCGTGAGCCATGTTTTAATCCTGTTAATTATTCACTTATAATCCTGACCATTTTTATATGAGTGTAGTTGTGTGTACACTTCTTATCCTATTTATCACACGTCTGCCATTTATTCTTGTCTAACTATAAATATTGATTAACGTCTGATAAAAGTGAATTCGCTTACCCGCCATCTCCAATGCTTGTCATTTTTGTTTCGCTCGCTGATATTTGCTCATGTGCTTATAACTTTCTGGACTGTGTCATTTGTCAATAAAACTGTAGCTGCCGCTTCTCTTTTCCTTCTGATTTTACGCACCGTTAAGATTGGTATTATAACGGTTATCAAGCTGAACGATTAACGAAGCACGGCACTACAACTTCCTATTAGGTTAACCATGTGTATAAAGTGTGATCGATAAACAAGCCCTCCAACGACAACATGAAACGTTAACCACCAAGTTAGCCTCCTTGACCTTGTATGACCATGCCATTTTTGTCCAACAATAACAATTTTATATTCATCATAAAATAATGTTCTCTTTGTTGACACATTTTTGTAACCCTTAGTTACTGTTCGGTATGTTATTTGTCTATTTTTTCGTGTTTAATGGACTGTATTGGTTGTTTATTTTGTATGCTAATATTGTTAACATACGTTTTAGAAAAAGATAAATCTTATCCAGCCAAATGGCTTACTTGTTCTGACTTTGGCTGAGCTAAGACTCTGTGCTTGACAGTCTAGAGGATAGTTTAGAATTGAATCAGCAGGAAATTGCTTACAATAGTCAGCGTCACTCTCAACGATTTATGTAACTATCTACTGTGGGGACTAACTTGGCAACTCATCTTTTACAGAGTGTTACACTTTCGGTCGAATCTACTTTTGTGAAGTCACTCGTATACCTTAGTGACATGGTATCAACACGACAGTTGAATTGCCAGAAGCAAAATGCTTTGTGGGACGATTTAGCAGGCAGCTTAAAAGCTCATTGATAGCTAAATAGGATTCTTTTAAACAGAGTGGGCATTCGCCCTTAATTTTATTTGGGGCATTATCAACAAATAAATGAATTATGGATCACAAATCTGTTCAACTAATTTATGAAAATATTCTGTTACTCCGTGGACAGTTTGTCATTCCATTTGGTTGAAAGAAGTTTCGATAATCAACTTTGATGATCCCTGTCGAATGACTGGTGGCTTAGTCGAATGGTGTGATCAACAAATAACGGTAGAACCTAACGTGATTTACCCCTTCGTCGCATCAAGGTACTATGGATGCTTTGAAGACCTTACAACAGAAAGGACATTATTATATAAGTATATTAGTCAAAGTAGGTACAAAAGAAAGTGTGGCCACCACCGATTGGGCCACGGATCACGATTAACTGATGCGCACTGGTTGACTTTGACAGGGATCGATGATCCGTTAGATATCCAGTGACTCAACTACCGGGTGATTTGGCTAGGACTCAGTGACATTTCATTGGCCCTAAAGAATCATTCTGATCTTGCTTCTTTCCGTAAATAGTTTTCAGAAAACGTGCAATATAAAACCGTTAGCACTGAGCAACGTCTGCACCAAATAAAAAGCGGGGGAATTTTTAATCCTTATAAATTTCGGTTTACACAGGTTTACCTGGTGAGATGATATTACAAAAACCAGTCGTGAAAGCGAGTGCCTTGAAGATGGCTTCATATTTTAATCAAGTGTTTCACCTCCTAGTAAATTTTGATTATTCAGTGTGTTTTGCCATGGAAACCCGACTATACAGTATGAATGGTATGATTGAGTATTTCCGTATTCTTTGGTATAATCACTTATCGTATTACGATATCACACAAATTGCTTAGAAAAATTTATTTATACAGTTGCTGATTGCAAAATTTTTATAGGGGCTACCAATGCTATAAAAAAGCAGGCCGTAGTTTTGTCTCATTAGATAATTCCTGGGTTTTTTTAACATTTTCTGCATTTAAGTGTCATATTTTCATTTTGGGCGCCACACTATGCTATCACTCCGAGCTTTAAAAGCTAAATTCAAGTGTCAGTGATCTGTGAAGTTTACAAGGTATTGATCTTATTATAAGTAAGTGAAGCATTTAACGACAAATAAAAAATAAGTCGATGCCAAAACCTAAAATAGTTAGTCGCTTTCTGAAAGTCTCTATTTGAGTCCGATTCCACAACGAGTATTTGGGATTCTATGTTATTATGTCACTCAAAATAATGCTAGCCTTCACATCTTTGTGTCTGTCATGAAATAGTTATCTGGATTCTTTTTTAATACTCAATAGACACTTAGAATGTTGGACAATAACAGCCTCTGTCAGCTTAAACTTTATAAATATCAATTTTTCAGACACTCATCAATCTACTCAACGAGCCTTGTCATCGTGATGGTGAATTTTTAAGTTAACTATCAATAATCAATTTCATAACGTTATACGTGTGGTGCACTAATATATTCGTCCATATAACTACGTGTGATAGAATTTATTTCTCCAAAATACCGGTTAATAATTGCAACCTGTATGAGTTCTTGCCTCTCTATATATCATAACAATAAGTTTTGAACTAGTATCTCAAAGATGCATCTATGTTCGCCACATCAATTTTATTCACCTGGTGTTCACGATCGTAAGCACTAGTGGTATCGGTATATCCTATTACGGTTTATTAACCATGGATGTGGAGAAAAATTGTCGCCAAAACCTTTAAACCTTTCTCATTTCTATCCATAGTCACCTTCCATTTCCTCTAACAGTTCTATTGATATACACTCAAAGGAATATCCGCCTATAATCCCAGAAGCAAAATAAGTGGCTTCTTATAAAATATGTGGGAATTAATCACTAAAGCAGCTATCTTATACACCCTTTTATTCTTCTGCATACAAAGACTCTGTAACATCCACATTTGAAAGCCATCAACAGCTTCACAGAATCACCTAATTTTCCGTGATTTACTAAAGCATATTCCCAACTGACTATTTTCTGTCCCTTCACTTATATCATATTCACAGATTTCAGAATGTCATGCACATTAAATCTCCACTAAAATAATCTTTTTAGGTTTATCCGACTGCCAAATGTATTTTCTAGAAATGCCATTCCACTGTTTGCTGCACATAATCGGTTATTTCCCCAAAACTCAACGTAAGCAAAGATTTCTGGGATACCCAATCAGTTGGCGGAAGAATAAAACGCAGTTGTTGCAGTGAACGTCTGTTTCGCTTAATTTATGATCCTTAAACCAGGTAGCTATATTGCGTGCATTATTTGAAAACAGAACCCTGACACGGTGCTACAGCAAAGTAATTGTTTGAGTCATGCTATCTCAGCACAAAATATGTTAAACATTGGATTACTGTAACCCAAATACATTCCTATACTTTGTTGCTGAAAATTATAATTTCATAAACGTCTTTCTTGTAGATTGCCTCGAAAAAAGACCCGGAAAATACGTACTTGCCGACAGAAGGCATATTAACTAAAGGGGCAGAAGTATTTGTCCGTAAGTACTTGCCGCTCGCAGATCATGTAAAAGGACGGGATGCCGAAAAGAACAAATAGTTAGGCTGGAGGATGTGACAAAGAATGAAAACGAGTCCACTATGTGTGTGGCGCGAAGCTACTCTACACAGGCTTCCGATCTGTTACATAAATGCCCGAAGCTTGCTCAATAAGCCATAGGAACTAGGTGTACAGACTGACTCTACCAAGTCAAATGTAATCACAGTCAGAGAAAAGTTTTTTGCGGCCTGTAGATATTATAGAACTTGACTTTGAAGGTTTCACCTAAGCAAGAACCGACAGAATCCAAGAGCGTAAATGAGGAATAGCTCTTTACATCAGGGATACCATCCCATTTACCATTATCGACAGTGCACTCCATGAGAGTGGGAGGTTTGAATTAGTTAGTTGCCACTTGAAATGCACGGGACGAGAGGTGCTAATTAAGTTGGTCTACCGCAGTCCAAGCTAATGGGGAAATGAGTCTTACGAGGCATTTTCAATATTTCGTCGATGTCTAAAGCTAGGAGACTTAAATACGCCCACGGTAGACTGGAAAAATCTGAGTACTGAATTGTCGGAAAATTCCTTCGTACAGGAACTCTTGGTGCACATTTCTCGTGCGCCCTAGTACAGTATATGAAAGAACTGACTAGGAACCATTCCGACTCTGAATCATCTTACTAGATCTTATACTGATCCATTACACGGATGATTTCACGAATCTCGTTTACATGTCATCCCTAGGTACAAGTGATCATGCAGTTCTAAACTTTGACTTCCATATAGTTGTCAGAAGAAGTACCTGTCAGCCCAACTCAGACCTCACATCTGGTAAGCAAATATACAAGATGTTATGCACTAAGTATCATCAGTAGATTGGACAGTAGAGCCAGAGTCCCCAGTTAAAAAAGCTTTGTCTATATTTCGAAATTTACCTTTAAAAGTTACTCCACCTTACATTCCGTGTAGTACACAAAGAGGTTCGAGAAACTTTACACGATGGTTCAGTAGGGAGATTTGCACCTTTTTCTGTAAGAGAAGAACGTGGGAAAGATTTAAGTCACTGGGTACTGGCGAAACAAAATCTCGACATCGAGAAGCTTGGAATACTTTCCATAAGTCTAGAAGCTTGTACGAATTAAAAAATTCTTAAGGAATCTAAAGAATGCCCTAGACGTTTGTAGTCGCATATAGCCTAAAGGACTAAATGAATAGTAAATATTCCAGCACCATGCGGATACGGTAATGCTTCGTCATCAGTGGAGGATGGCTATCGTAAAGCTCAAGTGTTCTCAAACTACTTTAGCGATGTATATACTTCGCGGAATAGCGAAGGTCCTGTATCATGTTCGACTAGCAAAACTTAACCTATTCCCATTGTCATATCGATGAACAAGAGGCGACTTGATTACAGTTTTCAAATGTGTAATAAATCTGCATCTGATATGCCCTCATTTTTTTTCTTTCCAAATCTACGAGGACACTTCAAAAAATTTCACAAGCCCACAACAAATTACATGTCAGCTGATTATCGACTTTGCCATTGATTCATCTTCAAGTGGTATCCATTACCTCAACACGTGATTGAAATTCTATCTGTCGACTCTTTCGAAAGAAGGTTGGATGAACCAAAAGAACATCATTGCCAGGACTAACATAGGCCATCAAGCTTCATGTCCCTTTCAAACTGTAACCGAAACCGAATTAATGCAACTAAGTGATCAGACTAACATTCAGTAAAAAAAACTAAATATTTTGTTCATTGATTAAAAAGCGATTGCCAAGAAGTATATCGGTTTATATAATCTCGCACAAAGATATTGTATTTTAGTATATGTTGAATATTGGACGTGACCTTAGCTTTGGGCGGTTTTTCCGTCGCTGTTCTCTTGGTGTAGCTTTTTCTGTGGTGGGATTTTGTCCTCCTTGATCTCATAGCTGTTCAGAATACCTTTCAAGGAGTAAGTTACTAAAAAGAGTTCAAAGTGATTATGCAATAAAAGCCTAATTTTTTTGGATTTTCTATGTATACAGAACAATGTTCCAAATCATATCGACGAACCTTTTTATTTACGTCATAACGTAACCAAAATTTCTTAGCAAGTAGTTTCGTTTAAAGTAGGATATACTGATAGCCTTGAGCCGAATAACTGGGACAAAGATGGGACCTCAATTTTATTCCTCAAAGTTTAAATTGCTGTATATTGTTATATAGCAGATCAAGTGTATCTTATTATTAATCAAATGGAAATTACCAACATTTTGTCCTCAAAGCGTTTGAATATATTGTAAATATACAACATTTAACAGCGAAGTGAATGTGAGATAGTGCCTAAGGTATCAAACATGGCGTACCTGCTTCCGAGGCAGATTGTTTTTTTTAATACTTTGCGTAATTGATGGTATTTAATGAAGCTAGATAATGTCCTCCATTTTTAATCTCACTCCTAATTTCGACCCAAAGCTTCTCAAATTTGTAGACAAAAAGGTGTCATGGCATCAGATCATGGCTAGTGTCAGTTTGTGTTGACCTTAACCCAATCCACCTCAAAACTCTAGTTAAACTCTCAATACGTAATGCTAACGTTTTTGCATTATAACTAATGTTAGTTGGTGATCAAAACTCTATGAAGTGATCACTCTCCTAGTTTTTATGTATATACTTTAACTCCCCATTCTCTTTACTAGATGAGCTAATTTGACCTGCAAACGTTAATTATTACTATAGGAGCTGTTATTCCATTGTTGTTCCATTACTTTGTATCCTCAATTGTTTTATGTTTAGTTAGAGTTTGCTGATTGTCCGACAGTTCGTCCAAAGTCAGTACTGTATTTTCTTAGTGGGGGACCACTCTGTTGTGATAACTTCCATCTGTTTGATTTAATGCAAGCACTTAGGTTGGATAACGTAATTATGTCTTGAAGTACGTTCTGACAGTTACTTCTCAATGTATAATCAAACGTGCTTTTCTTAAACATATCCTTAACTATCCAGTCATTAACTACTCGTAAACTTATAACAACAAGGATCTTTGTTACGCTGGTCCTGTTTATCTTCAGGACTCGATTGTCAACCTAAAATCTCCATTTGATCAGCTCTTCAAGTTGAATAAACCATAAGTAATTAATACAATATACATTGCACTAGTGTTATTCTTTTGTACTTTTCATGCTTACTATGTTTTATGGTGTATCAATCGTTTGCTATTGGTACGGGTCTAAAAACCTAGTTTCTAGCATAATGAAGTAAATGCCAAAAATACAATTGCCAGCCAGGATTTTTGTTGTATCTGCATTGTTAGTAGCACTCTGGAGAGTTCACTACTCTGAAAACAATTTTTGTATCAAAGAAGTACTTATAGTACAAATTAGCTTGAAAACCTTAGTATTAAAATTAGTGGCTTGTGAATGCCTTCGCACCGTTAGTGTATCCTCAGTTCTTTCAGTTTAGGTCTCAATCAAAGTCTCTTAACTTATGAAAGTGTTTTGGTTCTTATAAACAAATGTTGGCAACTGTACGTATTTTGATGTGCGTTTTTCGCATCCTTAGGTCGAAGAATAAGTGTTGACTTTTTTTGGTTTCGTTAAATTAGCACATAGTTTAATTGTGGATTCGTTGTATGGTAAAATAAGTTTTATTTTTCTGAACAAATATAAACAACACTGACCTTTATTTAGTGATCAGTTGTTGTTAGATTGAATCATTTCATTAAACAAAGCTTTCAGGTTTTAAAAATCTCAGTTCCTTCCGTAAAACACGAAAAGTTCTTGATTTAGATGCAAAACTCTTTATCATGCAGGTACACATGAAAGTCAACAAGTCTTCCATATGGTGAGTCATTCAAAAACAGTGGGATTGTCTCATGAATCAATATCTTCATTATGACCAGTATACTTTTCCATCTTCTCAAGAAGTTGAAGTAAGATAGTTTGTCTTGTTTTGTATCCGTCAACTATTTTTTATCTTCGAATAGGTTCAGTTAGATATACTTAATAAAACATCTACACAGATTAATGATTTAGAAAGACGTTTGGAAGTAAGTGGAATACTCGTTTTTATTAATTCATACATATTTTCGTTTAGATTTCTCGTGATGTTTATCGTAAAGTTTTATCAGATCAGTCAGATAAATTGCAGAAATTAAGTAAAAAACTTGGTAAATGTGTATTACGTACTCGACCATACAATGAATTGAAACAAAAGCAGATATACTATCATAAAGAAATTCAACTAGCTGCTTTGAAGTATGAAAATGCTATATCGACTTTAAATGAAGCTCGTAACACTCTGGCTAAGTTGGAAGCATGTGTTTCAGATTCTGGTGTTAGAGATCCAAACATATTAGAGTCTCTAAACCAAAGTATTACGGATGTGAGCCTCTTTCATTTTAACTGTGGTATGATTTTGTTATTTTATTCAAACGGCTTAAACTATACGGAAAGGATATGTGTGATAAAATTGAAATGAGATGTGAATTATCTCAAGATTTCTGTGCTATGTTTTTCTTATAAGTATTTTATATACCGAAAAAGAAGAGAGGCATGCAAATTTTCCAACAAGGTGAAACATTTTAAGTTAAATGTGTTTGTTCGAAAGTAACAAACCAGTTTTATTTAGTTGCACTATGGAGACAAATATTTAATAAGACTGTCAAAGTGTAGCCCCCAAATGCCCTGGTACGACCGAGAGTGGGTAGAGTCACCTCTCCCTCTCGAAATACTCTCATATGGCCAGCGAATATATAGCCTCTGCCAGGGAAATCCTACTCACTGCCTTCTTGTAGCGGGGGTGTTGTGTACGAAAGTGAGAGGACGAAAAGCGAATGTCCGGCGCTTTAACCGGGTTGGTGGATATGGAGGTCCACCTAGGGGAGTTGGAAAACCCTGATTCCAAACCAATGGTGCACATGGGCTCCAGTATCCTGACGGAACAAATGGCGTACGAATCAACCGTTGATCACCGGCTACCATGGGACTGCATCTCCTCACGATGCTCCACTGCCTTGTGGATCAGATATTCAGGTCAAAGGCTCCGGATGTGGCCCCCTAAGAAAACCACCTGCTTCAGTTTGGGCACTTGGGCAGTATCACAGCCCTCACACAAATCGAATGAGATTTGTGAGGCGCATATATATCTGGTGCTTCCTTGTACCAATATTTATGTGTTTAAATAAATAAATAAAATTTACCGAGGTTCGCATAGTTGTGCCATCAGTAGTGTTTTATTTATTATATTGTTTATTTAAACATACATATTAGTACAACGGGGCACCAGATATATATGCGCCACACAAAAATTTGTCTTTTCATTTCAATTGTGTGAGGGCTATGATACTGCACGGGTGTCCAGACCAAAGCAGGTGGTTTTCTTACAAGGCCACACCGCGAGGCTTTGACCTAAAAATCTGACCCACAAGACAGTGGAGCATCGTGAGGAGATGCAGTCCCATGGTATCCGGTGACCAACACTAGGTTCATACACCATTTGTCCCTTCAGGGTAGTGAAGCCCATGTGCTCCACTAATTTGGAATTGGAGATTTCCAAATCCCCTGGGTTGATTCACCGGCCGGGTTAAAGCGCCAGACATTCGCTTTTCCTTTCAATTTCTTAAACAACTCCCTCTTCACGAGAAGGCAGTGAGTAGGACTTCCTTGGCTGAGGCCATGCTAGAGCATTTCGAAGAGGGCACTAAATACATATGCGCCACACAATAACAATAAGGCCAGTATTAGTTATCATTGATTTGTGTGAGGGCTGTCATATTGTCTGTGGGTTCAAACCGAAACAGTGGTTTTCTTAGGAGACCACACCCAAGCCTTTGACCGAAAGATCTAATCCATAAGGCAGTGGAGCAACTTTAGAAGATGAAGTCCTATAGTAGCCGGTGATCAAAAATAAGCTTATAATCCATTTGTGACATAAGAGTCCTGGAGCTCATATAGACTATTGGTTTGAAATAAAGGTTTTCCGATTCCCTTAGGTGAATTCTCGTCTACAACCAGCGCAGTTGAAGCGCCGGATATTCGCTTTTCTTCCTCTCAATTTCGTAAACAACAGTCCCGTCGCGACAACGCATTGAGTAGGACTTCCCTGTCAGTGGCTGTATACGTGTGGCCATGTGAGAGCATTTCAAGAGGGAGCAAAATTTCCCCACCCTCGACCTTACCAGGACATTTCGGGGCAGCGTGCACCTCAGTGATTGAAAATTCAGGGCTTCAACCACCAATAGTTCTGTCTATTCTACGACATTTGTTTCCACAGTAAGCTTTTCTGGTAACTGTTTAGAGACACGAAAATGGCCCTGTTCTACTTCGGTTTCGAGGTTGTGGGGATTTGTAGCTCAGGAGGATGATTTTGTAAAAAAAAAATATCAGAGGTTACATAAACACACTTTGCTGATCAGTACAGTACCAAGTTAAAAATTAGTTAGATTTAAATAGACTGACGTCTGGAATTACTCTGTAAAACCATTGGGTGCTGTTTATGGCCGTACCAGGAGCCACCGATAGCCTAATTCATTCCTCTCGACATAATCTTAATTTTTGGTGTGAACAGCGAAGCAGTTGCAGTAGTGTAGAAATATTATCTTCACTGGAAATTTATTCACGTTGCTACATAATCTATCACATTTACTAAGTTCACTCGTCCCATTCCAACTGGACTTGTTGTATTTGTTTTTTTTTCACTACTGCTAGTACAATTTCAGCTCTCTTACTAACCGTGTAGATCCTCTCTTCTATTGGAATGTTATGAATCGGGATCTAACTATGTTAGTGTCTAACTCCAACCAAACCTCAGTGGTTTAGAGTTTAAGCGTTCGCGTGCGATAACGAAGGTACTGAGTTCAAATCCCACTCTCAGGATCGTGGATGTGCACTGTTAAGGAGTCCAATGCTGGGACGAAACGGCCGTCCAGTGCGTTCAGGTTTTCAATTGTGGTTTAACATTGATCGATTCATGATCTCAATCAAATCTGTGATTTGATTTTATATTTTTGGAAACCTAGTAGAACGCATTGTTTATGGGTCGCCGGGTTCAATAATATACTAGCACAAAAAACACCGCTATAAAGGGGCTGTAAATGTAGAATGTCATGTACTTACACCGCACTTCCTCGTTTTTAATTAGACTGCTTTCCCACAGCTTTCTAATCACCCATTCTCATTTTTTGCAAATGAATTATTATTTAGTCCCTTTTATTGACCCATCTGTATGTTACACTAAACAACCACTTGATATAATTCACACTTATCAAGTACAGCCTTATTTACTCGACTTTTAACTATACTCAGAGATAACTAAGATTCGAGCCTGGAATAGACTGGTTGAAAGTTGATTGCTTTAACTAATAGTCCACCGTTTGACATCCTCTTGTTTATAAATGCCTAGTTATTCACCTTTATTATTAAATCTTCTTGTTTTTTGTCTTTTATTTCTACCGTTTAGTTTAACAATGCTAATAAATCATTAAATAACGCCAAATTAGAACATGAAAAACTAATGGAAATTTATGCTGCAAATGAACAATCCCTTCGTTGTTTAGAGAAACGTCTTCGTTTTGATATACAAAAAGCGAAGTGAGTTATCTTTTTAGGTCTTTTGTACAACAAGTTTTTTTAGTAGGATCTTTTTTTGATGTTTATCACTAAACACTTGCATGAAAGCTACGAATCCCCAAGTTTTTTTACTGTCCTATTGTTGTATCCCCTGGCGAATTATGAATCATAAATCTGATGTCCATTTATGGACAAATGTAATACGCCTATTCCTATTGGATAGTTGTTAAATGAGTAACCTAAATCTGATGTCTATTTATGGACAAATATAATATGCCTATTCCCTATTGGATAGTTGTTAAATAAGTGACCTAATCGTTCCGTGTTCCTCTTATCATAACCTTTATCTTGACCTTGGAACTATTATTATTGATTACTTTCCCCCTAGCTACAGCCACATTGGCCAATTACTGTACAAATGTTATTTTTCTATTTTTTGGTATAATTGGGTCTGTTTGGTTAGTATATATAACCCAGTGTGCTTGTGAATAATGATTCATATTACCGAGGCTGTTATTTGTGTTCTGGACTCAACTGGCTGGGCTAGGCAGTTAGGAAGGACCGAATAGCAATCAAGACTGCTCGTACGTATTTTCCGTATCATTGCACGTTTCATATACAATAACGATTGTTATACGTTTATAACAATTGGCGACGGGGACAAAAGTGAAAAATGACGCTCCCTTCTGACCGAATACAGTTGCTATTTGACCGACATTTGGAGTTCATGGTCAAACTACGCACACAGCTTCTGGATCACCAATGCTTTGCATATGCGTCGGAAGTGGATGGATTAATCACTGAATTTCACGCAGAACTGGAAAATGATCACAGCCTCCATGAATCCTCGACCAGCCACAACTCAAACGAAACAGCAGTCTCTCAAGAGACGCCCGGTTGTCCAGCACTATCCATTTCAGAAACGTGCCCGGTAGTGGATTCAAACACCACTATCCCTGAATTAGCAGGTCCGAACAGTGATGCTTCCAGCTCTCAGCAACATGATGCCATGTCAAATGCTCATGAAATTGCTGCAGTACCCGCCCACGAAGAAATGGGAAGCAAATCGAGCAGTATATTGAATGCAGAGGCGCCAAATGAAATTATTCATGATACGAAAATTTTTTCTAATGAATCTAATGATCAAAATTATCTAATTGTTCTGCCAGATCCCGATTATTTCGCTGATTCATATGTTCCTGTTCAAATCTCTTATAAAAATGTGAGAAAAATATCGAATGTATTAAATGATAATCAAGAATCCAATACAACTCTCATAGATACTGATTATCCTAATGATTCATTATCTACTAATGAGGTTCCGAGGAAATTCAAGGAAACTATTTCAGAAGAATCAAATGTTGGTGACCTCGAATCAAATGTCATCGATCCTCATGATCTCGTCAGTTCTAATGCATTCTCTGTTAAATGTGACAAACATGTCGCATTAATAGTAACTTGGCTATATGAGGATCCAACAGTCTTTCGTGGGGGAGGGTGAATTCGAGAAAATTAAAAATCCGGATATCAACTCCGGATTTCTCAAAAAGGGGAGGTGTTGTATCCCCTGGCGAATTATGAATCATAAATCTGATGTCCATTTATGGACAAATGTAATACGCCTATTCCTATTGGATAGTTGTTAAATGAGTAACCTAAATCTGATGTCTATTTATGGACAAATATAATATGCCTATTCCCTATTGGATAGTTGTTAAATAAGTGACCTAATCGTTCCGTGTTCCTCTTATCATAACCTTTATCTTGACCTTGGAACTATTATTATTGATTACTTTCCCCCTAGCTACAGCCACATTGGCCAATTACTGTACAAATGTTATTTTTCTATTTTTTGGTATAATTGGGTCTGTTTGGTTAGTATATATAACCCAGTGTGCTTGTGAATAATGATTCATATTACCGAGGCTGTTATTTGTGTTCTGGACTCAACTGGCTGGGCTAGGCAGTTAGGAAGGACCGAATAGCAATCAAGACTGCTCGTACGTATTTTCCGTATCATTGCACGTTTCATATACAATAACGATTGTTATACGTTTATAACACCTATTTTTCAAGTTCTTCGTGAATGTTACATTTGTCACCTGAAAATCGTCAAGTAGTCTTTCCGAACTGTAAACCCGCTTTTATTAAGGATGTTATTACTAAACTATTTAGCCACCAAATGCCCTGGTACGGCCGACAGTGGGGAGAGTCCGCTCTCCCTCTTGAAATGCTCTCACATGACCACGCGTATATAGCTCCTGCCAGGGAAGTCCTACTCACTGCCTTCTCGCAATGTGGGTGTTTACAAAATTGAAAGGACGAAAAGCGAATGTTCGGCACTTTAACCGGGTTGGTGGATGAGGAGGATCCACCTAGGGGAGTTGGAAAACCCTCATTCCAAACCAATGGTGCACATGGGTTCCAGTATCCTGAGGGAACAAATGGCGTATGAATCAATCGTTGGTTACCGTCTACCATGGGACTGCATCTCGTTGCGATGCTCCACTGCCTTGTGGGTTAGACCTTTAGGTCAAAGGCTCCGGGTTTGGCCCTCTAAGTAAACCTCCTGCTTCAGTTTAGGCTTCTGCGCAGTATCCCAGCCCTCACACAAATCGAATGAGATTTGTGCGGTGCATATTTATCAGGTGCTTCCTTATACCAATATTTATATGTTTGAATAAACAGTAATTCGAATGACAGAGAAAAACCAAAAAGCTGTGTAGAGAATAAATCGAGGTAATTCTCAGGTCGTTTACAATAAAAAAAGAATTGACTCAGGGAAAGTGGTTCGAAATTATAATAGAGTAGGTTTTTAATAATAACCTGAAGGGCATGAACTGATAATACACCAAGTGGTAAATTATATGGTTAGTAACTCCTGTGTACCTTACATCTCAATAGCCCACAAAAACCGTTGGACACCAGGAAACATTGGACAACTGTTTCGTCCTAGTCTTGAGCTCTTTATCGATGCACATTCACACCTCCACCAAGCATTGGTGTATCTCTTTTGAAAACTTTACCTGGCACTGATAGAAGTGTGTTACTTCTGTATCTGTCACGCTTTCTACTTGTGGAAAATGTTTTCACTAGCTTCAATGTCTGACTTCAGCTGGTATATTGCCAGGTCCAACAGATTTCCCACTCTTGATTTATCTGATGGTCATCCTTGTTTCTTCAATCATTCATAGAGTGATATCTATTGGAAGGTCTGTGTGTTCTGTTTCGATGTCCGGTGGTTTCAGTGGGTGTACTTTGTTCAAACGTTCATCAAAGTGTTCTGTTCTTCAGTTCTTGAATCCTAGTGATTGGCTTGTCTTCTTTGTCCTCGACCAGTCTTTGGTTTATTATATTTTCCTGTAAATTTCTTCGTTCTATAAAATGTTTGTGTTATGATTGTATTTTTGCTAATAAACGACCCAGCTACTCCTATTGCTTAGTATTCTTATACAATGACACTCGACAAGACCCCAAAATCAGAACACGTTGAACAGGAATGAAATTGTATTCAAAATAATAATAGTAAGTGAACAGCAATCACTGATTTGAATAACGTTCATATATTTATAGTATATACATAAGAAGCTTCTAGATTTTTCTGTAATAATATGCCCTGGCTGATCGGTTTAGAATTAGCCAATCAACGCGCACCATCACGGTCATGCATGAAACATGCTTTAATCCAATCTATGTCCCGCTAACAGTTTGTCTGATATTTCCTTCTCTTTCAGCTTTTTCCGCCGTCGTTGCTAGTTCTCCCATGTATTTCTGTTTGTCGGCTTTAATGCTATTCTTTACTTGCTTGTTTGCTTCTGCATAGTCTGCTTGTGCCTCGACTTTCTCTGCTCGTGTTCGACTGTTGTTGATTGCTGTTATCTCGTTCTTCCTTTCTTCAATCTTGTCCAGGGTTTCCATAGAAATCCATCCGTTATGATGATGCTTCTTGCGACGCAGATCCTCCTGACACGTTGAAGTTAATGCCTCTTTGATCCCTTTCCAGTTGTCCTCCAGAATGGCTTCTTTTTTTCAGTAGATCCTGTAGAGCTGGGAACCTGTTGTTGAGAGTTATCTTGAATTAGTTGAGTTTGTTAGTATCTCGAAGTAAGGCTGTATTGAACCTTTGTAATGCTGTTTCCCCAGTTGTCCAGTGTTTCTTTAGCTTCAGTTTCATCTTGACAACAACAGTCAGGTGGTGATCTGAAGCTATATCAGCTCCTCTCCTGGTTCTCACATCTTCCACTACCCTTCTGAATTCTTATTGATACAAATATGGTGTGATCCGGTGAGACCCATGTAGCTTTGTGTATGTGTTTGTGTGGGAATATTGTGCCGCCTATAACCAATTTGTTGAATGCACATGGGTTTGCAAATCTCTCCCCATTTTCCTTCTTTTCTCCTAGCCCATGATATCTTTATAACTGGTGTTGTCCATTCCGACCTTGGCGTTTAGGTGTCCCATTAGGATGGTGGGGTCCTTTCTTGGGCATTTCGCTATGACTGGTTGTAGTCTCACATGGAACTCATATTTGTTGTCGTCGTTGCTATCATCGGTGGGTGCATAACACTGGATAACATTCATTGTGATTCCCTCCTTCTTTGTTTTGAAAGATTCTTTGGTGATTCTGTATGCATGAAATTCCCATCCTATAAGTACTTTACGTGCTTCTTTGAACAGCATCAGAACCACACCGTGAATCTGTGGAGCACATTTTCTTCTTCGTGACCAGAGTACAACAGCACCTCTCCCTAATCTATCCTTTTCAGTCCAGCTTGAATCCAATGGGTTTTGCTGAATTTGAGCACCGTCAAGTCGTATTTCCTCATTTCCGTTGCTATGTGATTGGTCTCCCGGTCTCCAACATTTTCTGGACATTAAATGTACCTATGGTTGTTATAAGGACCATCGACCTCGTGACTTTCGAAGAACCTCGCCTTTCACCATGAAGCGTCATAATCCTTGCAAATTAAGATCCTTCATCTCCCAGTACGGCATAAATGTTTTACATTGTTGATTCTGATTAGCGTTTGTTTAGCAGGTTTTTTTCTCTATGGGATGGGGTTTCAGAATCTATGACCAACCGTTCTCTTTTACCCGGTCTTGAGACTGGCAGTAACCCTAGAAGAACTATAGGCGAAGTTAATGACTAACTACATGAATTATAAAACTCAAACGATAATTTCTGCTTTTTAAAGCCAACAAAAATTGCTGCTATTTATTTAATTATTTAAACACATAAATATTGGTACAAGGAAGCACCAGATACATGTGCGTCACAAAAATCTCATTTGATTTTTGTGAGGACTGTGATACTGCCCAGGTGCCCAAACTGAAGCAGGTAAAGTGGCTACCGCCTTCGTGAGGGGTGGTTTAAACAGATATGATAGTTCTTTTTTTCGTAACAATTTGATTAGAGGGGAAGAATCATAATATTTTAATCCTAACAGTGTATAAAATCACTAATCGATATTTCTGATCAGTTTCAACTGAGATTAATCTTTGATAAAAGTGATTTATGAATTGTTATCCTCTTTATTCATTATTTCTCTAGGCCTTACTACACCATGTATGATCATTTCATGTTGAAAATGGAGGTTAGTTCCCAGTTAGTCATCGTGTAAATTTGTTCACTTCAATTGAATTCATTATATCTTCTTAACTAAATTAATTTATTTTTGTATCATCAGTCATGGATTAAAATTACTCCTAATATTGTGAATGTAGTTGTACAGTTGTCATTTTCACTGATAAATTTCATCAGTTTTAAAATGCTCTGGTGCAGCCGAGGTTAGGGAGATTTTGCTCTCCCTTTCGAAATGCTCTCACATGGCCACGTGTATATAATCACTGACAGGGGAGTCCTACTCATTGCCTTCTTGTGGAGAGGTTGATGTAGAGAAGGATTCACCTAAGAGAATCGGAAAACGCTTATTCCAAACCAGTGGTGCTCATGGGCTCCAGTATTCTAAAGGAACAGATGGCGTGTGAGCCTGTTTTTCGTCGCCGTCTACTATAGGACTTCATTTTCTAAAGTTGCTCCACTGCCTTTATGGGTTAGACCTTTCGGTCAAAGGCTCATGGTGTAGCGCTCTAAGAAAACCACCTGCTTTGGTCTGGGTACCCGGGCAGCTCTTCCTACGAACTAAATTCTTTCTTTCTTGCACTATATCCTTATATGGAATCTTTCTTTTATATATTACTACTATTGATGTTTATCTTGTTGCGCTAATGAGGTATAGTAACTTGGACCGATGCATATATGTGTCTGTTACGACGTTGTAACTGACTGACTTGTCTTTTATCAGATTGGGTACTATGGTGTTAAAATTTATTGTTTTGATTATACTAAATCTTTTTATTAGTCCATAAAACACTATTCTAAACTTAACTATGTATCAATATTTTCTTAATACAAAAAAAGAAGCAATTTCATAGAATGTTTCGGTAAGATAGTTTGCAGTGTACGGTGTATACATATATATGTATGTGTTAAAGCTAACTGTCATTAAAACTATTCATTCTCTCACATTATTCACACATCCTACTATTCATATAATCATTTCATTGGTTTGTTTTTTGTGTTTCGTTTTCCGTTTTTTTTGTGCTTTTTATCCCTGATAAGTTTCTATGGAACTTATTGATTGTTCCCTTCATTATTTTATGGATAGAAATCATGCTGGAAACTATAGTTCTTATTTTGTTTTATTAAAGTTATGTTTACGATTGCAACCAGTCAGTCTCAAACAAACAATACTAATTTAATTTAAAACTTCACCCCCCATTGCATAAGCAAGTGGATATCAGGACTTAGTAGCTGAGTGGATAACGCGATGACGTTTGAAGCCAAAGGTACTGGGTTCGAGTCCCAGAGTGAATATCAACTCTGAGATGCAGGTACATTCAGCTGACGAGTTTCAAATAGGACGAAACGCGCGTCAAAATTGATTCCACTGCTAGCCACTATTCATCTTTGCTTACAATATTACATGATTGTTATGTTGTGTGAGCTACTTATATTCCGCATAAGTAATATACAACAATAGTTAGGAATAGAATGTATTTCAGTAGAAGATCGAGAAGGAAAGAACGGAAACAGAAAGCAGTTGGTTTGGAAATACATGATTGTTTTTCAATGACTAGTTATTTTAAAACAAAAAATCTCCTTATCATAACTATAGAAGAATCAGTGAATTGTATTTTATTTCATATATTCTTGGTCATGTAATAATATTATACTTAAACTATTGTTTAGGGATAACAATTCAGAATAATCAAGTGTGTTTCAGATCTAGACGTTAGTTTTACTCTTTTTGGAATTGTAAAATACTGGTATAAATCATAAATATACAACTATAGCTGTAATCCATGACAACATGTAATTTAAGGTGTGATTTTGTCAATCGTAGGGTTTTCTGATTCTACTGTCCACTAAATGAGGTACGACCGAGACTGAGGAGGGCCCACCCTCTCTCTCACATGGCCACGCGTATACGCCTCTGTCAGAGAATTCCTACTCACTACCTTCTCACAGTGGTGGGGGTGTTGTTAATGAAATTGAGAGGACGTAAAGCGGATGTCCGGCACTTTAACCAGGCCGGTGAGTCCACCCAGTGGATTTGGAAAACCCTGATTCCAAACCAGTGGTTCACATGGGCTTCAGTATCCTGAAGGAACAAATGGCGTATGAATGTAGTGTTAGTCATCATAGGATTGCATCTCCTGACGATGCTCCACTGCTTTGTGGATCAGACTCGTGGTATGGCCCCCTAAGAAAACCACCTGCTTTGGTCTGGACACTCGTGCAGTATCATAGCCCTCACATAATTGAAATGACAAGACAAATTTTTGTGCGGTGCATATATATCTGGTGCCCAGTTGTACCAATATTTATGTGTTCTCATAAGGAAAATAAATAAACGACTGTAGTAAAGGTTTGAACAGGTAGATAGATAGCATCTGAGTCCGGGACATAAAATGATAATTACCCGTTGTATAGTTTATGCTATTCATTTTTATGTTTAATGCTTTGTTAGACCATGCTCTGTAAGGTGTAATAATTTGCTTTGTTAACGTTTTTTTAAAGATTATTGTTTTGTTGTAAATCTCAATTGTTTTTGGGAATACACAGTTAAATATAGTTTTGTTTATTGAAACTTAATTTAATATAATCTAGTTAATGTTGAAAATGTTTGAATTCAGTTGTTTACTAATGTGTGTCTATTCGTAATTAGCTTCTCGATATAAATTAGGGGAAGTCCTACGCACTGCCTTCTCGTGGCATTACTGTTGTTTACGAAATTGAGAGGACAAAATACGAATGTCCGGCGCTTTAACCGAGTTGATAGACACGTTGAGTTCACCTAGGGGAGTTGGAAAACCCTGATTACAAACCAATGGTGCACATGGTTTCCAGTACCCTGAAGGAACAAATGGCGTACGAATGTAGTGTTGGTCACCATGGGATTGCATCTCCTTACGATACTCCACTATCTTGTGGGTCAGACCTTTAAGTCAAAGGCTCCGGATGTGGCCCCCTAAGAAAAGAACCTGCCTCAGTTTGGGCACCTGAACAGTATCACAGCCCTTACACAAATGAAATGACATTTGTGCGGTGCATATATATCTGGTGCCCCTTTGTACCAATATTTATGTGTTTAAATAAATAAATAAATAGACAACCTCTGGTTGGTTGACAATTAGATAAATCTCTGCATAAATTCATAACTCAACTAAATTTTTGTAAGTTATGTTATGTTATGTATGATGAAGTTGCTATGTTCCTTTCTGGTTGCTTAAACGAAAATAATCCATTCATAAATTTACTCTGCGATTAGAAACTATATTCTTTATGAGTAAATAATGTGCATAGATTACTGTAAGTCTAAGTAGAGCCTCCGTATCATGAATTTATAAGCGTAATTTAGTTTAATTTGTTTAAAAAAAATGTATAAAACGCTAATGTAAAATTTCATCGAAGGCCAATTTCATCAACTTCAATCATTTTTGTCTAGTTTTGAGTGAATTTTCAGAATCCTTCATAAATTTTATTCAAATCAATTAATATAGTTGTAATTGTATGGAGGTTTGTTATATTTAGAGATTTGATTCTTGCTATGCCGCGTACTACTAGACTACTTGAACAATCGAACCCGCAACGTCGCAAGAGAGAAGACAGAAGACTAGTAAGTAGGAGCGTACTTCCCAACACAGTGTCAAATGTAGTACAAAAATCTCATGTATTTATAGTTTTTTGGCTGAAAGTTAATCATCATTTCGGACAGGGAATAGACTCATAGGGGTTCATTCTTATCCAACCTATAGGGAGGCTACACGTCGATATTCTAGAATGTTCCCCTAGCGGTGATTGGATGGAATGTCTTCGGCTCTTTCTAGACTTCCTGAGGCTTCCTAGAGTTTGCCAACGAGCCATCCTTACAAGGTTTATACATAGTTGGAATAGTAATCATAATCTTTGTTATTCTAAAGAAATATATAACATTTCATCTTTACTGTGTCCCTAGGATAAGAAAGTAACAATATATAATATTCAACAAAGAAATTGCACATATTAAAGAGATTGATTATGACGTACAAAAAGTTACAAGTAAACTGTTGTTCAAAAAGAAACATTTCTTCAGTATAGGGTTGTGGCGATCATTAACGGGTCAATGTTGGACCACTACTGAAAGCCTGGAAGCACTGGAATACCGTTTCGCCCTGTTGTGGGACACCTCAGCGGTGCGCATCCATGTCAGGTAGAAACAGGTACCTACCTCAGTACAATGAAAGATGGTCACACAATTTCATGGATTGGTTGAGGTTAGACATTAACACCATTGGATACCGGCCCAGTGGTTTAGAGGTTAAGCGTTCGCGCGCGAGATCGAAGGTCCTGTGTTTGAATCCTACGGGTGGGATCGTGGATGCGCACTACTGGGGAGTCTCACAATATGATGAAACCGCCGTCCAGTGCTTCCAAGTTTTTCATGGTGGTCTAGCTTTGATTGACTCATAATCTCAACTATATAAAATTACTAAAATCTCCACAAAACACGCTTTTGATAAGAAAAAAAATTGTTTGTCTTCATTGAAACATTCTTATGATTGTTATAGCACGATTCTATTATGGTACAAAATTTGTTTGTTGTTGTTTTTTGTTGTGTCTAAAAAGAGCATTAAATATTTTGAAGGGTTTTCTGTTATGTTTCATTCTCCTTTAGGTATATTGTACATCATGTCGATCTACAAATTTGTTGTAGTTTCATTTTTCTTTAAGTTTACATTAACGTTAATGACAGTTAAGTGCTGAAATTCTAACTTAATCACCATATTAAATGGTGTCTATATATATATATGATGTTCCGTTTGCCAAACCATTATTTTGTCTACTGGAATGTGTAATTTTGACTGGAGTATAAGTAAATTACAAAATAGCTAATTATAGCTAGACTGGGATATGGCATCAGTTCATGCTATATCTACCATTATTTAGTTTAAATGATATGGTGTAGTAGTTTCTTTTTTTTTTTGATGTAGGTTTGTTCTCTGAGCTGGATGGTTCGGTCATGGAGCTTTCATCACCCTTCCTAACGACATCATCAGCACAAACTTCGGACTCAGAGAATAAACCTACATCAAAATCACCCACCTGAGCTACAAATCTTCTCCATCATGGTGTAGTAGTCTTAAACTCAGAACGACACTTTAAAACCTGTTGTCATTTGAAGTACTAATAGATATTATGTGTTAAAGTTATCCATTACTCAATTCTTAAATCACCCTTTCAATTACACATTTCCGCTTACTTGTTTCTGTTAAATTATATAAACTCTCCAAATTCTATTCAATGATTACGTAATCCATCCTATTTGTTTTTAATTCCATGAATCCATTTATTACCTCTAAAATTATCACCCAATTTATCTTATCTGTCTCTAAGACTCCACTCAACTATTACACCACCCACCCTTCATGCCTCATTGTTTTTAACATCTAATAACCTTTGAATTCATAAAGGGAACTAATTGTATGAAATCATTAATCAGAATTGTAATTCGAAATTTTTCTTCATGTTTCATCTACTATTTCTTCTATAATCTAGTATTTTAGACTGGAGCTATTTACACGTCTGGCTAGCACTGTTAAAATTGAACTGATGCAAGGTAAACTGTCATTGACCGATTGTGCCTACACATTTCTCTATCCCTTTCCTTTAGTCGAAGAGGGAATTCGGCATCAAAATACATGCAGTAATATACTTGAAATTACTGACTACATAAAACATCAAATAAAAAAATCATATTTTAAACACAATCATATCATAATTGGTAGAGGGTTTAGCAAATAATAGATAGCTGATTAATAATACTAAAAGAATAGTAAAACATACAGTAATGGTTGATAGGTCTACTGAAGGATATCATAGATGTGAATTCAAGTCATTTACCAGGATTATATGCCCACTTTGCACGAAATCCAGTATGCACTAATCAGTTGATCAAAATAGCATAATGTATTGTGATGTTTAAATCTGAGATTTATGAAGTGAAAGTTGGTCATTGAAGCTGTAGACTTCCGTCGAATAAATTGTTTCACTCTGCGTCCAGCCAGATGGATTTTACTGGCTACCCCTGTAGTAAGTTGGGAAAATGGTTCAAAGAGCGCATAAGCTAATTCGTGGTGAATTTAAACTTCACCACATTGCACAAGCAAGTGGTTATCAGGACCCAGTAGCTGAATGGATAATGCGATGGCGTTTGAAGCGAAAGTTACTGGGTTCAAATCCCAGAGTGAATATCAACTCTGAGATGCAGGTATATCCAACTGACGAGCCCCAAATAAGACGAAACGCCCGTCAAACTGGATTCCACTGCTAGTGACTATCCATCTTTACTTATAATTCGCAAAGTGATTCATATCAATTGTATTCAGTATCATTGTATATATAAAAAACCTTGTCAATCATTTTTATAATTATTGATTCTTCATAAATTTCATTTACTATTTGAACACCTCATATCATCACTTACACCTACCTATTTGTCTGCGTACCTGTCTACTAACCTACCTATTTAATGTAAAAATTAGGTTGAATAAAATTTTGGTTAATAGTTAATTTTGTTATTAACTAGGATGAAACTGCCGTGCAGTTCTTCCAGGTTTTCCGTGGTGGTCTATCTTCAATTGACTTATGATTTTGCATTTTCTCACGATGCTCCACTGCCTTGTGGACCAAACCTTTAGGTCGAAGGCTCCGGGTTTGACCCCTTAGCACAACCACTTGCTTCAGTTTGGGCAGTATCACAGCCCTCACACAAGTCAAATGAGATTTGTGCGGTGCATATTTATCTGGTGCCCCCCCCCTCATGATTTCAACTATTAAAATTACTAAAAATCTTCATAACCTCCCCCCCCTTTCTGATATTTTTATCAATATATAGTTTATAATTTAATGTTTTGTTTATAATTTTATTAAGTTGACAACTATTAATTCTCATTTTTATTTTTCAATAGTTTATGGTAAATTTAAACAAAGTTTACGCTCACGTACGTACGTACGTACGCACATAGTACGAATGCGCTGCACATATTCATATTGACCTTAGTGTAAATTATTTCATCTGTTAGATAAGAAAAAAATAGGTTGATTATTATGGTTAATTGAATTGAACATATTTTTATATTTGTCAACTGGTCATATATAGATATTTCTCTTTGTCTCTCTCTTTGTTTCTCTGTCTCTGTTTCTCTCTTGTTTACTATATAAACACGTATAATAAGATGATTTGTCTTCGAAACAAAAAAAACAAACAAACAAACTAACGTAGATCAATATAGATTGACGTTCGAGAGTGTATTATCATTAGACCTGAACTTGTTTTTACTGATTTATGTATGGTGTGCATTCATTATTTTGTTACGCTATTCAATCAACTTATTGTTGATGAGATTATAATTTATGGACGACTTTTAAACGACGTTAGACTAACGTTGAGAGTATCTATGTAATCACTAGGACCGAATGAAGGTTATAAACTAGTGTGAAGAATTAGAGTTATGATCTATAGTTGATGGTTAAGGTTATGAATTAGATTAGCCACCCCCCCCTCTAAATGCCCTGGTACCATGGAGAGTGGGTAGACTTAACTCTCCCTCTGAAAATGCTCTTAAATGGCCACGTGCATACAACCATTGCCAAGGAAGTCATACTCACTGCCATGTTACGGCCGCAGTGTTGTTTATGAAATTGAGAGGACGAAAAGTGAATATCCGGCGCTTTAATTGGGTTAGTGGATACGGAAGGTTCACCTAAGGGAGTTGGAAAACCCTGATTCCAAAACAATGATTTACATGAACTCCAGAATCTTAAGGGAACAAATGGCTATCATGGGACTGCATCTCCTTACGTTGCTCCATTGCCTTTTGGATTAGATTTTTCGGTCAAAGGCTTAGGGTGTGATTTTCTAAGAAAATCACCTGCTTCGGTCTGGGCAGCGGTCCATCCCTTACATAAATCGAATGATTTATATTACACATATCTATTTGGTGCATCCTTGTACCAATGTATAAATAAATAAATAAATTATGAATCAAATTTAGGGTTTTTATCAGCTATAATGCTAAAACTCTATTTAAGCAAATGAATGAATGGATTTTGGCACGAAATCCAAGACCTGTTATCCTAAATCTGATTAATTCGTCCATAAATTATAGTCTCATCGTATTGTATATATATTAGAATGTTTCTTAAAATTGAATGAAGTAAATATCCGTATAATTAAAAATGTGATGAACGTGTTACTAAGATTGATAGGATTGATAGTCGGTGTTTGTATTTGTTGATGAATATTCGTATTTAGATCGAGTATATATTCCTCGTGGTGCGGTTTATTAGCCATAAAATTGATGAGACCTCATTGGAGAACCCTTTTTTCTTTTCTGGCAAGAAGACTCAGTTTCCGAGGTACATAGACCGAACGCGTGGATGTTTTTCGTGGGGAAGTCGTTTGAAACCCTTGGGTTTTGGCGCGCGGGCATCTCACCTGGAATTAGTATATTGTATATACATACCGATTACAGGTTTTCACCCACGCATCTCATAGCATGCACACAAGCATAGTCGCCCCTTGCGATGGTTGGTGGTCACCACTCCATTCGTATTTGCTATCTCAAGCTGGAACTTATACTTTGCATACATACCAGAGACACATTAGCTTTCGCTCATGCACATAACATCCATGTGGGCATAAGCGCCGTTAAGAGAGGACCGATGGTCACCACTTCCTTCGTCTGTATTTGCTATACCTCTTTTCTTGGGTAGACTTGTTTTTTTTTAATAGGGCAGACCTTTTTCAACAGAGAGCAGACTTTGTATTGTAGCTCATCAAATCGATCCTAGCGCATATACTGCACAAGCCGTGACTCATATAGTTCACATTTATAAGCATGCATAGATGTCATTCGTTTACGGTTTTACTGTCTTAAAGTGTGGATCTTCATGTGATCTCGGTTACGATATAGTAGTGGGTCAGTCCATCGACCACCCGAGCTGCCTCATATGGTTTCTTCTATTACACAGAAGCACCACGAGGAGGCCTTAGGTCATCGAAAATGTTTTCCTATTCATTTTATTTTTAAATATCTAATGAGATAAACTTCATTCCGTTGCGTTTATATATATATATATATATATATATATATATATATATATATAAAGTCATATTATCAATCGTCATAGTTTATACAATTACAAATAACATTCTGTCATATGTTGACCTTCTGGAATATTTGTGTATGCTGTTCATGCTTCAAATAGAAAAAAGGGCATAGATACTTGTTTATATGAACTTTTGATCTTTCCTTCTTGATGACTAAGTTAGTTGTACTTGATTATTGAATCTATTTATTAGGTCAATCAGTCAGTCAGTCAGTATACAGTAAAGTTGAATAGGTCTATTAAATTCTTATTCGATGTTCATATGATGTTTTTTTTGTTTGTTGTTGTTGATTTTATTCATTTATGAATAAGTATCTGTTTAAATTCACTTGGTATTGTTTAGTTGAACCTTTTCATTGATGTTTAGGTGTGCAATTGATTATGTGCATACTATGCGTATTGCCTCGATATAGCCTTAATTCACAAGGATTAAAAGCAAAGATGGTTAATGACTAGCAGTGGAATCCAGGACACGCATCTTGGATAACTCGATGGTGTTTAAAGCGAATGGTACTGGCTTCGAGTCCAAGAGTGAAAATCAAATCTGGAATGCAGGTACATCCAGCTGACGAGTCTGAAATAGGACGAAACACGCGTCAAACTGGATTCCACTGCTAGCCACTATTCATCTATTTTATTTTGTTCCATTGTGGCTAATGTTTTAAAATTTTCTCGTGTTATATCTATGTCTTTAAGTTTGTTCTTTTTTCAGTTTACATTTGTAGATGATGATATTTACACTACATTTTATCATACTAATACCAGAACTTATTATATAATGGCGTTTATAATCTGTGTAGTTGATTTAAAATAGATAAGAAAACGAGACATCTCTTCATTTTCTTTTTCATAAGCTTACATCACGAACTGATCATTGAAAAGTAGAAAGTACAGGATACCTGTCTCATCCTAATATGTAGCTAAGTTATGTGTATCTACACGACCACATCATTGGAGGTTACACTCTGGATCCTCCAGTCTTGTATACCCAATGATTTATGTGTTTAACTTAAATCAAATCCTTATGTTTCACACATAACATACTTGAACTCTAATGACTACGATTATTGATTTCCTTTGAAATGTTACTAAAAATCTTATTGTTGAATAACAATCCAAATGAAATATCATAGTTTTACCCAGATTGTCATGATAAGACAGAACTACTGCTACACATCTTGAAATTACACAGAATTAAAGCATTCTATAACTACAACCAACAGTTCAAACTGTTTTTGTTCAAATAAAGAAAAATATCTCTTTTATATTAACACAGAATCATGTCTTCAGATTAGATTGGGTCGTCTGTGATGAATGTTCCTGTGAAATCTTGACATATATTAAGAACATCTAAAAGTTCTTATAATCTGATAGAACTTTGTTATGTCCTTAATCTGTCTACCCACTTTCGTGCCGAGTATAATTTGTCTAATGTAGATTAAGACCTTGACGCGATAGGCTGACTGACTTAATCTTGAGGCTAGTATGCGTGAGTTCGAAGCAGGGGGTAAAGAGACGAAACTATTCTATCCCTGATTGGCTGAAAAGCACGCGAGAGAGAGAATACAAGACAACTGGAACACTAATCACTTGATTCCAATCCCGATCTAGCACTGGAATTCCGAATTCAGATTAGCATAAAAAGATACATGAATAAATAGATGATTAAACTGATCACGACGTACAATAATTAGAAAAATACAATTATGTTCAAAATTGAGGGGATTAGAGTAGAAAATAGAGTACAAAAGGTTACGTCTAAATTACAATAGCCTTGGAACAGGAAATGTTATGCCAGTGAAACATACATCAAACGAAAGCTCATGATCTGTAGAATAGACTAGAGGCAAAATAAATGTTACAGTTTTACAAGCTTTGAATTAAATGAATTAACGTCCCCAAAAATAGCTTCCGTAGTTTGTTAAGGCTTATTGTTTCGCGGTTCACATCACTTGAAAAACAATAGGCCAGTGCGTGGTACTTTAAACAGCCATCGAATCAGTATTAAAGATATCAAATTAACTAATAAAGGTTTTTCCAATGCTGAGTGGATAAAACTTTATATTTAATGTTAGCTCTCTTTGATCTCAGTAGAAAAGAACGTTCTAAATAATCTATTCGACTTGGAAATATTTATCTTCCGAATGCCCTGGTACCGTCGGGAGTTGAGAGAGCCATCTCTCCCTTTCCAAATGTTCTCACATGACCACGCGTATACAGCTACTGACAGGGAGGTCCTACTCAGTGTTTTGTCGCAACGGGACTGTTGTTTATGAAATTAAAAGGACGAAAAGCGAATGTCGGGCGCCTCAACCTCACTGGTTGTAGAAAAGAATTCACATAGGGGAGCTGGAAAACCTTGATTACAAATCAATGGTCTATATGAACTCCAGTATTCTTATATAATAAATGAAGTGTGAGCTTAGTTTTGGTGACTGGCTACTATAGGACTTCATTTTCTACAGCTGTTCTACTGTCTCGTGGATTAAACATTTAGGTCAAAGACTCAGGTAGTGGCCCTCTGAGAAAACTATTGGCTTCGGTTTGGGTATCCGGATAGTATTTCAGCCCCCACACAAGTCGAATTGTAGTGAGGAAGAACACCAGTGGGGACAATCGAATGTATATGGGCACATAATTTCAAAATATCTCTTTATAAAATCTGACAACAGTTAATTTGCAAAATATCAATTAATTGTCTCAATCTTGACTGTTCCCTCTGCAAATATCGATCCATCGTTTCTGATTTCATTGTTCATGCATTCTTATACCAATTGCGTTCTATTCTCGATCTTCTACCGAAATACATCCAATTCCCGATTATGGTCATATGCTACTTATGTGGAGCCAACATCATAGAATGATTTATGTGACGCATACCTATTCGATGCCTCCTTGTACTAATGTTTATGTGCTTAAATAAAACCGAATTTATTGTCTAAACATGACACCATTAAAATATATATTAAAAAAAACTTTACTATGTCACAAAAAATTACAATATTGTTCACACTCACTTAGATATATACATGTATACCTTACCATTGACAGTAAAACATATTCTGGTCTACTACTACTACTACTACTGTGGTGTGAGCTACTTATATCGATATAAGTAGTATATATGGTGAGTAAGGAATACAATATCTGACAGCAGAATATTGAGAATATCAAGAAGAGAAGAACGGAAATAAAAAGCAATTTGTATGGAAATCCAGGAACAATGAAGCCTGAGGCAATTGAAGAACATTTTGCAAATAGTGTATCATAGCATGGTTTTTGTGTTTTACCAATTAACGTTGTAATTTGTGCTGAATATATAATTGGTTGTCCTCACCTGTGTTCTCATTTACAACACTACTACTACTACTACTACTATTACTACTCCCACAGTGACTACAACTTGACATTGTTATGTTTAGTAAACTAACTGAAAATTAATCGATTATATTTGTATCACTTTAATTCTTACACTACTTTAACAACATGCTCCGTTAGGACTCAAACCTACGACCTTCAGATTATTAATATAGAATTCAATGAATCAGATTTCTTTAACTTCATTCAAAATAATTCAATTCTGAATAATTGTTACTTGTTCTATAGAATGTATTTGTTGGGGATGTCAAATCCCCAGAACTTACTTGGTAAATGGCTTAATCTTGTAATTTTATTTTGAAAATTTGAATTTAGCTGTTTTCGCGCCAAAAGCGCTCTTTTTACCTTCACGTCATTTTCCCACTTGTAAACTATCTTAAACGCTATTGGTCCGTTGTTTCTTTGTGTGTGCTATTTACTAATAATGCTCAAGGACAATTTGTTGCTGTATAAATGCGCTTGACTTTTCCCCTTATTGGATCGCTTGTACTCGGCTGCTTACGGGATACATATATATTCCCCTACTTGCCTTGGACTTCTTCATCTAGTTAACGGGGCCTGGGACAACCGATTAGAATAGCTTATCGTGTCATTGACTTTCATTCGTTACCGCGGAATCGATTTAGTGTCAAGCATAACAGTATTCTTGATAAATAACTTTCATACTTAATTAAATCTATCGTTGTTTATCGGTTTCTTTCACTAACTCCTTTCACTTGTTATTTAATACAGTTACATTGTTTGAATTTCAAGTTTATAATCATATCTATGTTAGTGTATACACAATGTTATTGTTGAACTATATTTTTTGAATGAAATCGTAGATCTGTTATAGTTGAAATATATTCTTTAGTAGTTAATCATTAACAAAAAATTATCTACTAACATGTACACATCGATTAGGTGGTAGTGTGATGATTGTGTCAGGTCGGTAAGATTATATTACTACTAAGAAAAGATAATACAGTATTCGAAACAAAATCTTAGTAGTTAATTTCTTGATTATTCTTATTCATCTAATATAGAATTTATACGTTGACATTCTGAAATATTCCTCTAGCGGTGATTGGTTGGAATGTCTTCAATTCTTTCTGAGCTTCTTAAAGCTTCCTAGAGTTTGCCAGCGAGCCATTTTTACACTTAGATTCCATTGCTAGATTCCATTTATCACTGTTTATAATCTCTATATTCTATAATTCTTTTTCTTTCTGTTATTTTAGGATGTTAAACAACATGTTGAATTATGTATAGATAAATTGAAAGCATGTAAATATATTTATAATAATTCAATGTGTAAATTAGAATATTTATCAGATTCAATTCATATTAAAAGATTAAAACAAAAATATATGAAAAATGATTATTATATAATCAATAATAAAGATAATCATGATTCTATTAAACAATGTCCAAATACAAGTAATCAATGTATCCATGATCATTACCATTGTAATAATAATAATAATAATAAGGATAATCTGGTAACTAAGGGACTAACCCTTAATCAATATAAATCAGTTCAATATAATATAAATGGATTAGAGAGGAAGGATAATAGATTGATCAAAGCCAATAATGATGATTGTTTAAATATTAATGATGATAGTGATGATCATATGAAAATGGATAATCATCATGATAATAGTTCAACTGTTAATTGTTTCCCTATAATGAATGGTTTATTAGAGGTAAATTTTTATTGATTTGTTTATATAAGATTTATTGATGAGATTATTACTAATTATGAATAACATTTAAGTGATGCCGGCTTAGTGGTCTATTGGGTAAATGCTCTGGCGCGAGACTGGTAGGTCCTGAGTTCGTATCTCGCGAGGCAAGAACGTGGATGCGTACTACGATTGAAAAGTCCCACAATAGGACGAAATGGCCGTCACACAGTGCTTCCAGGTTTTTTATGTTGGTCTAACTTCAATTGACTCATGATCTCAGCTATTGAAAGTGACTAAAATCTCCATAAAACCCCCTGTAAAGTGAGATCCATAAGCGAACACACCAATGATAAGTGAAACGCTCACCACCGCACTAAATTCTTTGACCTTGTATGACTGTCTTTATTTTATCCACCAATCACAGTTTTATGTTCATTCTAACACAATATTCTCCCCTTTGACTCATTTTTCCTATTCTCCAGTTACTGTTCAGTATGTCGTTTATATTTCACCTTTTCCCTATGTAATAGACTACTGTTTATTCGCATACTAATGTTGTTAATTTACGTTTTAGAAACAGATAAAGTTTATTAGGCCAAATAGCTTACTTGTTTTGACTTTGGCGAAACCAAGACTCTGTATTCGACAGTTTAGACAATAGCTTAAAGTTACCTCTGCCTTCTCACAGTGGCGGGGGTGTTTACGAAATTGAGAGGACGAAAAATGAATGTCCGCCGCTTTAACCGGCCGGTAATTCCACCCAGGGGATTTGGCGTGTGATCCAATTGTTGGTCACTGCCTACCATGGGACTGCATCTCCTTACGATGCTCCATTGCCTTGTGGATCAGACTTGTCGATCAAAGGCTTCAGATGTGTGACCCCCCCCAGAAAAACCATCTGCTTTGGTGTGGGTAGTATCATAGCCCTCACACAATGAAATGAAGAAAACTTTTAATATGGCGCATATATTTCTAGTTTTCTGGTGAACCAATGTTTATGTGTTGAAATAAATAAATAGGGTTTTCATCAGTTAAAATGCCAGAACACTATTTAACCAAATGGATAAATGAATTTCGTGCCAAAATCTAAGACTTGTTATCCTAAATCTGATTGGTCCATCTATAAATTATAATCTCGCCGATTTGTTTCAAAAAATTTTTGTTAAAAGTTGACAATCTTTACCGTTTATGAATATTCGTAATATTAATAATAATAATAATAATAATAATAATAATAATAATAATTGAGAGGACGAAAAGCGAAAGTCCGGCGCTTTAACCGGGTTGGTGGAAAAGGGGAGTCCACCTAGGGGAGTTGGAAAATCCTGATTCCAAACCAATGGTGCACATGGGCTCCAATATCCTGAGGGAACAAATGGCGTATGAATCAATCGTTGTTCACCGGCTACCATGAGACTGCATCTCCTCAGGATGCTCGACTGCCTTGTGGATCAGATCTTTCGGTCAAAGGCTCCGGGTGTGGCCCTCTAATTAAACCACCTTCTTCAGTTTGGGCACCTGGGCAATATCAAAGCCCTCAAGCAAATCGAATGAGATTTTTATGGCGCATATATATCTGGTGCTTCCTTGTACCAATATTTATGTGTTTAAATTTAATAATTCGTAATATTTTGATCCAATTATGTAGTATCATTAGATTGTTTTGTGAAAATTGAATTAATCTTAATCACTACTGAACAAAGTAAAACATTCAGTTATACATGGATTAATTAAAGTCACTGAAGTATATCAGTACAACGAGATGAGTTTATCAATAAAGCTTTTACATTTCTCGAAGTGACCACCAAATTCTGTGTTATAAACGAGAGTGGGTAGAGTCAGCTCTCCCTCTCCAAATGATCTCACATGACACAGCCACTGCAAGGGAAGTCCTTCTCGCTGCAAAGTTGTTGTTTACGAAATTGAGAGGATAGAAAACAAATTTCTGGTGTTTTAATCGGTATGGTGGACACAATGTGTTTACCTACGGGGTTTGGAAAAATCTGACTCAAAACTAATGGTGTATATGGACTCCTGGATTCGGATGGAACAAAAAGCATATAAGTCTATTTTTGGTCATCGTCTATTATAGGATGGCATCTGACGTCTCTCAACCACCTTTTTTATTAGACCTCCAGGTTGAAGGCTTAGGTTGTGGCCCCCCAAGTAAATCATCTGCTTCGCTTTGGGCACCCGGACAATAATTGAGATCTCAAACAAATCGAATAACGAGGTGTGGAGTATATATATATTGGTGCCTCCTTATTTATGTGTTTTAATAAATATAAAAAATATGGAAGTAATGTCTATATTAATTATAGTAAAAATAAATAATCATTGATTGTAATATCCTAATTGTAGCTTGAAAATAGGAACCTTAGATTTCCACACGAAACTTACACAAACTAATGATCAGGATTTATTTAATCCCTAAAGTAAATTGAAATGACACGTGATTCATTTATTTAAACACATAAATATTGGTACAAAGAGGCACCAGATATATATGCGCCACACAAATCTCATTTGATTTGTGTGAGGGCTGTAATACTGCTCAGGTGCCCAAACTGAAACAAGTGGTTTTCTTAGGGTACCACAACCGGAGCCTTTGACCTAAAAAATCTGATCCACAAGGTAGTGGAGCATCGTGAGAAGATGCAATCCTATGGTAGCCGGTGACCAACAAATAATTACTACGCCATTTGTCCCCTCAGGATACTGGAGCCCATGTGCACGTGAGCACACTTGCTGATATAAATATTGATTCTACTCACATTTGATGATTAGTTAACAAATTTCACATACAGGAGAAATAGACAGAATTTTTACAAAAACTTTAACTACGTATCAGAATGAATGAATTTCACAGCGAAATAATGGAAAAAGTAATATGATATTCACCTAATGTTTGAAACCATTGGTTACAAAATGCACCTAGAACTTAATCAAGTAATATCCACCAGCTCAGTTCAACAGTTTGTGACTTTATAGGCTCATACCATATCTCAATTTAGTCGCTTCTAGCTTTTTACCAACTTGATAGTACACCAACAAACAAAGAACTTTGAGATAGGCGGTGGCTAAGGATAAGTAACATTTGTTTCAACAACAGTCTTTAAAGACACACAATTTCATCAGTATACGCGCTATCTTTCCTTAGTTACGTAATAATTATATGATCATTAGAAAAATGCGTAGCTCAGTTGCCTATATGCTCAGTTATACATTCACAAATTGACTATTCATTATTTTGACAGTGGTCTTGAGTGCTGTTGGAGGTATGAGGGCAGTTATCACTTTCCGGTTGCCCACACCATGTAGGATGTATTATCGAGGTACCTGGAAGGGATATTTGATTAGAAGTGGTCTTAATGACGTGAGAGCGTGACTGCAGTGCCCAAAGGACAACTGCTTGACGTCGGTCACCGATTACTACGACGCTCTACGCTGACTAGTGTAGGGGATGGTTGGAAGAAAGTTAGGGGCGGCCATACCAAAACGTGGCATCAGTGCTTGAAGTCACTGACTTCTATTCTGAGCCATGTTCGTAGATGCAGACTACTTGGTTGGGGTCCGCGTGACTATCTTAACCAATGGTTGCAGACTGTGTGACATGGCTCAGAATTGATCACAAAGGCATCGGTGTATACACTCTTTATATTCGCTTAACGATTGGGATTAAAATTGTTTCATATCTGTCTTCCCTCTTATACTATATCCTTATATACAACGTTTCTTTTATATATTACCACCACTAAATTAACTACTTCTATGAATTCTGTGCTAACGAGGTATGGCAACTTGCACCGATGCATATGTGTACCTGGTCCTACGCTGTAGCTGACTGACTGACTATTCATTATTTGCCAGGTATATAATATTGGTAATATGTTATGTGTACGTTACGTTCATAGCTCCTAACTTCTTATATATATGAATGATGTTTATATCGTTTTTCTTTTGATAATTTTAGTCACTTCATCAAGCTTCCATTGAGATTGATTCCCTACAAAATTCCCCATTTCTATCTTCAATTGATTCAAAAGAAGACCATTGTACTTCCATGGATACAAGTACTACTACTACTACTACTACTACTACCAATACAACATCATTATCATTATGTACAGAATCTTATTCTCAATCATCTCATACATCATCAGCATCTATTTCACCAGCATTATCTTTTGGCACATTAACAAGATCAACAACCACAACAACAACACCCTCATCAGCATCATCATCATTTGATGAACAATCTTCAACTTTAATGTTAATGAACTCCTTCAATCATTTAAATCTAACTAATAACACTTCACATTCATTTCTATCAAAAGAGATATGTTGTAGTAATTTCACTATAACAAATTCTAGTTAAACAGTATTAACATTTGTAAAGATGTCGGTTTTTTCTGTGTCAATTTCTAAACTACTGTTAAAGTTATAAGTAGTATGTTTACTTATTGAGTAAATAATTCTCTCCCATTTCTATCATGACAACAATATTTAAATGGTATCTACTGAAATATTGAATGTATAACTGTAAGGAATTCATTAGAAGAAAAGACCATAAACTATGGAAAATACTGCTGATTGAAAGAATTGAATGCTTCCATTATTTGCTTTCTTTTTTATTTCGGTTACTTCTACTATCGTTCAGTATTTTATATATAGAGACGTTAAATGTTAGTTACTGGGATAAGTGCATTGAAATGCCCATATACTGCTTATGATATTACTAACATGGGAGTTACTTACTTACTTACGCCTGTTACCCCTCGTCGAGGAGCATAGGCCGCTCACCAGCATTCTCCATCCAACTCTGTCTATTTATTTTGTTCTTCTTCTTATTGTTTATATCAGCTATAATCTAGTCAAGTAATTCAATGCGTTTTACAATCATTCTTTATATAGATATTTATTATTTTATTCATTAAAATAAATAAAAAGAAAGCATTTTTATTTCTTTTCTTTAGTATTCTATTATATACCATTTATACTGGATGTATATTTGAGAGTAATTGAATTGACTACTAACTACATATATAAGTAGTACAGTTTGTGTTGTTAAAATATCTTTGAATCTTATTAGAGTCAAGGAGTAGAATTTCAACACTATATAACAAGTCTAACTTAAACCAATCTACGAAATTGAGCAATCATTCACCGATGTCATCAATGAGTTGATATCTCCCAACAGACCTGATTGAATTACACTGGTTACTGCTTCTCACTAGAACTCCAGGAAATACCTCATTGTCGCTGGTGCGACTGAATTATGAGACAAGGAGATGATGCAGCAGAGACTGGTAGGTTCTGAGTTTGAATTTTCCGAGGCGGGATCGTGTATGAACACTGCTGAGGAATCCCATAATAGGGCCGTTCAGTGCTTCCAGGTTTTCGATGGTGTTCTAGCTTCAATTGACTGATGATCTCAAGTACATTAAATTACTAAAATCTTCACAAAACCCTTTTCTGTTAACTATATAAGAAATCTTTCCCAGTTTAATTAGTTTTGTTATATAATATGGTTAACTATGAAATTGAATGGTGTGGATATAAATTATACGATTTGGATGAATTCCCATAAGATTATATGGGAGATAATTGGCAACTAGGATGAAATGTAGATTAAGTAAAACCTCTTAACGATAACGTCTAATCATCTTCTATTGAACATAATATATCAATACCGAGTTGTTTTATTGTTTATTAGTTATAATAATTAACTTAGCTTGCAACTTGAATGATATGATCCCTAAAGAAAGTTTTTACTGATTCTTAGCGGGCTTTTAAATCAACATGTAGGTTTAGTTTAGGATTGATATTAGTTGTCAGTCAGTCAGCTACAACGTCGTACCAGACACATATATACATCGATCCAAGTTGCCACATCTCATTAGCACAACAAGATAAACACCAAATACATAGAAGTAGTTACTTCAATGGTAGTATTATATAAATGGAAGATTGTGTGCAAAAATATGATACAGGGAGAAAGAACTAGTTCGTAGGAGCAAATGCATAAAGTATTTTTAATCTCACGGTTTAAGGAAAGACAAAGAGTGTATACACCTACACCATTGTGATCCATTTCGAGCCATGTCACCCATAGTCTCCCACTATTGGTTAGAATAGGTCACACGGATGAAATATTGTTCACTGAACGTATATTGATCATAAATTCCTCATAATCAGTATCAAATCGTTCCAAGGTCATAGAGAGCGTCATAGCTTTAAGTTGAAATTCATTTGTTAAATTTCTAGTTACAATCAAATACCTTTTACATCAATTTGATAACTGGTAACAATACGTAGTCTAAGATAAGATGGAATTGGTTGAATTCCTTCGATTATCCAAGCATTATCGATCATTTGTTGTGAAATTATCTATCAAAATTCATTAAACATACTTATAACTCATCACCTGATTGTTTATCGCTTACAATAATGCCTTATATATATCCAATTAAAAACTGTCAACATATTAATTCGAAGTAAGATGGTGGTTGAAAGTGGTCAACAGGAAACCCTAGACACAGTTTTCGTGCCACTTGGCATTCGTCAGCAAGGTATACCTTTAGTCTTGAGGGAACTCATGCTCCCTGACGACTTCAATCCTGTGTCATTCAGCTTCATATTCAAAGACGTTATCACTGAGCTTTCCGGGTCGCGACCGACCTACTGTAGGACTGAGATGTGATCATATTGCAACTTGATCGATAGCATTCGATCTGCACTAAGAAAGACTTAACACACATGACATTGATCACCATTCAGTGATCAATCAATTGTGATTATTTCAAAGTAGACCATTTATTCATTTGTTGTATTTTATAATATACTACTATTTAAATCTATGATACTACTCATAGTAGTCAATTCTTATGAAACTAATAAACTATGTCTGAATAAAAAGCAACACTAGGTAGACCAATAAACCGCAATAATTAGTTCTGTTTTTAGTAATTTGATATGAATGAATTTTGTCGTCTTTTAAATGATAATTACTGATTCCCCCCCCAAAAAAAGGAATGATCTTTCTATATTGTCGATAATTGATGTGTGGGCAAGAATGTCAATGATTGGTTGTCTCGATGAATCAGACATTAGAGGGGATGACAGGTGTTATGTGTTATATATATATTTATTATAGAAGGGGTTTTGTGGAGATTTAGTATTTATCATTGTTGAAAGCGTGAGTCAATTGAAGCTAGACCACCATGGAAAACCTGGAAACACTGGACGGCCGTTCCATCCTATTATGGGACTCCTCAGCAGTGCGCATCCACGAACCTGCTCTCGCGAGCGAGATTCGAACCCAGGACCTACCAGTCTCGAGCCGAAGCCCATAACCGTTGGATGCCAGCTCAGTGGTCTATCTGTTAAGGGCTTCGGCTCGAGACTGGTAGGTCCTGGGTTCGAATCCCGATCGCGAGAGCAGGTTCGTGGATGCGCACTGCTGAGGAGTCCCATAATAGGACGAAACGGCCGTCCAGTGTTTCCAGGTTTTCCATGGTGGTCTAGCTTCAATTGACTCACGCTTTCAACAATGATATATATATTTCCCTATCCTTATTATGTATGGACTTATTGACTGTTCCTTGATGTTGGATACTTATTGATTGACTGTTCTTTATGTCGGATTTTCGTGTGGAAATATATTGACGTTATAGTCAGGCTAATATTGTGTTCTTGATCTGAGTTCTGTTGAAGTCCTGTAGAATAGACACTGGGTGGGAATCTAGTGTAGATATTCGTCTAAGATAAATTAACGTCCCACATACGTGTAAGAAGTAAAAGGACTGTTATAACCAGAAACCCCTACTGTTATAATCAGCATCCTCTCTCTCTACGTTTATAACAATTAGCGACGGCATACTTTACGTTTATAACAATAATCAATAAAGATTTCAATGGTTTATGTGATATTGATGAATTTCACTGAAATTAAAGCACAAAAAAATACTGGTCCATAAATACCAGTAGGGGTCGGATATTCTTAATGATATGTTCGGTGCTTTATCTGGGTTGGTGGACACGGAATGGTTCACCTAGAGGAGTTGGAAAAACCTGATTCTCTACCAATGATGTAATCTAGGATCCTGAAGAATTAAATGTCATGTAAACCTATTGATGGACACCAGATACCGTGGAATTATATCTAACATTGCTCCACCGCCTTGTGGATTAAACCTTCGTAAGAAAGGCTCAGGGTGTGGCTCCTCAAGTGAACCACCAACCTTGATTTGGGCACCCGGTCAATAATCTAGCACTCACACAAACCGAATAGTTTAGTATGTCGCATCTATATATGGTGATCTCTCGTACTAATATTCACCTCTATTGAAACATTGAATTATAAAAGTAAATGACTAACTTTCATTATGTTCTCTGAAGTTCAATGATCAGCAAATTGCATCTAGAAAACATTGATCAAGCTAAAATATACAGTTAGAAACAATCTAAATATAGTAAGACTTCTAACAAAATGGCAATATTGTGACTTACATTCTAAACACTTGAAGATCTATTCAACTGTTAATCAATATTCAATCTTTAATATGAATAACGATAGGCATACTTATAAATAGACATCATACTTACTGAATAAGTAATTGAATATATTGAAGACATCCATAAAACTCCACGGAAGAGGATCTGAAAATACAAGGAAGCATCTTATCCAATCAGCATTCACTAGAAGTTTTGCCAGAAACATTTAGTAAATGGAAAGCTATACGCTGAGTTTCTGATTGGATGATTATTTATAATACTACTATGTTTAGTAGCGTTACAGAATTTTTCGTAAAACCAGGGCCATCTTAAATGTTATAAAAATCCTAGATTTTCTCTACAGGAACGAATCTTTGGAGTAAAACGTTTTCTTGAATATTTCGCGCCTTTTCCTTCGTGTTCAAGTTGCTGTGTAGACTTAGCTCTGGAGGTGTAGGTTGTAGTGCCGTGCTTCGTTAATCGTTCACCTTGATAAACGTTATAATACAAATCTTAAAGGTGAATAAAATCAGAAGGCAAATAGAAGCCGCAACTACAATTTTATTAACAATAGACGCAGGCCAAAAAGCTATGAGCACATGCGCAAATATCAGCGAGCAGCGAAAATTACACGCATTGGATATGGCGGGTAAGCCAACTCGCATTAATCAAGCGTTAATCAATATTTATAGTCAGATAAGAATAAGTTACAGACAAGTGATGAATAGGTTAAGAAGTGTACACACACCTACGCTCATATAAAAATGGTCAGGGTTAATAAGTGAACAATTTACAATGTCAAACCTTGACTCAAGTTGGATAGGTAAATTGGCTTGTCCAGAAGTTAGGATAAGGGTATATGGGTTTAACATATCAACCGACAGTACAGGTTACTAGGAGAGCTTAGGAATCAAGTCTAGCGTTCAGTTAGAAAACGTACCAGAATATTTAATGGGTTTAATTCTCAGTTTCATTATCAACACTTCAATCTAGATAGATCTTACTGATAAGTTCATAATTGGACAAATTGAGCATTCTGAATTACAATAGTAGTCACAATTTAGAATATATACAAGAAACATGTAGTGAAATTCTAGTATTGATAAGATTATCCACAGAATGTATATCAATCAACAAAAAGATACTAAAAGAATAGGTATTTGTGGAGATTGTAATAATTTTAATAGTTGAATTATCTAAGTTAGACCACCACTGACAACCTGAAAGAACTGAACGGCTATTTTTTCTTAATATGCGACACCTCAGCAACACGCATCCACGATCCCTTATGTGTGATTAGAACCTTTGGTATCGCGCTCTGACACTAAACCTCTAAACCACTGAGTCAGCATCCAACTGTGGTAATGTCTAACGTCGATTGATCCATGATCTTACGGAATCATTCATCCATTGAAAATTACTACATTCTTCATAAACTCACATCCTTAAATGTTTTTATTTACATAAATATGTATGTGTGCATCCTAATATTTGAATTTGTTCAGTTTGGTTGAAACTGTTGATGAAAGTAAATAATACTAAATTGTATTTATACTATCAAATTACATCAGGAGATATAATGTCAAGTTGTATGATTCATTTATCAATAGGTTATTCTTTCTTTCTTTTTTCCATTAAATGATGATAAGATGGTGGTTGGAAGTAGTCAACAGGAATCCTTGGACACAGGTTTTGTACCACTTGGCACTCGTCAGCAAGATGGAACAATAAACATCGTTTTTGTTATATCTAGAGCTTTGGTACTTACTATGCCGCGTACTACTAGACTACTTGAACGATCGAACCCGCAACATCGCAAGAGAGGAGATAGAAGACAAGTACGTAGAAATTTTACTCCTCTAAACAGTGTCAAAATATAGTACAGCAATCTCATGTATTTATAGCTTTTGACTGAGAGTAAATCATCATTTTGGACAGCCAATAGGCACATGGAGGGTACTTCTTATCCATCCAATAGAGAAGCTACACGTCGACATTCTAGAATATTCCTCTAGTGGTGATTGAATGGAATGTCTTCGGCTCTTTCTGAGGCTTCCTAGAGTTTGCCAACGAACCATCCTTACAGTTTTCAACATCTGAAATACCAAAAATAATTAATCAAAATCCAGATCACAGATAATAGATATGAATTTTAAGTCAGTATTAAAACAAGGAAATTCATTGTTGACCGACATTTGCCAATACAAAGCTGTTTATAGTTGCATTGATTTGACTGACATACTGCCTCTATTTACAGGGATAAATTCATAATTAGACGTTAGTTCCACTTGTTAAGAACAATCGAACAATGATCAACAAAATCATATTTGTTTAATCCCTAACGATGAGTAAACATTGTCAAACAAGTTACAACGTAGCTACTTGTTTAAGTGACTGGATGGTACGTTCATTATATTGACATTTCGGGTTGTTTGAAGAAGTCGATCGAAAAAGCTCCATGGCCTGGATTTCGTTGCAGTTATTACTTGTCAGAAATATATATTTGAAATTTTATAACAACTTAAGCTTCTTGTTGGATTCGAATCGTTCTCATTCAGATTCACGTTCACGTGGTTCTTTTGAAAATAACAATATACTTACCTTTATACTTGAGTGCATGTCTAAATGACATCTTACTTACTTATTTAATCCTGTTATTCCCTATGGTGAGGATTCCATGTGAGGGCTTGCCTCGTGATGCAGTTGGCTGCTTTCCTCAATGTGTGTTTTATCCACTTCCAGCCCTTCTTCTTGATTTCTTCATCCGCTGGAATCTGGTTCGTTGTCTCCCACAGTAGGTTGTTTCTAATAATGTCCAGGTTAACGGATCCGAAGTGTTTTGTGTAGATAACCGTTAATAAACACTTGTATCTTCTGGATTATAGATGTAGATAAAACAATTTTAGTGCTATTCGGGACTCGTCATCCGGATATACCTGCATCTCAGAGTTAATGTTCAATCTGGTATTTGAATCCAGTACCGTTCACTTCAAACGCCATTACGATATCCACCTAGCTACTGAGTATATTTTTGCTTAGAATGCTTGTTAGTTAAAGTAATATCGAGGCAATACGCACAGTTTACACATATGTCAACCACAGACTGATCAATTGCAATCCTGAACATCATTAAGAAGGTTCAAGTTAACAATGCCAAGTGCATTCATATCTGGTTTCATGTTTAAGTGATCTTTTGGAAATTATTTTAATTTAGGAGTAGTTTTCGCTGTATACTAACACGGGCTAATGAGTCAATAAGATATAGAGGAATTAAACAACAGTTTTGTCTTAACTGATGGCTCATCACCTACATGCACACATACAATCTCAAAAAGTATTGAGGAACTAACATAGACAGATTTGTATTGATCATTATTATTATTTATTATTTAAACACATAAATATTGGTACATGGGGCCCCAAATAGATATGTGCCACATGAATCTCAGTTGATTTGTGTGAGGGCTGTGATAGTGCCCAGGTGCCCAAACTGAAGCAAGTGGTTTTCTCAGGGGACCACACCTGGAGCCCTTGATCTAAAGATCTGATCCACAAGGCAGTGAAGCATCGGAGGAGATGCGGTCTCATGGTAGCCGGTGACCAAAGATAGGTTCATACGCCATTTGTCCCCTCAGGATACTAGAGCCAGGACATGTGTACCATTGGTTTGGAATGAGGGTTTTCCAACTCCGCTAGGTGGACTCAACGTGCCCCCCAACCCGGTTAAGATGTCGGACATTCGCTTTTCGTCCTCTCAATTTTGTAAACAGCACCCCCGCCATACTAAATAGGAATCTACAACTTTTGACTTCAGCCAGTATTGTTGACAGTCGTTTTATATACCTTCAACCTGTCTTAGAACCAAATCATTCAGTTAGTAATTCATATCCTCATACAATTGATAATATAACTTTTCAATGTTCCTGTGGTATATACTACTTATGTTGACAAATATAAGTAGTGTGTAAAACCGATCAAATATCTAGCATTACAGTGCTGAATTGATAACAATAAAAGCTTCATTCATGACATCATTACAACTCTTGATAAACTAACATCCCTAGTCATCATGACTTCATTGTTTATTATGTATCTATGGTAACATAGAAGAGTAAACTTCTCTATTTATCAAGTAATTCAAGACATATATATGTACTTTGAGGGGAAACAAACAAACAATCAACGGTATGTAAATAAGTGTTTGTTTACCATAGCTGCAATACATTCTTTACCTTTCATTAAATCATCATTGAAGATAGTCAGAACAATTACAACACCACAACAACATAGCAACAACGATCCTTTAAAGAAGCATATAAATATAAGTAGTATCATTAGTAGTTTATCAATATCATTACAACTTATCATACTACTTAATAATGATAATAAATCTATCCATTCTATTCATTGCTGCTATTACATTTGAATCATGTTTAAGTTTAGGTCAAGTTTTCCATATTAACAATGATCAAAAACTTATTTTCAATGAAACTATTATAAATCAATCGGTTACTCTTGTCAACAAAATGCTCAATTCAAATTATTGGTATGCACGAACGAATATTACTAATATGACAATACAAGTAGTATAGTGTTATCATATATAAAAATAATGTTTTGTTTTCTCTCTATTAGATTGTCAATGGTATATTGTTTGAATATAATTTACATCTTAAACGTACAAATTGTACAAAGATGCAAATTACTAAAAAGAATCAACCGAGGAAATGTCAATTGAATCATAAAACTGTAAGTTTTCAATGAAAATGAATGACGAATGAATTTTTGTTTAAATAATTTCAAATTTTAAATTTTAAATAGTTGAAATCATGAGTCAATTGAAGCTAGACTACCATGGATAACCTGGAAGCACTGGACGGTCATTTCATCCTACTATGGGACTCCTCAGCAGTACGCATCCACGATCTCGCCTCGAGAGCATGATTTGAACCCAGGACCTACCAGTCTCGAGCCAGAACACTTAACCGATAGACCACTGAGCCGGTATCCAACGATGTTAATGTGTAATTTCCACCAGTCCATGAAGTATGAGCGACCGTTCACCAATTATCTTCATTGAGCTGTTATCTCACAACAGACGTGGTTGAACTCCACTGGTCACTGCTTTTCACTAGAACTCTAAAATGTGTATCTTGAAGTCAGTCACTAGTGAGCGTATGATTATAATCAGAAGGAGTTTTGCGGAGATTTCAGTATTTTTAATATTTGAAATCATGAGTCAACTAAAGCTACTAGTAAAAATACTGAAATCTCCACAAAACCCCTTCCGATTATATTATTCATTGTTAGGTTGAGATCTTATAAGCACAGCTGTCAAATGACTGGAATGTGCGAAGGTGGGGAGATTCAGCTCTCCCTCTCGATTTGCTCTCACATGGTAACGTGTATACAATCACTTCCAAGGAAGTTGTACTCATTGCCTTCTCATGACGGAGGTGTTGTTTACGAATCTAAAAGGAAGAAAAACGAATGTTTAGCTTGGGTTGATGGTTATGGAGAATGCACCTTAGGGAATTGAAAAACCTTAATTCCGAACAAATGATGCACATGAGATCCTGAAGGAACAAATGGCAGATGAACCAATTATTGGTTACAGGCTACTAAGGGACTACATCTCCTGCCGTTGCGCCATTGCCTTATGGGTCAGACGTTTAGGTCGAAGGCTTAAGTTGCGGCCTCCCTAACAAAACTACCTGTAGACCATCACCTCTGATGATCTATGTCGAGTGATTGGACACCTACTTGAGTTAGACAGGAATTGTGTAACGAACAAGCTAAATTCGTAGTCACACCTTGCGACTAGCACCTTACGTGGATTGCCCCATCGACATATCAAGGGACCATGGATGCTCTAAAGACTGTACAACACAAAGGACGTTATTACAGGAATATATTAGTTAAAGTAGATACAAGCGAAAATAGAACCACTGCCACAAGGGCCAGTCCATGGCGTATGATTAACTGATGCGCGTTGATTGTCCTTGAACTTGACGAGGATGGATGATCCATTCGATGTTTAGTGACTTAACTGCCGGATGATTTGGTTAGGGTTCAGTAACATTTCACTGGTCCTACACACCTACTTCGGTCGGGTAACTCATATCAGTCACCATATGGGTATATTGTTATGTGAGTTGTTTACTAATTAGTTTCATAAAAGTGATTCTATACAAAAAGCTGTGCGTTAATGAAACTCAAATTTAAAAAAGAGAGAACTTTTTTTCTTTAAAAGTAGTATGTTTTTAAAATTGTTCACTTTGAAAAGAGTTTACATCATAGAAGGAATCCAGTTATACAATTATTGAATTCCTCAGATAAACAAAAAGTAGTTTCATTCTATTACAGGACTCCTTGATGGTTCATATAAATGGCTCTTAATAACTGTCTAATCCATGTTTACTTATAGTCTAAATTGATCTATGTGATTCTTACCACCAAAGATTTGAGAATATGTCTTATTATAGTAAAGTTATTCAAATCTCTTTAAAGTCTTTTTGCATCCTGAAAGATAAGATGGATTCATTTGGCATTGTTGATTTAAATCTTCCCATTAATGTTTAGAATTGCAATTGATCAGTCTATTAGTGGCTATCAGGACTCAATAGCTAAGTGGATAACGCGATGACGTTTGAAGCATACAGTACTGGGTTTGAGATGCAGGTACATTCAGCTGATGAGTCTCAAATAACACGAGACACGCGTCTTGGTTCCCCCCTGCTAGCCACTTTCCATCTTTGCTTAGAAAGTAAGATCATTTAGAATCAAAAATTCTACATCCAGAGTAGAGGCATTTAAAGGATTTCTATTAATTATACATCAGTTTATTGGATTTCTTTGGTTAGTATTAATCAAATGAGTAAATGTTATAAACCACAATTGCTTATGTTGACAAAGTTGGTTCACGAAATACTTTGTACACAGATACACTCACATATACCCCTTTGAAGTTTTTGGAGACATAATATGCAAATATTTACACTAAAGAGCTCTTTAAGGCTGAGAATAAAATTCACTGTCGCTCATAATTTAGATCTTGCATCTAGCAACCAACCAAAATGAAAGGGGATTATTATTCACACTATCATAGTTCATAACAGAGGGGTGTGTGTGTATTTTATTCTGGGTTACATGAAAACTGTGAAGTTTTCTAAGACGAAGATCACATTTCATTATGATGTAGACATGTTAATTGTAGTTTAGTCAGTCATGATCAATGAAACATTACAACATACTAGAAAACATACTTCTTATTAGTTCTATAATAGACATTATTGCAAATTATCTACCATGGAGTTATCCGATCCACGTTGTTCTTTGTTGCTGCATAGTCATAAGTCAACTTGACAAATATCATTGATTCTCTAAAGAAGTAACTTATATATAATAACTAATTAACTTTGTATATTAGTTAATAGATGTACATTTTGCACTATTCTACAATATTTTAAATCGATTACTCAGTTATTTTCTGAAAAATTATATCCAAATAACCATAGTAGTGTGGTGTGGGTTACTTATATCCACATAAGTAGTATATAATGATGGTCGGACATTAAATGTCCTTCTGTTATATCTCGAAATTAAATTCTTAGTATGTTGCATAAAACTTGAGCACTTGAACGCTAGAACCCTCCCAAGTCGCAAAATGGGAAGGCAGAAGACTAGTAAGTAGGAATGTTATTCCAACAGTGTCAAATATAGTACAAAAATCTCATGTATTTATAGTTTTGGGCTCAAAGTAAATCATCACTTCGGACAGCCAACAGACACATAGGAGTCCTACTTATTCATCCAATAGGGAAGCTACACGGCGACATTTTAGAATGTTCCTCTGTCGGTGATTGGATGGAATGTCTTCAGCTCTTTCTGGCATTCATGAAGCCTCCTTGAGTTTGCTAACGAGCCATCCTTACAATGTCAGTAGATGATCGATAAGGAAAGAACGGGAATGAAATATATTTGGTGTGAAAATGCATGAACAATAATAATCGGAGACGATGGACTGATATTTTCAGAAGGAACATTCAAGATTGAGATATTTGACTGATAGTTTACAAATTACCTGTTTACTGTATGATAGTCAGATTTTAATTAGATATTCGTGAGATATACCGTAGAATAATAAGGGATATCAGGAGAATAGTTGTTACAATCTATTACGTCATCTATACTGAGAATTATTTACTGTAATAAAGCATACAGTAATCATTCACTACTATTACCATTATTATTATTATTACTAATACTATTATTGTTACTATCATTTACATGTTTATTTAGATCGGTCAAGTGTGCCGAATTCAATTTTTACTTAGTCCTTTGGTTAAACAACATAATCAATTAACAATTAAAAGTTGTAAACAAGATATGAATTCAATGAATAATTATAGGAAACATAATCCATTGTCAGTATTGAGAAAACAAAGATTATTCAAAAAATGTTTTTAAATTTATTCTAAATTATTATTAATACAATAACAGTTTGATGAAAATATTTTAGTGTTTTTATTTATACTACTGATAACGTTGGAAACAAGTAATAAATATCATCAATCGAAAGTAAAATGTCTAGAGGTTGAAGGTTAGGAAAATTTAATAAAAGAGAACGAGAACAAAAAATGATTGGTGTTAGTAGGCGTCCGTACCAGAAAACTCTGCAGACATGAGACGCAATCACATTGAGCTAAGGAACAGGAACGACCATAATTACCAGCTTTGAGACCATAAGTATCTTAGAAATATTAGGAGCCAGAACATCGACTGGGTGCGTTGAAAAGAGCGTGGGTGACCAGGCCGGCTTTCGTGAAGATTGACTGAAGTCGACGTTATCAACATGGCGTTGGTCAGATGCGTGGGCTCAGGATAAAAAAAAATCAGTGAAAAAGAGAAAAGTGCGGCATGCATGTAGTATAGGGATAGAGTCCTATGTTGTATCCGTTGTTGATTGACAGGTTAGTCGAGAGGCGTACGGGTAGGCGTACTCGGCGACCGGAACGTGAGACGGTGCAGATGACGCGTGCTGTTGACTGAGACGTGAGAATCATGTCTTTGATGTATCTAGCGTGGGATCCGAAATACATTTAGAGATCCCGCTAGATTTGATGAGTCTAGTATTAAGTCTCAGCTTATCAAGTATAACACTGTCATCGAAATGTGCTGGCTTGAAACGATCAGTGCTGATTATCTCGACGCGGTTATGTCGATCAACATTGAAGGTCTATTCATGACGTCAAATCACGTGAAAATGTCATTCGTAAGGCTTTTGAAAAGGCTAGCGTACCGTGTTACGTCTAATTATGAGTTTTGCCCGTTCCAACTAGTGAAGTACTGGCCGTCGATATTCGCAAATCACGAACCCAAGTATTCAAGAGAACCAAAACTCCAAATAAGGTACCAAGTTTATTCGCAATTGACAAATAATCGACCAAAGTCGTTCTAACAACAATAACTATAACAATTACAAAACCAACCTTCAATTTTGTAGGTTCCCGTAGCAAAAACTTCCAAATACCAAACCAATGCCAAAAGAAGCCAAAATGTCCGAAAAGAATGATATAAACAAACAAGTCCAAAGGTTAATTAAAACAAACCCATCCAAAAACAATGTAAAATCGATGTACAGTAAAAAGGTTTTAATCAGCCAACTGTCTTCAGTTCTCCCGTAACATATCCAATCAACTCATGTGAAAACATGTGAACAGGTAGATTGCTCTCGAGGGAGAATGACCTGTAGATGTTGTATACGAGTTGACACCGGAGGCAGTGTTCGCATAAATTCAGACAATCATTGTACGTAGTCTCATTTGCAGAAACTGTTACTGCTCCGAGGTATGAAAAATTCCTTAGGCAGACGCAATGTCGTGCCATATACAAGTTCAGCGGCGGAATATTGAATATCTGCATTTAAGCTCGTTCTAATATCTAAGAGGATAGGCGGTAAGGTTTCGTACCAGTTGTTGTTTTCGTGTGCTCGAAGTGCACTTTTCAGTTGGCAATGAAACTGTTCAACTGGACCATTTTTAATAATAATAATATATTTCTGCAAGGGCAGGTATACGCCATTTTTACAGGCATAACCTACAAGTTACAACATATACTCGTTCACTGTTTGCATTCCAAGCATGTTTGTTTAGTAAACATAATCTATAAAAGTTGATAGCAGTTCATTCGTTCGGATACAATGTGTTTTCATCAAAATATTTTCCAAAGGGGCATCGCATGCAGGTTGCACACCAGATACAATCTCGGCAAAATTGTTTTAGGTTTTTGGTGTTTATGCAATGCAAATTTTAAGTTTATAGTTGTTATAAAGTAGACTTGTGGAGAGCCTGGTGCGAATTATGGCCTTGGGGAAGCGCGTTTGTTCCAGATGTCAGAAGTTACATAGCTTCACCCTCAGGGCAACATTCTGAAGAGAGAAAAGAAAAGAAGAAGGAAACCGAAGAGCAGCAAGGTATTCGGATATGAACGGTAACCAATGCTCAACATTTATTAGTAGAACAAATGAACGTATGATAAATTATTAGATTAAATTGATACTAGCTCATGTTGCAATAATGAAGTGTGATTAGTGTCTCCAGAGTAGAGAATGCAGTAATAAACAACAATGATTTGTGATATTTATCAAGGTGGAGTAGGTTCGAATGAAGGAAGGGAGGTCAAGATTAGAGTGAGAAAGACTGTTTATTAGAACAGAAAGTGCATGTAGAGAGTAGAGTGTTAAGTAAAATAGCAACCATATCCTTTACAGTCTGTTTTTTCATCATCCGATGCCTGCCATATAGTTTTCATTTAAAAGTCTGAGTTAGCATGTTATAGGTTTTCTTAGTAGAATAGTCAATCCAGCATAGAATTTAAAAACATCAGTCTGAATGGTAAGTGTAGGAGAACAACCTAGATATCACAGATTGATTGACTTGTTCTCATCCATAAAAAGCCTTATACAAACAAATTGTTCTGCCACACAAACACGCGTGAATTGAAGTAATCGCCCTCACCATCAATGCTTGCTGGTCAGTAACTCCACCCTCCCTCCTTGTTATGTGTGATGTTAGGCTCATTTGGATATATATCATAACTCACACAATGCTCTGTGTTTAACATCCCGTTGGAAAACACTATTTCTATAAGTACTATTTTACAAGCTTATCAGACAGTTACAAACTCTGAACTGTGGGTAAGGCTTCGATGCGATGCTTCAATTGACTATATTGAGAAGTATAGTTTGCCAACCAAAGTATAGGCATTAAGAAGGGTATAATGTAGGATAGTTGCTTACCAAAATGTGCGGAAAAGTGTAGATTCATATTAGTTACAGAAAAGGTAACATATTGAGTGGTGAAATAATGTTAATGGCAAGGCAATATAGTGTACAGAAGAGTAAAAAGCTGATAAAGAATGGTCAAGAAGGAACTCACATTAAAATCGTACTGATGTTCTTTTGTCGTATCCTAACCAGTTGATGGGCAACAGGTTCTATAGATGTACGACCACTGGTAGAGAATAGTCGACTGTGCGATTGGTCCCACAATGTCCATATGAACGTGAACGAAGCGAGCATCGGGAATAGTAAAAGTGCGAATAGGGGCAGCTACGTGCCTGTGCTTTTATGATCGCTGACATTGCAAGCATTGCTTTACCTACATACGGACATCTTTATTCATGGACGTCCAGACGTATCGTGCGGCGATGAGGCGATAACTGCGATACCTGAATGAGATAGTCCATGCAGGGCGCCAAAGAAGAGACGACGATAATCAAAGGTTACGGTGGGTCAGGGAAGACGACTAAAGTTATCAGTTAGGACAGTACCTAAGCTAGTAGCTAGGGGTTCTTCTCGGGACTGAAGGAATGTAGAATGTTGTGTTTCTGTACATGAGGGATCTTTTGCATGCACGTTTATTCTTATTCTGTGTTAACCTATTTATGTAATCCGCGTCTCCTTTATTTCTATATGCTTAATTTCTTCCTTTCCTTCTTCAAAATAAATTCAAAATTCTTGTCAATTACACAGAAACTGATTTATTATTACTATTCCATTACTATTATTTTATTTTATTTTCTCGAACATGGTAAATGTAATGCCAACATTGTTGAAACTTGTGTATTATTGCATTTTTGAAGAAATCCGAAATGATTTCTTCACAACACTAATGTACTCATAAAATGTTTGTGAATAATAATAATAATAGGTAGATTAAGCACTGGTAAAGTAACTGCAATCACTTTGATACGTGACAGAGCACCGTCAACATATTTCGACTCGCCTTTAACGTGACGAAGGTCTGTGGTGTACTGAGAGACATAGTTCAAATGTCTGCACTCCCATGGTGAGTAGAGGTCAGACCTGGTCTGCTGAGCATACGTTGAAGGCTTATGATCGCTGGATATGTTGAAATTGCGGCCCTATACTGTGTGCCGGAAATGTTGATGGCGCAGTAAGCAGCTGGCAGCTCTCGACAAAAAGAGCTATATCTCGTCTCAGTGGCTTGAGCTAGAGCCGTTTCGACCCCTGAAAATGCAGTATATGCGGCATCATTCAATTCCAATTTGCGTGGATTACCGCAAAGTAACTCAGTTTATGATCGTCACTGTTCTGTCGCGTGTGGGATGAAACGTCGGTAGAAGTTAATCAAGCCGAGAAATGCTCTCAGTTCTTTGATTGTGGGCGGTACGGTGTACACTATTATTGCACGTACTTTCTCGTCACAAGGTGACATACCTTCTTGTCCTAATAATATGACCTAAGAATTTTATTCCTGGTGTGCTAAGTTCACGCTTGTCCGGGTTGACTATTAATATTATTATCCGAAAGGCGCTGGAATAGGAGTATTAGGTGCTGATAATTTTCATCTACGTTTGATGATGCGATTGGCAGTTCATCAATATAGACGTGAAGAAAATCTTAGTCTCGTTCTATACTACTGGTAAACCTTTGGAAAGTTTGAGCAGGATTCCGTAATCCGAATGACATTTGTAGGAACTCAAACAGGCCGCAAGGAGTCGTGATAGCGGTTTTGTTGATATCTTCAAGAGCGACTGGGATCTAACGATATGCTCGTACCAGATCAATCTTAGAAAAATAGTGGTGCCCTTGAGTGATGCCGTGGTGTTATGTATGTGTGGGATGGGGTAGCCATAAAATCATGTGACTACGTTTATTGCTCGGTAGTCGCCACATAGTCTCCAACTAACCCCATCCTTTTTGCATATCATGTGGAGAGATGAGGCCCAAGGACTGTGAGAAGGGCAATTATCACCAGTTGCTAGTAGGTTGTCGAACTTATGTATAGGAAAAGCTAATTTGTCCGGTGCTAGTCGATGAGGATACACGTTTAGAGCGAGTTGTGACGGCTTTACGGGAGCGTGACCGGGCTTGGAGGACGTGGGGTTCTGCTACATTGGAACGGCCAAGGAAATTGAGGCGGCATAAATACTGCCAAACCTATCATTTTGAGCCGAAAGGCAAATAGCGTCGAGATCCACATTCGCGAGCGACGTTGAGGCAACCATATGGTTGTCTTGGGTGCTAGCCCGTGCCAAAATCTTATTTGCTATGAGGGTCACCTGGTTAAGTGATGTATCTTCGAGCAGAGCTGTAATTGTTAGTTGTATATATGCTGGAAGAGGTTCGAACCATAATTCCTTAACAATTTCGAAATAAGTTGTCGTTGGTTCTGCAAGAGCTCGCAGGCGCGTGTGGTGGTGGCTTGGTTTAGGTTCACCTGGGCAGGGAAGTGTCAATAATTTTGTCAAGCGTTCCTCCTTCGGTTGTAGGAAATGTCTGAGAATCGCCTCCTTGAGACGATCATAGATGTTAGATACATTGGGGTTGATGACAATTTTACGAACAGCAGCAATGTGATCCCCTGGTCAAGTTTCAAGAGCGTCAGAGTATTTCTGCTGTTGGTTCGTTATGTTGCGGATCTCGAATTGAGACTCCAGTGCCGCGAACCAGACTACTGGACTGTGGGGAATAAAGGATGCAGGTCGGAAATCGGTAACATGTAATTCATAGTCTCTTATATTATTACTACTCTCATCGTTATCCGTCATTTCAAGTTGTCGCCAGAATATTATAAATTGACAGGTATTAATATGAAAATGTACAACAAACATGGATAGGTGAGTATTAGACTCACCATGATAATCTTCTTTGGGAGGTTTTCCGGTTTTTGAAACGTGTTTGCAGTTTTAACTCACCTTATGTTTTTTCGTGGATTCGCGGTTGACTATGATAACCACCACAGGAAAACGTCGTGCCAGTTACTAGGTTAGGTCCTTCCGTAGTTCGAATAGCAGACGACAATCGGTTTCAGTAAGAGGTATATGTTGGCGATCTCGTGGTATCAAAGTAATACATAGATTGTGCCAAGGTTTACAAGCGAGAATACTGAGTGTACGGGAGTTCGTGAAATGTCACAGAACAATGGAAGTGTCTTTGTTGCACACTTAAACAAACAGGTACGGAAAATCAACCACTGGTATTGTGGATAATAATAATTGTTTCCATTATACCAATCATGTTCCCTTCACAAAAGTAGGTCCATGTTAGTTCAGATATAAGGTAAACAATTTGACTGGTAGATTATGGTGTCACTGATTGCTCTATTATTTTATCTGTTGGATCAGAAGCGAGAGCAAAGAAATCAGTCGATTTATACAACCTTGGGACAAACATTTTAGATAATGGTTTAAAAAGACCTGGAAAATTTTTCCTTCCGAAAGCGCCTACTATCTGTGAAATGAAATCTTGGATAATCGTGGTTTTTCCGGTGATTCATAAAAAATAAATTTGAATAGCAACTGAGAGAAAAGTAGATACATACATAGGCTTGTTTGACACATTCAATAAAAGAAGTTAATTTCTTCTAGTAAAGAATGATTTTTACAAAAACCTAAATCTTTCGTACATAAGAGCTCTTCCTTAGCTGATTTTGTGAAAAATATTTTGATGTATAGTAGAGGTAGTAGCGCATAATTGGACCTTTGCAAGGCCTTTGGATAACCTTTGTCAAGGATAAACGGTCAAAAAGCTGGCGGATTGGCGGCTGGTTTTTATGTATAATGCATAGACCGCATAGTCATCTGTCTGACTCTTCATACATTCGCCTTGCTCGGTCACTAAAATCATGCAAAAGTTATGATACTGTACGAAGCAGTTAATAATAATTATTAATGCTTATAGGTCAAGCGTTTGCTCGAGTTTTGCCCTACGTGTGAACCTAATGGAGGATATCTTCTGGACGGCCAAGCCCAATGTTCTATTATAAGTCTCGGAGTATTCCTGGTGGAGTCAAACTTGAGGGTTTGGATTGTGATTTTTGCTTATTTATCCCTTAGTTTGTTGACAAGTTACTACCCGTTTTGCTCAATGTGTTACGAAAATTGCACAAAAGCTACTTAACAGATAATATTGTCAGCTCTGACTTTCAAAGTAAAAATAATGCATAATAAATAGCTTTTGTTCTAGAACTTCCACAAGCTGAATGCTTTAGTTTCGCTCTTTCTAGTCTACTGACTCAAATCGCTCTCTTAGATACAAATCGTTCAGAAACAGTAAGTCTAAATAAGCATCTATTTTAATCTTCGTATATGTATTTTCATAAAATTGGAGTGTTGCAAGAACTGTCATTTTGAGTCTTATGACTCATTTAGTACTTTTGAAACATGTGTTTATTAGTCTGTAATATTATTCAGATTGCTGCCTCTAATACATTCTTAGTTTAAAGCGAGTCATATCGTTGTTCGAGTGTGACTAACACTATCACTTTATCTTACCTGCGATCAACTGTCGATTTAACATGTAATAGGCCTATCGAGTACCCGTCAAGTATATTTTTAATCTACTCATCATTTCTTCAATTTCTTGGTACTAAGATGTTCATAGGTCTGCATATTTTATTTTTATTTAAACACATAAATATTGGTACAAGGAAGCACCAGATACACATGCGCCATACAAATCTCATTCGATTTGCTTGAGGGCTGTGATACTGCCCAGGTGCCCGAACTGAAGCAGGTGGTTTTCTTTGGGGCCCACACCTGGAGCCTTTGACCAAAAGATCTGATCCACAAGCAGTGGAGCATAGGTCTGTATATGGTCTGTATATATTCCTACAATACAGTCGATTTGTTGATTATAATTCATCTAGTGATGTGACAAGTTTTCACAAAGAAGTTAACCCTCCCATTACAATTACGGTGAATGCATGGTTTCCATTTGCAATATCAAACCCTGTGCAAGGTAACCATGGTGATAAAAAATACTTCATATTCATGTTTTGGCTTCAAAATACTTACTATGCGGCCACATTGGTTTGAGTTATAGGGACTGATAACCTAATATCTAAACAGTAATGTTATAATTTCTTTCACTAGCATATATAATAAAGGTTTTGCAGTGCTATACTCAATTAGATATCATTTAACTACTTAGCGCTTTGCTGACTAGTATTGGGGATGGTTGGAAGAAAGTTATGGGCGGCCAAACCAAAGCGTGGCATCAGAGCTTGAAGTCACTAACTTCTAGTTTAAGCCATGTTGGTAGATGTTGACTACTTGGTTGGGGTCCGCGTGACTTTCTCAACCAATGGTTAGAGACTCTAGGTAACATGGCTCAGAATCGATCACAATGGTGGAGGTGTATACACTTTATCTTCCCTTAAAACTTAAGATTAAAATTGCTTAATATCTGTCTTCCTTCCAATACTATATCCTTATATACAACTTTTCTTTTATATATTACCACCACTAAACTAACTACTTCTATGAATTCTGTTTGAGTTCTGCGCTAACGAGGTGTGGCAACTTGGATCGAAGTATATATGTGCCTGGTCCTACGTTGTAGCTGACTGACTGTATAAAGATATGGGAGTCTGAATCCCGGGTCAAGCGGATTCTATTTCTTCACTAACATATCTATCGAAAACCTTTCCACTTATTTGTCTGTCTTATAACCATGTAGCCGCATTTTTGATTTGTCGACTTAAACCCAAAGCAGCCGTAGTCTTATCCATAGATTTATATGTTCGAAAGTTTTTAATTGTAACTCCATTCGCGACTTTATCAGTGATACTATCTGATTTGTTGTTTAAAATCTATTTCGTCATACATTCTGTCTTCAATAGATCATTTCTGGTATTTTGGATTCTGCAAGTAATATCATTGATCAAATAAATGAGTTGTTACAGCAGCCCTTAGATCGTTTCGCTGCTGTTTCAGCATTTCTTCGGCAGCCAAGGGCTCGAAATACTTCACCTGACGCTGTAAAAGTTCAAGGTCAACAGTTAGCAGCTGAACGACTATGTACGTTCCTTGCTCCTACTCTTATTGGCCTTTTGAGGGGAGCTGCTCGTGGTGTTGGACATGTGACTTTCACGGATTCTCACGAACAAATTTCATCTGCAGTGATATCTCAGCTCTACCGGTCCACAAAATCTGCTAACTATGCAGACAAAATTGGATCGCGAACTTATGACAGTTGTCCTCATAAGCTAACAGAAGCCACCTACGAATTCACGCTCAGTGTTTATCCTTCTTTTTGTTGCATAATACCTCATTCCCTCTCTCATTCACTCCTAATGGGTACTGGTGATAGGTGTATAGACAAAACAACTTCAGGTAAGAGAATTTATTTTAAATTAATCTATTGTATTGTTACTTTGTTTGTTTTTCTGTAAAATCAGATATACAACTACTAGGGATTACATATGTCGTTTAAAAGTTGTCCTTGACAAAATTAATCATGAATTGATCACTTCCATGAAATGAAACAAAAGTTTTAAATTCTGAGATCTTACTTTTCTTTCAGACGAATATTTAACGGAAACTGTTTTGATGTACATGACTTGAGAAATACGAAATTATTAGTTTCTCGCAATGCTTTATCATTGGGATCTGCAAATAAAGATGCACCTCACTCTTAATTCTAGGTTGAATCATATTTCCTCCTGGGTCTAATAATTTTCTTAAGGCCCTTTTCATTAAAATTAAAATGCCCTGGTACGGCAGATGGTGGGGAAAGTCTGCTCTCCCTCTCGAATCGCTCTCACACGGCCACGCGTATACAGCCACTGCTAGGGAAGTTCTACTCACTGTCTTTTCGCGACAGGCATGGGTCGTTTACGGAATTAACAGGATGAGAAATGAATGTCCAGCGCTTCAACTGGCCCAGTACATATGGAGGATCCACTTACAGCAGTTACAAAACCCTGACTCCAAAACAATGGTACACATGGTCTCCAATATCCTGATGGATCGAATGACGTAATAACCTATTGTTGGTCATCAGCTACCATGAGACTGCAACTCCCAGCACTACAAAATTGCCATATGGAATAGACCTCTAAGTGAAGGGTTCGAGTTGTGACTTCTCAAGAAAACCACCTGCTTCGGTTTCGGCGTCTAGGTGGTATTTCAGCCCTCACATAAATTGAATGACGAAGTGTGGCGCATATCTATTTGGTACCTCCTTGTGCCAATGTTTATGTGTTTAAACAAATAAATAAAATTTTTCATTTGTAGACTAGCATTGATTACCTCTTCTATTTTTTTAGGTGTCAGTAGTTACTCTCGAAATCCCTACAAAAGTCTAAAAATCATCAAAACACTCAGATAACTTGAGTTTTTTCTCAATAAGTTCGTGAATCTGGCTCACCCATTTGTCTTATTTTATCATACTGGATATAAATCTGCAAGATTATTCGGTTTATTTTTAAATTCTGTTGAGCTCACGTATTTTTTTGTAAACATGACTTATTTTTGTTTCTTGTATCTTTATTTCAATCTCCATCTTCTTACTTGTTCAGGTTTCAATTTTATGTTTTGAGATGAACTGGATTCTATAAACATCTAATCTTTCAACCATAACGTACATCTTTGTTATGACCTTATATATGCAGTGGTAATAATGTTAGATATGCCAAGAATTAACTTGTATCTTGCTAATGCTCCCGATACTCTGTTGCTCGATATAGTTTTTTAACTGCAATGTATGATTTCGATTACCACCGACTGACTTTGGGGAGTTTACTATCCTAATAAATTGGCTGAATAACTTCCTAGATAGAAGTTGACTGGTTACGAATGATTTTCTTGGAAAGGCCCTAATGAAAGATGAGAATAAAGACGGTTGTACCAACCTCCATATCTAATGATTCCATCTAGCTCAAATATGTGCATTATTGAACGCATGTTTAACTAGACAGCAACGTACAATGATTAAGGAGTTACAATGTTTTGCAAAATAAGACACTTAGAATATAAAGTTGGGATAGTAGACTCATGATAAAATTGCCATAATTTAGGAACGGAAAAGGATGTAACAACAGTCTATTAATCAAACTTGCAACTAGGGATATATGAATGTAACATGAGCTAACTGTCTGTAATTACAGATTAGGAGTGAAGCGTACTAATATCCTTGAAAATAGCTTTCATACTTTGTCATCCCTCTTTATTCGTCTCACGACGATAATGCTGTATATATTGTTCATTTTAAAATGATCTTACTATTCTCAATAGATAAATTATCAGATATTGAGGCATGTGATTTATCAAGTGATTATAACTGGAGTTGTTCATGGTTCAGTCCTAATGGAAGTGAATACTTACTTGGTCAGGTTGCATCTGTATACGCATCTCATCTTCCACATCGTGCTGTAATGAGTGAAGATCATGTGGCTTGTGATGTCGTAACATTCTCAGAGTATCTAACATCTTCTAGTCGTTCAAGCAATTTGGCTGTCACAATATTTACACCAAGTCAATTAAGGTCTCTTTTAAAAATGGTGAGTTTCATACTTAGTTAATCATTACAAAGGTTTTATATTTTTCTCTCACCATCTTTTCTCTTTCGCTTATCAGCCAATATTTCGATGTTGTATATCCAATTTTGAACTCGTTGAATCACACATCACTCAACAACTGGGTTCATTTGCGTAAAACGCTTTGTTATGAGTTAAGCATCACTTTTGTTTCATAGCTAGTAATATAAGTCAGTCAGTCAGAACGTAGAACTTCGTACGTACGTACGTGTCAATTATCTTGTAGTGTTGGGCTTTTCTGAAAGAGAATCTTAGTGTTTCAATTACGAGTTATATAAGCACAGTAGAAGTAGACGATAAACAACCATTTAATTTCAACTGCACTTAATCTACCCGCGCAGTTAAGAAAGGCGATACTGCCCCGGGGCCCAAACAGAAGCAGGTGGTTTCCTTAGGGGTTACAACCGGAGCTTTTGACCTAAAGATCTGCTCCACAAGGCAGTGGAGCATCGTAAGGAGTTGCAGTCCCGTGGTAGCCGGTGACCAACGACTAATCCATACTCCGTTTGTTCCCTGAGAATACTGGAGACTATGTGCACCATTGGTTTGGAATCAGGGTTTTCCAACTCCCCTAAATGGACTCATTGTGTCCACCAAGACGGTTAAAGCATCGGAAATTCGCTTTTCGCCCTCTCAATTTTGTAAAGAACACCCGTGGTACGAGAAGGCAGTGAGTAGGACTTCCCTGGTAGAGGCTATATATTCGCATGGCCATATGAGAGCATTTCGAAAGGGAGAGCAGACTCTCCCCACTCTCGGCCGTACCAGGGCATTTGGGGGATGTTAAAATGAAGTAATTAATGTTGAATTGTTTTTTTATGCCTCTCCATAGGCTTATCAACTAATGAATGAGCGATTTTCCAAACGTTTGGACTCATTAGCATTTAATTTTTGGCCGGTGAGTTTATTTTTAAAAAAACGTAGTATATTCTGTCATTTGTTATTGTATTAAACTATTTTATTATATTCACCTATTATTGCTTATCCGAATCTTCCTATTGATGTTTTAGGACTGCAACTGGTCAGTCTCTAATTGGCATATGTGCATACTGTGCGTATTGCATCGATATAGCCTAAATTCACAAGCATAGTAAACAAATATGGAGTCCCAAATAGGATGAAACGCGCGTCAAACTGGATTCCACTGATAGCCACTATCCATCTTTGCTTACCATGCTTGTGAATTTAGGCTATTTCGAGGCAATACCCACAGTATGCACATTTGCCAATTAGAGACTGACCAGTTGCAGTCCTAAAACATCAATGGGAAGATTCAAACAAACAATACCAAGTGAATTCAAACTTCACCTCATTGCACAAGCAAGTGGCTTTCAGGACTCAGTGACCGAGTAGATAACGCGATGGCGTTTGAAGCAAAAGGTACTGGGTTCGAGTTCTTTCCAGAATGAACATCAACTTTGAGATGCAGGTACATCCAGCTGACGAGTTTGAAATAGGACGAAACGCGCGTCAAACTTGATTGCACCGTTAGCCACTATCCATCGTTGCTTATTGTATTATACTATAGTTAATAATTATTCATAACCTCCTTCTACATGTTTTTTCTTTTCTTTAATTTTACTCTGGTTTTCAGTATCGACCTAAAACTGGTCGTTATCCTTATCGATCATTTGTTCATTGTTTAAGATTATGCTGTCTTTTGTTAATACGGGATGTTTTCTATAATCCTAAACAAGGTAAGTCGTTCATTTGTGTAGTAGTTTATACCTTCATATTTATTCTTAGCTGATTACCCTGATATTATTAATTTGTCATAAGATTTTCATTTAGATTGAATAGTGATCATCGGTAGAATCCATGAAGTGCGTTTTATGCTGTTAGGGCCTCTTCAGTTAGATATAACTGTATCCCAATATTTATATCCACATTGGAGCACAACAGCTTAGTGGATACTGTGTTGGATGTTTGACGCTCAAGGTAGTGAGTTCGAGTTTTTATGTAGTAGTTCACTTCGTGTGTTTATTGTGTAGAGAATGGAATAGAGATTCGCATCACTTAGTACCTGAATTAAGATAAGCCACTAAGATCCAGATATCGAATTCGAGTTGCTGATTGTTTATACACAATTCTATTTATTTATTTATTTGAACACATAAATATTGGTACAAGGAGGCACCAAATAGATACACGCCACACTCTGTCGATTTATATGTGGGCTTGAATAACACTCAGACACCAAAACCGAAGCAGGTGGTTTTCTTGAGAAGTCACAACTCGAACCCTTCACTTAGAGGTCTATTCCATATGGCAATTTTGTAGTGCTGGGAGATGCAGTCCCATGGTAGCTGATGACCAACAATAGGTTATTACGTCATTCGATTCATCAGGATATTGGAGACCATGTGTACCATTGTTTTGGAGTCAGGGTTTTGTAACTGCTGTAAGTGGATCCTCCATATGTACTGGGCCAGTTGAAGCGCTGAACATTCACTTTTTGTCCTGTTAATTTCGTAAACGACCCATGCCTGTCGCGAAAAGACAGTGAGTAGAACTCCCCTAGCAGTGGTTGTATGCTTTTTTGTTGCCTAATTCCGTCCATAACTAATAATCTTAGTTTTTGCTTAGTTTCTGCGTTATCAATGGATAGACTATGTTTATCTCTTTGACCGCATTATATGTTTTGCTAAACAACTATCAGTTTTGATCATTTTTAATTTCTTCTTAGAAATCAGTGATAAATTGTCATCAACTGTACATAATTTCATGCTTGAAGTCTACGCAACATGTTTAACTGATGTGGCATATTTATCCGCAGAAGCAGCTGGTTTTCGTCCAATATCACCAGAAGGTGAAAATAAACCAAAGTCTTCATCAGATGAAACTTCACTACCCACAAGTAATGTTCGACCTCATTTTTCTAATCCTGATGATGATGATGATGATGATAATGCTGCTGACGATAGTAGAGTTAATGGAACAGATAGTGAAAAACCAAAAGTGTTTGATTCTAGGAATAATGTAAAATCGTCTAAAGAAAATGGTGCATTTAAAGAAACTTTGTCAAATAAACTATACAATGGATATTCCAACAATAATAAACAACCACTTGGTGAAATCCATAACTTTGATGAGAATGATGAAAATGTGGTAAGTTCCTAGTTCATTTTGTAAGTTTACCTTTCTTATATCGTCACTGTTTCTTAATTTACCATGTAGTCTGTTTACTGCCTATACTCTTACTACTTCTAACACTATGGAATTTGAATCGACAACTGCATCTCTGTGCTAATGTGGTATGGCAACTCAAACTGATGTACATATGTACGAAGTTTTACGTTGTAACTGACTGACTGAGTCTGTTAGTAAGGTGAATAAGAGATAACTAGAAATCAGTGGGACCATAACTTATCTATTTCTCTAATTATCTAGTTTTCGAATGGATTACTATTCTATATTATATTATCTTGTTAAGCGTATGAACTAGTGATTTCTAAATCCAGCTTGTTTGATAAGTCTATTCAGGAGTTTAGTGTTATTTATTGGAAGTACCTTTTACAAATGGTTCGATTTCGATGCAGAATAAATGGATAATAGCTAGCAGTCAGATCTAGGTTGCGCGTCTCGCCCTGTTTTTGACTCATCAGCTGAATGTTTGTGAATTTCAGAGTTTGTGCCCACCCCAGGACTGGAACCGGCTGCTTCAAATACCATCGCACCATCCACCTAGCCACTGAGTCCAGATAATCACCTACTTATGCAACGGGTATGATATCTAATTCAATTTGAAATGGTTTAGATTATCCCTTTGTTATTTTTGATTGAAGTTCGATTAGTTTTGGTTGGCATATGAGATTGATTATCAAGTCTGAGATGTAGGCACATTCAGCTGACAAGTTCCAAATAAGATGAAACGCGCGTCCTAGATTCTACTCTTAATCATCAACCAGCTCTGATTAGAATTAATAAATGATGTTGAATCTTGTCACAATCCATCTATTCTATATGAACTTGTGTTATAATGGGTATGTCGAGGTAACCCCCGCAAGATGCCCATATGTTAACCATAAACAGTTAATGGTGCTTCAGTCTATGGATCTTTCAGTTTCAAAGTTAACTCCCAATCTATTGAGTAATCATTACTGATTGTTTATAAATACTACACACTTCAAACTAATATGATGATATAAATCTTCCACTAAAGAAAGGTCCATGTACTCAGCTTTAAACGTCACACTTTATGTCAACTCTAGTGAAACCACTTGATTACCCAACTGAAGTAAACTGAAAGTATTCCAAACTTGCAACCTACTATTTGAAAACCGAATTTTTTAATCATCAAATTGCTGAAACGATCAAGAATAAGTGTGTGTACTATGCTTTGGGGAGAGTCCTCTCTCTCTCTCGAAATGATCTCACATGGCCAGCGAATATATAGCCTCTGACAGGGAAGTCCTACTCACTGCCTTCTCACAGTGGCGAGGGTGTTGTTCACAAAAGTGAGAGGACGAAAAGCGAATGTCCGGCGCTTTAACCGGGTTGGTGGACATGGATAAGTCCACCTAGGGGAGTTGGAAAACCCTGATTCCATACCAATGGTGCACATGGGCTGGCTCCAGGATCCTGAGGGAACAAATGGCTTATAAATCAATCGTTGGTCACCGGCTACCATGGGACTGCATCTCCTTACGTTGCTCCACTGCCTTGTGGACTAGACCTTCAGGTCAAAGGCTCCGGGTGTGGCCCCTTAAGAAAACCACCTGCTTCAGTTTGGGCTTCTGAGCAGTATCACAGCCCTCACATAAATCAAATGAGATTTGCATGGCGCATATGTATTTGGTGCTTCCTTGTACTAATATTTATGTGTTTAAATAAATAAATAAATAAAATTAGATTATATTTGTTGAATAAGATCTCAATTTACTCAGTACAGCTAACGTAATTCGTAGTTAAGGATTTAATGAAAACTTCGTGTGAATACTACTAATTATGAACTGGAGTAATTAGTTTTCTCCATTTGTTTTTGAAACGACTTTCGATTTATCTTACAATATTGATGGGAATCTTGTTTTCCTATGTCGTACAATGAACGATTCTATTGCATATCCATTTAATTTGCCGTATGCTAGGTGGTATCAAGCTAACAACTCATCTATCACATATCAAATTAACTCATGTCAGGAAGATGTAACTTGCCTGACTAGCACGTACAGTAACCAATAATTGTGTAAATACAAAGGGTAGGAAAATATATCTGTCTGTCTGGAATAACACTGTCTACATTCGCCTGCGCGTATTCTGTTTTCTTTTTACAGATTATCATTAAGTCGAAGTCCCCTCGATCAGTGATATCTTCAACTAATACCATACCGACAGAATCAAAAGTTATTTATGAAAAATCAGCAAATATTGGATCAAATCTAATTAACACTAATATTGTTAGTGTGAATCGTGATAATGGCCCACCATCATCTTCAGCACCATCGGTTCCATCTTCTGTGAAGCCAAAGAAAAGTGTATCACAAAATACCAATATTAACAATACCAATGTAACAACTACGACAACATCATCCGACAGTCGAGTTGATAATTCAACGAATGCATTATTTGCATTCGATTTGGTCACAGCATCAACAGCTGTCTGTATACAGATTTTAACTAAATCAATCAAAGATATGGCAGGTATGTAAATTAATATTAACAGTGATTAGTTTGAGGAGTTGGTGGAGATTGAAGGTATTTATAATTTACGTTGAAAATTGACCTTAGACAACTGCTAACAACCGAGAAAGCATCGAATAGCTGTCTTGTCCTAGTATGAGGCTCTGAAACAGTACCTATCCACGGCTGACCGTGGATAGCACTCATACCTTTCAGGTCTAGTGATGAGCTCTTAACCTTCTCGATCACTGAATTGGTATTTAATGGTTTTAATTTCTGCCCACCATCAATTTCTGATGTCGATCCAGTGGTGTCAAAGCTAATGTTGTAGTCGTTGAATTCTATCGTTAGAGAGAATCCACTAATCAGAATGTAAATTATGATCTCTACGCGGAGTACACTTTTTCTGCAAGCTAACAACGTCATAGTTTTCGACCAACTTGGCGCTTCGACTGACAACGAACAATCTATCGTACTACTACTATCTTAAACATCCAAAGTTTTTTCAAATTATTCACACAGATGTAAGCTAGATCATATAATGATACAAATGTTTCTTGCTGTTGTATCGGTTCGTTAAATGATTGTAGTATTTCAGATGACTGACACTTTTCCAAATTTAATTTCATATATCTGATACGGTGTTCCAGCCAGATTGATTGATAAAGCTGTTTCTGGGGGGGGGCCATAGACCCTTCTGGAATGGATTCCATGTGGGAAATCGCTGCCTTTTAGGTCTTTTCGTGTATGTAGGTATCGTAACATAAAAGGCGAGTGAAGGATTTTTGAAGGTTTCACTTACCCTAGATAGGTATAGTCTACATGCATACTAGATAACACACAGACTTCCATCTGAGTATTCCTTGGTATCCATACAGATATACCTACCCTGTGAGCAAAATACGTTACATGAACACCAGTAACACACAGGTTCTATTATATAGCATACATATAGGTATATCCACCCACTTGGGAGGGTAAATGTACACCGCTCCCTTTCAAACAGATATATCCGGATTATTATGATCAATTTTTAAACTCATCCAGTTGTTTAATTTAAAGTGGAATAGATGCGTTGTGACTAGCAGTAAAATGCAGAATAATCATCTTGTCTTATTTGAGACTCGTCAGTTGGATATACTTTCACGTCCTAGTGTTGATGCTTACACTAAAACTTGAATATATCAGGTATTGCGCTTTAAATGCAAACAATTCAAGGGACGATAAAGAGTGTATACACCTACGCCATTATGATCGATTCTGAGCCATGTCACCCAAAGTCTACAGTCTTGTCACCTATAGTCTCCAGTTAGCTGTGTTCAACGGTTAAGGAGTTATTAATATTGAAGACTAAGATTCAACACGTTTACTAATTGTAATCGGTTACTTAGTGTATAACTCTATTAAGTTAAAATATAGTAAGTCCGAATATTAAAAAAAGTGTTTTTAATTGTCTTTTTATATCATTATAGTATTGTGTAGATTATTGAGTTTTTGATTGAGATAATGAATCGATCAATGTTAGACCGCCATTAAACCAATAATTGGAAACTCTAGTGGACATGACTTGGGATCGATCACAATGGCGCAGGTGTATATACACTCTATATCTTCCTTTAAACCTTGAGATTAAAATTGCTTCATATCTGTCTTTCTTCCTATACTATATCCTTATATACAACCTATCTTTTATATATTACCGCCATTAAATTAAATACTTCTATGAATCCGATGTTCATCTTGTTGTGCTAACGAGGTATGGCAACTTGGATTGAAGTATATATGTGCCTGGTCCTACATTGTAGCTGACTGACTGAGACCACTACCATTTGTAAGCACTAAACAGTCGTTTCATTGTAGTTCGGAACTCATCAGCCATACGCATCCACGATCCCGCACCTATGTTATTTTATTCATATTTAAATTATTATACCACCATCATGACTATTAATTGATTCTCATCATTTTGTTGGTTTTTTTTCCAAATTTTACACAGATTCTGAAAGTTTTTTAATTCGTTTATTGGATCGTATTACAAAAGGGATTGATTTAAAATTTATTATTCAATCAGATCGTGTACTTGATTCAACATTTGTACCAACATTAAAAAGTTCCGGTACTACTAATAATACTACTAATATCACTAATCCTACTATACCATCATTATGGGGTGTACAAAATTTACGTGGACATTTTACAATACCCCAACGTCATATATCAACCACAACCACTATAACAACAACCAATGCATTACATAATGGAGGTTATTTAACTAATTATAACATGACAACACCATCGATTCATTCTACTCCTACTATGATAAATACTATATTGAATCATTATAAAATAAAACAAAAACCACGTTTTGCACATTTAGTATGTAGTATTGGTTTATTAGTTGTTGTATTAGATAGTGTTGGTCAATTAACTCAACGTTTTCCACATTTAGGTAAAGCTAGTTTAGATGCATTAATTGATTTTTTATTGGATCCAAGTCCTGTATTAAGTCGATTAAATAGACAAATTGATAGATTACAACATTCAAAATCTGGTATATTGATGTTGATTGAAACAGTGAAGGTTAGTTGTTAATCTTTTAAAAAGCCTTTTTGTTTATTTAAACATATAAATATTGATACAAAGGGGCACCAGATATATATGCGCCACACAAATCTCATTTGATTTGTGTGAGAGCTATAATACTGCCCAGGTGCCCAAACTGAAGCAGGTGGTTTTCTTAGGCAGGGCTAGATCCGGAGCCTTTGACCTAAAGGTTTAATCCACAAGGCAGTGGAGCATCATGAGGAGATGCAGTCCCATGGTAGCCGGTGACCAACGATTGGTTCGTATGCCACGTGTTCCTTCAGGATACTGGAGCCAGCCCATGTGCATCATTGGTTTGGGATCCGGGTTTTCGAACTCTCCTAAATGGACTCTCCATGTCCACCAACCCGGTTAAAGCACCAGACATTCACTTTTTGTCCTCTCAATTTCGTAGTCAACGCCCCCACCACTGTGAGAAGGCAGTATGACTTCCGTGGCAGAGGCTATATAGGCGTGGCCATATGGGAGCGGTTCGATAGGGAGAGCGAAATCTCCCCACAAAAATGTTTTCATCTTTTTTTATCTAAAAAAATCAAATGAATGTTCTTTTTAAAGTCATGAGAGTGTCGCATCCTAGTTTCTCAAAATGAGAAAGCACACTTGTTTTTTAAAGTATCTTTGAGTGACTGTGGATTAGGTAAATGTTCGTAGCTATATGAAAGCATTTGTAAAGGGATAGAGGGCTTCTACCCAAATCGGACTGTATCAGAGCATTCCGAAGCCATATAATAATATGAATACAACAAAATGAAATTATCAAGTCAAATGCCAAAGTAGTAAAAAGCAGTAATAGTATTAGTCAATAGTAGTAAAGATTAAAGATAGACAATATAATTCGAGGAGAAAGAATAAATTTTAAAATAACTGTCAGTATTTTAAAATGAAAAGTGATTGCATTCGCATCGTTGTAACCGATTCTAAGCCATGTCATTCAATGGCTCCAATTATTGATTATGATAAACTTGCGGACTACAACCAGATTGTCTGTATTCACCGACATTGCTTAGTTCAGATGTTACTGGCTCGATGAACTCTAAGTTTTGTCAACCGTAGATTTCTTCCATTTTCTTTCTACACCTAAAGGCTTTGGGCGTCGAGGTAGGCAGTACTCCAAGATATGTTCTACTAGGATGAAACTCTAATCTACTGAGCTCAGTAGTTAAACATTAAGCTACAAATGGTCCTTAATTTTGTTTAATACTTTCTTTATCAATGTTCACTTTTCACTGCAAAACTACTTTACATCAATTCATATAATCCATCATTTTGTCACAATCATACAATATTAAACCTTCATGACAGAAATACAGATTACTTACGAGCTATTTAAACCTCCCAGTTTTAATTCTTAAAAGGTTTATTTTACTTATTAGATATATCATAGTTGATCACAAGGCTATTTACTGTTTACTGATACCTAAAAGTTGTTTAAACGTAAAACAGTTTACTCTTAACACCGTTAGATGTCCGTTCAGTAGTCTATCGGTTAAGTGCTCACGCGCGAGACTGATAAGTCCTGGGTTTGAATCTCGCGAGGCGAGATCGTGGATGTGCACTGCTAAGGAGTTCCACAATAATATGAAATGGCCATCCATTGCTTCCAGGTTTTCCATGTTGGTCTAGCTTCAATTGACTCATGATCTCAACTATATAATGAGAATTGTAAATCCACTCAATAATTCATGCTCATCATTGATTTCTGTTTTGTGTATGTGTGTGATTATTTTATGCAAATGCAAACGGTTAAATAATCATCAACCTTTGAACTTGAACTGCATTACTGACACAATCTAAAACTAACGTGACCACGTACACATTCATGTAACAGTGTTCAAATTATGGTCGGATTTAACAGATTAGGAAATGTTTTTTATATTTTTAAGTTATATGATCACATATACATCAAAGTTAATTTAATGGAGGTAATATATAAAAGAAAGGTTGTATATAAGGATATAGTATTGGAAGAAAGACAGATATGAAGCAATTTTAATCTCAAAATTTAAGGGAAGATAAATAGTGTATACACCTATGCCATTCTGATCGATTCTGAGTCTCCAACCATTGGTTACAATAGTCACGCGGACCCCAACCAAGTAATCTGCATCTACCAACATGGCTCAGACTAGAAGTTAGTGACTTCAAGCATTGATGCCATGTTTTGGTTTGGCCGCCCCTAACTGTCTTCCAACCATCCTCAACACTGGTCAGCACAGCGCGTCGTGGTAATCGGTGTTCAGGCATACGTAACACGTGGCCCAACCAACTCAGTCGATGAAAATTCATGACCTCATCAACTGATTTATCATCATTCCCTAATACCCTGTGTCTAACCTCACTATTTATTTGTTTATTTATTTAAACACATAAATATTGGTACAAGGAAGCACCAGATAAATATGCGCCACACAAATCTCATTCGATTTGTGTGAGGGCTGTGATACTGTCCAGGTGCGCAAACTGAAGCAGGTGGTTTTCTTAAGGGGCCACACCCGGAGCCTTTGACCTGAAGGTCTAGTCCACAAGGCAGTGGAGCAACGTAAGGAGATGCAGTCCCATGGTAGCCGGTGACCAACGATTGATTTATAAGCCATTTGTTCCCTCAGGATCCTGGAGCCAGCCCATGTGCACCATTGGTATGGAATCAGGGTTTTCCAACTCCCCTAGGTGGACTTATCCATGTCCACCAACCCGGTTAAAGCGCCGGACATTCGCTTTTCGTCCTCTCACTTTTGTGAACAACACCCTCGCCACTGTGAGAAGGCAGTGAGTAGGACTTCCCTGTCAGAGGCTATATATTCGCGTGGCCATACGAGAGCGTTTGTAGAGGGAGAGGTGACTCTCCCCATTCTCGGCCGTATCAGGGCATTTTGGGGCAATCTGACTATTACTTACCCGGTGATCCCAACAGATGCACAACTACCCACTATTCCCAGACAGTCTGAGTGAAACATTGACGTAGGCTCCCCGGCGCTACCTGAAATTCAAAAGGCTATAACTTATCTGAAACGAGGAAGAGCAGCTGGTCCTGATGAATTGGCTCCAGATCATGAATCACTTGAAGTTAAACCATTATGGAAAACTTGGAAGCACTGGACAGCCGTTTCGTCCTATTTTAGAACTCCTTTTATAGTTTGTAGTTACCCAATAAAACCCCATATGATAAAGCTGTGTCCGTTCTGATGTGTTTATTTCATTTGTATAAGTACAAACACATTGATTTCGTTTTTAAATCACACGTTTTATGATGAATAGTTTACAGGTTTAAACCTCATTCTACCTACCTAGTTTTAGGTAATTGGATAATCAACATACTATCAGATACATAACTAAAGTACAATCCAAAGCCAAACATATAGTAGTCAATTCGATAAATAAATTATATAAAATTTCGAGTAACATATGGACATATTAATAGGTTCAAACTTTTTTTTGATGTAGGTTTGTTCTCTGAGCTGGATGGTTTGTCCGTGGAGCTTTCATCGTCCGTCTGAACGACATCATCGGCACAAACTTCGGGTAGAAGTGAAGTGTTTGAATTTCTCCACATGTCATTCACAGCTTGTTCTGTGCACCCGAAGTTTGTGCTGATGATGTCGTTCAGAAGGACGATGAAAGCTCCACGGACAAACCATCCAGCTCAGAGAAAAAACCTACCTCAAAATCACCCACCTGAGCTACAAATCTTCTCCACCATAGGTTCAACATCATCACAAATACCTGATATTACTATGAGTTCCGTCTTTGATAACTTGAGCTACCGTATACTTTTTTGCCAGAATTTATTCATTGATTATGATCTTCTTGACCGTGAGTTCAATGGTTGGTTTTTTCTCTTCGAATTTCTCTCTTTATAGAAAAGTTCTTCAACATGTTCATTTGTTAATTATGAAGCACAATTAATTGAATTATCTAAAATTGAACGACATTTAACTTATTATAATCGTATATTGGAACATGTACGTGGTGCTGCAATTGAAAGTCTTTGTCGGTAATCATTAAAACAAAATTAATTTAAATTTCATTTTTTATCAGAAGGGTTTTTTTGGAGCTTTAGTATTTTCATAGTTGAAAGCGTGAGTCAATTGAAGCTAGACCACCAGGCAAAACCTGGAAGCACTGGACGACCGTTTGGTCCTATTGTGAGACTCCTTTGCAGTGGGCATCCACCATCTCGCCTCGCGAGATTCGAACCCAGGATCTATCAGTCCCGCGCCAGAGCACTTAACGGATAGACCGACATCCGATGGTGTTTATGTGGATATTAATCATGGATGCGCACTGCTGAGGAGTCCCACAATAGGACGAAACGGCCGTCCAGTGCTTCCAGGTTTTCCATGTTGTTCTAGTTTCAATTGACTCACACTTTCAGCTATAAATTTCATTTGTTTTATCAAATAAAAATAGAAAATTTAATTTAAATTTAATGCGTGGTAAGGAAATAATCTACAATATTAGGGAATATATATGAATTTTTCGGCTAACAGTAGAGTGTAAGATGGTGATTTCGTTTTATTCGTGATTCGTCAGCTGAATATAATTGGATTCCAGTGTTGACCCGACCTTTGCTGCTACCTTGACGTGGTGGTCAGACTTGTCTATCATGATGAACCAATCGAGCTAAACTGGCTGAAACAATCGTTCCTTAAGTCTTACCATGCCAGACAGGTCCGTTGATAAAACGGTAAGACTAAAAGCAGCGAACCCAATGTCCGAATGCGAAGTCGTACTGCTGACTGTACAGAGATGTGAAGGCAGGAAGGGGTTTCCTTCAGACAACCAGCTTAACAGAGATGCTGCCTTCCCACAAGAAGGAGTGAGATTAGAAAAGTTCGACCCAAAAAAGCACACGGAAATCCGTCTCCGCCGGTAAGGTCCAATCAAGCACGGAGCTAACACGAAAACTACCCACAAAAAGGTTGTGTGTGACCGACCTCAAGCAGTTGTCTCTTGGGTACTGCGGTCACGCTCTCAGGTCATTAAGACCACTTCTAATCCAATTTCCTTTTCAGGTACCTCTAGAAGAACCCTTCCACGGTGTGAGCAACCGGTAAGTGATAACTGCCCTCGTACCTCTAACTGACTGACCAGTGTTGATATTTCGACTGCGGCTTGAACCTTTGTCCACTGTGTTCCAATAATCATTATCCTGCTCAGTTTGTATGATGTTTGTATCATTATTAGCTAGGGTTTAAATCATCCTGTTACTGATAGTCGAGACTGAATTTTGATAAATATTACTTGACATATGGTATAATATTAGAGCGGTTTATCTTGCTCTGTCTATTTCATCATAAGTTTCATATAGCAAGGATAGACTGTGGGAGTAATATAATCAAAAGCACATGTTCAGTCAAAATCCAGTTCTAAGTCTCAACAACAATACTTGAAACAGGTCTTAATAATCCCATCAATATCAAAAACTGACCTATTTCTGGAAACCATATAAAGCTGGAATCGTTGGATGGCCATTATTTTCTACTATAGGACTTCCAAGCAGTGCGCATTCATGATATCACCACCAGGAATCGAACGCACGACCTTCGGTCTCGACTTAATAAAGGTGATATGATATTATAGCAATCAATTTGAAATATATCCTCTTGTTTTATAACCTTGTTTCATCAATTGTTTTGAATCTCCCCATTCGTAAATATCCACTCCTACCTGTTTTTTTTGTAAATTGTCTATTTTTTTTCTAGCATCCTACTACTTACTCCCAGTTTTATTGAAACATTTCTAGCGGATTTATCATCTCGAATATTCAAGGCTGCGGAAAGTGATCGGTAAGATTGTCTAGTTGATTAATATGGGTTAGATTTATTTATATACCTTGTGGAAATATAAATTTGCCATTAACTTTATAATTATAAGTGGAAGGAGTGTTGATTACGGATTGACCTCAGTCAAATAGCTATTGAAACTTAAATCTTGATTGTCATATATTCGATGTCCGCTGAGATTATAGATGTTCAATGCAATGGATTAGTAGCTTTATGTTAAATCTAAACAGATGTACAGTGTTTTTTTTTGTTTTTCAGTGGTTGTGTGAATTAGTGGGTTGTCAATTAAACTAATTGATTGTCTACCATTAGAACCATTATTCTAATTCCATTCTACTTACTAATTTGATTTCCCTCATCCGATTAATGTCTTTATTCATATTAACATATTTGTTAAGTGATCTTATAGTGTCTAGTTCTAACTTCAAACCCAATTATGAAGAAATGCGATCCACATAAATAAACATGTACGTGCCTGTTATATCTAGAGCTTTGATTCTTGCTATGCCGCGTACTACTAGACTACTTGAACAATCGAACCCGCAACGTCGCAAGAGAGAAGACAGAAGACTAGTAAGTAGGAATGTTATTCCTAACACAATGTCAAATATAGTACAAAAATCTCATGTATTTATAGTTTTTTGGCTGAAAGTAAATCATCATTTCGGACAGGCAATAGGCACATAGGGGTTCATTCTTATCCATCCTATAGGGAGGCTACATGTAGATATTCTAGAATGTTCCCCTAGCGGTGATTGGATGGAATGTCTTCGGCTCTTTCTGGAATTCTTAAGGCTTCCTAGAGTTTGCCAACGAGCCATCCTTACAGTGCCATTTTTGCTCATTCATATTTTATATCGTTTTCAGTTATTCAGTTTATTCAATATTATCTATTTCCGTCGTAGTTTATCACAAATGGTTGGGCTTCTTTCATTATGGGCCAGTACGCAGGACATTCATTGATTAGTGCTTTTCATAAAAGGTATTTTCATAACCACATTGCATTATTGATCTATGGAATTCGAGGCGTATTGAGAATCGGCTGAACATGATATATGTTATAACTCAGGGCTAAAGAAGGTCATTCGCTGTCTAGATAACTTACTGATCAAGTTTCAGATTGTAAAAGTAGTAGATGTGTCTTAAAAAACCATAAGGAGTTTCAATTTCCTTGAAGATAAGAAATATATCTTTCTGACGAGTAACAACGAGCAGAAAACTTAGATCCGTGTTTCCTTCCGATTCTTTTTAACCATCTAACATAGTGTACATGATGTCGAACTACGTAGAATGATGGACACATTGTAACATGATCTTCACAAAGATGACTGGACATATATGACCTTTTAATAGAATAATGAGAAGACTGGGTTAATGTGATCTGATTGTTCTATCAACATTTATAAAAAGGGCTTAATCGCTTTAAATTTGACATCAATCAGTGTTCAACTTTGTTTATACGATTACAGTGGTAATTCACCACTTCGCACAGATTATCTTTCCTATACGATAGTATACCATTCAGGGTGTATTTGACTTTTTTTTAGCTGATAAGCTATCATTATTATCATCATCCTCATCAATAACGTGATACGTCATTTTCCTATTCTATTAGTATAATTATGAAAACAAGAAATTAATTCATTCAATGCACTTTTAATACAGTCAGTCAGTGATCTTGAGTGCTGTTAGAGGTATGAGGGCAGTTATCACTTACCGGTTTCTCACACCGTGGAAGGATTCTTCTAGAGGTACCTGAAAAGGAAATTGGATTAGAAGTGGTCTTAATGACCTGAGAGCGTGACCGCAGTACCCAAGAGACAACTGCTTGAGGTCGGTCACACACAACCTTTTTGTGGGTAGTTTTTGTGTTAGCTCCGTAATTGTTGAGATGAATATCCGTAAGATAAGGCGAGATGTACATTTTTAGGTCTAACGATGCTTCTTAGTTGCTCAAACCGAAGGTATACCACGTCTTGAACATAAGACATAAGCTCAAAGTTAAATGACTTAATCACTAAGACAAATTGGATGTTTTCTTTTGAATGATTCGTATTTAAGAGATTCCTATTACATTACTTTGATAAACTTAATTGTTGACTATTTAGGGTTTTTAGAATTTATGCTAATACCACAGAAAGATGTGTATAGTTGAACAAACAATTCTCACAGAGTTCCGATTAACATGTTATGTGCTAGACATATAGAATAGTTAGCCACGGATAACATAGAAGAAACCATCACAAGTGTACATTCTCATAGTCAAGATTAAAATTTTCATAGTTGAAATCATGAGTCAATTAAAGCTAGACCACCATGGAAAACCTAGAAGCACTGGACGGCCGTTTCGTCCTACTGTGGGACTCCTCAGCAGTGTGCATCCACGACCTCGCCTCCCGAGTTTCGAACCCAGAACCTATCAGTCCCGCGCTAGAGCACTTAACCGATAGACTACTGAGCCGGCATCCAACGGTGTTAATGTCTAACTTCAACCAATCCACGAAGTTTGAGCAACCGTTCACTGATTGTCTTCAGTGATTGTCTTCTACAACAGACGTCATTTGAACTCCACTGGTTACTGCTTCCCAATAGAACTCCAGGAAATATCTCTTGAAGTCAGTCACTAATGAATTGTCAAAACAATAAGTTCAGCTAACATGTAATGTAATTAAACTTTGCAGTTGTTTGAAAAACTATTCCAATCAGCTATCAATGATGTAAGACCTTATCTTTTTACTAGTCAGTCAGAATAAAATAGCATCCATAATTTTTGTCAGTCTCAACTTGAAGTGTTTGAGTTTATTTCCTATTGAACTAACTATGCGAAAAGTCACCCGAGATCTTCAACGACCCATTACGGTTATCATATGCTCCACCTACTAACTCACTGCTCAGTGGAATAGCCAATGACTTTATAGAATGATTCAGTTTCCTTTTTTATTTTAACTACCTCCTTCTCTCTCTTCACCTACTTCAGTCAACCTAATCTGTTGAGGTAGACTGTGGTAGGATATTCCTAAGTTATATCTCAGCCTTCTTATCCGATAAAGATTTACAATATTATCAATAAATCGGTCATCTTTAATTGATAGTTTACATTTCACCTCAATCGTTGGTAATTCTGCTTTTACACCATATCCAAACTATACTTTCAAGACGATTATACTTTTGAATTGTTAAAAATCACGAAAATTCTAGGTGATCATTGATCTATGCTTTTGTTAATTGACACTTACAAATTGATATCAGAAGGGGTCTTGTGGATATTATAGTAATTTTAGTAGTTGAGATCATGAATCAATTGAAGCTAGACCATCATGGAAAACCTGGAAGCACTGCGTGACGGCCGTTTCATCTTATTGTGGAACTCCTGAACAGTGCGCATCCACGATCCCGCCTCGCGAGATTCGAAGCAGTGACCAGTGGAGTTCAACTGTGTCTGTTGTGAGATAGTAACTCACTGAAGACAATGGTGGATGTGTCTCTCAATTTCGTGTAATGGTTGAAGTTAGACATTAACACCGTTGGATGCTGGTCGAGTCAGTGGTCTAGAGGTTAAGCGCTCGTGCGCGGGACTGGTAGGTCCTGGATTCGAATCTTTCGAGGCGGGATCGTGGATGCTCACCGCCGAAGAGTTTCACAATAGGACGAAACGGCGGTCCAGGTTTTCCGTGGTGGGCTAACTTCAATTGATTCATGATCTCAACTATGAAAATTACAAACTGTCTCACTGCGTTTTTCTGTTTGTTTTTTTCCTTACTACTTATTGTAACATCTGATCTCTTAGTTTAATTTAACTGATAATTCGGATGATATGATAATTTTGTTAAATGTATGTTTCTAAGGTAGTTATCGTGTTACATATAACAATATTAGACTTTTAAATACAAAATTATCAAAGGAAATTAATCTGCACAAGAAGATCTGGACTCAGTAGCTAAGTGGATAATGCGATGGCGTTTGAAGCGGACGGTACTGGGTTTGAGTTCTTCCCAGTGTGAACATCAACTCTAAGGTGCAGGTACATCCAACTGACGAGTCTCAAATAGGACGAAACACGCGTCCTCGATTCCACTGCTAGCCACTATCCATTTTTGCTCAGGGTTTTCCAACTCTCCTAGGTGGATATTCCGTGTCGACCAACCCGGTTAAAGCTCTTACCGGACATTCTGTTTTCTTCCTCTCAATTTCGTAAACAACACCCCGGTTGAGAGAAGGCAGTGATTAGGACTTCCCTGACAGAGGCTATATACGTGTGGCCATGTGAGAGCAATTGGAGAGGGAGAGCGGACTCTCCCCACTCTCTGTCGTACCAGGGAATTCGGGGGCCAGACATATACAAATGAATCTCATATTAATCCTTGTTGTTTCCGAGTGTAACAATCGAATTATTATCATGTTTTTATTTGTGTTTTTCTTCTTGATTTATTTCTAGGGTACCAACCAGGTAAACAATAAATGCTTAAACACACATACACATACACACACTACATACATATTTACATATTTAATCCCTATGTAGATATTTTGTTTTGCATTGTCTTGTTACTGCTTTCCTTACTTTAGTTGTGTGTGTGTGATTTTGTTACTAATTTACCTACATATTATTACCATCACTACTATGAATAAACGTTTGTTTGTTTGTTGGTTGGTTCAATGATTTGGAAAAAAAGTGAATTATATCCTATTCATATGATCTACAGTTGCTAACACCTTTTTCTAATCCATCTCTATATTGGATTCCTTTCTTTTATTGCTTTAATACACCATTGGGTTAATTCACAAGCTTACAAATGCACTGTGTAATTGTTTTTTTCAATAGATTGTAGTGGTGTTCTTTTATTTTGATATTAACAAGCTGTATATATTCGCTTCATTAAAACATAGTAGAATTAGCTATCAGTCTTTAACTTGGTGTAAATTAATAATATAGACTATTTAATCAAATCGATTTAATAATAAGTGCTTAGTTAGGCAATTTCATTCTATATAAGCAAAGATGGATAGTGGCTAGCAGTGGAATCCAGTTTGACGCAGGTTTCGTCCTAGTTGGGACTCGTCAGACGGATGTACCTGCATCTCAGAGTGTACATCAACTTCACCGTGTTGCACAAGCAAGTGGCTATCAGTATTCAGTAGCTAAGTGGATAATGCGATGGCGTTTAAAGCGAAAGGTACTGGGTTCGAGTCCCAGAGTGAACATCAACTCTGTGATGCAGATACATCCAGCTGACGAGTCCCAAGTAGGACGAAACGCGCATCAAACTGGATTCCACTGCTAGCCACTATCCATCTTTACTTATAATGCTTGTGAAATTAGGCTATATCGAGGCAATACTCACAGTATGCACATATGCCAATTAGAGACTGACCAGTTGCAGTCCTAAACATCAATGGGATGATTCAAACAAGTAATACTAAGTGAATTTTATTTTATTCTTTGCTGTTAAAAACTATTTTTCTCAGTTTGATTTTATGTGTAATAATGAATAACTCCTCAGCAGTGCTCATCCACGGTCCTGCCTCGTGAGATTCGACTCCAGACCTATCAGTCTCGCTCGCGAGCGCTTAACCATTAGTCCACTTAGACGGCATCCAATAGTGCTAAGAACAAACTGTTTTATGAAATGAGTAATTTGTCCTTTTTGTTATTATGATGATTATAATAGATTGATTATCTTTTTATATTCGATTCCTTAATTGCTTATTTTAGTGAGATGTAACTCCGTAAGAAAGTACAATTTTATGTACTTCACTTTGAATTACATTGTGTCAGTCATTGATAGATGAACAAGAGAATCTTAAGTGTTGTTAGAGCTATTGGGGGCAATTATCACTTCTCTGTTGCTCATTGTTTATGTGACTGCTACTGATGTACATGACTGTTCAAATTAATGTAGGTGGTATTAGGTTTAAAATCGAGATTCAATCTTTGAAAAGCCGAATACTTTAACCACCAGCAGATTGTCAGTGTACTATTGACACACTATTTGTGACCTTAAGATCCTGAAGCCCATATGGACCATTCCTTTTGAATCAGGTTTTTCAACTTTCTTAAATAGATGTTCCTCAGCCGCCAACCTGGCTTAGGTGCCAAACATCTGCTTTTCGTCTTCAATTTAGTGAACAACACTCACCTCGCAAAGATGGTGAGTAGGACTCTCTTACTTACTACTTACGCCTGTTACCCCTCGTCGAGGAGCATAGGCCGCTCACCAGCATTCTCCATCCAACTCTGTCCTGAGTCTTCCTTTCCAGTTTCTATTCATCCTTTTCATATCTGCTTCTATTTCCCGGCGTAATGTGTTCTTTGGCCTTCCTCTCTTCCGCTTCCCTTCCGGATTCCAAGTTAGGGATTGAATCGTGATGCACATTGGTGATTTCCTTAATGTATGTCCGATCCACTTCCAACGTCTTTTCCTAATTTCCTCTTCAACTGGAAGCTGGTTTGTCCTCTCCCATAAAACGCTGTTGCTGATAGTATCCGGCCAATGGATGTTGAGTTTTTTGCGTAGACAACTGTTTATAAATACTTGTACCTTCCTGATGATGGTCGTAGTAGTTCTCCACATTTCAGCTCCATACAGTAGGACTGTCTTGACATTCGTATTAAAGATTCTGACCTTGAAATTGGTTGAGAGTTGTTTTGTGTTCCATATGTTGTTCAATTGTAGAAATGCTGCCCTTGCTTTGCCAATCCTCGCCTTTACATCTGCATCCGATCCTCCTTGTTTATCAACGATGCTCCCCAGGTACTTGAATGTTTCCACCTCTTCCAGAGTTTCGCCATCAAGTGTGATTGGGTTGGTGTTCTCCGTGTTGCATTTGAGAATCTTGCTTTTTCCTTTGTGAATGTAGAGGCCTATCGATGCGGAGGCTGCTGCTACATTAGCTGTCTTCATCTCTAGGAGTGGCTATATACACATAACATTTCAAAAAAGTGACTGGGCTCTACCCAATCTCGGTGGTATCAGAAAATCAATTTACCAGTATTTCTGTCTAACTAGCAGTAAACCTTAGTTCACTATTATAAGTGGTATAACTATCTCTTGATTTTGTCTAATCGATAAAACTTCTTTTTTTATCTTGACATAAGCAACCAGTTGATTTTGCATATTGAAAACACGTGTACCAGCATAATAATCGAATCAATCAGATGACATTTAGTTTTAAGATTGTTATCCAAGAACATATTTTCATTTTCATAGTTAAAAGCGTGAGCCAATTAAAGCTAGACCATCAGGAATAACCTGGAAGCACTAGACGGCCGTTTCGTCCTATTGTGGGACTCCTGAGCAGTGTGCGTCCACGACCTCGCCCCGCAAGATTCAAACCCAGAACCTATCAGTCTCGCACGCGAGTGCTTAACCACTAGACCGGCATCCAAAAAATACTAAATCTCTGCAAAAAACCCCTTCTGATATTTTCATTTGTTCAGTCTGTTATCTGTTTTCATTTGTACAGCTTCATTTGACTTATCTAAATAATTATAAATAGTTTCTTCAATTATTTTTCGTTGTTAGATTTATCCAAATTCACGGAATTACAAGCGCTGAACGGACATTTCTTTCTAGGATGAGACTCCTCAGCAGTGTGCATCCATCATCTCGCACATGGATTTCAACTCCAGGACCTTCGGTCTCGTTTGAAAATTGTTAACCTCCAATTCAACAATTTCCTTAACCCAATACTGATAACTATCATGTATTCACTAGTGACTAGATCTGAGAGGAGATTCCTGAATTTCCAGTGAGAAGCCATGAACAGTAATACTAAACCATGTCGGGTATGAGCCAGTCATCCATCAAAGACAATGGATGATGATCTCACAATATCGAGGATTAATTAAAATGGTCTCGGGGTTAAGCGTTCATGTGCAAGACAGAAGGTCCTGGATTCGAATTCCACACACTGCCGAGGACTCCCATACTAGGACGAAACGGTTGTCCAGTACTTTCAGGTTTTCATTGGTATTCTAGCATTGATCGGTTCATGATCTCGATCAAATCTTAACGATCTCTATAACCTTATACTGACAAAATTAATCGTATACTATAGTTTTGTTTCTCTTATGCTATGTTACAAAATTTATTTTCGATTTTGTTATTCTAATTTATTCTTATATGCACGTTCTAATATGAGTTCGTTAGTTTTCCGGTTTATTCCATGATCCCACCTATATGAAATGTACTGATTGGTGTATATATTGATTGGAATCCTTGTTGGTGTATTGTTTTCCCAATGAATATTAGTAGTAGATATGGTCAAGTTTACCATTTTTTAATAGAATAACCTATTAAAACTAGTTAAGGGATTTGCTTAGTTAACTCCCAACCTATCCTGAAGTAGGAGGATATCCTTAGAAACTTATCTCATCAATGTTGGTTTTGTTTTTTTCATCGTTATCCTAAGAATTTAAATTTTATTAGTGTCTTTATCAAGCAAAACTATGCTATTTATATGTTCTAAGTCAGAACGTTAATCTCTTGCTGAATGATCAACTAGGGAGTAAGTTGGACGAAAGTGTTATTTCTAAAATGATGTTTAAGAATAAGGGTTGTGCGCAGTGTTGACGGACATCACTCATTGTTATCGATTTCGATAACATTTATTTATTTGAACACATAAATATTGGTACACAGGGGCACCAAATACATATACACCACATAAGTCAGTTGATTTGTATGTGGGCTATGATACTTCCCGGGTGCCTAGATCGAAGCAGGTGGTTTTCTTAGACAGCCACATTCTGAGCCTTTGATTTAGATGTTAAATCCATATGGTAGTGGAGCAACGGCAGGAGATGTAGTCCCACGGTAGCCGGTGACTAAGAATAAATTCATACGTCATTTGTCCCCTCATGGTACTGGAGCCCATATACACCGTTGGTTTGGAATCAGGGTTTTCAACTCCCCTAGATGTATTCAATGTGTCCATCGGCCCGGTTAAAGCGCTGGACATTCGCTTTTCATCCTCTTGATTTATTAAACAACGCCCCCTTCAGGAGAAGTTAGTGAGTAGAACTTCCCTGTCAGTGGCCGTGTGAAAGCATTTGAAGAGCGGACACTCACCACCCTTAGCCTTACCAGGGCATTTAGCGGCGATTCCGATAACAATTCACCATAAGCTCTGGCTTGGTCAATAATATTGCTGTAAATGGTCTTCAGAAGCTTTATGTACTTATCCACGACTTGACGCAAAATAAACCTTAGTTATCAATTAACTTTTGATCTAGGCTAAGTAAAATCTTTCATTCTATTTATCTATGACTTGTGAATTATTTAATTATTCATAAAAGTTATATATTGTTTTTGACTTAGGCCATTTTCTGTAGTATATCTTCCACGTATCCGGTACGTTCATTGAATAAGTAGTATTTGAAGTGTTTCTAATTCTCTCCTTCTATACTTTAACAAACTTTTCTTCATCACTTTAATATAACTAATGCTATTTCATTACTTTCTACCAAATTTTTGCTATTCATCTATAAATAAATGTTCATTTGTTTGTTCTCCGTAATTCATCGTTTCATTTTTTCTTTTGGTGTATTCAGTTTCTTTGTCCTTATATTCTTTGTGTTAGGGAATGATGGTAAATCAGTTGATAAGGTCATGAATCTTCATCGACTGAGTTGGTTGGGCCACGTGTTACGTATGCCTGAACACCGATTACCACGACGCGCTGTGCTGACCAGTGTTGAGGATGGTTGGAAGACAGTTAGGGGAGACTAATCGAAAACGTGGCATCAGTGATTGAAATCACTAACTTCTAGTCTGAGCCATGTTGGTAGATGCAGATTACTTGGTTGGGGTTCGCGTGACTATTGTAACCAATGGTTGGAGACTCAGAATCGATCAGAATGGCATAGGTGTATACACTATTTATCTTCCCTTAAATTTTGAGATTAAAATTGCTTCATATCTGTCTTTCTTCCAATACTATATCCTTATATACAACCTTTCTTTTATATATTACCTCCATTAAATTAACTTTGATGTATATGTGATCATATAACTTAAAAATATAAAAAACATTTCCTAATCCGTTAAATCCGACCATAATTTGAACACTGTTACATGAATGTGTACGTGGTCACGTTAGTTTTAGATTGTGTCAGTAATGCAGTTCAAGTTCAAAGGTTGATGATTATTTAACCGTTTGCATTTGCATAAAATAATCACACACATACACAAAACAGAAATCAATGATGAGCATGAATTATTGAGTGGATTTACAATTCTCATTATATAGTTGAGATCATGAGTCAATTGAAGCTAGACCAACATGGAAAACCTGGAAGCAATGGATGGCCATTTCATATTATTGTGGAACTCCTTAGCAGTGCACATCCACGATCTCGCCTCGCGAGATTCAATTGTATAAACTTCAAAACTAATCGGTCATTTTTGCGTACTGCTGAGGAGTTAATTATGAGAACGAAACAATTGTCTATTGCTCGCTGGCCTTCTGTAATGGTTCAAATAAAATCTGTATGTGACAAATACTACATATGTATAAAAATTCTTTTCTTAAAACTGTTCTGACTTATGGCTTCTGTATGAATTCGCGTGAAAAAAACACTATTTAGAATCAGTACAGCACTGATAACCCTGAGTTAACTTCAAGTTCTTATTAGTCCACGATTCTATATCTTCTCTCTTCCCTGCCATCAAGTGCAGCAAGCAGTAAACCACTGGTGGAGAAGATTTGTAGCTCAGGTAGGTGATTTTTATGTACGTTTGTTCTCTGAGCTGGATGGTTTGGTCGTGGTGCTTTCATCGTCCTTCACTTCACTTCTAACCGATGTTTCTGCTGATGATGTCGTTCAGACGGACGATGAAAGCTCCATGACCAAACCATCCAGCTCAGAGAACAAACCTACATCAAATCAGTAAACATCCTCCACTAAATATGTATTTCAATGTGACTTAGCTTATATAAAAGCAGGACAGACTGCATCATACCACCAAAATCCTTGTTTAGGATAGACTGTAAGTAATAAACTAGCAATAAATTTAGAAAACAACAATAGTTAATGCCGTTTATTGAGAGCTTATAATCAAAAGCACTACCACTATTTTAATGTTCTTTGGAATATCACAAAACCTCCAAATCATATGATTAATCAGTGTTACTTATTTAAGAATCTTATAAACCCTTCCAAATGAATTTACAAAGGGTTAATAAGTGAACAAAATCGATTAAAAATTACACCTCAATAAATTACATAATACATCATCATCATCATCATCATATGTAACTTAGAACCTGGTACAAAGGGGCGTCAATTTAAGGTGCCATAGTAGAAAAAAAATATTAGGAAAGGAAAAGAAAACAAAGGTATAGGGAAATTTTAGGACTAACACTATAGGAGGACAAAAAATGATTGAAACTTCGCTCCTGAGGATGATTCTAAGCTATATCATTTGAAGTCTTTACCCAGTGGTTACAATAATAATCGATATCCACCAATCCTGTCAATGTCCTCGACCTTCGCTTTTCGTCCTCTTAATTTTGTAAACAACATCCCCGTCGCGAGAAGTCAGTGAGTAGAACTTCTTTGATAGTGGTTATATACACGTGTCCATGAAAGCATTTGGAAAGGGAGAGGGGAATCTCACCACCATCACAAAACCTTTCTCCAAATCATATGATTGCTTTCCCTTCTTCTTTTGTGACTTTATCCCTAATGGTGCTTGATTATTTCCATTATTTTCATATTGGCTCATCTTCCTGACAACAATAATAACTATTTGTTTTTGCATATCAACTAGAATCATATCAAACAAATCAACATTATATATATGTGTGCTAGTTTTATTAATGAATTATATATTCTATTTACTTCTTGTATATACTACTCTCTAATATTAACAATCCTTCATTATGTATGTTAAATCTTTTCATATTATTTAATCTAAATCATCAATTGTTACCACCAATGAAGCATAGGCCACCGATCAATCATCTTCTCCAACCTACTCTGTGATGGACCTTCCTTTCTAGTTCTATCCAATTGTTGTTCATTCTTCTCATATCTATCTCTATTTCTTGGTGTAATGTGTTCTTTGGTCTCCTTATTCTCTTTTGGCTTTAAGGATTCCGATTGAGGGATTGCACCAGTGGCTATCAGGACTCAGTAGCTAAGTGGATAACGCGATGGTATTGGAAGCGGATTGTACTGAGTTCGAGTCCCAAAGTGAAAATCAGCTCTGAGATGCAGGTTCATTCAGCTGACGAGTTTGAAATAAGGCGAAACGCGCTTCAAACTGGATTTCACTACTAGCCACTATCCATTTTTGCTTATTATGTCCATAGGTTTTTAGTCACATTTTATTGTTTAACTTAACAAAACGAAACCATATCATTATTATTACTCTTTTCTAAATGAGGTTTTTTAGTACGCACAGCATTCTTGTTAGTTTCAGGTGTATACAAGTTAATGTTTTATTATGTAATATATTTCTTCATATAAATTAATCATATTTATCTAATCCTTACTATTGATCGTATTTGATCATTCAATACTCTGTGTGTAAATTACTGATTAGAAGTTATCAGGAGGGGGTTTTGTGGAGATTTTAGTAATTTTATATAGTTGAGATCATGAGTCAATTGAAGCTAGACCACCATGGAAAATTTGGAAGCACTAGACAACCTTTTCGTTCTATTGTGGGACTCCTCAGCAGTGGACATCCACGATCCCACACTCGCGAGATTCGAACCTAGGACCTACCAGTTTCGCGCCAGAGCACTTAACCGATAGACCACTGAGCCGGCATCCCACAATTGGACGAAGCGGCTGTCCAGTGCTTTCAGATTTTCCATGGTGTTCTAGCTTCAATTGACTCATGATTAGAAGTTAGTTATTTAAATTTTTTCCTCATAACAATCCATCTAATTTATGATTAATCACATTTTGATGATTGAAATAATTCTGTATTATAAATCCTTTTCTCAATTTTTTACGAACACTTCATAAAGTTGATTAAAGTTCATCATTTCTGAATGTTTTGGACAAGCCAAGTAGATCAGTATAAGTAATAGCTTTAAAATGTACTTCAGAGATATACATACTGTGGTAAGTATCTCCACCTGTCACATGGGAGGCACGGGTTCGTTTCCTGGTTGTGAAGCCAACCACCAAGTTCCCTGATACGGCTGTGGATTAGAAGAGCCCTTTTTCTCTCTCTCGAAATGCTCCCATACTACTACGAGCATATGCACACTACCAGGGAAGTCCTACTCACTGTCTTCTTGTGACTAGGGTGTTGTTTATGAAATTAGGTATGAAAAGCTAGTTATTGTTTTTTGAAATGGATAGGTGGATACGGAGCACCCATCCTGAGGAGTTGGAAACCCTGATCCCAAACCAATGTTGCAAATGCGCTCCAAGATCCTGAAGGAACAAATAGCTCATGAACCTATTGTTGTTCCCTGGCTACCATATGACAACATTTCTTAACGTTGCTCCATTGCTTTATGAATTAAGTCTCTGAATGATAGGCTTGAAGATTGGTAACCTTCTAAGAAAACCACCTGCCTCGTTTTGGGCACAAAGGTAGTATATCTGCCTCACACACAAATCGACTGATTTGTATGAAGCATGTACATTTCGGTGCTACTTTGTAACAATGTTAGTGTTTAAATAAACAAAATAACTTTTAGTGTTCTTTCACTACTTTTTTCGTTTCAGTTCTTATTATCAGTACATGATTGTGATGATTGTTGAGTTTCATTGAAGTTACTATCTAGTCAAAGTTAGATTACTATTGAAACTGTGGAAGGAATATATGTCGATTTTGTTCTAGTATTGGCCATCCACAATCCCTCAAGCAGGAACTGAACCTATGGCCTCTGGTCTTCTCTCACGAATGCTTGACCTCTAGATGCGAACTACGAAGAAATACCTTACTAAGACACAAAGGTCATTCAATGCCTTCTAGTTTCCAGTAGTTGCCATAACTTTGATTGGTTCTTAAGTTCAATGGAATTCTAATTAATTTAGTTCTGGCATACCTTAGCTATAAACCACCTTTTTGTAATATACATTTTTGGAATCTGTTTATCAGATTTTTTTTCTCTCTATTTGGACTTTGTCATTCTATTTTGTGTTTTTTTCCTATTCAATCAGAAAAAAAGTAGTTGAGAGATTACAGATCGGTCATTCGTGTGGTTAATACATCAAGTAATTGGATAAAAAATACCATTCTAACTTTTTATAGCTCAAGAATACTAAAAATATGCTTAGAGTTGAGTGCTTTCCGTCTGAATACACTAAAGATTCTGGTTTTATTGGTCATCGGTAACTAGGGTTTGGGTTGATAATTTGTAGTTTACACGGCGGATCGACTTCAGACAGAAAGCTTTTGAAACTTCAGGGAGAGGAGTAGGGAATAGCTCTTTCGTGTTGTCAAGGTGAGGCTCCTTGGGAGTGTACACTGACGGCCCGTCGAACTGTTAGACCTCGTGCGGCAACCTTTTACTACCATCATTCATTTCCATTGATGATATGGCTCTTGTATTACCATTGTATATCACTTCAATGATACCTAAAGTTTATACATTCTTTTCCTGATAAGTTCGTATTTTCATAGTTGAAATTATGAGTCAATTGAAGCTGGACCACCGTCGAAAACCTGGAAGCACTGGACGGCCGTTTCGTCCTATTGTGGGACTCCTCAGCAGTGCGCATCCACGATCCCGCACTCGTGAGATTCGAACCCAGGATCTACCAGTCTCGCGCCAGTTCGTATTTGTGAACTGTCAAAGAACTTTACAATTCGATGATTCATTTGTTCAGTTACTCCTTAGTTTTTAACTTATGATATAAACTTTCTACAGATTAATCAATCTTCTATTCTAATTATAAATAAACTATCTATCATTATTGATACTTTGTAGAGATGTCAATCTAATGTATTTAAATGCTGTCTATTGTCTTGGTCATATGGGTGTTGTATTAGCACAAATGCCAAATACACAAGAATTAATTTTACAATTTTTACAACAAAATTTAAATCCAGCTAGATTATTACCTCAATTAGAAATTAAATCAATGGAACAATTAGGCTGTATGGTAATTGGTGGATCTGTAAGTATGAATACATTGTTTATTGTTGTTATCTTTACTTTGTTTCTACGCATATCTTTTCTGTTTTGTTCTTAATCGACCCGAATTTTGGCTTATTTAGCAGTTCAGTTATTCTATATACGATTTGGGGTATCTAGCCTGTCGTATGCCTTGATGGTGTTCTCGTGACTTTCGGGTTGCCTGATCTATCAAGGGCGATGGGACAGTGTATGACAGTATTGTTGTGTGCTAGGTTCGAAGAGAATTGTTTGTTATATGCATGCAAGTCCGCCTTGTTATTATTCTTCCTGCTTTAGTTTGTGCACCTGGGCAAGTAACACAGCCCTCACACAAATCAAATGAGATTTGTGCGGCGCAAAGATTTGTAAGTGCTGACCCTGAATATATGTGTATCATTGACTTCCTCCAGTAACATGGTTAGTTAATAAGTTTCCATTTACCTTTTTGACATTGAAGTTCACGGGCCTATAACCTATCTATTGCTATCTCAACATAGCACCCATATGCTTCATTTAGGATTTAAGCTTATAACTGACCTGCCATCTTGTTAATTTTGTTTATGTAACGATCATTATATTATAAGATGTTGAATATTTCAGGAATGACTTCATTTCTTTCACAGTAAAAACATACCGTTCATGTTTATTATAAAATCAACCCTTACTTATATCTCTGCTGATTAACATTTTGAGTGACAGAGTTCACGTTTTCAAAAAAAAAATCATTCACGGATTCAAAATGAATCATTGAACTATGTTAGATAACCCATAAGTATTCATGATCCCATGGGGTTGTATCCTTCACTAACTATAGTTTGATGTTTTCGATCTAATCTCATTGTTAACAATTAGTCAGAAAGGGGTTTCGTGGAGATTTTAGTAATTTTATATAGTTGAGATCATGAGTCAATTGAAGCTAGAACACCATGGAAAACCTGTAATCACTGGATGACTGTCTCGTCCTATTGTGGGACTCCTCAGCAGTGCGCATCCACGATCCCGCTTCGCAAGATCCGTTCGCAGGACCTACCGGTCCATTCGTTCGTAAAATAGCCAGTAAATATTAATAATGCAGTGATCTTGAGTGCTGTTGGAGGTATGAGGGCAGTTATCACTTCCCGGTTTCCTACACCGTGAAAGAATTCTTCTAGAGGTACCTGAAAAGAAAATTGGATTAGAAGTGGTCTTAATGACCTGAGAGCGTGACCGCAATGCCCAAAGTACAACTGCTAGATGTCGGTCACACATAACCTTTTTGTGTTAGCTCCGTACTTGTTGGGACCTTGCCGCCGGAAATGGATATCCATGGAATAAGGCGAGCTGTGTATTTTTAGTGTTGACCTTATCTAACCCCACTCCTCCTTGTGAGAAGGCACCATCACTATTATGATGGTTGTCTGAAGGAAATATCTTACTGCTGTCACACCTCTGTACAGTCAGCAGTACGACTTGGCCTTTGGACCTTGGAATTACTGCTTTATTCTTACTGTTCTTCAACCGACCTGCTTGGCATGGTAGGACGTTGAGGAACAATTGTTCCAGCCAGCATAGCTCGATTAGTTCATCACGATAGGCAAGCCCGACCACCTCGACAAGGTAGCATTAACGGTCGGGAAATTATTAATAATAATAATAATTTATAATAATTGTTTTTTTTCTTATATTTATATTCCAGTCAGTTGTTTATGATCAAATTATGGATATACTAACTGCAATTCGTGTTCGTAGTACCCGTGAAATGGCTTTAAATCCACAAATGAAAAATTCTAGATTAAGGTTAGTTGATTTATACATATATTATTATTTCAGATTGTAGATAATCAACTTTTGTTATTCAGTGTTGAAATCAACTAACAAACATGCGAATAGGTTCACTGTGTATTGTCTATTGTCAATTTTTTTAGTCTTTGAATGCTAACCTAATTCTATTGATCAAACGCCCTGTTACGGCCGAAGGTGAGAGAAGTCAGCTCTCCCTCTCCAAATGCTCTCACATGGCCACGCATATACAGACACTATCAGGAAAGTCTTACTTACTGCCTTCTCACGGTGGTGGCGGTGTTGTTTCAGAAATCCGGTGGACGAAAAGCAAATGTCAGGCATTTCAAATGGGTCTGTGGATATGGAGGATCCACCTAGGGGAGTTAGAAAACCCTGATTCCAAACCGATGATCCACATCGACTCCAGGATCCTAAGGGAACAAATGGCGTAATAACTTAGTGTTGGTTATTGTCTATTCTTGCACTGTATTGGTAATTAGACCTCTAAGTGAAACGCTTGGAAAATGAACAGCCTTGAGAAAACCACGTGCTTCGGATTGGGCACCCGGACAGCGACCTTCGGTTTGCCAATCCCTACATTTACGTCTCCGTTTTCATGTATGGTGTTTGTGTGTCTCTTGTGTATGTTGTGGCCTATTGAAACAGTCTACTTTATTACTCTTTACCTCTCCCTTTATTTCTCGCCTCATTTTCATTTTTGTGTATATTTGATCGTTTCTTTATTTCTGTTTTTTTCTTCTTGTTTTATAGACAGTTATCTGAAGCTATGATCAATGTGTTTGCCAATATATCAACCTTTGTTCAAGGTCAATCGAAATTGTACAAATTATTACATCGTCTTTTAGAGCATTATGTTCATGTTGATATGGAATTAGATCAAGATTCGAAAACGACTAGTATACTTGTAAGTTGAATCTGTTTGTGTGTTGTATTATTAGTATTTAAAAACATAAACATTGGCACAAGGCGACACCGAACACACATGTGCCACACAATGACGATGAGACCAGTAACAATTATTATTGATTTTTCTGAGGACTGATAATACCAGGTTCCCCATACTGAAGCAGGTAGTTTTCGTAGGAGACCACACCCGGAGCCTTTGACCTAATGGTCTTATAAACAAGGCAGTGGAGCATGGTGAGGAGATGCAGTCCCATGGTAGCCGGTGACCAACGATTGGTTCGTACGCCATTTGTTCCTTCAGGATACTGGAGCCCATGTGCACGATTGGTTTGAAATCAGGGTTTTTAAACTCCCCTAGGTCGATCCTCCATGTCCACCAACTCGGTTAAAGGCGTTGCCTGACATTCGCTTTTCGTCCTCTCAATTTCTTAAATGAGACCGCCGCCACCGTGTAGACGCAGTCAGTCGGACTTCCCTTGCAGTAATTGTTTGCATGTGTCCATGTGAGAGCATTTTAAGAGAGATCGGACTCTCACTTCCTTTGGTCGTACCAGGGCATTTGTAATTAAAGTTTTTCGACTTTTAACCATAGAATGAAAAGCTTTGCATTCATTTTGTTCATCGCTTTTTATCATTATTTCACGCATACAGTACAACCTGAAACCAAGTACATATATATGTACTTAATGAATTGTTTTCTCAGCGTTACTGTCACATTGACATGGTGATTGGTCTTGCCTTTCGTGATGAACTAGTCGGGTTATACTGGCTTCTTTTTGGTGTGAATTATGTTATGTGTATCGCATCTGCTATTCTACTGCATATTAGTTATTAGATAGGGATTGTTCTATGGATTGATGCCATTTTCCATTGTTTCCGATTATCTATAACCTCAGCTAAGATTACTGATCGTCTTTTTTTAAATCTTGTAAATGCTTTTTTCCTGTTGTCAGCACTTTTTTTTCTTATTTTCAAATGTAGACAATAGCAGCTCATGGACTCGGACAACTTATTCCTGTGATTGCAATCGTAAGTTAATTACGTAATGTTCGTGCTTATTTTCTTTAGACTTTGTATATATATATATATATATATATATATATATATATATATATATATATGTATTTGTCAGTGAACTATCCGCATTAATTTTCCATCACTGGTTAGCTTTTTTAGCGAGTTAGTTTTTCTACGGAATGGGGTCGCTAACCATGCCCAACCCTCCTTCCTTTACCCGGGCTTGGAACCGGCAGTAAGTCTATAAGAGCTACAGGCGGAGTTAATTTTTTATCACCTTGAATCTTAATCAACACAGATCGATTAATTAATGGCTTGCAAATAATTAGACAGGACTGGAATCTCATCATCAATAAGTAAAACTGTGCAGGTTGAGCTACTGTTCTATTCTAGGTAACCAAAGCAACTATCTATATAATATTAATTTGTTTAATGGAAACAAGTAGGGAAAACTTAACAACCGTCATCATACATAAAATATCATTGGAACTTCCAAAGTATATATTATAACCATTAAATATATGAAGTAGAGTGATTAACGATTTGGATTTTCCGATCGATTTTTCAAATCCTTTACTTCCGACAGACAACACTTGGGTTATAATCCTGCATTCGGGATCGTATATCAGCACTGTTGAGAAGTCACATACTAGGACGAAACAGTTGTCCAGGTTGTCGGTAGTGATCCAACATTGATAGGTTCATGATCTTCATTAAAACTCACAACCTCATATTGTTATTATTGGTACTTTATTTATTTATTTTTAAATGTTTAGTTATTGAGACGTTTATCACCAATACAAAATCCAAATCAACGTTTACAAAAATTATTTCGTGAATTTTGGTTATCTGTTACAGTTATGGGATTTGCTGATCCCAATTCAAGTTAGTTTATTTTACATAAGATGACTTACTAATGTTTATTATCTGTGGATTAGGACGTTTTTGTTTTACTTTTGGAGCCTAGCACTCGTGTTGTCATAATAAATCATAATAGTATAGTTCGAAAAGACGAGTCAGTCTTGAGTGCTGTTAGAGGTATCAGGGCAGTTATCATTTACCGGTTGCCCACACCGTAGAAGGGTTCTTCTAGATGTACTTGAAAATGAAATTGAATTAGAAGTGGTCTTAGTGACCTGATAGCGTGACCGCAGTGCCCATAGGACAACTGCTTGAAGTCGGTCACATATTACCTTTTTTGGGTAGTTTTGTGTTATCTCCGTACTTGTTTGGACCTTACCGGCGAATACGGATATCCATGGGATAAGGCGAGATGTGCATTTTTAGGGTCGACCTTTTCTAACGCCATCCCTCCTTGTAGGAAGGCAGCATTGCTGCTATGCTGGTTGTCTGAAGGAATTACCTTACTGCCATCATACCTCTATACAGTCAGCAGTACGACCTAGTCCTCGGACCTTGGGTTTGCTGCTTTTAGTCTTACCGCTCTTCAGCCGACCTGCCTGGCACGGTAGGACCTTGAGGAACGGTTGTTTCAGCCAGTATAGCTCGATTGGTTCATCACAATTGGCAAGCCCGATCACCACGAAAAGACGGAATGACATTTTAAACATGAAGTAATACTTGAACCTAAAATCTAGATTAAGATATAGAGTTGGTTCATCTATACAATTTCTTTCATTATATCTAACTAACAGACTTCGACCGCATAGTTCGCATCTACCAGCATTGGTTTGTTCAATAGTCTATGACTTTATAGACTGATTCCATTTGTTCGCCTCTGTATTTTTTTAAACTTACTCCTAATCAAAGAAAAATCATTCGTTTGGTTATACGGCGGTCGGACATCCCCTCAAATATGTTCCAAGCACTTCAATTGATGATAAATCACTAAATCATTTGTCAATGATTGGTCAATTATGTGCCACTTACTTCAATTCATTTACTCAATACAGATTTATGTATTGGATTTTGAACCACAGTTTTGTAATTAGGTCTAATGTTACTACTTGGTTGCTCAAACAGAGAATTAGACGCGTCTAGATTCAAACTCTCTATCCATTATTTAAGATTTGTGTGTTTTAGCCGTCATTCAAGTCGTTGATCAGCATGATTACGTAACTAGAATATCAATGCCACTTGTGTTATACTTTTGTTCTTTATTCTAAGGCATAAACTGTTGTTCATGTTGTAAGCGAAAATGGATAGTGACTAGCAATGGAATCCAGGAGACGCGTTTCGTCCTATTTGGGACTCGTCAACTGGATTTACCTGCATCTCAGAGTTAATGTTCACCCTGGGACTCGAACCCAGTAACTTTCGCTTCAAACGCCATCGCGTTATCTACTCGTTCATTGAGTCCTGGATTCCACTGCTAGTCACTGATCATCTTTGCTTACAATGCTTTTGAACTAACGCTATATCGAGGCAATATGCCTATTATGCATATATGCCAATTAGAGACTGACCAGTTGCAGTCCTAACATATCGTTGGGAAGACTCAAACAAACAATACTAAATGTTGATTATATTATTATTCTTTTCTTAAAAATAACTTATCATCTTGTAATTTGTTATGTAAAGCAATATGGCCTATAGAATACTATCGTGGTCTTTGTGAAATTGCTACAAAATCTCCAGTTCTTTTATTAAATGATTCTTTACGAGCTGAACTACAACAAAGCTCTGCATTAAGTCCTCGAAATTTATCACAAGTAAGTATATATTTCTTTATACCGTAATATTTTCATTGATTATACTTTGGAAAATGAGTTATTTATTCCACATAACACTCGGATTTCATTCACTAAATCGCATATTCGATATACGTTTCACTTAGCTTAATTTTAGAGCCCTAGTAATATGGTTAGTCTTTACACATATAACAAATGTGTAAATCGAAGCTCAATGCATGAACGTATTTTAGGTAAATAAAATAGTTGAAGCTGCCCCCAAGTGCCCTGGTATGGCCGAGAATGGGAAGAGTCTGCTCTCCCTCTCGAAATTCTCTCACATGGTCACATGTATATAGCCTCTGCCATGGAAGTCCTACTCACTGCCTTCTCACAGTGGTGGTGGTGTTATTTGCAATATTGAGAAGACGAAAAGCGAATGTCAGGCAGCCGCTTTAACCGGGTTGGTGGACACGGAAAATCCACCCACGGACATTGGGAAACCCTGATTCCAAACCAATGATGCACATGGTCTCCAGTATCCGGAGGGGACAAATGACGTATGAATCAATCGTTGGTCACCGGCTACTATGGGACTGCATCTCCTCTCACGATGCTCCACTACTTTGTGGATCAGACCTTTAGGTCAAAAGCTCCGTGTGCGGCCCCCCTAAGAAAACCATGTGCTTCAGTTTGGGCACCGGGGCAGTATCACAGCCCTTACACATATCAAATGAGTTTTGTGTGGCGCACATGTATCTGGTGCTTCCTTGTACCAATATTTATGTGCTTAAATAAATTATTTTGTCGTAGTATAAGACTACTCATGATTGGGTTGCCCACAATCATGTTGACAGTAAAACCATGAAATATAAGACTATGGAGATCATATTCGAAATGCAATGAATTTCTCGAATATATTGCTAGTCATAAAAAGCTATCATAATTCTAGGCAAGACGCAAGCATTCAGGTACGGCTGGTGGTTGAGGAGAGTCCGCTCTCCTTCTCGAATGACCACCTGTACACCGCCACAGTTAGGAAGTCCTACTCACTACCTTCACACGGTGGCGGCGGTGTTGTTTACGAAAGTGGGTGAACGAAAAAACGAATGCTCGGTGATTTAATCGAATCGGTGTATATGGAGGATCCAACTACAAGAGTTGGAAAACCACGATTTCAAACCAATGATCCACATATGGCGCATAGATATTTGGTGCCACGTTGTACCAATGTTTATGTGTTTAAATAAATAAGTAAAGTAGACTCAATATTCTTACTGGAATGCTTATACATCAGTCTTACTCTATGCGTAAAATCATTCACGTATTACTATGCATTCCAGTGCATGTACAAATGCACTAATAATTTGAACCCATCTATTACTTAACGAATAGTACCAACATCTTTCCATGATTTAGTAATATTTGCTTCATACATTAAAGTAATTTTACCTCTTCAATGTATCATTTTCTAGATTGATGTAACTGATATACGTAATAAATTATGCATTTTATTGGATAATAATACTGAAACAACTTCATTAATTAATCGAATGAGTGTTACTCAATGTATTTATTTAATGGCAGTCTATAGACTTGAATCATTGTGGTAAGTTTTATATATTAATTCTGATGATGTATGTCTTGATTGATCAGTATTTTCCAGTTATATAAGTTGAAAGCGTGAGTCAATTGAAACTAGACCATCAGGGAAAACCTGGAAGCACTGAACGGCCGTCTTATCCTCTTGTGGGACTCCTTAGCAGTGCGCATCTACGATCCCGCCTTGCGAGATTCGATCCCAAGACCTACCAGTCTCGCGCCAGAGCACTTAACCGATAGACCACTGAGTCGGTATCCGATGGACGATAGGACAAAACGGCCGTCCAGTGCTTTCAGGTTTTCCCTGATGGTCTAGCTTCAATTGACTGATGCTTTCAACTATGAAAATGCTAAATCTCCACAAAACCCCTTCTGATAATAAGTTATATAAGTGTTTAATTATTAAAATGATACATTCTTAATATTAGCGACCTGCTTGAGTATCTGGGCTACCTAATCCTGCCATCTAGATATTTCAACAAGTTGGTTTTCTTGTTTCAATACACCATTATGTTTGTTAATCAGGTAATCTATTCAGGTGTCTTTATGAAAAAGTTTACAATCTTTCGCTGTACAAGCCCAAAGGCATCGTGGTTGCCGGCAGTATGGATCGAAAAGAGTGTACATTATTCAGTCGTCGTTTCCTGGAACGCTAACTTCTGAATTTTATTTAAACACATATATATTGGTACAAAAGGGCACCAGATACATATGCGCCACACAAAATAATGAAAGTAGGAAGAGAAGGGATGAAAAGATAAGGCGGACTGAAATGTATAACCAGAAGACTCTTTCAGTTAAGAAAGTTAGAATCACTCTTTATGAAGAAAGTAAAAGAAGGTTACAGCAGGATCGCCACTGGCTTCTATTCTGAGCCATATCTGATAACGTCTCTAGCCACTGTGTTGCACCATCTCTCGGACCTCAGCCAGGGAGTCGTGAAGGACTAACAGAAGCTAGCCCTTTGCAGCTTTCTTTCATACCACGACACCATGTCATACACTGGCCTCCTCTCCGCTTTTTCCAACCAGTCTCAAAGTCGGCAAATAATGCACGACGTGGAAGTCTCTGGGACGACATTCGTAAAACATGTCCAAGCCACCGAAGTCGGTGTTTCAAGATGGTGACACCAATTGAATTATCGTCTCTGCGCCCGAACACACGGTGCCGAACCTCTGCATTACTAACACGGTGTTGCCACTACTTCAATCTGCTCACCATCTAGGGTGAGTACAGGATGAGAATCCTGCCAGTCTTGTAGGAGTACTTTGCACTTGGAGGGTGCAAAGCACTTACCGTACCTGCGGACACTGATTGCTAACTGATTAAGTGCGGATTGCATGCCTCGGGCATTATCGCACAGTAAGACAATATCATCCGCATACTCGAGGTTGAGAAGTCGTTCTCCAGGTAGCAGATCCACACCAACATTACTTACATCCATCAGAGCTGTTTCTAGGATGTCGTCGATGGAAAAGTTGAAGAGGAATGGTGAGATTGGGCAACCCTGTCTAACCCCACTGCTCGAATGGAACAAGGGAGAAAGGTGGTTGTATGCCCTCACTCTGCCTGAGGTGTTCGTATACAGGGCCTTTAAGATGTTAATGAACTTCTCAGGCACACCCTTCTTCAATAGACGATCCCAGAGAACAGTCCTGTCCAACGAATCGAAGGCCGCCCTGATATCAAGAAACACTACGATTGTTGGCCTGCGATAAGTATGACGGTGTTCTAACATTTGGCGGAGGGTGAAGATGTGATCAATGCATCCTCGACCAGAACGAAAACCAGCCTGCTCCTCGCGAGTCAGTCGTTTTCTGGTTTTAAACAACCTACGAAAAATGATAGAAGCCAATAGTTTGGACGCAATCGAAAGTAGACTTATCCCCCGATAGTTGTTGCAGGAACAACGTGAACCCTTTTTAAAGATAGGGACGACTATTGACTCATTCCAAGATGTTGGAACACTTTCTTGTTCCCAAACCTTTCCAAACAACGCAGTCAATTCCTTAGTCAGAAAGTCACCACCATCTTTAAAAAGAGCCGGAGGTAAGTCATCTGTGCCCGGTGATTTGTAACGTTTCAAGAGTTGGAGTTCCTTGCGGACTTCCGCCTCGTTCGGTGGATCAGTCGTCACCGGCCATGAAGGGCAGGACAAACTGGTTGATGTTGCTGGAGCAGCAGGCCAGTTGAACTGCCCTTCGAAAAATTCTGCCCATCGTCCAAGACGTCGAGAAATGTTAGTGATTGGCATCCCGTCATCCTCGTAGATTGTTTCACTCACACCAGACTTCTTGCTGCCAGTGGCTCGGATGAGTTGGAAGAGCTTCCGGCAGTTACCAGATGCAGCTGCTGTTTCCATCTTCTGAATGGCGACCACTCAATATTTATCGGCAGGATCGACCAATGAGTAGGAATCTTGCTGAGAATTCTATGTTGTACCAAGAATATGAGATTGAATGAAGCTAATAATAATAATAAATCACAAATTAAATTGATACACATCGTTTACTTTCGGATCATCCTTTTCGCCTAGTTAATTCATTCTCTATATCGTCTCAAGAGGTTATCTGTGTAACCTTCCACACTCCGGTGTTTAATAATATTTGTTGAGATGTCAAGTAGTATATCCAATGAGCAATAACTTAGTAGATAAAACACTTGACTTTTAGATTAGAAGGGATTATGTGGAGAATTTAGTATTTTGATTGTTGAAATCATGAGCCGATTGAAGCCTGACCACCATGGAAAACCTGGAAGCACTGGACGCCGTTTCGTCTTATTATGGGACTCTTCAGCAGTGTGCAGCCACGATTACGCACTCGCGAGATTCGAACCCAAGACCTATCAGTCTCGCACCTGAGCACTTATCCGATAGACCACTTGACTTTTAATTATGGCTTTGGTGTTCGAACCCCCTACGACATCTACTTTAGTTTTTGCAGCCTTATATCAATAATTACCTTCACATATAAGATGTATGCACATTTTTATTTGATAATGTGACTTGCATTTTTATTGGCAATAAAGGTTATAATAGAAATGTGTTTAAACTAATTACACTTTACTGTGGTACCTTTTTCTCTCATTTTCCGTTTGCTTTAATACATTAAATGATTAATTGTTTGCCATAATTTATTAGCTATGAGCTATTTTCTTTTGTAGAGTATGTTTCATTCACATGGTTGTCCCTTTTCTTTCTTTTTTTGATTGCATAATGACGTTAAACATTATCGTTATGCAATATCCATTAGTGTAGTAATGAAGAATAATAATCGTAACATTGAAATGTGTTTCATAGTAATCGAACAGTAACATATTCATATTCGTTTTTCAAGCGTTTTCGTTAAAACAATATGACAAATTTACATTACTAATGCACAAATTGACAAAATGTTGACTGCTCTCCTGAAACCTCCTATCACACTGAACCAAGAAACACTAGAAGACAGCCTGTGCTGTGATCGGTTAGCGTTGTTTCAGCATGATTTTTTTGCGAGATGGTATTATTGATCCCATCATAAACTCTTTCTTCATCCGGTCTTGTTATCAGGAGTAATCCTAAAAGCGCTTCAGGCGGAGATCTGACCTGTAACTGGGTAGAATTAATGCATGCATAGAGAAAAATATCACTCTTTGCATACATTTCCTAATCAATGTAAATACTGTCCAGTAGGGTTGTTCCGACCATGTGGCAGTATAAAGTATAATGACTCACCAATCACTTCTGTATATCAGTCAAGCGTCGTTCACTCGACTTATATGTTATTAATTTCACAAAAATATCATACATACAGCTCTCTTTATTATCTTGAAGATATCAAAAACAATGATTGGTTCAGTATAATATGAATTAATTTCCATTCTTATGGTTCGAGTCCCAGAGTGAACATTCAACTGACGAGTTTTAAATAGGACGAAACGCGCGTCAGACTGGATTCCACTGCTAATCACTATCCATCTTTGCTTATAATGTTCTCATTATCTGTAATATTTCAAAATCTAAGTTATTACTAAGATTGACGTTCTTATAAATAGCCCCCAAATGCCCTGGTACGGTTGAGAATGGGGAAAGTCCGCTCTCCCCCTCGAAATGCTCTCACATAGCCACGCGAATATATAGCCTTTGCCAGGGAAGTCCTACTCACTGCCTTCTCGTATAACGGGTGTTGTTTACAATATTGAGAGGACGAAAAGCGAATGTCAGACAGCGGCTTTAACCGGGTTGGTAGATATGGAGAGTCCACCTAATGGATTTGGAAAACCCTGATTCCAAACCAATGATGCACATGGGCTCCAGTATCATCAGGGAATAAATGGCGTATGAATCAATCGTTAGTCACCGACTACCATGGAACTACATCTTCTTACGATGCTCCACTGCCTTGTAGGTTAGACCTTCACGTCAAAGGCTCCGGGTGCGGCCTCTTAAAAAACCTCCTGTTTCGGTTTGGGTAGCCGGGCAGTATCATAACCCTCACACAAATCTCATTTGATTTGTGTGGCTCAATTAAACTTTCTAAATCATTGAACCCATCTTTTCTCCCCCACCGATTTTCTTGATATGATCTCTAAATTTTACGTTGTGTTGTTGCCAAGTTCCTTGGAAATTTCACCTATAACAGTGGATTACTACTAATTGTTATTTTGAATTTTCACAATCAAACCCATATCTTTAAATTAAGTGCTGTAAATCTTGTATTCTGATTGACTGATATCCATGTACACTTTTATAATTTCTATAAATACCCGAACTTTTCCTCTTTTTTCTTCGATTGGTTTAGAAATTACCCCCCCCCCTGTTTTGCTTTATTTTACTTTTGAATTGTTGGTTGAGGCGAGGCAATAAAACAAACCTGATCAAATTGTGTATTTTACGTTTCATTAGTTTTCGTGTATTCATAGATGTGTCATAACAGTTTACTTTCATTTGATTTCATATTACCTGTATAGTATTGGTCATTCATCTGATCCTGAAGCATTACATCGTTTATTCATGTATTTAGAAGATAATATCATTATAAAGGATAAATTTGGTAAGTTGATCTTTTCACTATTGATTTGTTATCTTTACTCTGAACTAGTTGGCTTAGTGAAACAACTTTCACTGTGATTTTGTGCAACATCATTCTCACTGTATAGTATAGTGCCGTGATCTGGAAGAATAATGTATAGGGCTGGGATATGTCCATCCATTATGATTCCTTGACTCAAATCTTACAGGTGGTTCAACTCATTTGCTTAACTTATTATCAGATATGACTCCAAATGGAGCACGATGATAATCTTACCATAATCTCTTTTTATGTTCTGCATAAAATTATAAAGAACTCTCTTAACTGAAAGAGGTTATTTTTTCAAACCCCTTAGATGAGTGTTCCATATACACCGACCTGGTTAAAGTACCGGACATTCGCTTTTCTTCCTTTCAATTTTGTAAACGTTACTCACGTCATGAGAAGTGAGTGAGTAAGACATCTCTGATGGTGCCTGTAGACGCGTGGCCATGTGAAAACATTTCGAGAGGGAGAGCAGACTCTGTCTAGCATCGACCGTACCAGGGCATTTGATTGATTCATTGTACTTCTTGTTCAAACGTTTAATGGCTGCATAACTGTGTAATTTATGAATGTTGATTGTCATTTACATTCAAACTGTTCACCTTATACATGATATTTTTTGTGCGGCTACCTATCTTGTTGAGATCGTTTTCTTCTTCTTCTTCTTCTTCTTCTTCTTCTTCTTATTATTATTATTATTATTATTATTATTATTATTATTATTATTATTATTATTATTATCATCATCATCAATGGTTGTAGACTTTGGTTGACATTTCTCAAAATCGTTCGAAATGATTTGGGGGGGGGGTGCATTCGGCTTCTGTCCTACCTTGAATTTTAAGTGTTCTGATTTACTACTTAGATTCTTTCTATTTCTTTTTATCCTACCAATCCATGTTTTCAACGAGAATTGTGTTTTCAATACCTAATCGGTGAGACTATAATTTATAAACAAATCAGTTAGATATATGATAACAGGTCTTGGGTTTTGGCCCGGAATTCATTCATCCATTTGGTTAAAGAGCGTTTTGACACTTTAACAGGTGTCAGTTTGTTATGAAAACCCTATCCATCTACTGCAAATGATTATTTTAACTCCACACATTGCTTCGTAACCCTCATTTAGCTCTAGTAAGAAGGTGGATATTCTTAAGAATACTAAAGCATCGCTCCATAAATTATAGTCTCATCTACCTAATCTTTTCCATCAGACATTTCTTGATGCTCATAAGATGTGGCAACACATATACCAGATTCTACGTTATATACGACTAACTGACAATGCATAAGGGTTTTCGTATATATAAAAGAAAAACTCACCTTATTATTCTATCTTTTATTTTCAATTTTTGTATTTTCTCTTAGGTATGTGGACGTGTATTTCTCAAGTGGCTGTACGAATATTTACACGTTATCTTGCTCATATGAAAGCCAAAGTACGTTTCATTTTAGATCTCAGTCACCTTTGTTTACTTGTTCTTAAATATGATAAACTATCATTTCTGTTCATTGTTGAATCTAATGTAACTCACTAATGTAAGGTACTCGATTTTGAAACTATATTAGTTTGATTATGAAGATGCTTAATACTAATGTGATATGTTTAGTGACTATGATAATATTTCACTACTCCAATTTAATACCATGAATGTGACTCTTCTTGTCCTCTTATCTATTATCGTTGGCTCGTGAATTGAACTGTGAAAATACTACAATCTCCACGAATCCCCATACTGATTATAATCATGCGTTCACTAGCTTCTAGATGTAGCCCCTGGAGTTCTAGTGAGAAGCTGCCACCAATGGAGTCCAATATGTGTCGGGTGTGAGATAGTTATACACCTTAAACAATGAATGAAGCGTTGCGCAACATCATAAATCGATTGAAGTTTGACAGTAATACTGTTGAATGTCAGCCCAGTGGTCTAGAGTTTAAGCGTCCTTGGGCGAGATCGAAGGTCCTGAGTTCGAATTCCGCGTGCGGAATCATGGATGCACGCTAGTGAGGGGTCTCATACTAGGACGAACACAGCGATTCAGTGATTCCAGGTTTTCCATGATGACCTAGCATTAATTGACTGATGATTTTAACTACTGAAATTATTATAATTTACTCAGTGTTTTTATTTTGTTTAAATTTTCTACTCATTTAGCCATTAGATAATGTACGTGAATCAATTATGGATATGCATGCTCAATTTTTATTGGTCATGTTTACACGGATACATAAAAGTTTACGTATTGTAGCTGATGAATTTCTTAGTATGTTAGCTAAAGAGTAAGTGAAATGGTATACTTTTGTGTGTGTGTGTGTGTAGCAAAAAATCCGGAGTCATTGTAACTTATTCCTCCATTAGTTAGCGGTTTGTTAATTAAGTGAAGTGATAACTGTCAGTTCATAATGTAGCATAATTCATAGGCATTAATCTTGGGAATCTTTAATAACATAAATATCGGTACATGGAGCACCAGATACATAAGCGCCACACAAATCTCATTTGATTTGTGTGGGCACTGTGATACTGCCCAGGTGCGTGGACCGAAGTAGGTGGTTTTCCTAGGGGCCCACACCCGAAGCCTTTGCCCTAAAGATCTGATCCACAAGGCAGTAGAGCATCGTGAGGAGATGCAGTCCTTTGGTAGCCGGTGACCAACAATTGATTCATATGCCATTTGTTCCTTTAGGATATTGGAGCCCATGTGCACCATTAGTTTGGAATGAGGGTTTTCGAACTTTCCGTGTCCACTAACCAGGTTAAAGAGCCGGACATTCGCTTTTTGTCCTCTCAATTTCGTAAACAGCACCCCCACCACCGTGAGAAGGCAGTGAGTAGGACTTCCCTAGCAAAGCCTATGTTATATAACATAAGCATTAATGGTTTTAGGCAATAAAATTAGGGACTTGTGCGAAAACGGTTCTTATATATCGATATATTTTTGTAATATGGTGAATACCACCAATCTAGTGACCGAGATTATGTTATCAATAAATTGGGTACTCCATTGAATCCTGATATACATAATTGGTGACTATATTTAGAGAACCATTGCATAGACTAGGTTATGTCTTATTCAATGCAATTACAAAATGATATACACTCAGTGTGTGCAGATCAGAATTCGATAATATGAAAGGAAATCGCAAATTAAATATTCAGTAAGCTGAGTATCTGTTAGTGGATGCACAGTTGTTAACCATATTTACTCTCACTGAAGGAACATAAGGATTGATGTAAGTAAAAGCATTTAAATCAGAGATGCATTACGGCTAGCAATGGAATCCAGGATGCAGATTTTGTCTCATTTATGAGTGATCAGCTGGATGTACCTGTAACCCATAGTTGATGCTCATTCCGGGGCTCGAATCCAGTATCAACATTAATTTGTGAAGTCATTGCACATTACGCTAAATCATATTGAAAAGTATGGTTTTTTTATACTCGTGATCAACGATTGAAGATATTAGGGTAATATGCGCGAAAATAGACCATTGTAGCACACTTTTATTCTTCGTCTGTTTTTCTTCAAGTCTTCCTTTTGTCCCACTATTAATTCTTCGTTTGATGAAATGACCTTATTTATGTTGGGTGGTTGAAAATAAAAATCTAAATTACCGAGATTAATATCTTGTACTCATCGGAGCATCGTTTTGTCATGACTTCCATTTCATGATATGTTTAACCGGGTTCAATCTTCATGTAAACTTACCTGAGGGTAGTCTTCATACAAAATCTCGAACCCGTCATTCTTTATGCTAGTTAACACTCCTCAGTAAGGTATACGCGCAGTTTTCATGGGACTGGTGCTCTCTGTTGGCTACGTTAAACCATCTTACTTTAAGACTTAGTACAGGTGTTACTGAATCATATAGACTAGTGACCGTGTTACAATTTGATTGATAGTATTCGATGGACACTCAAGATTATACAAACCTAACATCAATTATTACCATATAGGGTTTAAACAACCCGAATTATATTTGTCAGTATTAGTAATTATGTGTTCATAGTTTGACTAAACTTTCATGTTACTCCACTGTATATTCTATGTGCAACTTCTTTTTTCACTTTATAGTTTTCCTCATGTTATGTGGAGTGGACGTGTTCTATTCACAATGTTAGATGTTGCTCAATTATTATCACAGTCATTAGAAATGGTAAGTTGCTTTCTTTCTCTCTTACTCTCTCTGTACAACATTTGTGTAATTTCTTCTTCCTAGTATAATGTTGTATAGATATCTGTATTTTTTTTGGAAACAGTGTACTTGAGTATCATTGACTTTTTTGTTCAACCCTACTTTATACGAAATCTGCAACTACACCTCTGTAATGTACAAGTGATATTTCATGTAAATTCTTTGTATCCCTGTAATCGGTTAAGTACTGTTCAAAAAGATTTCTACTTAATTTTCTTACTAGTTGAGATTTTTCAATCCTTTACTCTCTTCTAACTGATTTTTATCACCCTACACTTAATCTATTTGATCGATTGAACTCTAAAAGCACTAGGGTTTAGGCAAACATGACATAAGTTACTACTGTGTGAATAATCAAGATCACTTTTATATCACAAGAAAAGACCACGAAATAAATGAAAATCATAGTAAATGTAGTAAGTCAAATGTCATGGCCATATTTCAAAATTCATGATGTTGTAGAAATGTATGGTAAGTCAGAGAGTAATACTTATTCTAGTCAAACCTAACACTGCAATACTGATTTCGACTATTAACCCTATTGCATTATTTGTGTTAGGAATGCTAGATCCCTAGAAATCACTTGGTAAACGTATTATTTTTGTAATTTTATTTTGTAATTCATTGAGTATTGTTTGTTTGAAACTTCTCATCGATTTGTTAGGACTGCAACTGGTCAGTCTCTAATTGGCATATATGCATGCTGTGTGTATTGCCTCGATATATCCTTAATTCACAAGCATGGTAAGCGGAGGACGAAACGCGTGTCCTGAATTCCACTGCTAGCCACTATCCATCTATATATAACGTAACCTTAGATGCCTACACAACACTGACTAACTTGAGTTCGATGAAGCTTCCTGCAACCATAATTATTATAAAACGTCATATTCAGACCCTATTACAAGTTTCATACAGCTAAATCTCCCGATAAATCCAAACAGAGCAAAGACGCTTACATGATAAATTGAATTCATCAGTTCATGTCACATTATTGAATTTGTAGGTATGATTACCAAGTTTATTTATTATATTTATTTAAACACATAAATACTGGTACAAGGAAGCATCAGATAAATATGCGCCACACAAATCTCATTTGATTTGTGTATGAGGGCTGTGATACTGCCCAGGTGCCCAGACTAAAGCAGGTGGTTTACTCAGGGGACCACAGCCGGAGCCTTTGACTCAAAGGTCTGATCAACAAGGCAGTGGAGCATCGTGAGAAGATGCAGTCCCATGGTAGCCGGTGACCAACGATTGATTCATAAGTCATTTGTTCCCTCAGGATACTAGAGCCAGCCTATGTGCACCATTGGTTTGGAATCAAGGTTTTCCAACTCCCCTAAGTGGATCCTCCACATCCACCAACCCGGTTAAAGCGCCGGACATTCGCTTTTCGTCCTCTCACTTTCGTAAGCAACACCCTGTTATATCCCCTGGTGAATTATGAATGGTAACTCCAAGGACTATTTATCGACCAATGTATTATGCGTATTTCCTATTGTACAATTGTTACGTAACTAAACGATTCATATTACCGAGGCTGTTATTTGTGTTCTGGACTCAACTGGCGTGGGTTAGGCAGATCGCAGGATCGGTTAGCACTCTAGTCTGCTCGTTCGGGTTTCGAGTCACTGCTCCAGTCGATAATTCACTGCTCTCTAATTGACGATCTCATCACCTCACCCATCAACTAATAATCCACTCGGCCACAGATATAACACCCCCCCGCCACGAGAAGGCAGTGAGTAGGACTTCCCTGACAGCTATATATTCGCTGGCCATGTAGTGCCGTGCTTCGATAACCGTTATTATACCAATCTTAACGGTGTATAAAATCAGAAGGCATAAGGAAGCGGCAACTACATTTTTATTGATAAATGATGCAGACTAGAAAGTTGTAAGCACAAGAGCAAATGTAAGCGAGCGAAGCAAAGATGATGCATAGTGGAGATGGCTGGGAAGCCAACTCGATATGAGGAAGCATTACTCAATATTTATAATCAGGCAAAAGTGAATGACAGACATATGATGAATAGGATACGAAGTGTGCACATATATGCTCATATAAAAGTATAGTCAAGGTTAATAAGCGAATAATTAACAAGATCAAAATATTACTCATAATGGATAGGCGAATTGGCTTGGCCAGCAACTAGAATAAAGTATATGGGCTTAACATATAAACTGATACTACATGATCAACAAGTCAGTGGAGCATCGTGAGAAGATGCAGTCCCATGGAAGCCGGTGACCAACGATTGATTCATAAGCCATTTGTTCCATCAGGATACTGGAGCCCATATGCATCGGTGGTTTGGAATCAAGGTTTTCCAACTCCCCTAGGTGGATCCTCCACATCCACCAACCCGGTTAAAGCACCGGACATTCGCTTTTCGTTCTTTTATTCTTGTTCTTATTACTACAATACGAATGATTAGTATTCAAGTATGATTTTACGGGCCTTCCTTTTTCTTGTCTGTATCCATTCTTTTACCTTTTATCATAGAGTCATTTCAATTAGATTAATTTAGTCTATAAGAGTAGTGAAAAACTTAAAAAATGTTTTATCATTCTATTCAATGAGAACAATGAACATTAATGCGAATAGATCATTATTCTATTTTCCTTCTAGGTTTACTTTATCATAAATATGGTATGATTTAGATGTGTTTAGTTCTTAATCTAGTTCCTTTAATTCATTTCAATGATCTATCAATGTACTGGCGTATTTTTCATTTGATTTCAGAAGTAGTACTGGATGTGTGTGTGTGTATTTGTTGAAGATAAATAAGAAAAGACTATAATCCAAAAGATCATTTTGACCTAAATAATATGTTTGCATTCCTTTTTTGTTCATTGTTTCGTAATAATTGGATGTCGTATTGACAAGGTTAATGCCTATCATAACGCCATAGTCTTGTTAATACTTTCAGTTATTACTTTAACTCATTAGTGTGAGGTTAAATACTTTGGGGATAGTGGTTAGCAGTAGAATGCAGTACGCGCGTTTCGTTCTATTTGAGACTCATCAACTGGATGTACTTTCATCCTATAGTTGGTGTTTACTCGGAGCTGATGTTCACGCTGAGACTCGGACCCACTACCGTTCTCTCCAAACGTAAGTACTAGAATGTAGATATCCATCCAGCTGATGAGTTTCATATTGATGTGAAATACCTTCTTTCTAAGTTTCATTTTGAGTCATTATCTTAAATTGAGAATATGTTTCAAAATAACGTCAAACAATGGAAATTACTTATTTAAAGTGATTAACCTTTGTTTACTCAGATTCAGGAATAGTTTTCATCAAGCGTTAATGTAGTTGTTGGTCAATCTCTTGTTGGCATATATGCGTTTTGTGCGGATTGCCTCGATATTACTCTAAGTCACAAGTATTATAAGCTGAGATGATGGTGGCTAGCAGTGGAATCCAGAAAGCACGTTTCGTCTTATTTGTGACTCGTCAACTGGTGTTTACTCCGGGACTCAAAGCCAATACCGTACACTTAAAACGCCATCGTGTTATCCACTTAGGTACTGAATTCTCATAGCCACTAGCTCGTAAAATGGGATGAATTTTAATTCATTTTTGTATTGATTGCTTGAACCTTAATATACTACTTATTTGTAAACTTTAACACAATTCGAAATCTCATGATCTTCACATTTTTATTGATTATTAGTCTAGCTTCACTGAATAATGATATTCGTACACTTTGGAACTTTCTTTTAGAAATCTTTAATGTCCATTTTCTTCTAATATCTCTAGGATCCTAATCTTACTGCACCGGTGTATAATGTTCCAGGAACAAATTTCAAATTATTTACATCTGATTGTTTATCAGCTAGAGAAAAAATGTTAACAGATTTTGTGAAACGTTGTAAAGGAATTATTGAAGTTGGTTTACAATGGGCACCAAATTTAGTTCGTTCACATTTAATTAATTATATGTTAGAAATACAACATCCATCAACAGATTTACCTCAACATACTGGTTTAGCATTAGCTACAGAATCTGTATTAAATTATGCTGGATATAATCGTTCAGCATCTTTCTTAGGAGTAAGTTTAAAGCTTTTTGTTTGTAGTTTGGTAATCTGTACTTCTTTGATTTTGATCATATTTTGAATTCATTATTTTGGAATACAATCAACGGGGTCATCGATCATCATCAAAGATATCTGTATAATGATTCCATTAGTGGCTTCAATACGGGTTTTGCCCCTAAATGCCCTAGTACGGCCGAGAGTGGAGAGAATCCGCTCTTTCTCTCGAATTGCTCTCATATTGCCAGGGAAGTCCTACTCACTGCCTTCTCACGAAAAGCGAATGTCCGGCGCTTGAACCGGGTCGGTTGATACGGAGCGTCCACCTAGGGTAGTTGGAAAACCCCAATTCCAAATCAATGGTGCACATGGGCTCCAGTATCCTGGGGAAACAAATGGCTTATGAATCAATCGTTGGTCATCGGCTACCATGGGACTGCGTCTCCCTACGATGCTTCACTACCTTGTGGATTAGACCTTTAAGTCAAAGGCTTCGGGTGTGGTCCCCTAAGAAAACCACCTGCATAACGATTCCATTAGTGGCTTCAATATAGTAGCAGCGATGATCCGAAAACAATTTAGTTAGTATATTTCCAATCAACAGATAACATTTATTTGCAAAGTTCATGTTTTTGGTAGCCGTATCAAGTTAATTTACATGAAGTGTGATGAATAGGTTTGAAGCCTTATACTTACTGATGATACTACTTAGAGGTTACGTTCAAGTGACTAAAAGCTAAGGACTGAATCATAAATTATTAATTTACCCCATCTATCTAAGACTATAAATTAATGGATTGACAATAAAAGGTAAAACAACTAAATTGTTAGACTTTCCATAACTTTGAAACGTACATACAGGGAAAGGATACAAAACTGTTGTACTCTAAATTTTGCAAAAGCAAGCGTTTATATCCTCAGTTCGTGTATTTATTTGATAAATTGTGAATATCAGTTACTGTTATAACTTATGCCCCTGTCAATTACCACGTGATCAAATCGCCTAAGAGAATATTGGCTTCTATGACCTCGTCCTGGTACTAAGCTCATTACTGCTCCAAACGGCACTATCAGCCTTGAGTCAACTTTGAGTCCCTATCGGTTCTCGATATAGTAGCTTCTCGCCTAGCCTAACCTGTTCAGTTCAAAACACAAATATCAGTCTGTGCTATATGAATCATATATTTCTGACATATGTAGTTTACTTGCAAACAGATCAGACCGCATCATACCACAAAATAAAAAATAGCAACTATACGGTTGGTTGCCGGCGCAGCAGTGGTTTAGAGCTCAAGCGTTTGCGCGCAAAATCGAAGGTTCTGAGTTCAATTCGTGCATGTAGGATCGTGGATGCTTACTGTTGAGTAGTCCCATACTAGGACGGAACGGTCATTCAGTGCTTTCAAATTTTCAACAGTGTTCTGGCTTAGATTGACTCATGAATTCAACTGTTAAAATACTACAATCTCTACAAATTCTCATAATTATAATGATAAAAGATCAAGCCAAAAGACAGTAAAAGAACAATAGTTTATAGGTCGCCCCCAAATGCCCTGGTACGGTCGAGAGTGGGGAGAGTCTGCTCTCCCTCTCCAATTGCTCTCACATGGCCAGCGAATATATAGCTGTCAGGGAAGTCCTACTCACTGCCTTCTCGTGGCGGGGGGGTGTTATATCTGTGGCCGAGTGGATTATTAGTTGATGGGTGAGGTGATGAGATCGTCAATTAGAGAGCAGTGAATTATCGACTGGAGCAGTGACTCGAAACCCGAACGAGCAGACTAGAGTGCTAACCGATCCTGCGATCTGCCTAACCCACGCCAGTTGAGTCCAGAACACAAATAACAGCCTCGGTAATATGAATCGTTTAGTTACGTAACAATTGTACAATAGGAAATACGCATAATACATTGGTCGATAAATAGTCCTTGGAGTTACCATTCATAATTCACCAGGGGATATAACAGGGTGTTGCTTACGAAAGTGAGAGGACGAAAAGCGAATGTCCGGCGCTTTAACCGGGTTGGTGGATGTGGAGGATCCACTTAGGGGAGTTGGAAAACCTTGATTCCAAACCAATGGTGCACATAGGCTGGCTCTAGTATCCTGAGGGAACAAATGACTTATGAATCAATCGTTGGTCACCGGCTACCATGGGACTGCATCTTCTCACGATGCTCCACTGCCTTGTTGATCAGACCTTTGAGTCAAAGGCTCCGGCTGTGGTCCCCTGAGTAAACCACCTGCTTTAGTCTGGGCACCTGGGCAGTATCACAGCCCTCATACACAAATCAAATGAGATTTGTGTGGCGCATATTTATCTGATGCTTCCTTGTACCAGTATTTATGTGTTTAAATAAATAAAAAAGTTAATAGGTCAAATAAAAACTTATGATGAAAAAAATACAAATCTGTATATAATCTGTTTACTTAGTAATCATACAATAAGAATATTTATATATACTCATATATATATATATAATACTGATTATAGTACTCTGTAAGTAACTTCTGGAAGTTACTAATAATCTAATCGACTTTGGATACAAGTCCTAGGTTCGAATTTTGCGAATGCGGGATCGTGGATGCGCACTGCTGAAGAGTCTCATAATATTACAAAACGGCCATACAGTGTTTCTAGGTTTTCCCTGGTGGTCTAGCTTCAATTGACTCATGATCTCAATTCTATAAAATTACTAAAATCTCCACCAAACCCCTTCTGACAAGTCTATATTCCTTTTTTTTAAAATTATTTCTAGACAAGTGCACTTGACAAACGACCAACTTGTGCCAAAATGGATTCATCAAATTTTATGTATAATTTAATCTTACGTAATCGTTATTTGGGTGAAGTAAGTAATGTCTATCTTAGTTTTCTTTTGGCAACCTATCTGTCGTATGTAATTGTTTTTAAACAATGAAATATTTATGTATACATCTTAGTGATGACCTTGATCTTTTATTGCTATGTAGTAACTTTTGTTTTCATTCAGCCTATGTGTACACCTATTGTATTAATGATCTACTGGCTACGAATATAACCTAATATACTGATTCCTTGATTAAACCTATCGATTGTTAAGAAAAGATGGATAGTGGCTAGCAGTGGAATCCAGTTTGACGCGTGTTTCGTCCTATTTGGGACTCGTCAGCCGGATGTACTTGCATCTCAGAGTTGGGACTCGAATCCAGTACCTTTTTCGCTTCAAACGCCCTCGCGTTATTCACTCGGCCACTGAATCCTGATAGCCACTTTCTTGGATTCTACTGCTAGCCACTATCCATCTTTGCTTACCATGCTTGTGAATTTAGGCTATATCGAAGCAATACGCACTGTATGCACATATGCCAATTAGAGACTGACCAGTTGCAGTCCTAACAAATGAATGGGAAGATTCAAACAAGCAATACTAAGTGAATTTCTATCGATTGATAGTTAAACACTCAGTTAGTCATCCACAACGTAAGACTAAGCATCGATCTAAATTGCCATACCGTATTAGCATATAACAAGATGATCACCGAATTCATAGAAGTAGTTACTTTAAAGGTAGTAATGTATAAAATAAAGATTACATATAAGATATAGTGCGAGAAAGAATTAGTTTGTAGAAATAAAGGTATGTAGTAATTTCAGTCTCAGTTTAAAGGATGACACAGGTTGTATACACCTACACCATTGTGATCGATTCTGAGCTACGTCACTCACAGTCTCCAACCAAGTAGTTTGCGTCTATCAACATGACTCAGATCAGAAGTTAATGACATTACGGACTGGTGCTACGTATCGGTTTGGCTGCCCCCTACTTTCTCCCAACCATCCCCAACATTAGTCAGCATGCGTAATACATGACTCAACTATCTCAGATTATGAAGATTCACAACCTCATTAAACGACTTATCATCATTCCGTAATACCTTGCGTCTAACCTCACTAATAATTACCCGATGATCCCAGCAGTTATGGTTGATAGTTAAGTACTCAGTGAGTCAGCCATAAGAAATCGGGCACTTATGTACATCGTCAACGTAACGAGTTGTCGGATTAGCATTATTTGTAACAGTATTAGTGTTAACAGAAGAAATTATCTTTATAACAGGAGGTAGTCAACGTGGAATCGTAACCTAAATTTCATGCTTATCTTCATTCCTTAGCAAAATTTATGTAGAATTTCGATCCTGAGTGATGTGATTTCGAAACCCACACCAAATATCAGTTCCTTTTAGATTCCAAAAACGTCTGGTTCATTAGTCTTTAACTAATGTAAATCCTTAAATCTTATTTATCGCGGTGACTGCTTTCAACTACTTAACTTGAAAATATGACTCAGTTGAGTAGTTGTGTAGTCAACAAGAACACGACTGGGGACATTCGAATGTATTTAGACACAAATTACAGACTATCTCAGTAAATTCTGATAACCTTACAATGAACAGGTAATTTGCAAAATAACTATCATTCGTCTCAATCTTCACTATTCCTTCTGTAAATATCAATCTATCTTCTTTAATTTCATTATTTATGCATTTTCCTACCAATTGCGCTTCATTTAAGTTCTTTCCTTATCGATCTTCTGCCGAAATACGTTCTATGTCTGACCATTACCATATACTACTTATGTGGACATAAGTAGCCAACACCACAGTTGTACAATCACTTAGGCTTATATTAATGAATAAAAATCCTTCATTCCTTATGTAATTCACACTTCACATCTTCTCTACAGAAATTAATTTTGATTATGTAATGATGTCAGTTGATGATTGAAGTCAAGTTACAAGTTTACAAAACAGGATAGTTACAATATTGTCATCTATTTTTCAGAGAATAAAATCTATTTATTTTTATTGTTCTTGCCAATGTAATGTTTTCCTGCTTCGATTTGAGCACCCGGGCAGTATCACAGCCCTCACACAAAATGAATGATTTATGTGGAGCATACCTCTTTGTACCAACATTTATGTGTTTTTAAATAAATAAATAAACTTTATAATTGAAAGCGTTAGTCAATTGAAGCTAGACCACCAGGGAATACCTAGAAGCACTGGATGGCCGTTTCGTCTTATTGTGTTACTCCTCAGCAGTGCGCATTCACGACCTCGCCTCGCGAGATTTGGACCCAGGACCTACTAGTATCGCGCCACTGTTTCCAGGTTTTCCCTGGTGGTTTAGCTTCAATTGACTCATGCTTTCAACTATGAAAATACTAAATCTTCACAAAAAACCCCTTCTGAAAATAAACTTTAATCACTATGTGTATAATATAATTTTTTATATGTATCTATTTATCTATATATAGGCATCGGGAATGTTACATTATTCTGATGATCCAATGAAACTTGTGAATAAAATGAGTAAAGATTTAGAAGTTGCATGTCATAATGGTAAGTATAAATAAAGTTATATTCTAAGATATCTTATTAATTTTCTTTTGTTATCTATTGTAACAGGATGCAAACGTATTACTTACTTGCTTACTTAGGCCTCTTACTCACAATGGAGCATGAGCAGCCGACCATCATTCTTCAACCCACTCTGTCTTGGACTTCCCTTTCTAGTTTTATCCAGTTTTTGTTCATTCTCCTCATGTCTGTCTCCGTTTCTCGGCGTAATTTATTCTTTGATCTTCTTCTTTTTCTTTGGCCTTCAGGATTCCATGTGAATGCAAACTTATAATCAACTTATAATAGCTATATTGATACGTTATAATTGGAGTTATCTAGTTTAACAAGATTATTCAATTAGACTTTTAATATACTTAAAACACGTCAGTTTACAACGTAACAAACTTTAAATAGTATGATAAAGTTGTATTGTGTTTATTTTGTCAGTATGTATTTCAGCGGTGAATTGTTCTTTCCTCCACGATTTGAATCTAGAGGGCATGGGATAGATGATTTTCTGTTCGTTTATTATAGCTTCCACATTGTCACTACTCTTAAACTTAAGCAAGGCTAGATTTCCAGAGGTGAGGCAATGAAAATTATGAGAAACTGGATCACTTGGCAATATTTATCGATGAACCGTACTGGATCGAGTCTCAGTCCTTCAAATCTTCTGACTAGTATTAATGTTATATAAGCTTTCCGAAATAATAAATATGTACAATTTTACCGAATTGTAGATGTATCCTTACTAGTGAGTCATAAAGGTGAATACAGGAAAAGGGGCAAATGATTGAAATGTGGCATTGGTGACATAATATATACACATGCGTCAGTGATTGGCGCGGTTTCTTACCTCATTCTATCTCTAAGGAATAAATACCAATGATATTCAATAATTCATTATGAAAGTACTCTGGCTTGCTCACGTTATAATCTTCATGTTAAAAACTTCGTTAGTAATGTACTCCGCATCCACGATCCTGAGCGCGAGACTGTCCGATTCTGTAACTGGCTCGGTGGATATGGATCACTCATCTAGAGTAGTCGGAAAACCCTGATTCCCAAAGAACGATGCATATGGGCTCCAGAATCCTGAAGGAACAAATGGCGTATGGACCTATCATCGGTCACCAACTACCATCTCCTAAAGTTGGCCCACTGCCTTGGGTATCAGACGTTTAAGTACAAAGTGCACTTAGAAAACCAGTTGCTTCAGTTTGAACACCTGGCAGTAATTAAGCCCTCACACAAATAAAGCTCTGGCGCACATACATTATTGGCGCCTCCTTATACCAATGTTTCTGTTTAAATAAATAAACCATTGTGCCGTTTTATTTTTGTGTCCTGTGCGCGGGATCTTGTATGGACACTGCTTAGAACTCCCTTACTTTGACGAAACGGTCGTCTAATGCTTCCAGATTTTTAATGATAGTCTACCTTAGATTGAATCATGAATTCAACTATTAAAATTACTACAATCTCCACAAATCCCTATTATGATATTTATATTGTTATAGAGGCTCTTTGGAGATTGGTAATTTTGTATTTAGACTCACGAACTGAATGCAATTAGATAACCATCAGTCAAGAAAAAACACTTAGCAATCGTTTTGTCTCAGTATTAAACCCTTCATTGATGTGTACCCATGACTACAGTAATGTTGGAGTCCAGAAACTTCGTGCCCACTTTGTAAAAGCTTTATTGTAAGATCCCTGAGTCGCATCCAATGATGTTAATTTCCCATTTCATTTGATTCACGATACTGTGCAGCCAATATTCAGTATCATAAGTGGGTAACCACTTTGTTATCAACGTGATTGAACTCTCTTGTTACTGCTTCTTACTACGACACCTGGAACAACTACGTCTCGGAGTTTATTATCCTTGATCATATTAGTAGTTTAAATCACTGACTGACTTTCGTTAGACAGCCATTACGAAACTTGTTCGATATAATTCTATCAGCACTAAAAAAGAACCCGGCATTCATGGCATTGGTCCACTGATATCCAGTGGCTAATCAATTGTGAAACTAGAAAACACTAAACGCCTTTTTCATCTCAATTTGACAGTTGTCATCCACGCTACGCATCTACCTCAATCCAATCGATTGATCTAAACTGAATAATGAATTTAACTAATGAAGTAACCATGTTCACTATCGTAATAAAGCTTATTATAACAGTCTTGTGTCTTATTACTGAATTCTATATGGAAATGTTCCTCTCTTCCCACCTTTTATTCGAATTCTTTATTTCTACTGTTGTTTGCTTTTTTGACAGCATCACGTCTATCTAAAACTCTCGCTAATCTAGAAGAATCACAACCAAAGTCTAAACAACTACAGCTGTTGAAATCATCTTTGAATAGTGGTAATAATCAGTTAGTCAATGAAACTAATGAACAGATTAAACGATTACAAACTCAAAAATCCATTGCATTGGATGTTGTACAAGCATGTTTATTCCGTATGACTGCTTTATTAGTGATGCATAAATCACAAAATCATGATCCTATGATGAATAAAGCTAATTTAACTGGACAAAATCTTATTGTTGGCGATGTTGATGATAACAATGATGATGATGAGGAAGAATGTCAAGAAGAGGAAGTTAGTGATGAGGATGACGGTGACTCCGATGATGACGATGATAGTGATGATAATGGTGATGATGACGATATAGATGGTGATGAATATAATGAAGATGATGATAGATCTTCTGGAAGACAGAAACGCCATTATCATCATCGTCGTAAATTTCATCATCATCTTCAATATGGTGGTTCAGTTATGAAACGATTATTGCTTAAACCAAAACGATCAGTTTCTCGAATGAATAATTCAAACACTACAAACTTTTCTGTTCCTCCAGTCACTACAACAGCAATAACAGTATCAACTACCAGTAATCCTAATCCTTCATGTCAGTCAATCAATGATACCAAAAGTCCTACAACTAATGATCTGACAAGTACAACGACGACATCATCAAGAAAGAAATTATATGTTATGAAAGGTGATACAGCAAGACGTTTATTACAAGAAATATGTCATTCACCATTAAGATTATTTACTACAGAAATGTTAGAAAATGCTTTAGCATGTTGGCATTGGTTAATTGTTGGTAGACCGGAGTTAACTATTCAGGTAAGAATAAATTAGTCTATTTAGTTTTGTCTTTTAATGATTTTTCTCAATATCCACCTGAAATGTGAACAAGTCGCGTCTATTGGGAAGTCCTACTCACTGCTTTCTCGTGGCGGGAGTGTTATTTACGAAATTGAAAGGACGAAAAGCGATTGTCCTTCACTTTAACCGGGCTGGTGGGCACGGAAAATCCATCTAGGGGAGTTGAGAAACCCTGATTTCAAACCAATCGTTGATCACCGGCTACCGTGGGACTGAATCTCCTTACGATACTCCACTGCCTTATGAATCAGACCTTTAGGTCGAAGGCCCTGGGTGTGGCCCCCTAAGAAAACCACCTGCTTCAGTTTGTGTACCCATGCAGTATCACAGCCCTCAAGCAAATCGAATGAGGTTTGTGTGGCGCATATATATCTGGTGCCCCTTTGTACCAATGTTTATGTGTTTAAATAAGTAGTAATAAAATAAATTGGTTTATAATACAGTAACTCTAATATTCAAAAAACACTTTCTTCATCTGTGAATCTTCATTTATTGTATTTCTTACCATTGCTCACCTCAACTTAAAATATTTATATAGTAACAATATTCAAGCGAATGTCCGGCGCTTTAACCGGGTTAGTGGACATGGAAAGTCCACCTAGAGGAGTTGGAAAATCCTAACTTTCAAACCAATTATGTACATGGGCTCCAAGATCCTGAGGGGACAAATGGCGTATGAATCAGTCGTTGATCACCGTCTATAATGGGACTGCATCTCCTCATGATGCTCCACGGCCTTGTGGATCAGATCTTTCGGTCAAAGGCTCCGGGTGTAGCCCTCTAAGAAAACTACCTGCTTCGGTTTGGGCACCTGGGCAGTGTCACAGCACTCACACAAATCGAATGAGATTTGTGCGGCGTATATATATCTGGTGCTTCCTTGTACCAATATTTATGTGTTTAATAAATAAATAAATAAAATAATATTCAAGATAATGTCACTCAGCGGTTAGGCCAAACATGGATATGGCATTAGTTCATAAAATAATTGATTGTCGAGTGATGTAGTGTTTCTGGTCATGATCCATGTTAGACAATTTTAATTTCGGGTGGATGACTGTAGGTGATGTAGTTTCATCTTTCGAATTTCAAGTTTTTACAGTTTTATAAGGAAGTCAGTTGTGGTCTTTATAGTTCAGTGGTAAAATCTCTGACTATGAAGCTGATTAACAGGTGATTTAATCCACCAGAGAAAATTTGTCTCCTCAATAATACGGGTAGATCTTGCAGACGAGTGCTAAATAGCATGAAATCTGGATCAAAGGTTTCTTATCAACTATCTTCAACCACCACCTTACATCTCAACATAGTTTGTCGAAAGTCAAGGTCATTTGATAAAGGATATATGCACACAGGCTTTTTTTGAATACCAGTTAATCTAATAGTTAAGTTTCCACTCAAATTGTTTACCTTTTCTCAACTATTCGGTTTTATATGTAGGAACAGACTGGGATCATAGGAAGCTGTTAAAAAGACAGTAATAAGCGTTTAAAACTCGTCCATATCATGTATGACTTATATATCTAGTAAATGTATCATATTACATCAGATCACTTCTTATTTTGCTATAAATTTTCCTACTCAATGTTTTCAATATATTCTATTTTCATATTATTGTTGTGATGCAGCTTTTGAACGAATTAAGTGATGCTTGGCAAATATCAATTCATCGACGTCTTGGAGTATTCTCTGTACATAATGCAGATGATGGCGAAGTTTTACCATTAATTGTATCAGATCAATTAAAGTATAGCCCACCAAAATGTAATACTGGTCCGCATCAATTATGGTCGCAAGTAAGTACACGTGTGTTTGTCTTTGTGTGTACAGCGACGAAAGTTTATTATAAAGTTTTTCTTCTTGTCTTTCTAGATAACATGACGTTAGTACACACTTAAAAAGTATTAGATTTCATAGAAAACTGCTAATCAAAATACTAACTTCTACGACCTTGTCCTTGCGCTAACTCATTGATACGTCAAACAGCACCAGTAGCCTTGAATCAACTCCGAGTTCTTATTGGTCTTCGATGTAGTATCTTATTCCTAAGCCCACCGGGTTCAGTACAGAATTCAATCTCAACGTCTATTGTATAAATCATGTATTCCAGACATTAAAAGTTTATATACAAGCAAATCACACTGCGTCACACCATAACATAAATATTTTATCAGTCGAACTCATGTTTCATAACTGCCCCATATGCATTGATATAAACAAGACTGTATCACATTGTTTAACAGTTAGCTAGTGATCGCTCGAACATAAGCGAAGCGGACGGCTTTTTTCTTCGATGTAGTGTTTTTCATAATCATATTGTAGATGTTTTAGTACGACCAAGAGTGGAGAGAGTTCGCTCTTCCTCTCGAAATGCTCTCACATGGTTACATGTATACAACCACTGTCAGGGGAGTCCTAGTCACTGCCTTCTCGAGACAGAGGTGAAGGATACTAGCCTTTCATGCATATCGAATGATTTGGGTGGCGCATACATATTTGTCGCTTCCTTGTACCAATGTTTATATGTTTAAATTATTAACTAGATCATGTTTTCTCTCCTCTTTTCTCTATTTTCATTCAAGTTTTTCAGTGAACGTCTATATGTTGCTCAATCATCAAGTCAAGAACAATTAGATATATTCTTTGATTTATTACAAAAAACGTTGGCAGGTGAAATTGCTTCATTAAATAAAAGTATCCATACCGTACAAACGTCATCGGAAACTTCAAAACATTCACAAAAACATCAATCTCATCGTCATGATCATCCATCTTCAATTATAAGAGGACGTTTAACTAACAATGTTGCTGCATTAGGTGTACGTTGTCGTCTAGTTGAAATGTGTCTTAGTTTATTACAAAATACTGGATTTAAATTAAATTATACTGCAGGTCAAGGAATATCAACTGATGAATTATCTAGTCATGTTGGTGGTGTAATAACAGGAACGACAACAACAACAACAGGAACTGGTGGTGGAGTAGGTAGCAGTGGTGGAAGTGTTGTTAGTGCTGGAGGAAGAACTGGTGGAAGTAGTGGAAGTCAAGGTCAAATAGATACAGGATATTTATTTCCTTTAGCTAGAATTGCTCTTCGAGAGAAAGCATATGCAACTATATTGAATTATTTCATGTAAGATTATCAATCATCTGGTTTGTACAATACAGTTATTTATTTAGCCTTTTAAATTCTCATCATTATTGACTTGAACAGTGTAATCAAGTATCTCTAATACTGTAAACACTTGAACCATTAAATTATATTGATTGAACATGTTTCTTTTGCACACTATTCAAGTTTGAACCTCTCAATCACTACTGACCCCCCATGAAATACACTTCACATAGTAGGTACTGTATTCCATTTCTGGGCTATTTTAGCTCTTTATTTATTTCAGATAAGTTGATAGATGATGATTGAACGATCATTAATCTTTAAGTCACGATGTTAACTTGAGATATGAAACAAGATGAAGGTCTTCAGATTCTAATAACCCTCCAGTTTTCAACTATTTCCGTACGCCTGTAACTTCTCGTGGAGGAGCATAGGCCACTCACCAGCACTCTCCATCCAACTCTGTCTTGGACAATCCTTTCTGGTTGTTACCGATCGCTATTCATTCTTTCGATGTCTGCTTTCAATTCTCGAATCAATGTGTTCACTGACCTACCTCTTTTCCGTTTCCCTTCAGGATTTCAAGTTAGCTCTTGTTTTGTAATGCAGCTTGGTGATTTCTGAAGTATATTCCCTGTCGACTTCCAACGCCTTTTCCTATTTTTCTCTTCAGCTGGAAGCTGGTTTGTTCTCTCCCACGTTAGGCTGTTGCTGATGGTATCTGGTCAACGGAAATTAAGTATCATGAGCAGAAAACTGTTTATAAACACTTTTGCCTCTTTGATGATAGTTGTAGGAGTTCTCCATATTCCACCTCCGTACAGTAGAGCTGTCATGACGTTCGTATTAAGGATTCTCACTTTGATATATGTTGACAGTTGTTTTGAGTTCCATATATTCTTCAACTGTAGGAATACCGTCAATACTTTGCCTTTACGTTGGCTTCAACTATTCTCACTGATCACAAATATAATCAGTTGAACGTTTAAGACTCTACTCCATTTCATAAAAAACCCATTTAGATCATTGCCAATATGTTTTTTAAGAATAGATTATTTGAATAATAAATCTAAATTGTATAATATCTTTTCTTTGTACAGAGTAAAACCACAATATCCCATCAAACATGATGCTGATTTATCTGATGAATTGAAGGCATTAAGTCGACTATGGAGTTTAATGCAAGCTGAACGTAAATATTTAAATACTAGTATGATTGAAACAGAAATGGATGCATTGTTAGAAGCTGTTGGTCGTGTTGGTTTCATGGTTGGTAATGAATTTGACTATGGAGCTGGTTATCTTTCAGATCAGATGACAATTAATACACAAGAGTCTATCGCTGTCGGTGGTGGTGGCATTGTTGGTGCTTCCGGTAGTGCTTCAATTGGTCCGTCAAGTTTTCCAACAAATTCTATGTCAACTGTAACAACAACATATCACCCTACAAGTTCTTCACCAAATATACGACATGTGAATTCAAATGTATTCACTGAATCATGGATTACTTCTAATGTAACAACAGTGACAACAATGACAACTGCTAGTATGACCAGTGGTGGAGCTACACTTCCAAGACTGCGTTCACAAGTTATGCTGTTAACAGATCAACCTTTAGAACGTCCTGGTGTTGGTTCACTTATTCTACCGTCAGCTTTAAATTCTACAACTTCACCAACTCTACAAAATGCGGCTGTTCTAGCTGGAACTAATATTGCTCATTCAGTTGTGTCAAAGCGGTCCTCAGCTACTGGAGGTATGTTGTTTTGAAATGAATGAAGGGAAGTATTCATAATGCATTACTGTGTATTTATGTTTGATAATTTCCTTCTTATTTAAGTATATCTTTTGAAAGAACCATATAGTGAACAATGTTGAAGTTGAACACCGCGGTATTAAGCAAAAATGGCGAATCAGTTAATGAAGCAGTGAATCTTCATCGGCTGAGGGTGGTTGGGCTATATATTAAGTATGCCCAATCATTGTCTACCACGACGACGAGAAACCTAAGTGCAACCAAGTCAGGTTTTGACAATAATCCATAAAGTCATTGACTGTTGGATGGAGCTGTATTAGTAAATACTGACTACCTGGTGACAAACAGTGATCAACGTAGTTCAATTATGTCAGGATTGTGGCAGCTATCTGTCAATGGCATTAGAAAATGGTTGTACAATATCGCAAATTAATTGACGTTGGAAATGTTAACTAATAAATGCTAACTTTGTTCTCTGAAGGTTGGGTGCTTGATTCTCACTGAACTTTTGGATAAACAATAGTATCGATGAGTACCACACTATTAGGAAACAGTTATTTAGTGTTTCCAGGTTTCTGATGACTATCTAACTAAGGTCAATTCTAGGTGTCAAACTATGAAACTCCCCAATCTCGTTAAACCTCGTACACTGAAGTTCCTTTAAAGGTCATTATTTTGAAACGTAACATAACCTAGATGTTCATTGTCTGCTATTGTTGTCTGAACTACTACTGATACTATATAAGCTATCTTCAATTAGCTAAAAGAATTTCTCATTTAGAACCAAATTGTCTGTTATGAATCATGAAACCATGACTTTGGGTGCATAAAATTGTACCTACTTATTAGTAGTATAAAATATTTTATACAATATTTCGCTTTTTAATTAGGTAAACAAAGTGCCAGAACCAATGGAGAGAATTATTTAAAGCAAATATTTTTACAGAAACGTGAATTGATTTTAATCCTCTTGGTATGTCATTAATATTGTTGTTATGATTTTTAAATCAGTTTAAAAATAAATTTACTATGATATTCATCTTTGGATACCAACTTAATAGTCTAGAGGTTAAGCGTTCGCGCGCGAGGCCGAACGTCCTGGGTTCGAGTCGTGCGTGCACAATCGTGAATGCGCACTACTGAGGAGTTCTGTACTAGATCGAAATGGTCGTTCTGTGTTTCCATGTTTCTTGTGGTGGTCTAGCTTAGATCGATTCATGAATTCAATCATTAAAATTCACGAAAGTAGCTGCTGTGAAAAATTTGTGTAGTTTAACCATATATTATTACTTATGAGTAACTCAGTTGTATTTATATTCCGGTACTTCACTAATTAGTCGCAAACTGACTGTTTTATCATTAATTTACAGAAGTTTTTATTTGTATAATCATACTATTCCTGTTAAAGGACTTGTTTACTGAAATACCTTTTGATCATCAAAAGATACTTCATAATATTCAGCGTATTTATTTGTTTGAAAGCCAACTTTAGTCTGTGTTTTCCAACAAAATTATTATACCTTTTAAACTGATAGTATATAACCAAAAATCCTATGTTCACTACCCGGTGGAAGAGTTTTCAATGTTCACTATCGAGAAGTCCCATACTAGGAGTAAATATATTCCCAATGCTTTTCTGGTTAGAATCAATTCATGGAATTCCAAAGAATCTCTAACTTTCATACTGATAAGTTTTTTCATTGTATTCGTTGATGTGATAACGCCATGCTTCACAGTATTGACCTGCACTTTAATTCTCTGTGAAAAATTGTATACCAATTATATTTAATAATTCTGATATATCCGAATATCATGTTTTACCGATCAGATTAAAGATCCTGGAACGTAGAAAAATGTGAGAAGTAATCTGCTTAATCTTTTCTTAGTGTTGCAAATTTTGGTCTATGGGTTAAGTGCTCTGGCGCGAGACTGGTAGGTCCTGAGTTCGAATCTCGTGAAGCGGAATCGTGAATGTGCACTGTTGAGGATTCCCACAATAGAACGAAACGGTCGTCCAGTGCTTCCAGGTTTTCCATGGTGTTCTAGTTTCAATCGACTCATGATCTCAACTATATAAAACTCGTTTTTGGATTGTATTTCACTCTAATAATTATATCAAATTTTGATTTCTTATCTTAGATTTGGCTTTTCTTTTTTCTATAATAATATTTGATAGGCTTCAGAAATTGAACGACTTTCAGTATGGTTTAATCCACAAGGTTTATCTGATCGTATTGGAATTAAAGAAGCTGAAGTTGAAACTTGGCTACGTGAAACATTACGTAAAAAATCATGGCATAGATGGATATCATTAGCATGGGATTTATGTCCACCAGTAGCTGTATACATGCCACAAAGGTAGGTTAATTAATTTAGATCATTTTATATTAAATTGATCAACATCATGATTAGTTGCTCTAAGACTTATCACTTTCAATCATGTAAATTGGTTTCAACAGCAAACGTTGGTCAGTTATGACTATAAATTACTGCGCCCATGTTTTTCTACAGTTTGTGTGTGATAATGATGACAGCTCTTTGTTGAGCGGATTCCTCGTTATGTGAGATCGTACGCAAAATTTATTTGACGGTGTAAAGTTGATTTAATATCAGTAATTGATTCAAGTTTTCAACATTTTTAGTCAGTCCTTGTCATATTCTACATTTCATATTTTGTTATGAGGAGTACATCTAAGTCCTTCTCGCGGCGGCGTGTTGTTTACGAAATTGAGAGGTCGAAAAGTGAATGTTGGGAGCTTGAACCCAGGGTTGGTGTACACAGAGGATCGATCTAGAGGATTTGGGAAACCTTGTTTCCGAATCAGTGGTGCACATGGGCTCCAGTGTCTTGGGGGAAAAATGACGTATGAACCTATGGTTGGCCATCGGCTACCATGGGACTGCATCTCACAGCGTTGCTCAACTGCCTCATGGATTAGACCTGTAGTAAAAGATTCGTGGGGTGGCCCCCTAATAAATCCAGTTGCTTTGGTTTGGTCACCCATGAATTATCACAGCCACGTGCTTCGTTTACGGGCGTCTGGGCAGTATTCCCGGCCCCACGCGAATCGAATGACGAAGTGTGGTGCCTTCATGTTCCAATGTTTGATGTGTTTAAATAGATAAACACACAATCATATTAGAGATGAGTGACTTTTTTTATCTCTTTCTCTCTTAATATACTTCATAGCAAACTACCGATGTCTAATTGAATACAAACCTAATGATATCATCCACTTGTGTGTAACTAGACGAAGAACGTCCATGTGAGTAGTGAATCGAGGAATGCGGTTCAGAGATGTTGTCTTTTACCGATTTCATTCACACCACTGTAAAATCACGTCTATATATATTATATTTCATCAATTAATTTGTTCAAAAACATTTTAAAAACCAATATAGATTATATGTATGGTTCTTTTTACTCTGTACATTTTTTTCGGATAGATTTACTGGTTCAGATGAACTACGTCGTGAGGTCTCATCATTTGTAACAGCTAATCCTTTGCTTGTAACTCATATCCCAGCTGCTTTACAATATTTAGCTACTTCAAGTAATATTGAAGACGGACGTCCTGAAGTTAGTACAGGTTTTTTACGCATGTTTTTGAACTGTTTATAAATAATTAAGTAGTATATATGTTTGTGCATGTTTTTCTGCATCACCTGTTGCCCCAGTCAGTATAGTGAACTGTAACGATGGTTATATTCACCATATAACGAAGAAATACTTTTTCAAAATCCTTAATAGATATTTGTTGCTAAGATTTACATAAGCATTGGTTTGTTAAATGCTAACTATCTTCCAACACATACATCTTCCGATAAGTATTATATTCATGGATTCTATGCTAACCAGTGGTTGTTAACAAAGTAGATGATTTTAGTCTTCTGCATAGTTCTTTTTTCGACTAAGTTTACTTCACCCTACATTTCCATGCCAACTGACAAGTAAACTTGTCCAGTATACCATGAATTATGCGTTCAGGTTTGTGTAGTTAACTACCGTTTTAAAGTGAATTTCTTTGTTGATTTTTTGTTGACATGTGTATTTTTATGGTGTTTTTCTTCAACAAAAAACAGTTATCCCATATACTAACATGGTCACCTGTTGCACCGGTTGTTGCTCTGTCGTTCTTTTCACGTATGTATCCTCAACATCCATTAACACATCAATATGCTGTACGTGTATTATCTGATTATCCATCGGAAACAATGTTATTTTATGTTCCACAATTTGTTCAAGGTATTCGCTATGATAAGGTAAGCTAATCTGTGTATATATATTTTGTGTAAATCTTCTAATTGCAAATTACTTTCACAAAACTTCTAGGATTCTGAGCCTGAATTGACTGTTGGTAATGAGTAGTTAGAAGTAGTCGAGAATCACATGTATTTGGGTAACTATGTTCTTGCTGTTGGTGTTGTGAGTGATGAGATCATTTCACGTATAGTGTGAGCCAGAGTTACGTTTTCCATTCTGTGTCGTGTTTGGCACCCTCGTCATGTTAATCTGGTTGTAAAAGTCTACATAGAGTCAATTAGAGTAGGCTTTCATTAATGCTTGTAAAACGTGACCCCTCCTAGTTGAGGATGTTAAGCGAATCTATGTTAAAACATCATTGTCTCTGAAGTATTGCAAAACCATGTAAGTAATGCAGAAATTCGGTAATTTGTGTTCGAGCACAGCGACGATACTTCAATTTGTATTACCATTTTGATACACTGACTTCGGTGTCCGTCCTTCTGTAACTCTCTCTCACTTTTTTTTCACTAAAGTGAGTGTAATTTCTGTAATTGGAAAAAACTGAGCTGCTTCTCCCACTATTATTATTATTATTATTATTATTATTATTATTATTATTATTTACGAAATCCAGAGGATGTAAAGCGATTGTCCAACATTTTAACCGGATTGATGGATACGGAGGGTCCACCTACGGGAGTTGGGAAACCCCGATTTTAAACCAATGGTGTACATTGCTCCAGTATCCAAAGAAACAAATGATGAATGAACCCATTGTTGGTCACAGGATCCTGGATCCCACGTGCACTATTGGTCTAGAATTGTGGTTTTCCAACTCCCCTAGTTGGATCCTCCATATCCACCAACTCGGTTAAGGCGCCGGACATTTGATTTTCATTCTCTCAATTTCGTAAATAACTCCCCCGCCACTGTGAGAAGGCAGTGAGTAAGAATTCCCTGACCGAGGCTATATACGCCTTGGCATATGAGAGCATTTCGAGAAGGGGAGCGGACTCTCCTCACTCTTGGCCGTACCAAGGCATTTGGGGGCACTACTGAAATGTTTCATACATTATAATTGTACAGATACGAAAGTATTTTCTCTCTTTTTTTGTTTTCTGCCTTCTTTCTTTTCTTCTTATAGTTAGGTTATTTATCTGAATCAATTATGACTTTAGCTAAACGATCACCCTTATTAGCTCATCAATTATTATGGAATATGAAAACTAATATATATCGTGATGAAGAAAGTTTAAAATTTGATAATGAAATTGGTAATCATTTATTAGCCTTATCAAGTACTATACAAAATAATTTCAATGGACCAACATTAGCATTTTATCAAAGAGAATTTGAATTTTTTGATCAAATTACATCAGTTTCAGCGAAAATTCGGTGAGTTTTCTCTTTTTTTTCCCTGGAAACACTGTAGGGCCGTTTCGTTCTATTGTGGGACTCCTGAACATTGCGCATACACGATCCGATCTCGCGAGATTTGAACCCAAGACCTATCGGTCTCGCGCGCGAGCGGTTAATCACTAGATCGCTGAGCTTCCAGGTTATCCATGGTGGTCTAGCTTCAATTGACGCATGATTTCAACTCTGAAATTACTGAAATCTCCACAAATACGCCTTCTGATATTTCATAATCATCTTCACTGGTGATTTGATAATCCCATAATTATAGTGAAGCAGATGATCGTTTCCTTTATTTACTAATCTATTCACATTTGAGCTATTTGTTTACGTGAAATACTCGACCAAGGGTATAGTCTTTGTTGTTTTTATACATCAATCAATGAACACCGGTCGATTCGGGTTATGCAGACTGTTGAATTTCATTGAAATCACGAAATGATGTTTGATAACCATTAAAAACCCGAAAACGAACTGGATAACCGGTTCATCCTAGTCTAGCTCTCCTCTGCACTGTGTATCGACGAAGTTCTCTCACATGGCCGAAGTTCCAAGGTTTAGTTTGGAGCTACTGGATCGTAGATGTACATTGTTGTGGAGTCCTCTACAAGGATGAATCGGCCATCAAGTGTTTCCAGCTTTTCAATGGTTTCCTAACTGAAATAAAACCTATCATATTAATTAATGTTGTTCAATTCTGAGAAGGATTAATTATACATTGACCAGCTCGTTCGTAGGAAAACAGTATCTCGTTTTTTATGACAATCAATCTGGTTACTATGATGGCGAAAAAGTGTAACTCATGTCGATGTTAGGGAGATCCGGAAAACACCGAAAAAACTACCAATAAAAGTCTCCGAAAACACTGAGAAGTATATTATCCGACCATCATTCAGTACGAGTTTTGCCAGAAACGTCTAGAAACATCTAGTTGGGGTCTTTCTCCAAATTCTAACTGAACAGCTTCCAAAAAACTACCTCAACTAATCACCCGACGGATTAGATATCAAGGAATTCAGTCAGTTAGTTATTTCATATACTTCAATAGTGTAATAAGAAGACGAAGATTTTCAGAACTTTGTAATGATGCATTAGTGCAATACATTTCGAACAATGTGATCACACTTTATATACTTGTTAAGAACATTTATATATAAAAATAAAAGGTCAACTAGACTGGAAATGGGGGGGGGGTAAGAGGAGATAAAGATAATAAGGAAAATAATGCGAAAACAATTTAACGCTTAATCACTCTGGCTAATAAGCTAATATTACCAGGGTAGGTTTAAGGAGAGAACAAACTGTTTTTGAATACCCAAAGGGGGTTTGAATTTTCGTATGGCTAAGGCCTCAACAAACCTTAGTATACACCCTTTTACACTTTTATACAACACCACAAAAGCCGAGTTAAGATCAATCAACCTGTCTCGATTATGTGTTTGGCAATATCGGATGATGGGTTTTTATCCTCTATTTGTTTCTGCAACCATTTTGGTACATGTTCATACACGATCACGATTGCTCCTCTCTATGTATGTGTGACCACACACACACACACACAGACAGACACACATTTAAATTGGTGAACGCAGTGGGATGTGACACAAGCGTTCTCTCTTAGTTTCAATAAAAGACTATTTTAATCACCTCTAAATGTTAAGGTGATGTAGACAGGCTTTTTCATATACAACTATATTGCTCCAGATCAATATGACTTATAGGAGGATAGATGATTATTGAGCAAAATATATCACGAAACAACCCACTAATCTTTCATTTTTATCCATTCTGTCAATTTTAATATCGATTTGTTCTTTTGAGTTGAATATACCTACCTTCTTTGTCAATAGATTACTTACTTACGCCTCTTACTCCCAATGGAGCATAGGCCGCCGACCAGCATTCTCCAACTCACTCTTTCCTGGGCCTTCCTTTCTAGTTCTATCCATTTTTCGTCCATTCTTTTCATGTCTGTCTCTATTTCTGGGCGTAATGTGTTCTTTGGTCTTCCTCTTCTCCTTTGACCTTACGGATTCCATGTGAAAAATTGCCTTGTGATGCAGTTGGGTGATTTCCTCAATGTGTGTCCTATCCACTCCCAGCGCTTCTTCATGATTTCCTCCCCCACTGAAATCTGGTTTGTTCTCTCCCATAGAAGCTTGTTGCTGTTAGTGTCTGACCAACGGATTCGAAGTATATTGCATAGACAACTGTTGATAAACACTTGTATCTTCTGGATAATGGCTTTCGTAGTTCTCTACATCTCCGTCCCATTGTCAATAGACTGTGTCCCTATGCTACTGAGTTATGTTTTGCGACTAATGACTACGACGAACAGGTCACCATTCCATACACCTGTTATCATTATAATAATAATATTATTATTAATTACCGAATGAAACGGGTGTCCGGTACTTGCAGGTGGTTTAACTTAGATCGACTCGTGAATCCAACTATGAAAATATTACTGTACAGTTTACTCTGATAGTTCTTTTTTCTCCTTAAATTTTATAGATCATTCCCTAAAGGTGAAGCACGTAAAAAAGCTTGCCTAGAAGCATTACGTGAAGTCAATGTGAAACCTGGTTGTTATTTACCATCGAATCCAGATTCTGTTGTATTAGAAATTGACTATATGTCTGGTACACCAATGCAATCAGCAGCAAAAGCACCATTCTTAGCACGATTCAAGGTTAGAACAAATCGAATTGTTGTTTAAATATTGTTACTAATCTGTATAGAAGTGGTTTGTGTCTTCTTTTTTTACTGAATCCATGTTATATGTAAGCAGTAAGTAAATTTTTCACAGTATGAGGGCGATTCATCAATGGAATCTATAGAATTCGTGATTTCCTCTTGCTGAATGGATTGAAATACCAAATTTATGAGTAAATAGTTTCCAGAAGGATTCCTATTTTCTGTCTGTAACGACTCGTGATCCACAAATTTTAACTGTATGGCTGGCTGATGTTAGATGATTGGTTTGTTTAGTTATAAGTTCACTGTAGTCGGATGTCGACCCAGTGGATCTAATGACTAAGTACTTTCAGTGAGATCTAAAGTTCCTGGGTCTGTGGGTGCTTCAATGGCAAAGTAAACAAGGAACGAGAATTTATTCATAATATGTTGATTAAAATGTGCATTTTCATAGTTGAAATCATGAGTCAAATTGAAGCTAGACCACTAAGGAAAACCTGGAAGCACTGGACGGCCGTTTCATCCTATTATGGGACTCCTCAACACTGCGCATCTACGATCCCGCACTCACAGTGACTAGTGGAGTTCTACCAAGTCTGTTGTGAGATATCAATTCACTGAAGACAATTGGTGATCGGTTGCTCCAAATCGTGGATTGGTTAAAGTTAGACATTAACACCGTTGGATGCCGGCTCATTGGTCTGTTGGTCAAGGGCTCTGGTAGGTCCCGGGTTCGAATCTTGCGAGTGCGGAATCGTGAATGCGCACTGTTGAGGAGTCCCATAATAGAACGAAACGGCCGTCCAGTGCTTCCAGGTTTTCCATGGTGGTCTAGCTTCAATGGACTCATGATTGCAACTATGAAAATACTAAATTCTCCACAAAACCCCTTCTGATCTAAAATGTGTATGTATAAATAGGGAATAGGTGTATTCAAATAGTATAGTTTGTTTTTCGTTTTTCGTTTTAAACTCTTGGTGTTATAGTGATACCTTGTTATGTATTTGTGCACTTGTCTGGATATAATATTCATTTATATATTATTTCACATAAATTACAGTTCTCATACCTATATTATATTATTCAATATTTTATTGTTGATTTCTAGGTTCGTCGAGTCGGTGTTCAAAATCTAGAAGCTGAAGCTATCAATGCAGCTAAAGAGGCACAAAATCTTACAACTATACCTGGTGATCCTTCATCTCAACAAACTCATCAGCATCGTGATTCCATAGATAGTATTAATCCAGTTGTGTAAGTTAGATTGATAGATATATCACTGTAAGAGGTTTATGGAGTTTTGTAATTCACATTACTGATTGATGTTAGTTTGGCAACTGTTGAAAACTAGCGAGCACTGTACAGATGTTTCGTTCGAGTATGTAACTATTCAGCAATGTACATTCACGACCTAAATGCTTTTCAAAACGAGACCCTTAAGTCTGACGGTGACATTCAAACCACTAAGTTGACATCCATTTTGCCTGTCATACTCGACCTACCTGGACTGCACTGGTCACAATTTCTTATGACTTTTCGAATTTAATCCCTATTGATCTCTTTCATTATCAATAATGTAAGGGGGCTTTCAGAGATTTTTTTAGTTTTTTAATCAAGTTCAGTTTGTAATAATACTATAACTATATTCAACAAAACATATAAATTTCATTAAGTAAAGTGAGTTGTTTCCAGGTAATTCATAATAGAAGGTCAGGGTTGGAGTATAGGGTGAGATTACCATGCTATCCTACTAGAAAGCAATAGGATGTATGAAGTCTACGAAATAAAACTGATCACTATTGGTTCATCAGATGATTAGAAATGCAGTATGTCATTTGTGCAACAGGTCACATTACTATGTCATATTAATACAGCGTTGTGGAATTATTGAGACAAACTTACTACTACTTACGCCTGTTACTGCTCGTGGAGGACCATAGGCCACTCATCAGCATTCTCCATCCAACTCTGTCCTTAGCCTTCTTTTCCAGTTCTTTCCAGTTGTTATTCATCCTTTTCATATCTGCTTCTATTTCCCGGCGCAATGTGTTCTTTGGCCTTCCTCTTTTCCGCTACCCTTCCAGATTCCAAGTTAGGGCTTGCCTTGTAATGCACATTGGTGATTTCCTTAATGTATGTTTGATCCACTTCCAACGATTTTCCCTAATTTCCTCTTCAACTGGAAGCTGGTTTATTGAGACAAATACAATAGTTATATATGTAGTAACTGTATAGACAATATGATTGAAAAGAAAGAATAAATTCCCATAATCAAAGTTATCAATACTAAAGATAATCGAGCGGACCTTAACCACCTAATCTAATCTATACACATGACTCAGTTCAACAGTAATTTACTTCATGGGCTGACATTATATCTTGGTTCAGGTGGCTCTAACCTTTTTGAAATCTACTTTTACACTAGCAAGCTATTATGAATTTTTCCCTGTTAATTACCACGTGACTAAACCGCCACTTGGAACAGGACTTATATGACCTTGACACTGTACCAAACCAATGACGCGTTGGGTATACTTAATATATGCCTCATCATGTTAGTCGATGAAAGATCCATTACCTCATCAAACAGTTTGACATGTTCACCTAGCACTTTACGGGAGAAGTTACGAAGTATTTACATGATACATGTACATAACCTTCAATCTTCTATATTTATCGTCATCTCGTCTGATCTTCACGTGTTATATCGATGCCATACTTTCGATGCACTGAAATTCTTTACTCCGTCTAACAACTTCGACTTCACTTTCTGCTACGCACTACTTACAAACAATTCATACTTTAAACCATGAACTTAATTCATTTAAGTATTTTATCATAAACGAATGGTGCTTCTAAGGCATTTTTAACCAACTATTTCGAACTTGTTCATGTCTCTCACCGTCAAGGACAAATGTTTCTCATTTTGAAAGTACCATTTTCTTTTGGAAATGTTTGAGAAGTATACTTACCCAACGATAGGTGAACAGTCATCTCATGTGTAATATAAGGTGACTTAATTTAGCGAGATTGTATTTTATTTAGATTTCTTCAATCACCAACAAGCCCTTCATGTTACACTGAAACGATATTTATTTCCTTTTACATCTTTTCTTATCTAAATAAAATATGATTGTTTTTTGGATAGGAAAATGCTTTCTCAGGCAGGAATAAAATATAAACGACGCAATAGTCATCATGAATCACCAAATAGTCCATCTAGGCAAACTTTGGCATCAGTTACTCATAAATACAGTACAGTTGCATCACGTGTGAATAAAATTCGTCAACCTGCCGCAAGTGGAGGCAGTACAACGAATCCAACAGATGATAAACAACAGACTACATCCACGAAATTAGGTCATGTATTCATGCAAGCCTGTATTTTCAAAGTTGGAGATGATGTTCGTCAAGTAAGTAATTATTACCATGAAAAATAAATTGATGATAAATGTTTACTGTTGCTATCTAAATAAGTGGATTTATAATAGTGGCTAGCAGTGGAATTAAGTATGCACGTTTCGTCCTATTAAGGATTCGTCAGCTCGGCGCACCTCAATTCGTATTATGTTCAAACCGGGATTCTGAACCAGCATCTTTCGCTCCAAACTCCTAACTCATTATCCACTTGACTAATAATTTCAGGTAGCTCCTCGCTAGTATTGGCCTGAGATCTGACTCCAAGTAGATCGTTTGCTGCTTGTTATGATAATATACATGTCACCAATCCTCGTATATAATCATCGGCTTAAATTGCGTTGGTGAATATTGGAATTAAATAAATCAAGTAGGAAAATGTCAACCAGACAATAAGTAAATAAGTACAGTCTTCATTGAAAGATCCAGGTTGACTAGAAAAAACCACTACCATGATGAGGATGTTTTTCTTGCCCTTATGAAGAATGTTGTGGTAAATAGTCATAGAGTCCTCACTGGTTTCTATACTGAGAATTCTGCGTGACCTATAGAGTTTCAACCAAGTATTTTTTGTTTAAAAAAATAGATGTCACTGCTATAGTGATATTTTTATAGCTCGGCATTATATCATAAACTAAGCATATCGTTATAAATTTTTCCCATCATTCTACTAAAATTAATTCAACAATCAAAATTCTTATTATTTAAGGCTTATTCGAATGATAATGAATTGTTATACTTTATGTTACGAGAGACTCCCTCTCGAAATGCTCTCATATGGCCACACTTATGAAGCCTCTGCCACGGAAGTCCTACTCACTGACTTCTTGTGGCAGGAGCGTTGTTTACAAAATTGAGAGGACGAAAAGCGAATGTCCGTCGCTTTAACCGGGTTGGTGGACATGGAAAGTCCATCTATGGGAGTTCGAATACCCTGATTCCAAACCATTGGTGCACATCTGCTCCAGTATCCTAAAGGAACAAATGGTGTATAAATCAATCGTTGGTCACTGGCTACCATGGGACTGCATCTCCTTACAATGCTCCATTGCCTTGTCGATTGAACCTTTAGGTCAAAGGTTCCGGGTGTAGCCCGTCAAGAAAACCACCTGCTTTAGATTGGGCACCTGGGCAGTATCACAGCTCTCACACAAATCAAATGAAATTTGTATGACGTATATGTATCTGGTGCCCTTTGTTTACCAATATTTATAAATCCTATGAAAGAAACCATTTATTCTATTGATAATATCAATCATCTATATTATTCTAATTGAATTATAATCCATCTGTTTAATCACTACAAAATAATAATTGACAGAGATATCCATTATTTACTTTTCTTTTCTTTTTTGGCTTATCTTTCCTATTTATTTTTTACTTATAAAGGATATATTGGCTTTACAAATCTTACAATTATTTAAAAATATATTTGAAAGATGTGGATTAGAATTATTTGTTTATCCTTATAAAGTTGTTGCAACTGCACCAGGGGTAAGTTCCTTGACAACAATCTTTATTCTTATTCTTCATCTTCTTGTTATTATTGTTGCTATGAGCACTATTATTTATCTAATGTATATATTCAATGTTGAATGAAACAGCGAAATCTCCACAAAATCCCCCTTGTGATAGTGATCATATGCTCACTAATGACTGGCTCCATGAGGTAATTCCTGGAGTTCTTATGAGAAGTCGTGGCCAGTGGAGTTAATCTATGTCAGGTAGAGACAGGTATCTACCTCAGTAAAATGGAAGTTCGTCGCACAATTTCTTGGATTGGTTGAGATTAGAGATTAACACCGTTGGATGCCGGTCGGATCAGTGGTCTATCAGTTAAGTGCTCTGGTGCGAGAGCAGTAGGTCCTGGTTTCGAATTTCGCGAGGCGGGATCATGGATGCACACTGCTGGGAAGTCCCACAATAGTACGAGACGGCCATCCAGTACTTCTAGGTTTTCCATGGTGGTCTAGCTTCAATTGACTCATTATCTTAACTATATAAAATATAAAGTAGGATTAAGGGATACTAGTATTTGATATAACTCTCATCTGTTGGAATCACCGGGTAAGTAATAGTGAAGTTATACTCAGAGTATAAGCGAATGATAATAAATCAATGGATAAGGTTGTCAATGTTTATTGACTGAGATGGTTGGGCCAAGTGTTGCTCATGCCCAACCAACCACCACAGCGCGCAATGCTTGGCTAGTGTTGGAGATGGATGAAAGATAGTTAGGAGTGACCAAATCAAAACGTGGCATCAGTCCGTAAAGTCACTAACTTCTGATCTGAACCATGTTGGTAGATGCGGACTACATGGTTGGGTTCCGCGTGACAATGTAAACCAGTGGTTGGAGACTATGGGTGATATGGCTCATAATCGATCACAATGGTATAGTGTATACAATTTTTGTCTTCTCTTAAACTGTGAGAATAATGTTACTTGATTCATTTTTAAAGCATCTTCCAATCAAAGAAGGTGACACTTCAAACTCTTTATCGTTACAATAAATTTAATCCTTTTCTGTAAATTATTGTACACAATATGATCATAAACTAATGACCGATCCACTCTATCCTATAAGTCTAAACACATGATAACAGTACCGTTCACAATTCAATATGTTACGAGATTCTTGATTAATCACATCTGCTTACAATGGTATATTTTTAAAAAAATCTCATTTTGTAAATAAGAACAACATATATAAGTGAACAATATTGTTTTCAATTGGATCCTCATCAGGCTTTACAACAGTATATAATGCAGATAACTTCTTTATCATTCTCGATTCGATCTCTGATGTTCCCCCAACTAAAGGATAAGTTACCTGGTTCTGCCACATCTACGTGCATCTACGAATTCAGCTACTCCTGTGGAGAAAGCTTTATTGGGCACACAACCAAACAGCTGAGCCAACGAATTATTAAATAACTCCCTTCAGGGTTAGGAAAGGTCATCGTTAAAACAATACGCAGCTCTATTCTATCATAGTTGATCAATAGTGATCATGTAGTAGACAGGAATAGATCATTTAAAGTAATTTATCATATTCTTACTAGTTTTCCTTATGAGGTTCGATCTCGTCTCTTAAAAATAGCAGAAGCTAAAGGGATTCGAGCTAACAATCCATGGATCTAATCAAAAAGACATATTTTAAAAAATTGTCTTGGGAAAAGTTTTTTATTTACCGTGTCTTATTTTATATTTTCCTCTTTTAGCGTGGTGTAATTGAATGTGTACCAGATAGTAAGTCACGTGATCAAATTGGACGTCAAATTGATGGCAAATTATATGAATACTTTTTAAGTATTTATGGTGATGAAACTAATCCCAATTACCAAACGGTACGTAAACAATTGGTGCTTTTTTGGTGTTGTGACAGAGAATAGGCTCAAATAATCATACTTACTTACTCCTGTTACTCCCAATGGAGTATAGGCCACCAGCATTCTCCAGCCCACTCTGTTCTGGGCCTTCCTTTCTTGTTCTATCCAGTTTCTGTTTATTCTCATGTCTGTCTCCATTTCTCGGCTTAATGTGTTCTTTGGTCAAAGTCCGTAAGGTCACTAAATTCTGATCTGAACCATGTTGGTAGATGCGGACTACATGGTTAGGTTAATTTACTCTATACAATAGTAAATTATGTTTCATTATGAATAACAATTGTTGAAAAAGATAACAGCAATACGAACCACATCTGTCTGATGGTTGGAAAATGTGTTGCACACATATACCTACCCAATGTTGACTCTGTTATTCTATTGTAGTTAACAAAAGAGTGTGAGGTGAGGTCATATGTGGCTTGAATATCTCAATGGTAATGTCTTAGAGTGTAAAGATAGGTGAAACTAGTTCGAATCCTTCAGGAGGTTATCAGTCCTCTCAAAAGTGTAGACACTCCTTGTCATCTAGTACGAAATCTTTCCCAGCAGGGTCTCCTCCTGATTACTTCTAACTTCTTAACAGTGAGTCTTTTTTTAAAGGAATATAAAATTATCCAAATTGAGATGTAACATCAGCTCGTCGTGTCAATTGGCCAGTTGACCTAAGCGGTAACAAAAATATCAACGTTTGATCTCGATTTGTATGTTCTAAACTACAGATTTATTCTACGATACAATGATTCATCTACTAGTCGTCCTCTGAATTCGCTTCTTCTTTCTAGAAAAATAAACACTTAACTGTTTCTTACAGAATCCGATTTGTGATGAACGTTTGCTCGCATTTCTCTTTTGAAACCATATCTTTCCTAGTCTCCCAGTTATTGTTTATTTAATGCCTTATCAGTATAAGGTTTTGTGAAGATGGTAGAAGTTCCATAGTTTAAGTCAAGCACTGATCTTAGCTAGACCACCACTGAAAACCAAAAAAAAACAGTGATCAGTTTTTTTGTCTTTATCTGGAACTCCTTAACAGTGTGCATCCATGCTTCAGCATTCGGAAATTGAACTCAGGACCTATGAGCTCGCACACAAGCCTTCAATATCTACAGACTACCAAGCTAGCATCTATTGGTATACATCCAGTAGAGTTCACTGATGTCTAGTATAAGACAGTTGTTTTCCTCAAGTAATTGAAATAATTGATATACGACATATATACTATTTGATCTCGGCTTAGTGGTCTGGAGGTGTAACATTCATATGCGAAGCTGGAGTTCCTGAGTTCAATTCTTTTTGGTAAGTTAATGGATGCACATTTCTGGGTAGTTTCATACTGGGACAAAACAGCTAACCAATGCTTTTTTGGTTTTCAATATTGGCCTAGCCAAAGATCAGTTCATGATTTAAGCTATGAATATTTCATACTCATTATAATTAATTTCTTTTTCAAATAAACAATATTATGTTTAAATTCTCTTGGTATTGTTTGATTGAATCTTCACATTGATGTTTAGGACTGCAATTGATCAGTCTCTTATTAGCATCTGTGCGTATTGCCTCCATATAACCTTAATTCAACAAGCACTGTAATCAAAGATAGAGAGTGTCTAGCACTGTAATCTAGGATGCACGTTTCATCCTATTTTGGACTCGTCAGATGAATATGCCTGCATCATATTGCAAAGTGGATAATGCGATGGCATTTGTAGCAAACGGTACTGGGTTCCAGTTCTAGAATGAACATCAACTCTGGGATGCAGGTACATCCAACTGATGAGTCTCAAATAAGACTAAACACACATCAAACTGGATTCCGCTGTTAACCACTATCCATCTTTGTTTATAATATTATGTTTATTCCTTTTGATTATCTTCTTTTCTACATACCTAAATGTTATTTTGTTATTGTCCTGTATTCAAATCTCGCGATGCGGGATCGTGGATACGCACTGTCACTGAGATGTCCCACAATAGAACGAAACTGCCTTCCAGTGCTTCCAAGTTTTCCCTGGTGGTCTAGCTTCAATGGAATCATGATCCCAGCTATTAAAAATTACTATCATATCCACAAAAAACTCCTTCTGATATTTTGTTATTTGTTTATTAATAATAATTTCGGTATCCTTCATTGTCATTATCATCAATATTTATTAATATTTAATGTTAGAGATAATCGGTATCCTTCTACCTTTTTTTGGTACAACAGATTCCTATAACTAATTAATTAGGTCTTAATATTTCACTGATTCACTTATTGTCTATAGAATAGAATCATCTAATCTGTGATAATTATTGAATAATGGAAAGACTATCTTCAATATTGTTTTAATGGTATATCTAAGTGATTTGATCAAGTTACTAAGATGATTCCTTATGATAACAATAAACAGATTATTTGTTGAGAGGGGGGAGGGGAGGGGGGCAACTATTTGTTCATTCATGTTTATCAGATAATTGTGTGTGTGTGTGTTGTGGGAGGAGGAGGAGGAGGAGAGGGGACAGAGGTGTATATAATATGAAAATTTTGCCGAATTATTGAAAACAAAACGAAAAAAAAGTGAATACAAAACATTAATTATGAATTGGATTGTTCACTTATTGAATAGAAAAGTAGGATAAAGAGAAATAGCTTGTTAGTAACAAAATAATCATATATATATATATATATATATATATATATATATATATAATTGATGTTAATCACTTTATGCCCAATGTATGTATGTGTGTTATTTTATGTTCAATATATACTTTCTTTCGCATGTAGTATGTTAAAATAGAGGTTAGTTAGTACGCTTACTCTTTTCATAGTTGAAAGCGTGAGTTAATTGAAGCTAGACCAACATGGAAAACCTGAAAGCACTGTACGACCGTGAGACTCCTAAGAAGTGCCGTTCAGTGCTTCCTGATTTTCCATGATAGTCTAGCTTCAATTGACTCACGCTTTCAACTATGAAAGTACTAAATCTCCTCAAAACCCCCTTACTCTTTTCATCTTTATGAAGAAACCTGGACGAGTATTATTTCATACAAGGTCATAAGTGTTTAACACTTCTTGATTATTTAATAGCCTTTCTGTAACTAATAATGTTTATGTGGTCGCTTGTAACTAACTTTGAAGTGAATTATTACAATTCAAACAATGAAGCTATGACTAGTGGTGTTCAATTATATCCGAGTTTCACCAATCCTAATCGGTCTTCGTCCTATGACTCAAAATTGATTAAAGTGGACAAGAACTTAGTGATTTTGTCTCATTATGAGATTGATTATGGTAATTTTGAATTTTGTACAATTAGAAGATTCATATCGTAGGAGCCCGGACCTACGCAGTTGCATTCGATAAAAGTCAGGAACCCTTGATATTTCAAAAATTCAAACGACTCATATAATAACTATGTTTATATAATAACAGCTGTGATCTCAAGATACGTAAGAAAAATTTCAAACTGAAGACAAAACCAATCAAGTCAATAGAGCGTCATAAAATTCTCATCATCGAATGGGTGAGTCAATTAAAGCTAGACCACCAGGGAAAACCTGGAAGCACTGAACGGCCGTTTCGTCCTATTGTGAGACTCCTCAACTGTGTGTATCCACGACCTCGCCTCGCGGGATTCGAACCTAGGATCTACCAGTCTCGCGCCAGATCACTCAACCGATAGACCACTGAGCCGTTATCCGATGCTGTTTATGTCTAACCTCAATATAAAATTGAAAAACAGTAACCGGCGGCTTTTTTGCACGTCAGAGCTACTAGGTACTTTGAGTGGCTTATTCGAGGTATAAAAGTGGTGCGCTTTTTACTGTGGTGCCTGGCTTCTATTCTAAGACAGTGGGTTACTACTGTAGCCATGTATATAACCTTTAGAACAAGTCATTATTGATTTGTTTGTTTTATTTCCAACTTAGCTGAAACACATTATTTACTTCATTCTATCGATTAAATAATTCGTTTGGTTTCTCTATCTCTCTCTCTCTCTTTATTCCCTTTGCTTATTGATTTTAGGCTCGTCGAAATTTCATATTAAGTTTAGCTGCCTACAGTGTATTCCTTTATTTAATACAAATTAAAGATCGTCATAATGGTAATATTATGATTGATAAAGTTGGTCATATTATACATATAGGTAAGTGAGAATAGATAAAAAAATTTCTTTTTATTAGTTACTATGGTTACAATCACTTTATCTTTTTGTGCGGTGTTGTTGTATTCTCGATAGTTTGGAATGCACAGCTTTTATGATCACTATTGCCTAGGAGTGAACCGTGTTTATAGTTAATCCATAAGCTTGTTTTGACCAATACGTTCCATTAAGTTGTTTACTCGAGTACTGTCAGAAGTATGAAGGTGGTTTTTAATTCTAATTCGTTTGCTCTGCGGAAAGATACTCTGAGAAGGAAACTAGGTTGAAGAGATAGTTTTAATGATCTATAAGCATGACTGTACTGTTCAAGGGACAACTGTTTGAGACCCGCCATGACTTGCATACACTATATTTCAACATTAGGTGATACTATGCTCTAATACCTTAATGGTAATCTCTCAGACTTTCAAGTTGGGTGATCTGAGTTCGAATCCTCTTTTGAGTATCCCTTTCTTCATTGTTCCAAGTACACCTTGTTGATGAGTCCTAATCAACTACCTAATATTAACGATACCATTTCGTTGCTCAAACCAAAAGAGATAGAGAAACGCTTGAATTATATGATCTACTATTTGAAAAGTAAGAGCTTTTACCATTGATCACATAAATAGTAGGTATTTAGGAAGGAAATCTAATTTAACCGTTGGTAATTACAAGCCTGACATATTAAACAGATCATTTTATTTATTTATTTAAACACATAAATATTGGTACAAGGAAGCACCAGATAAATGTGCGTCTCACAAATCTCATTTCATTCGTGTGAGGGCTGTGGTACTACCCGGGTACCCAGACCAATGCAGGTGCTTTTCTTAAGGGGCCACACCCCTAGCCTTTGACCTAAAAGTCTGATGCACAATGCATCGTAAGGAGATGCAGTTTCGTGGTAGCCGGTGACCAACGGTTGATTCATATGCCATTTATTCCCTCAAGATACTGGAATCCATGTGTACCACTGATTCAGAATCAGTGTTTTCCAACTTCCCTAGGTGGACTTTCCGTGTCCACCAACCCGGTTAAAGCGCCGGACATTCGCTTTTCGTCCTCTCGATTTCGTAAAAGACACCCCGGTTGAGAGAAGTCAGTGAGTAGGACTTCCGTGGCAGAGGCTTCATAAGTGTGGCCATATGAGAGCATTTCGAGAGAGAGAGAACGAACTCTCCCCACTCTCAGCCGTCCCAGGGCAATCAGGGGCTTAGGATTAGTAGTTACGGACTACATATTCCTTATTTATTTACACAATCAAATTTATTCCATCTGTCTCACTGCATGGTAGTTAAATATTCCTCTCATCATACATAAAGTAACTTGTTTCTTCTTGAAGTTCTAATGAAAAGCAGTAACTGGTGAAGTTCATACATATACACAGTAAAACAGTTTTCACCAATAACTTTGAATGACCATTGCGATTCTAATGACTAAGCGTTCGCACAGAGGCCTGAAGGTTTTAGGTTTGAGTCTTTATCAAAGTCATGAATGTGTGCATCGCTGAGAAGTCCCGTACTACAAGAAATAACTCAAATAATTATTGTCCTCTGGTTTTCAATGATACTCCAACTGCTATCAATTTACGATGAATATAAACTACAAATTTAGCCAGTCTTCATGAGACCACTTCAACTGAGACATTTTCCTTTATTTGGTTTAGATGTTTTTATCCATTGTGCATTATGCTAAAAAAATTTCCCTAATTTCATCAATACGTCTAATAGACTACTGTAGTGTTTTTGCATAATCATAATTGAAATATTAAGATTTTTACGAGTTAAGTCCCCAGTTCAAATCTCACTCTACCTACGTAGACATTCGAATAGTATTACTCCTGTGTTTCATATTGTGACTCAAAAGTCACTTTAACCGTCAAACCTGTGCAAATAAGAAATAAGGTACATAAATAAAATAAAAGTAAATATATTCATTCAGTTCAGTCTTGTAGACTATAAGGCATTCACTCACCAACAGTATTAGAAGATGTTCTGCACAATAACACAAATCAGTTGAAGGTTGTAGAACCAGGCGTCCATTGAGGTCGTATATGGATATAGCTGTGAAGTTCCATACTAGAACGAAACAGTTGTCCAGTTTTTTCTTAACGGTTGTTTAACTAACGTCTGTCTGTGATTTAAACTGTAAAACCCAACAATTTTCATAAATCCTTTATACTCATGCAAAATAGGTTAAAGGCAAGTGATCCACTCTTACTTCCTCCAACATATATTACGTCGAAATATAACATCATCTCGATAGTCTGCACAAATTCCAGCAGTCATTTGATTGACATAATCATAAATAAAGGAACTTCTTAGTAAACTGATTTGTTGTAGCCTCTCAGTTATAACGTCTTCTTTCAAATCTGCTGTAAACCAATCGTACGTGAGCTTTGAGTACTGACATAGATGCCCTGACCTTGAAATTTCAGACGCTTCTGATTGGCTTGTCCATAAATTTTAGCTTAACAGTCTTCAGAATCTTTCTACCAGTCAGTCAGCTACAACGTTAGGACCAGGCACATATATACATCGGCCCAAGTAGCCATACCATATAATACAGGGAGGAAGAATTAGTTCGTAGAAAGAAAGATATCGAGTAACTTTAATCTCACCGTTTAAAGGAAGACAAAAAGTGTATACATCTACACCATTGTGATCGATTCTGACTCACGTCACACAAAGTCTCTAACCTCTGGTTACGATAGTCACGTGGACCGCAATCATGTAGTCCGCATCTACCAACATGGTTCAGGCCAGAAGTTGGTGACAATCTTTCGATACTAATTATAAAATGGTTGAGGGCAATACGTTTTTTATTGTTTGTTTTCTTTTTCTTTTCTTTTTACAGATTTTGGTTTCATGTTAGAAAGTAGTCCTGGTGGTAATTTAGGCTGGGAAAGTGATATGAAATTAAGTAAAGAAATGTTTATGATTATGGGTGGTCGTATGGATAGTCCATCATATTTATGGTTTGAACATTTATCTATACAAGCCTATCTTGCATTAAGACCATATCAAGAGTGTATTGTATCATTAATATCATTAATGTTAGATACTGGTTTACCATGTTTTCGTGGACAAACAATAAAATTATTAAGACAACGTTTTGCACCACAATTATCAGATCGTGAAGCAGCTGCATCATATTTACGTATAATACGTTCATGTTTAGCACATTGGCGTGATAAATCATATGATGTATTACAATATATGCAAAATCAAATACCTTATTAAAAGTACTTATACACACACACACACAGACACACAATGTATGTATATTCTATTCAATAGTTACTCTTTGTTGTCATATATATGATTTGATTATATACATGTTAAACTCTGAAGCATAATAATGATTATCCCTTTGGAACAAATTATGCTCAATTTCTCTCCCCTCCTTTCTTCCTCTCTCTGTTTCTGTCGTCGGTTCGTATCCGCACTTGTGTTCAATTACTCAATTATCTATGTTCCATTGAATGATCAATGTATCCATGAATGAGTGTTTATATGCAATGGATCATTATATTCATACATATGTGTGTGATGTGTCTATTAGTTGCTATTCAATTCAATCAATAGATATATTCCCCTCTCTCTCCCCCTTTCGTCGGTTCGGATCCGCGCTTGTGTTCAATCAATCAATTATCTATGTTTCATTGAATGATCAATGTATCCATGAATGAGTGTTTATATTCAATGGATCATTATATTTATACATATGTGTGTGATGTGTCTATTAGTTCTTATTCAATTCAATCAATAGATATATTCCCCTCTCTCTCCCCCTTTCGTCGGTTCGGATCCGCGCTTGTGTTCAATCAATCAATTATCTATGTTCCACTGAATGATCAATGTATCCATGAATGAGTGTTTATATTCAATGGATCATTATATTTATACATATGTGTGTGATGTGTCTATTAGTTCTTATTCAATTCAATCAATAGATATATTCCCCTCTCTCTCCCCCTTTCGTCGGTTCGGATCCGCGCTTGTGTTCAATCAATCAATTATCTATGTTCCACTGAATGATCAATGTATCCATGAATGAGTGTTTATATTCAATAAATCAGTTCCTATTCAATTCAATCAATAGAAATATTCCTCTCTTTCTCTCTCTCTCTCCCCCTTTCGTTGGTTCGGATCCGCGCTTGTGTTTAATCAGTCAATTATATATTTTCCATTGAATGATCAATTTATCTGTGGTTTACTGTTTATATTCAATGGATCAGTTCCTATTCAATTCAATCAATAGATATGTTCCTTCCTTCCAGATGATAATAATAATATTATTATTATATCATATATATGTATTCTATACAATCATAATTATATTGTATCTGTGATGATCTATAATGATTAAATTGTGTATATTTAATGCTTAGTTTATGTATTCATCTTTAATATTACTATTATTATGATTATTACCATTGGAACCTCCATATGTCAGTTACGTTGTCAAGATGAAAAGAATTAGGTAATTCGGTGCCCCCCACCTCATGTTTTTTTCTTTTTGTTCTTGTTGTTGTTATTGTTTAATATTAGTAATAGTAATTGTATCATTGATTCTTTTTCCCTATTTCAACAATTGAATAATCTTTATTATCTACATCTTGATCTATGTAAGTATATGATGATGAATGTGTTTGTCAACAGAATTAGGGATTATAATGAAGATTAGGGGATTAGTTAAATAGATCATCTATATTCATGTATATTATTATTTCAGTCTGTCTAAGAAAAATGATCACTTTCTATTTCATACTAATTATCTTCTTTTCAATATTCTACAAATACATGGTATGTATTCTTTTTCAATTCCTTATGATTTACTCTGTCATCTTACCTTCAGATTAAGAACAAAGTAAACAAATATATATATATATATACAAATCCATTGAACTAAATACAAAGATCATATTTATATGTTTTCTTTATTGAATACAGATTTTATGGAAGATCAGTTCTCTGCATTTGATATAGATGTGAAGTGTTTAATATAGTTAATTATAGTCTATGTAGAGCTTGGCACTTATGTTCATTGCCGCCCCCCCCTCCACCTCGAATGTTCTGTTATGGCTGAAGGTGGGGGAGAGATAGTTCTTCCCTTCAAATTTCTCTCATATGACCACATGTTGGGGGAATTCTACTGACTAGCTTCTCACGACAGGATTGTTGTTTACGAAATTGAGGGCACTAGAAATCAAATGTTCGGCGCTTTGATTGGGTTGGTGGATCTATCTTAAGAAGTTGGAAAACCTTGATTCCAAACTAATGATGCACATGGGCTCTAGAATCCTGAGAGAACAAAAGGTGTGTAAACCTTTCGTTAGTCACCGGCTACCATGAGACTAGACCTCTGAGTCAAAACCTCGGGAGTCCCCCCCCAACATGAAAACTACCTATTGCACTTTACGCACTCAGCTCACACACTAATACACTGATTTACGTGCACATACATTTTAGTCTCCCTTTATACTAATGTCTAGTGGTTAGGTGTTTGTGCGCGTAACCGATAAGTCCTGGCTTCAAGTCTCTCTAGGTGGGGTTGTGGATACGCAATGCTGAAGACTTCCACACCAGAAAAAAACGACTGTCTATTGCTCTCATGTTTTACATAGTGGTCTAGCTTCAATTGACTCATGATTTCAACTATAAAATTACTAAAAATCTTCACAAAACCCCCTTCTAATATTAATCACAAATGTTTAGTGTTCATTAATATATACTTTAATTTTATAGAGTTGAGATCATGAGTCAATTGAAACTATACCACCATCGAAAACACTAGTGACTGGCTCCATGGGGTCTTTCCTGGAGTTCTACTGAGATGCAGTAACCAGTGGAGTTCAACCAAGTCTGTTGGGAGATATCAACTCACTGATGACAGTGGTGAATGGTTGCTGAATTTCGTGGATTGGTTGAAGTTGGACATTAACACCGTTGGATGCCGACCGGCTCAGTGGTTTAGAGTATAAATACTTTGGCGCGAAATCGTTGGGTCCTGGATTCGAATCTCGCGAGTGCGGGATCGTGGACGCTCACTGCTGAGGAGTCCCATAATAGGATCAAACGGCCTTCCAGTGTTTCCGGGTTTTCGATGGTGGTCTAGCTTCAATTGACTCACACTTTCAACTATGAAAATACTAAATCTCCACCAAACCCCTTCTGATATACTTTTAATATTTAATGTTATTGCATAAAAATAAAGCGAAAGAGAATCTTTCTTCTCGACAGAATTATTTACTTAAGCTGTACATTTGGTATTCATAGTTGTATGGTAAACATATGAGTCAATAGAAAGGATAGAAAAGATTGCATCAAATGAGGTTACGTAATAATCAAGAGGTTAATTAAGAATAGAAGGATGAAAATAATTTTCGGGTCGAAATTATGAAAGATAATTGTCCACTTGAAACATAAATGTCATAGTAACAGCTTAAATAAATGATCTCGTCGAAAAGAGGAAATTATCATCGCTTAATTCTCTGCATTTTTATTCAGTGAAACAATCAGTCAGTCAGTTACAACGTAGAACTTCGTACGTACGTACATCAGTTCGAGTTGCCATACCACATAAGCACAGAGATTCAGTTGTCAGTTCAAATCTCATAGTGGTAGAAGTAGTAAGAGTATAAGCATTATGTGAAAGATTAGGGTTTGAAGATGTTATTGAAGGAGTATAATCCAGTCAAATAAATTTGAAAAGAGAAAAAGGATTGGGACATGAGGAATTCAGAAGATTGGAATTTGGGAGAATTCAAAGAGTGGATGCACCTGTGACATTGCAAACGATTTTGAGCCATGTCATTCAAGGTCTCTAACCATCGGTTGCTATCATCTCGCGAATCCCAACCAGATAGTCTACACCTACCAACATAGCCCAGTCCAATCGTCAGTGACTTCATGGATTTGTGCCACGTTTTGGCCTGGCCGTCCCTAGCTTTCTTCCGACCTAAGCCTACACCATAAAACATTGCACGTCGGGGTTATTTTAATTAATTCATGAGTCGATCTAAGATAGACTACCACTAAAAATCTGGATACACAGGATGACCGTTTTGTTCAGTTATGGGACTACTCAACAATGAACACGCTTGATTCCGCAAATGGGACTCGAACCCGGGACCTGCAGTCTTTCACACAAAATCCATACCACTAAACTGGACTCCAGCGGTGTTAATGTCAAACTTCAATCGATCCATGATCTTGCGCAACCATTTATCCATTGTCTAAAGTAGATACCTGTCTCTACTCGACATGGATTGGACGCCACCGATCACAGCTTCTTATTAGAACTCCAGGAAATTTATTTTGAAGCCAGTCACTAGTGATCATGTGGTGATTATTCTCAGAATGGGGATTTGTGAAGATTGTAGTAATTTTATTAGTTGAATTCATTTTTGTATTGGTTGTTTGAGTCTCAAAATGAACATTGACTTTTGGATGCAGGTGCATCTAACTCCCGAGTCCCAAATAGAACGAAACGCACATCCTGAATCTCACTCACTCCCATCTCTGTTTGTACAGATTAACACCAAATTAGTCGGAAATCATGAATTATTAAGTATTTTAATGTTGGGATGACCCTGCATTTTTCTCGCAAGCGACATAACAAGCTCAGGGGTCATCAATGGAAGTCACATGTGGAGATCCTGATTGGCTGATTTATACACTGCTACTATGTTTAGCAGTGTTCTAGAACTTTCAATAAAACTCAAGGACTCTTAAATGACTATAAAATCCCCATATTTTCTGTACATAAATGAACCCTGTAGTAAATTGCTTCCCGCACACTTTGTGCCTTTTCTCTGGTCTTCAAGTCGGTGTATAGTTCTAGCTCGGGGGTACGGAACCAACTTAGGGAAGCGAATATAGCGTTCACAATCGGCCAGACGTAACATTTAATAAAGCCAGAACAAATATTGATGCAGAATAATATGAATTCATTATACTTCGTGGTTTCTCGTCAGCTTACTTACGCCTGTTACTCCCAATGGAGCATAGGCCGCCGACCAGCATTCTCCAACCCATTCTGTCCTGGTCCTTCCTCTCCAGTTCTATTCAGTATTTGTTCATCTTTCTCATGTCTGTCTCCATTTCTCAGCGTACTGTGTTATTTAGTCTTCCTCTTCTCCGTTAACCTTCAGGATTTCCATGTGAGGGCTTGTCTTGTGACGCAGTTGGGTGACTTCCTCAGTGTGTGTCCTATCCACTCGTCAGCTGCTTAAGACCAAATATGTTTTAGAATTTCAGCATTGAGATAAGAAACATTATGTAACAATTGACATAAGTGAATGTAAAGGATCGGAATGACTAAAGGTTATCAATGATTACCATTTATATATATATATGCAAAAAAAGCTCAGAGATTATTAGGTGTTAGAATCAAGGAAACATAAAGGGTGGGTGGTTTAATAGTTGAGTGGAGTTCAGAGATAGATAAGATAAATTGTGTGATAATTTTAGAAGTAATAAAGGGTTCATGGAATTAAAAACGAATAGGATGGGTTACGTAATCATTGAATAGAATTTGAAAACTTCACATAATTTAAAAGAATCAAGTGAGGGGAAATGTGTGAGTGAGATAGTGGTTTAGGAATTCGGTAATGGGATAGGAATATAATACAAACTAAATATTAACAAAATAAAACTAATAAATAAACACAAAAAATTGGGGTACCAGCGCTTTAACCGGTTTGGTGGACACGGGAAGTCCACCTAGAGGAGTTGGAAAACACTGATTCCAAACCAATGGTGCACATTGGCTCCAGTATCCTGAGGAGACAAATGGCGTATGAATGAATCGCTGGTCACCGGCTAACATGGGGCTGTATCTCCTCACGATGCTCCACTGTTTTGTAGATTAGACCTTTAGGTCAAAGGCTCCGGATGGCCCCCTAAGGAAACCATCTACTTCGGTTTGGGCACCTGAGCAGTATCACAGCCCTCACACAAATGAAATGAGATTTGTGTGACGCATATATATATGGTGCCCCTTTGTACCAATATTTATGTGTTTAAATAAATAAACTCTTTTTGAATACATAGATCCGGCTTAAGTTTTATTTATCGCGATCGCTTCAGCAAACCGGAGAGCAGCCGTACTTCTTTGTTTGCTAATAATTTAGAAAGCATGAGAAATTTCAATGGTATACCCGGCGTCAAGTAAATGCCGAGCTGATGCACTGTTGAAAGCTCTGGTCCCTCGCAGCCTCAATTTCTTTGGAATATGCTCAGAAATGCGAACATGTACTCTTCTCTCGGCTCTTTGGCACGTACATGTAAATTGGTAAATACAGTTGGAGCTATTGAGAAAAGAGGACTTGTCGATTTTAGTTTGTTTGAGTGAGCAGTTCGTTTCCCACACCGTTGTCAGTTTAACTGCTGGGTAGGTCGCTTTCAACGCGGAATTAATTCTGTGATTCATTATACCAGCAATTTCATCTCCTTTGAAGTGTAAGTATAAGAAGCAAGTTTTCTTTTCCACTCGATCATACTTTACCTGAGGGTTGGTGTTTGCATATGTGTGGATGAATTTCGCCGGATATGCATTTTCAAGTAGGCACTTAGTGATTAAAGCGATTTCTTCTTCCAGACATTCATTAGAGCAGATTTTACGTGCGCGGTCATAAAGAGTTCGTACAATACCCTTTTTGTAACTCATTGGACAGAAACTGTAGTAATTGAGATATAAACCACTCCAGGTGTTTTTGCGATGAATATGTTTTTGTAATGTACCAACTGATGTTCGTCTAATTCTAGTATCTAGGAAATGGAATTTACCTTCAACTTCATGTTCCATGGTAAATTCTATAGCCTTGCGTGCTTTATTAAACAAACTGAGTGGATTCGTGGAGTGCTTGTGATTGTTGCAAACAAGAAGTGTGTCATCAATGTATCTGCAATAGAGTGTGGTACCATGGATGGCATGCTTAAGCTTATTCTGTTCAAGGTTCACCATAAATATGTAGGCTAGAATTGGACCCAAAGGGCTACCCATGGCTACTCCATCAATTTGACGGTACAACATTGTTGAATTTGGGAAAAGCGATGAGACCTCAAATAAGACCATGAATTTATCAGAAGCATTTATATTATCAAGTTTTTGTACAAATTCAAAACTATCTTTCAGACTGTAGGGTGCTAGTTTCTCCAAGCACTTTGTCAGCCAGACGGCAAGTTTATTAAATGGTGATTTGGTCATGGATATTATTGGTCTTATCGGGATGTCGGTTTTGTGTATTTTGGGTAGGCCGTATAAGTATGGTAATTGTGATCTTTTTGGTTTGAGTGCGTTATATGTATGATTATCTATTAGATTTTTCTTCAACAGTTCTCTCAACTTTCTAAATAGACGCTTCTTAGTTGCATCTGTTAAGTCTTTCTGGGTGTTGTCGATGATAAATCTAGTGGGATCATTTAAAGTGGACATAACTTTGATGATGTATTCATCTCTGTTTAAGAATGACTACACACGGCCGTTTCGTATTATTATGGAACTCCTCAGTAGTGCTCATCCACGATCCCGCCTCGCGAGATTCGAACCCAGGACCTACCAGTCACGCTCCAGAGCACTTAATCGGTAGACCACAGAATCGGCATCCAACGGTGTTAATGTCTATCTTCAACCAGTCCACGAAATCTGAGCAATGGTCAATACTTTTGATTGTGGGATTAGTGTCGTAACAGACAATGCATGAAGGGTTGTGCAAAATCAAAGGATGTGATCTTGATATTTGATTGGATAACTTGTACAAATTAACACCAAATTCATCGAAAATCATGGATTATTAAGTAAACTATTTTGTTTAAAATACAATGATCGTGAAAAGAACTGATTATCTTAGTCTCTTTTTTGGTATTGTAGACCATTAACGTTGATGGTCTATGTCAAATGATTTAAGGCCTACTCGGGTTAGACGGGAACGGTGTAACGAGCAATCTAACTTCGAAATCACACCTCATGACCAGCACCTTACGTGGATTGCCCCATCGATGCATCAAGGGACCATGGATGCTCTGAAGACTGTACAACATAAAGGACGTTATTACAGGAATATATTAGTTAAAGTAGATACAAGCGAAAGTAGAACCACTGCCACATGGGCCAGTCCATGGCACATGATTAACTGATGCGCGTTGATTGTCCTTGACCTTGACAGGGATCGATGATCTGTTCCATATTCAGTGACCTAACTGCCGGATGATTTGGCTAGGGTTCAGAGACATTTCACTGGCCCTACAGTATCATCTATCCTTTCTATTGTAGTATATTAAACTCAAGTGATACATATATATATATTAGAGATCTTTGTCAGTTTGAAATAAGTGGCTATTACAAATCTAAAGATTCTTTGTCATATCTAGAGCTTAGATTCTTGACATTACGCATGCAACTTGAACGCTAGAACCTTCCAAGTCACAAAATGAGAAGACAGCAGATGATTGATAAGGAATGTTATTTCAAAAGTGTCAAATATGGTAAAAAAGACTCAAGTATTTATAGTTTTTAGTAAAAGCAAAATTATCATTATAGTCATTCAATCCCCATACAGTGGTTTTTTTAGTATTTGTCCAATAGAGAAGCTGTACATCGAGATTCTGGAATGCTCTTTTAAAAGATAACTGTATGGAATGTTTTCGTCTCTTTATGAGCTTCTTAGAGTTTCTTCAAGTTCACTCTTGGGTCGTCCTCACATTCTTAAACTCATTCTCATGAAAAGTACTGTTATATCTAGGGCTTTAGGCTGTCACTATACCGTGTACTACTAGACTACTTGAACGATCGAACCCTCAACGTCGCAAGAGAGAAGACAGAAGATTAGTAAGCAGGAACGTTATTCCCAAACACATTGTCCTATATAGTACAAAAAATTTCATGTATTTGTAATTTTGGCTGAAAGTAAATCATCATTTCAGACAGCCAATAGGCACATAGGGGATCCTTCCTATTCATTCAATAGGTAAGCTAAAAGTCAACATTCTAGGATGTTCCTCTAGTGGTGTTTCAGTTGATTCTTCTAATTGTCTTCCATGGAATTCTTGGAATGAAGATAATTCTTACCTATCAAATATTGTGTATCTGATAAACTTACAAGTTTTATCTATACTTCAGTAGTAACTTAATACTGACTTTTAAGCTGGCTAAACTATCTCTTTGTCTGTCATCTTACCATCAGTTAAATCTTAATACTTAAATTATTATATTCACTTGATCTTATCATTTGTTTAATGTCCAGAATAGTAAATTAATGATCCGATCAAAAGATCAATTTACAAAAGTATTGATTATTAAATCTGAACCTTGTTCATATTCGAAGACAATTCCTCTATAAATTCTTGAGTAGATCGATAGAATTCCTCCAAAAAAAGGCTCTGATTACGCTAAGAAACACCTTATCGAATCAGTTTTCAACAAACGTTTTGTCAGAAACATCTTGAAAATGAAAAATCCTATGTCACCTTTTTGATTGGATGATTACCTATACTGCTACTATGTTTAGTAGCGTTCCAAAAATTTTCCAGAAGCCTGATGCCATTCAAAATGTTATAAACACCTTAGATTCTCTATACATTAGAGAACCTTTTCTCTTGTATTTAAATTGCTGTGTAGATTTAGTCCCAGGGGTCGGGGGTGATGGTTACTAAGAGAGCTTAGCAACCAAATCTAGGCATTCAAATTAGAAAACTTATCATAAATAGATTGAAATAATAAAAAAACAAACAATTGTAATCTTTCTTTTCTTTAAATTACATTTTCATTTATTGCACATAAATATACTCTATAATAGAGTATAAACTCTTCTATATATGAATATTGTATATATGTATATAGATCAATAAATTGCATAGCAACAATGCTATAGTTACCATGTTAACAAGTTCATGTAGAAAAAGAAACAAAAAAAAAACATTTTTTTGTTTCCATTCACTCTTTATTTTATCGAATCATTAATATAAACAAACAACATAATAAGTTCAATATTATTCTGGAAACAATAATGAATAAGTAAATTAATGTTCTAATTTATTCAGTTGGTATAGATTTAATACGTTCATACATTGATCGTTTACCCATACGCATATTACGTAATCCACGTTTATGATAATCTGAATATCTTCTTATATAATTAATTGGATAATCATAATTTGGATATTTTTGCCATAGATCTAAATCATCTAATTCTGTATAACTAATTGTATGCTGAAAGTGTATACCTATAAATAGAAAAGAAAAAGAAATCATATATTGAATATATATTGAGATAAGATGGTAGTTGGAGGCGGTCAACAGGAGACCTTGGACTCGGCTTTCGTGCTACTTGGCACTTGTCAGCAAGGTATACCTGTAATCCTGAAGGAACCGATTCTCCCTGGCGGATTCGATCCCGTGTCACTCAGCTTCACAGTCTGAGACGTTACCACTGAGCTATTCGGGTCGCGACCGACCTCCTGTAGGACTGAGATGTAATCACAATTGATTGATCACTGGGTGGTGATCAATGTCATGTGTGTCAAGTCCTTCTTATTGCTGATCGAATGCTATCGAATGGTGGCCACATTGTAACTTGATCGATAGCATTCGATCAGCACTAAGAAGGACTTGACACGCATGACATTGATCACCACACAGTGATCAATCAATTGTGATGGGATAGATATCTTAGTAAGGGAGTCCTTAGAAATGTGAATGCATGAACAACTACTCGAGAACTGAACAACGACGTTTGTTCTAATTTGTGAACGCTTAACCTCTAGACCACTAAGTCGGTAATTATCAGTGTAATTGTCTAATTTTAACCAATTCTTGTAGTATTGTTTGTTTGAATCTTCCCATTGATGTGTTAGTACTGTAACGGGTCAGTCTCTAATTGGAATATGTGAATAGTGTGCGTATTGCCTCGATATAGCCTTAATTCACAAGCGTGGTAAGCAGAGATGGATAGTGGCTAGCAGTGGAATCCAGTTTGATGCGTGTTTCGTCCCATTTGGGACTCGTCAACTGGATGTACCTGCATCTCAGAGTTGATGTTCACTCTGGGAGGAACTCGAACCCAGTACCATTCGCTTCAAACGTCATTGAATTATCCACTTAGCCACTGAGTCTTAGAGTGAACATCAACTTCGAGATGTAGGTACATCCAGCTGACGAGTCCCAAATAGGACGAAACACGCATCCTGGATTCCACTGATAGTCACTATCCATCTTTTGCCTACAATCCTTGTAGGTTATGAACAGCTATTTACCACAGGCAACGGATGGAGGTTTGCTTAAGATGTTAAACGTCAACAGCTTTGTATGTCGACCTTAAAGGTCTAGGGTCTGAGGTTCGAGTCCCACGCGCGAAGTCGTGAATGCTCAAGTTTCCAATGGTAGTCTAGCTAAGATGAACTTGGGATTTCAACAGTGAAAATACTACAATCTTCACAAATCCTTTATTTTGCTTTATTTTATCGAGTGTGAACTGTTGATTATAAATAATCATTAAGATTGAAAATGTTCAGATTCATGTATTGTAACAATTTGATTTGATTTCATTAACTATAGAACATGAAAGTCTTTAATTTAGTCCGATGTCTAGTTGTAAAGTTTGTATTTCTGAATAATCCCAAACAAATAGATATCACCAAAAACAATCGCATGATAATTTTAGACCATTGAAATTTACTAAAATTGTAATTAAAATCTATCAAATGCAAGTTCAGTGGTCTAGAGGTTAAGCGTTCGCGTTCGATAGATCTTGCGTTCGAGTCCTACAAATGGGGTCGTGGATGGGCACTGCTGAGGAGTTAAGATGGTGGTTGAAGGTGGTCAACAAGAAACCCCGAACCCGGATTTCGTGTTACTTGGCATTCATTACCACTCGATCAGCACTAAGAAGGACTTGACACGCATGACATTGATCTCCACCCAGTAGTCTATCAATTGTGACTGCTGAGGAGTTTCATACTAGGATAAAATAGCCATCCAGTACTTATAGGTTTTCCATAATGGTCTAGCTTCCTTTAATTGACTTATGAATTCAACTAATAACTCACCATAATATCCACAAAAACCTTCATTCTGATTCAAAAACAAAATAATCAACAAGATTAAATGATCAAGTTACTTTGTTTATCATTTAATAATGATAATAATAATAAAACAATCCCTGAATAAATATGATTTGTTTATTTACTATATCCATATATCCCTATTTTGTCACATCATTCTTCATCAGATAAACAAACAAACATTGTAAACAGATATCTTATTATCCCCCATTGCATGAATGTCATTCATAACTGAAGTTATGGATTAATCAAGCAAAGTAAAGAATTGGAAATGAGTAGAGGGGGTTGATGATGGAATGGTGGAGGGGGTGGGAAATGATCTGTTAATCCTACATGATATTATTATTATTATTATTGTGTTGTTTAATTTATTAATGAAATACATATATACTACTTATATACTTACATGAATACGTGCATAAATGTATTTTGTACCATTATTTTAGAGTATTATAATATGCTTTCAAAATTATGACAAGTCTTGTTTACTCTTAATTAAGTAAATTTACATAATATAGTAGGCAAAGATGGATAGTGGATAGCAGTGGAATCTAGGACGTGCGATTCGTCCTATTTAGGACTCGTCAGCTGGATGTACCTGCATCTTAGAGTTGAAGTTCACTCTGAGACTCGAACCCAGTACCTTACGCTTCAAACGCCATCGCAATATCCACTCGGCTCCTTAGTCCATCTTTGCTTACCATGATTGTGAATTCAGGCTATATCTAGGCAATACACACAGTATGCACATTAGAGATTTAGATTAGAGATTTACCAGTTGCAGACGATCCAATTGGGAATATTCAAGCAAACAATACTAAGTAAATTACATAATATAGTTAACAGGAAAAGAAACACAGTGATTATTTTTATAGATCATAAGGGGTTTTGTGAAGATTTCAGTATTTTCATAGTTGAAATCATGAATCGATTGAAGCTAGACCACTATGGAAAATCTGAGGAGTTCGACAATGGGACGAAACGGTCGTCCAGTGCTTTCAGGTTTTCTATGGTGGTAGTCTAGCTTCAATTGACTCATGATTTCAATTATGAAAATAGTGATTATTTTTATTATTAACAAAATAAAACTATTTGGTAAAATTAAGAAGGTTAGTGTGGTTATGGAATGTTCTAGCCTTGGATCGACTCTATCTGAAGCAATTTTGAACTCCTCATTAATGTGTTCCAAATGGAGATCTAAGCTGAGTATCTTCGAATTTAGTGTCTAGAATAACAACTTGAAACCAATACATTTACATTTTTTTTGTAAATCATCAAGCCAAACCAGTGTCAGGTAGAGACAGGTATCTAACTTAGTATGATGGAAGATGGTCGCGCAACTTCATGGATTGATGGAAGTTGGATATTAACACAACTGGGTGCCAGCTAAGTTGTCTAGAGGTTGAAAGAGTTCGTGCGAGACAGATCGAATATTCCGTGTTCATGTGATCCCTCGTGCAAAATTGTGGATGTGCACTACTGAAGAGTCCTATAATAGAACGAAACGGTTGTCCAGTGCTTTCAGGTTTTCCATGGTGATCTAACATCAATCGATTCATGATCTCAATGAAAAACCTAATAATCTTCAAAACGTCATACTGATATAAAAAACATTGTCAAAATATTAAAACCGGAACAATGGTAGTAAGCAAATTAAAACTATTGAGCTCTTACAAGTTTTAATACTTCATTGACGTAATACTCTTCAAGCTTACAGATCCTGTCTTTACTGACTTAAAAATACTTTAACGAATTGAATGTTTGAATCTTTGCATTGATATATATGACTACAATTGATCAGTCGCTTATTGGCATATGTCCATCCTGTGAAGATTGCCTAGATATTGTCTTAAGTTACTAGCATTATAAGTAGAGATGATAGTGTCTAGCAGTGGGATCCAGCTGACGATCCCCAAATAGGATAAAACGCTGGTCCTTGATTTCACTGCTAGCCACCATTATCTCTGCTTATAATGACTTAAAAATAGTTATGAAATCAAAGGGCTATTATTGTATCAGGGTGACAGAACAGTTGCAAGTCCAAAATTAAGTGAATTCAATTGTTTAGGAATTATGAATGAAATTATTCACCTTACTTCTGGTTAATTGACGAATTATTATTGTTATTTAAACATATAGACATTGGCACAAGGAGACACCAGATAGATATACGCCACATAAATCATTCGATTTGTGTGAGGGTTCGGATACTGCACAGGTGCTCAAAACGAGACAAGTGGTTTACTAAGGTGGCCACACCCTGAGTCTTTCACCTGAAGCTCCAATCCACAAGGCGATGAAGCAATGTAAGAAGATGCAGCTGAGTGGTAGTCGGTGATCAAAGATTGGTTCAAGCGTCATTTGTTCCCTAAGGATGCTGGAGCTCATGTGGATCATCAATTTGGAATTGTGGTTTTCTAACTCCCCTAGGTGAACTTTCTGTGTACACCAACCCGGTTAAAGCGACAAACATTCGCTTATCTTCCCCTCAATTTCGTAAACTGCACCCCCGCCACGAGAAGGCAGTGAGTAGGACTTCCCTGACAGTGGTTGTCTACTCGTCGCCATGTGAGAGCATTTGAGAGGGAGAGCACTCTCTCCCCACTTTCGGCTGTACATGAGCATTTGGGGGCGATATCTGAATAATCTTCATTCTTTTAAATGTACGTTGCCAGCAACCACAATATCTTTGATTGGGTTTTCATTGTAACTGAATATGTTCCATGATTAATAGACATAATGATGTGTTAAAACAAACAAACAAAAGAAACAGATAACTTGTTGAAATATCCAGATGACAGGAACAAATAGTCCAGATATTCAAATAGTCTGCCTTCTGATGACATGGCATTAATAATTGGTGCTATATATGCGTGTGTGTGTGTGTGTTTATATACATAAAAGAAGATTGAATGTAGGGGGAATGTAGTAAGTGCATTAATATAAAAAGCAAATGCAGGAAATTAATCGACTATGACATAATAGTTCGTGTAATATTATGATCAAGATTATAAAATAGAAGTTGGGAGTACTAATGTCTGAATATCCGGTATTGTTAGACATTCCTTTTTAAAATGAGCAATCGTTTGAACTTAAATTTATTCAGATCACAAATGGATTTGCATCCTGTTGCATAAATTAAATGTTTTTTATGTATAATCAGTTTATTTGTCGTCAGTTAGTTATGGTTAGACATCAATGGTCTATATAAAGAAATTGTATCAATTCAACTATTATTTTATTTGATAGAGATCACGTATCGGTGAATGTTAGAACAACATTAAAAATCTGGAAACACTGGTTGATCGTTTCGTCCTGGTATGGAACTCCTCAACCGTGTTGTTACGTTCTTGAATCTGTCTACCCACTTTCGTGCCGAGTATAATTTGTCTAATGTAGATTAAGACCTTGAGGCGATAGACTGATTGGCTTAACCTTGAGGCTAGTATGCGTAAGTTTGAAGCGGGGGTAGTGAGACGAAAACTATTTTATCCCTAATTCGCTGACAGGCACACGAGAGAGAGAGAGAGAGAAGACAAGTCAATTGGAACACTAATCACTTTATTCCAATCCCGATCTGATACCCGAATTCCGAATTTAAATTAGTGTGAAAAGATACATGATAATATAGATGACTAACCTGACCGCAACGTACAATAATTAGGAAAATACAATTATGTCCAAAACTGGTGGATTAGAATAGAAAATAGAATACAAAAGGTTACGTCTAAATTACAATACCTTTTGAACAGAAAAGGTTATGGCAGTGAATTATACATCAAACGAATAGACTAGGGACAAAAGTAAGTGTTACATTTATACAAGCTATGAATTAAATGCCACGAAGTCCCTAAAAATAGCTTCCGTAGTTTGTTAAGCCTTCTTGTTTCGCTGTTCACATCAAGTGTATATTCACGATCCCGCACACAGGATTCGATTCCAGGATCTTCAGTATCGGTCAAGGAGCCAAGATCAGTTGTATCCAATCAGTGTTATGTGTGAGGCAATTAGTCAAAGATGACAATGGAAGATGATCGCGCAATATTATACATCGATTGAAGTTAGATATTAACACAATGAGATAAAGGCATAGTGATATAAAGATTAAGCGTTCTTATACCAGACAAACTGATAGTATTGGGTTCGAGACTTGTGTGCGGGATATTGGATGCACACTATTAAGTCATCCCATATTAGAACGAAATGGCCCTACAGTACTGTCAGGTTTTCTATGGTAGTCTAGCTTTAATCAACTCATCAATTCAAATATATTTTAAATAGTTGACATCATGAGTCAATTAAAGCTAGACTATCGTGGAAAATCTGGAAGCACTGGACGGCCGTTTCTTTGTATTGTGGGACTCCTCAGCAGTTTGCATCCACCAAAAACACCTTTCTGATTATAGTCATCATATGTTCACTAGTGATTGGATTCAAGAGTATTTCCTGGAGTTCTAGTGAGAAGCAGTAACCAGAGGAGTTCAACTGGGTTGGTTGTGAGATAGTAACTCACTGAAGACAATGGTGAATGTGTTGCTCAATCTCGTGGATTAGTTGAAATTAGACAATAACATCATCGACTTCAGTGGTGTAGAGAAGTTAAGCGTTCGCGCATATGACTGATAGGTCTTGGGTTCAAATCTCGCTAAGCGAAATTGTGGATATGCACTGCTCAAGAGTTCCACAATAGGATGAAACAACCATCCAGTGCTTCCATGTTTTCCATGATGGTCTAGCTTCCATTGAATCATGATCTCAACTATTATAATTCAAATATAGTTGTTAACGCTTAACCACTCTTTCATATAGTTTTTCTCTTAATTCTGATCACATTTTCATAGTTCTTAAGGGAAAACATATTCGAAGAATAAAACATTTTTTTTCATTTCTATATGCATATTCGTTTAGATTCATAAAATTCCTAAGGGAAACTAAACTTTACTTTTTCATTAACTAACCACAACTAACTAGTTTAAAACGTCGGTTTCATTTCCCCTCCTTTTTTTTTTAGTTTTTTTTTCGTTTTCTCACTTCTTCTTTTTCTTTTCTTTTCTTTTTTTCTTTTTTTTTCTTTATCTCTCTATGATATTCATTCATTAGTATTATAAAAGATGGTAAGCATTAGTGAAAGAAACCATATGTATGTATACCGAAGATTTCAATTCGAAACATGAGTGAATTACTGGGAGAGACACACACAGAGAGAGAGAGAATGATGGAAAGAGAGAGAATGAGAGAGAGAGAGGGGGGAATGGGTTGGAGAAAGAGACACCGAATGATATGACACTTAATTATTATTATTATTATTTTAATTCTTTACATTAATTTTTTTTTATTTTTTAAATTCACTAATTTAAAACGTAGTTTACTGTTAGTACAAATAAAATTTTTGTATTTTTCTCATAGTGATTCGGGTGTTTGGGTATGTATGTACGTAGGTGGGTGGTTGGTTGATTGATTGAATGGGTAGGAGATAAAGATTTGAGTCTTTCGAGTAATTTTCTTGTAAAAAAAATATTTTTCTCTTGACGACAAAAATAAACCCACAAAGATTTTTGTTGTTGACTAATTACATTATTTATTCATGTGTGTATACATGCACACATACATACACACATACACACAATTACACATACATACATGAATACATGTAAGCCAATTTTATGATAGAATCCATTAAAATTGGATTGAAATATTTGTCAAATTTCTAGACATAGTAAGTTAGATTAAAGTAAATTTGATTGAAAATGGGATTTTGTTGATAGTTTAGTTATTTTTTAATAGTTGAATTCATGAGTTGTTTAAAGCAAGCTAGATTATCATGAGAAATATAGAAGAACTAGATAGTTGTTTCATTCTAGTATGAGACTCCTCATCAGTGCGTATCCACAATTCTATATGCTGGATTCGAGCCCTGGACTTTTGGCGTATCTCGTAGGCAAATATTGGATCTCTAAACTACTGAGCTATCATCCAAAAGTGTTAATGTCTAACTTAGACATCATTGCTTTCAGTGAGCTACTATTACCCAACGGACTTGGTTGAACTTTATTGGTGATGGCTTCTTACTAGAACTCTAGGAAATATTTCTTGAATTCAATCACTAGTGAGTATGTGATAGTTATAATCAGAAAGGGGTTTTGTGTGCATGTGCATTGTTGAGGAGTTCTATGCTGTGACAAAACGATCGTTCATTACTTCTAGATTTTCCATGGTGATGTTGCTTGAATAAACTCATGAGTTGAGAAGCAATGACCAGTGGAGTTTAACCAGGTCTGTTGTGAGATGGCAAGTCATTGTAGATATTGGTGGATGTGTCGCTCAATTTCGTGGATTGATTGAAGTTAGGCATTAACACTGTTGGATGTTGGTCGGGTCAGTGGTATAGAGGTTAGGCGCTCACGTGTGAGACTAATAGGTCCTGAGTTCGAATCTCGCAATTTGGGATCGTGGATGTGCACTGCTGAATAGTCCCATAATAAAACGAAACGGCTGTCGAGTATTTCTAGGTTTTCCATGATGGTCTAGCTTTAACTAACTCATGATCTCAACTATTAATATTAAATAAATAAATAAATATTTTAAAAATGAACTAGTTCTACTTCTAATGAGATAAATACACTTTCAACTAGAACTCTAATTAATTTGAACTGGATCAACTTTGAAAAATCAAACTAATTACTTATCAAATGAGTAACTCAATCATATCATATTAAGCATAAACTTTATCATTGTATAATTTTTAGAATTTTTCAATGATTAAACAAAATAATGTTCAATATCCCCCCCCACCCTCTTTATTAATCACCATGGTTTTAATTAAATGAATTTTCCTTTTTTTTTTGTTTTATCACATAGATACATATAAATATACTTACACTATTCAATCTATGAATTTATTAATTAATGAAATCTAGATACTTTTAATTAAAAAAAAAGATAAGCGGATCAAGTAGGGGGGGAGGAAGAGGTAACAGGTCAAATAGTTTGTATTTTTTGATCTTCTTCTCCTCCTCCCCCTCCTCCTTTTACTACTAATAATAATTCCTTGGTTATACATCTCTACAACAAGTTTATTGTATAAGTTACATTAACTTGTTAAGTAGTCAAGTTTTACTTAGATGAACTACTTAAATATATTTGAGTAGTAAAGGAAAACCATTTTTGTTTGTTTTTATTGTCATTTACACATACACACAAACACACTTTTACACACATGGACACATACACACATTTATAGATAAACATAGAATATATGAATAAAATTCAATTAATATAATGAATATATGACCTAATTAATTATATCCTGAAATTTTTAATTAATTTTCTCCCTTATGAAAAATATCCCCCCCTCCTATGAACTTTTCATTTTTGATTTCTTTTTGTTTTTCTTTCTCGGAGAAAAAAAAAGATTTATTAGTGGTCTATCGGTTAAAGGCTCTGGCTCGAGACTGGTAGGTCCTGGGTTTGGATCTCGCGAGTGCGGATTCGTGGATACGCACTGCTGAGGAGTCCCATAATAAGACGAAACGGCCGTCCAGTGCTTCCAAATTTTCCATAGTGGTCTAGCTTCAATTGACTCATGATCTTAACTATAAGATTTATCCGAATGAAGAATTGTGAAAATTATAGGAGTCGATCTAAGTTAGATGATCATTGAAAATTTGAGAGTGTTGTAGAAGTGTACAGGTTAAGTGTTAAGTCATGAGACTAAATGTTCTAGGTTTGAGTGATCACTTGTGCGTGATCGTGGATGTGTACTATTGAGGGATAGAACACATAGTTATCTAATGTTTCCAGGTTTTCCATGATGATCTAGCTTAGATCAACTCTCCATGACTGAAGGTAACCTGTTTAGTTTGTTAACCATAGTGTATATACTAAAATTACAGAATCTCTTAGTAAAATCAGAGAACCATAAAGTAAATATCATATTTGTAAACTATCAATCAGTCGTCTGAGATTTTATTGTTCCTTAATTTCCATACCAATTGCTTTCTGTTCCCATTCTTTCTTCCTCGACCTTCTGCTGCTAGACATTTTATTCCTGACTAGCGTTATATACTACTTATGTCGATATAAGTAGCATACACCACAATATGACATGCAGACAAATTCATTTAGTATTGTTTGTTTGAATCTTCCCATCGATTTGTTAGGACTGCAACTGGTCAGTCTCTAATTGGCATATGTGCATCCTATGCATATTACCTCGATATAGCCTTAATTCACAAGCATGGTAAGCAAAGATGGATAGTGGATAGCAGTGGGATCCAATTTGACGCATGTTTCGCCCTATTTTCGGACTCGTCAACTGGATGTACCTGCATCTCAGAGTTGATGTTCACTTTGGGACTCGAACCCAGTACCTTTCGCTTAGTGGCCGAGTGGATAACAAGAAGATGTTTGTCGCAAGAACATCAAGCCAATATCTTCAATAAGTTGTAGGGTTGATTACGATGTTAAGTTCACATAACTTATTCTAGCTTCTGAACAGACTGTTTGATCCATTCTCCTTGAATCATATTTTGACCTTGTTAACTATTCACACATCACATCGAGCTCACTAATTCTGTGACGATCGGTATTCTATATAATCTTTAAAGTTTGAATACTCCTCGTCCTAATAACGATGTGGAAATCAGAAGATGAATATGAAGCGTTAATTACGTTTATTATCGCACTACACACACACACACAGATCACCAAAATCACATGCATACAAGAGAAAGAATAAGTTATGTAGGCTTATCAGATTTGTTTAAATAAAATATTCCCTCATGGGAAAATTTAATGAATATAAGTCAGTCTAATAGGTGTCTGTGTGTGTGTGTGTATTTTTCTCTTGTGTAGAATCGATGCAGATACAGATAAAACGTTTTTCCCATTCATCGAAACTTATTGTTTAACATGTAGTAGTCTACAATAAAATGAAAGATTTTAATAGAGATTATTATGCTAGAAAAAAGATCGTAGATACACACTGCTGAAGAGTCCTATAGTAGGACGAAATAGCCGTCTAGTGCTTTCAATGTTTTCAATGGTGGTATGGCTAAGATCAACACATGAATTTAACTATTGGACTATTATGTGTAGGAAACGTGAAATATACTGAATTCAATTCATTGTACTGGTCTACCTCTGGTCAGGTGATTAAGCCCCTTGTAGAAAATAATAAAACAATACTTGTTTTTTGTATTTTTAATCTTTCTTCAAGTAATATCAAATTTTAATGATAAATCCTTTTATAGAGTTCAGATCACGAATCAATTAAAGCTAGACCACTATGAAAAAACCTGGAACTACTAGACTGCCTTTTCGTCTTATTATGGGACTCCTCAGCAGTGCGTATCCACAAACCTGCACTCGCGAGATCCAAACCCCAGGACCTACCAGTCTCGTGCTAGAGCACCTAACGAATAGACCACTGAGACGGTATCTAACGGTGTTAATGTCTAACTTCAGCTAATCCACGAAATTAAGCAACCGTCACCAACACCGTCTCACACTAGGACGAATCGGCCATCCAGTGCTTCCAGGTTTTTGATGGTGGCCTAGCTTCAATTGACTAATGATCTCAACTCTATAAAATTACTAAAATCTTCACCAAACCCCTTCTGATAAATCCTTTTTAGTTAAACTAAAAACAAAAAAACACATTTTACTGTATAACTTACTAACTGAAAATTCAAGTGTAATTTCGCAATAAATTACACTAACAAAATGAAATCCCAGTTGTTAAGTCAATTATTTTAAACTTTTCACACGAATGACTTAATTTTTATAAAAATCAACTCAATTGTCTGGGTGGTGTCAAAATAAATTAACAAAATCTTTTCTTTGTACTTTTTTCATTTCAAGTAGTTTGGTAAATTATACAAAATTTATTTGCGGGCTTACGGATTACGCTGTATAAGTGAATGTTACAATCAAGTAAATTCTGTAATGGAAATAATCACCAATAATGAGAGTTGTGTATGGTTTTATGACTTATGAAATGGAGTTCTCATCAGATCTATAAGCCAATTATTTTCTAATTATCGATGTATTCATCTAGATTTTTCTATTGATGATTAATTATAATCAATTAATTATATTTCACATAGTTGAGAACATTAGTCAATTGAAGTTGATTCATAATCTTAATCAAGGAAATAACTTAACAATCTTCACAACCCCATTATCATGAGAATCATTTTATTATCGGTTTTGTAAATCAACTGTTTATATCCATTGATATTCGTTATTCTATGTCGATTCATCTAATTGATTCAATACACAAAAATACATTTTAAGTAAAGATGCATATTGGTTAGCAGTAGAATTCAGGACAAGTGTTTTGTCCTACTTGAGTCTTTTCAGCTAGATATACCGGCATCTCATAACCGATGTGTCATTCTGGAATTCGAATCCAGTACCATTTGCTTTAAACGCCATCTTATTAGCTACTTACCTACTGAGTCCTGATAGGCAATTGCATGTGCAATGGGATGAAGTTTAAATTCAATTTGTATTGTTAACTTCAATCTTCCCATTGATGTTTAGCACTGCAAAATGATCAGTCTCTCATTGGCACATGTGCATACGGTGCGCATTGTATTAATTCACAAGCATTATTATCCAACTGACAAGTTCAAAATAGGACGAAACGTACGTCAAACTGGATTCCACTGCTAGCCACTAACCATATTTACTTAGTGTTAATAAGACGCAATAATTTTTATTCATTCATTATTCATAATAAGAAATAGAACTATTAGCAGTTTCCTATCTTAATGAATCTTAAATAATGAAATCATTTTACATAAATCTATTAAACAAGTAAAAGTTATGTCAATAGTCAATTAATTCAACAAGTTTCAAACCCACCCCCCTCCATCTATCCAAAGGAAATACGTAAACTCAAACTCTGATAAATATGATTACCTTCTTAGATATGAAATAGCTTATAGTTCTAATCAAAACCTTTTCCACAACATCATATAGTCTGTTAGACTCTTTTGAGCTAACAACATCGATCATCAATACTTGTGTTATCCAGTCCTGGTTCGGTTCCTCTGTTTGGATTGTACACGCTAAGATAGGTGAATGACTAAGCGAGATATACAATCTTTTGTTCGTAGAGTTATAGATACATTAATATATTAGAGCTTGAGAATTCGATATTATTTATATATAGTTGAAATCATGAGTCAATTAAAGCTAGACTACCATGGAAAACCTGGAATTATCTGACGGTTTTTTCATCTTAGTATGGGACTATTCAACAGTGAGCATCCATGATCTCTTGCGAGACCGAAGGTCCTGTGTTTAAGTTCCTCGTGCGGGGTCGTGAATGCGCACTACTGGGAAGTCCAATAATCGGACAAAACAACCGTTAGATGCTTCTAGTTTTTCAATGATGGTCTAACATTGATCAATTCATTGTCTCAGTAAAGTTTCATTATATTGGTAATGGTTTGTAATATCCTGTAGTTTATATTCAGAATGAAATTTTATTCACTGAGTATTAAGATACCTGAATCCTATGCAGAATGCGTTGATCAAGACGTTTTGTCATAAAATTAGAATTCAAAGAAACAGATACTAGAATGAAGTCCCACAGTCAACATTAAAACTAAGTCCCATGAATATACAAACGACAAGTTAAAGATACGATAAATTTAAATGTGTAACACTCAATTACGTCATCAGGTATTAGTTTATCACATCTTATCTCTATTACAACTTGTCTTCATTGTCTTAGCATAAAAGTTTAAAACAACTTAAGATTTTATCGAATTGCTATTATTGAGAAAAAAGAGATCTATTCCAAACTATATACATTTTATACAAAGATAGAAGGTAGCTGGTAGTGGAATATAGGACACGTGATTTTTTCCTATTCACAACTTATCAACTGAATATACCTGCATCCTACAGTGTTGATGTCCACTCTAGGACTCGAACTAAGTACCGTTCGTTTCAAACTCTTTAAATCCGTATTTGCTTATAATATTTGTGAATTAAGGTAATTTATTATAGTTGAAAGCGTGAGTCAATTGAAGCCAGACCACCATGGAAAACCTGGAAACACTGGACGGCCGTTTCGTCCTATTATGGGACTCCTCAGCAGTGCGCATCCACGATTCCGCTCTCGCGTGCGAGATTCGAACCCAGGACATACCAGTCTTGAGCCGAAGCCCTTAACCGATAGACCACTGAGCTGGCATCCAACGGTGTTAATGTCTAACTTCAACTGATCCACGAAGTTGAGCAACCATTCACCAATTGTCTTCAGTGAGTTCCTATCTCACAACAGACGTGGTTTTGAACTCCACAGGTCACTGCTTCTCACTAGAGCTCCTAGATATACTTCTCGAGGTCACTAGTGAGCATATGATTATATTAATTATAGTAAGGGTTTTGCAGAGGTTTAGTATTTATTATAGTTGAAAGCGTGAGTCAATTGAAGCTAGACGGCCCGAGACTGGTAGGTCCTGAGTTCGAATCCTGCGAGTGCGCGATCGTGGATGCGCACTGCTGAGGAGTCCCATAATAGGACGAAACGGCCGTCCAGTGTTTCCAGGTTTTCCATGGTGGTCTGGCTTCAATTGACTCACGCTTTCAACTACGAAAATACTAAATCTCCACAAAACCCCTTCTATAATTAAGGTAATATCAAGTTAATCCATACAGTATGCGCATATGCCAATAAAAGATTGATGAATTACAGTCCTAAATATCAATCAAAAGATTCCATTAAATAATACTAAGTGAATGAAAACATTGTAATTACATAGCAACCATATTCATTACTACATTGTATAGTACATCAGCTTATATTCATAATACTCAACATCTATACCCAAAAAATACTTTTAAATCTTAGTTCTATAACAAGTTTAAAACACCACTGAATATCTTGAATCTCTCTAATCAACTTAATCCTAAATACAGCAGAAATATTTTCTTTACAAGATACAAATCATTATTTATGAATGCCCTCAAATGCCCTGGTACGTCCGAGAGTGGTGAGGGTCCACCCTCTCTCTCTCGAAATGCTCTCACACGGTCACGCGTATAAAGGCTCTACCAGGGAAGTCCTACTCACTGCCTTTTCTCAACTGAGATGTTGTTTAAGAAATTGAGAGGACGAAAAGTAAATGTCCGGCACTTTAACCGGGTTGGTGAACATGGAAAATTCATCTAGGGTAGTTGGAAAACCCTGGTCCCAAACCAACCCTGCAAATGGGCTCTAGTGTCCTAAGGAAACAATTTGTGTATGAACCAATTGTTGATCACCGGCTAACAGAGGACTGCATCTACTTACGATGCTTCACTGCCTTGTGGATCAGACCTTTAGGTCAAAAGCTCGAGGTGTGGCCCCCCTAATGAAACCACCTGCTTCAGTTTGGGCACCCGGGCAGTATCCCAGCCTTCATACATATCAAATAAGATTTGTGTGGCGCATATACATCTGGTGCCCCCTTTGTACCAATATTTATGTGTTCTAATAATAATAATAATTTATAAAATCATTCAATTCACTTCATATACACATATATACATGTATAACTTACTTATAATAGTTAAAATAAACATTAACACCACATATGTGTTCATTTTGTTGTTGTTATGATTGTTGTTTTCTTTTTTTCTTCTTCTGTTTACTTCTTGTTTGTTTTTCTCTTTTCCTTAATTTACTTTGTATTATTCAATATAATTTTAATTCTTGTTGCTAAGTGAAAAATTTACCCCCAAAATTTTTGTATTTATAGAGTGGGAATAAAGTTTTTTTCTTTTTTCTAAAAAAAACAAACAAATAAAACAAAACTGTTGTATTATTGGTTTATTTCAATTTGAAAAATGATTCCACCTTCGAAACTGAAGCTTCTTTTCCTGAATCGCCAGAGAGAGAGAGAGAGAGAGATAGTTTTTTTGTTGATTCATATTTTCAACACCAAAAAAAATTGTTGCTAAAAAATTAATTTGATTGGTTGAAAATAATAAAAAAACTTTTTTTTGTGGGGGGGGGGTAGAAAATGATTTTAACCAATCAGAATTGAAGGATTTATAATTTTTTTAATTGAAAATTATTTTTTTAAAAATTTGATTATTAAAATAATAATCATTAAATCTGATTGATATTTCATGTTTTCTGATTATTTACTTTCTCCTGGTAACCCTCATGAAGGAGTATAGGTCAGTCACCAAACATTCTCCAACTAATTCTATCGTTGACAATTCTTTCTAGTTGTTATTCAGCTTCTATTATTATTAGCTTTATTCAATATTATAATTTTTTTGGTACAATATAGAATTCTCAGCACAAAGTACTTCAACAAATTTCCGTTTCTTACTTCTTCATTCTTCCTGACGATAAATATTGAGTGATCACCAATTAGAAGCTAGCGGTCAAGTCAATCGACATCTGGATAATGTACATTCTTGTCGCTGCATATTGTCACAAACCACGATATCTCTAATTGAGGCCTTCTGTAACCTTTACAGCGAAAGGTTTTACACTTTTCAGAAATGCACTTGAATAGGTTGTGCGATTAATAGGCATAATGATTTATTAAAACAAACGAAATTGGATAACTTGTTGAAATATCTAGAAGATAGGAACAGGTAGCCCAAATGTTTAATAAGGCCACCAATATTTTGCGTATGTGTTTTTCCAATTCACTATACAGTGCGTTCTTTGACCTTTTACTTTTTTGTTATCCTTCAGGATTTCAAGTTAGACCCTGAATCATGATGTAGTTTGATGAATATGATTCTGTAACAGTAAATAATATCCCAGAGTTCTGATAGGAAGCTTAAATCAGTTTTTCAACTGATTCAACGGTTAACGATTTCTCTATCATAGTAGATCAGTTGAAAAATGAATAGATATACTCCATGATTCTTCATTGGGAATTCATATGATGAAGATGACAGTCAAATAGTGTATACATTATACTTACTTACTTACGTCGGTTACCACTCATGTAGGAGCATAGACCACTCACTATCATTCTTCATTCAACTCCAACCTAAACAATCCATTACAGGTCTTTACATTTGCTATTAATCTTTTCCGTGCCTGCTCCCGATTCTTGACGTAGTGTGTTCTTCGGCCTTTCACTTTTCTTCTTCATTTCAAAATTCCAAGTTCGTGCTTGCCCCTTAATGCAGCTAGATGACTTCCTTGCTGTATGTCCGATCCACTTCTAGAGACCTTTTCTAATTTCCTCTTTAGATCAAAGCTGGTTTGTTTTCTCTCACAGTATACTGTTGTTGATGATATCCAGCCAACGGACAATTGTTTATAAATACTTGTACCTTATTGACGATTGTTGCGGTAGTTGTTCAAATGTTGGCTACATACGATAGAACTGTCTTTACGTTCATATTGAAGATTCTGAATTTGACATTGGTTGACAGTTATTTACAGTTCAACATGTTGTTCTCTAACTGTAAGAATGCTATACTTGCTTTTCTAATTCTCGCCTTTATGTCTGCATCCCATCCTTTGTGTTCATCGATGATGCTGCAGGCCAGTAACGTGAAAGAATCCACATCTTCCAGAGTTCCTCCATCAAGTGTGATTGGATTGGTGTTCTCTGTGTTGTATTTGAGGATCTTGCTTTTTCATTTGTGTATAATGAGGCCTACTGATGTGGCTGTTGCTGCTACACTAATTGTCTTCATCTGCATTTGATGATGTGTATGGTATAGAAGTGCCAAGTCATCTTCAAAGTCCAAATCTTCTAATTGATTCCGATCTGTCCATTGTATTCCGTGTTACCTCTCAGATGTCGAGGTCTTCATAATTTAATCGACCACCAGAAGAGAAATGGAGAAAGTAAGCAGCCTTGTCTGATTTTGGTCCTCATTTGGAATATGTCTGTCAGCTGTCTTCCATTTACTATGTAAACAGATTAGTTGGAACTTAATTTCCTGCATGGATTGATATCAATCAAGAGAAAGTTATCTCCTGATGGTGGTGGTAGTAGTGATGGTGGTGTTCCAGCTAGAAACATCTGCTAAAACTTATCAAGGATCAGATACAATAGATTGAGTAATCGGTTCGGTATCTGCGACTGCCTTAGTTGGCTAGTAAGATTACCCCCATTATCAAGCAGAGCTAAGAGGAAGGTCTTAGATCGGATTTTGTTGCCGTGATAAATATGATTTGTATATATATTCAATAATGAATTTCATGTTCATTTAGTTCTTAGTGTGTTGATTATGAGACTCTGTCAGGGAATTCCTACTCATTGTCTTCTCGTGGCTGATGTGCTGTTTACGAAATTGAGAGGATGAAAAGCGAATGTACAACGCTTTAATCGGCTTGGTGGATACACCTAGGAGAGTTGGAAAACCACAATTCCAAACCAATGGTGTACATGGGCTCCAGTATCCTGAGGAAACAAATGGCTTATGATTTAATCGTTGGTCACCGGCTACCATGGGACTGCATCTCCTCACGATGCTCCACTGTCTTGTGGATCAGGCCTTTAGGTCAGAGGCTCCGGTTGTGTTCCACTAAGAAATCATCTGCTTCAGTTTGGGCACCTGGGCAGTATCAAAGCCCTCACACAAATCAAATGAGATTGAAGAAAATCTGGGAGTCAACTCAACAACTATCAACTAACACCAAAGTCAGAATTTTCAATACAAATGTCAAGACAGCTCAGATGTATGGGGTGGAAACTTGGAGAACTACAAAAGTCATCATCCAGAAGATACAGGTGTTTATTAACAGTTGTCTACTCAAGATACTTCGGATCCGTTGGCCATACACTATCAGCAACAAGTTACTGTGGGAGACAACAAACCAGATTCCAGCGGAGGAAGAAATCAGGAAGAAGTTCTGGATAAAAGTGGATTGAGCACACGTTGAGGAAATCACCTAATTGTGTCACAAGACAGGCCCTCACATGGAATCCTGAAGGCCTAAGGAGAAGAGGAAGACCAAAGAACACATTACTCTGAGAAATGGAGACAGATATGAGAAGAATGAACAAAAATTCAATAGAACTAGAAAGGAAGACTCAGGACAGATTGGGTTGGAAAATGCTGGTCGGCGGCCTATGCTCCATTGGGAGTAACAGGCGTAAGTAAGTAGGTAATTAATATCAATTGTATACAGTTCTGTATACAAGATCTTTTTGTTTATCATAATAAGGGCGAATTCTTATCACATTTAAATAAACCAATTATAAGAGATGGATGATATCAACTTGGAGAATATGCATCTTGCTTTTCTTTCTTTTCCTTTGTTTGTGCCCAAATCGAAGTAGGTGATTTTCTTAGGGGGACACACCTTGAGCTTTTGGCCTGATCGTCTAATCTACAAGGTAGTGGTGCCGTGTAGGAGATACAGTCTCATGGTAGTTAGTAAAAGAGAATAGGTTTATACGTTTTTAATTCACTCAAGATTGTGGAGCACATGTGCACCATTGGTTTGATATCAGGGTTTTCTAACTCCTCTAGGTTGATTCTTCGTTTCCATCGACCTGGTTAAAGAGCCGGACATTTGTTTTTCGTCGTCTCTCACGCCGCGAGAAGGTAGTGAATAGAACTTCATTTACAGTGGTTGTATGCACGTGGCTATGTGAGAGTATTGCGAGAGAGATAGATATGGCTCTTCCCAGCCTCTACCGTATCAAAGCGTTTATGGGGTTAGATGGGTGGTGGCTATCAGTACAATTCAGGAAGGCCGTTTCGTTCTATTTGAGACTCATTGACTGAATGTGCCTGTATCCTTGAATGAACCCCATAGTGAACATAAACTTTGGGATGCAAGTATGTCCAGTTGACGAGTTTCAAATAAGACTAAACGCACATCCTGCATTCCTCTGTTAGTCACTATACATCTTTGCTTATAATGTACTTTAAATCAAATTTTAAAGTTTTTTACTCACACTTTTTAGAGAATGATATTGTAGTGAACACGAATGGGGACAATCGAATGTATTTGACGTCAAAAATTAAAGACTATCTCATTAAAATCTGACAACCATAAACTAAACAGTTAATTTGTAAACAATCAATCAATTGTCTCAATCTTCACTATTCCTTCTGCAAATACCAGTCCATCATCTCTGATTTCATTGTTCATATATTTTCATACTAATTACGTTTCGTTCCCGTTCTTTCATTATTGATCTTTAACTGAAATACATTCTATATCTGACCATTGCTATATACTACTTATATGGCTATAAGTAGACCACACGACAATAGTAATTTAGTGTTCATTGACGGTAGAACTAACCATAAGACTAGGCTAATAATAATCATTCAGAAAAAAATTTTCGTTGCCTAAGGCTAAATTTAAAAGTAACTTTCATCTTAATTCTCATTTTGAAGAGAAAAAAAAACTGTAAGGAATACGTTGATCTACTTCTCAGAATAATCAATAATTGATCCAAAAACTGTTTTTACCGATCATAATAGGAAATGATGGTGTAAAACAAACAAACAAACACCAGATACCCATTCATAGTGATTCTTATTTTATATATAATAAACGAATGTACAACCACATCTGTTGAGAGATAATAACCCACTGAAAACAATTGGTGAACGGTTGCTCAACTATCGTGGATTGGTTGAAGTCAGACATTAACACCGTTGGATACCGGCCGGCTCAGTGGTCTATCGGATAAGTGCTCTGGCTCGAGACTGGTAGTTCCTGGGTTCGAATCTCGCGAAGCGGGATCATGAATGCGCACTGCTGGGCAGTCCTACAATAAAACGAAACGGCTGTCTATTGCTTCCAGGTTTTCCATGGTTGTCTAACTTTAATTGACTCATGATTTCGACCATGAAAATACTGAAATCTCCACAAAACCGCTTCTGATCATTATTTACTTATCAGTGTAGAGTTGTGAAGATTGTGATTAAGATCGTGAATCGATGAATTTTAGATGACTATTGAAAACTTGAAAGCATTGGACAGCCATTTCATCCTAGTATATATTGGTTGAAGTTTGATATTAACATCGTTGAATACTGGTTCAATTATATAGAGATTAAGTTTTTGCAGGCAAAACAAATAGAAGATCCTGAGTTCGAATCCCACATACGAGATCTTTGATACTCTCTACTGAGGAGTCCCATTGATTCATTATTTGAATCAAAAAGATTGTTATATTAGAAAAGTTTAGGGTCATGAAAATCTTAAAATCTATTACAATTTCTATGTATGCCATTGTCTCTTGACTTTATTTCACTATAACTGCTGAGTGAATGAATTCATAATAAAAATGAATATCCCTATGATTCGGTATTGATCTTTTTTTCCTTAGTAAAAAAGATTGAAAAAGGTAATAACACCACTAGGGTTCATAAAATTAATCTTCGATCGATACTAACACTTTCAATTTATTGGCTGAAATGATTTCCCAGAGATTATTTTTTTAACTTATAAGTAGTATATTTTTCACAAATGGATCTTAATTAAGATATCATTAATAATCAGGAAGTATTGATAAATGTTTCGTTCTGGTGTAGAACGCTTTCAGGATGTATGTCCAGGACCATGACAGAGATTGAACACAAGAGTTTTAAATATCATTACAAGTGATTGGTTATTAAACCATCATGTTATCATCTTATTGTACATATTTATAAATTTCATTCCATTTATATTACTGGGTTCAATCCTTAGACAGGTCGTAGAAGTTCAATAGTTACATTGTTTATATTAAATCACAACAGTTATTCAAAGCTCCATGATTTTCAACATTAACCAGAATAATATCTATCCTATAATATATGTCATCAACAGATTCTGAATTTTATTAAAATATCTTCACATTGGTGGCCTGTTTAAACATTTGGGCTACCTGTTCCTGTCATCTAGATATTTCAACAAGTTATCCAATTTCGTTTGTTTTAATAAATCATTATGCCTATTAATCGCACAACCTATTCAAGTGCATTTCTGAAAAGTGTAAAACCTTTCGCTGTAAAGGTTACAGAAGGCCTCAATTAGAGATATCATGGTTTCTGACAATATGCAGCGACAAGAATGTACATTATCCAGATGTCGATTGACTAGACCGCTAGCTTCTAATTGGTGATCACTCAATATTTATCGTCAGGAAGAATGAAGAAGTAAGAAACGGAAATTTGTTGAAGTACTTTGTGCTGAGAATTCTATATTGTACCAAAAGAATTATAATATTGAATAAAGCTAATAATAATAGAAGCTGAATAACAACTAGAAAGAATTGTCAACGATAGAATTAGTTGGAGAATGTTATGTAAAGGTTATCACATCCTCTGAAGCTTCTCCGTCAAATGTAATTCGATTAGACGTAATAAATTTTTTTCTTTATTAAAGAAATGTCTTTGAAACATTATCACACAGATTGTTATTATGTTTATATATTACACAAGACTGATCAAAATCTATCGCGTTCAAATTTAGTCACTAGTATAATTGACTCAATATTCCGATGTATTATATCAGCACCAAAATCTGGACGAATACAACACTGAATGCTTCTTATTGATTAACAAATTCAAATGTCACATTCATGCACAAGATCAGATGCGACTTCAATAACTCACTTATAATCTATCTGGCCAAAACACTGAGTGATGCATATTCGAGTTTGTTAGAGATCTGATCTCTATAGGTAGTGTTAAATTCTGGGAATATGAATCTCAGAATGATCAACACAATTATTCAATAAGTAAAGTGATTAATTAGATAGTTTTAAACTCCATTAACCTAATTTTAGGTACGTCTACTACAAGTGCCGTTACGCAGAACCAAATTGACCAAATATGGATCAATAAAAAGTTGAGGAGGACGGTGGAGGATGTGAGAACCAAGAGAGGAGCTGATATCGCATCAGATCATCACTTGCTAGTCGCCAAGGTGAAATAAAAACTTAAGAAGCACTGGACAACGGGGCGGAAAACATTACAAAAGTTTAATACGGCTTTTCTTCGGGATACTGACAAAAATCAACAAATTCAAGATTGCCAACAACAATAAGTTCCAGGGCTTTCATGATCTACTCAATGAAGAGAGAACTACTATGGAGAGCAACTACAAAGGTATATAAGAGGCATTCATTTCAACATGTCAGGAGGTTCTTGGCCACAAAAAGTACCACCACAATGAATGGATCACTGTTCGTACACTGAATAAAATTGAAGATAGGAGAAACAAGAAGGCTGCAATCAATATCAGCCGAACAAGAGCAGAAAAAGCCAAGGCACAAACCGAATACACAGAGGCAAACAAGCATTTGAAGAGGAGCATCAGAACCGACAAACGTAAATATGTGGAAGACTTAGCAATGACAGCGGAAAAGGCTGCAAGAGAGGGAAACATGAGACAACTGTGTGATACAACAAAGAAACTTACTGGAAATTGCCGTAAGCCAGAGAGGCCAGTGAAAAACAAGGAAGGCAAAGTAATCACCGACATTGAAGAACAACGAAACAGGTGGGTAGAACACTTCAAAGAACTCTTAAATCGACCAGCTCCACTGAACCCACCCAACATCGAAGCAGCACCCACGGACCTCCCAATCGATGTTGGCCCACCAACCATTGAAGAGATCAGCATGACCATTAGACAAGTCAAGAGTGGCAAAGTAGCGGGACCAGACAACATCCCGGCAGAGGCACTGAAAGCAAATGTAACAGCAACTGCCAAGATACTCCACATCCTCTTCAGTAAGATTTGGGACGAAGAACAAGTACCAATAGACTAGAAAAAAGGACTTCTGATCAAGATACCAAAGAAAGGCGATCTCAGCAAGTGTAATAACCACAGGAGCATCACTCTTCTCTCAATACCAGGAAAAATCTTCAACAGAGTATTGTTTAACAGGATAAAGGATTCCCAACTTCAAGATCAACAAGCTGGATTTCGTAAAGATAGATCGTGAACAGACCAAATTGCAACTCTACGTATCATTGTGGAACAATCAATCGAATGGAATTCATCGCTCTACATCAACTTCATTCACTGCGAGAAGGCATTTGATAGCGTGGACAGGACAACATTATAGAGGCTTCTTCGACACTACAGCGTGTCTGATAAGGTAGTCAATATCACACGGAATTTTTATGATGGATTAAACTGCAAAATCGATCATGGGGTACAGTTGACAGACTCGTTCGAGGTAAAAAAAAATCGGTGTCAGGCAAGGTTGCTTACTCTCACCATTTCTCTTTCTCCTGGTGAAAGAGTGGATCAGCTAGGTAGCAGCTGGACGATTTAGACTTTGTAGATGATCTGGTTATTTTATCTCACACGCGACAAGAAATGAAAGTGAAGACGATCAGTGTAGCAGTAACAGTGGATGTGCCTGCATCTCAGAGTTGAAGTCCACTCTGGGATTCGAAACGAGTACCGTTCACTTCAAGCATCATCACATTATCCACTTAGCTACTGAGTCTTGATAAGCATTTGCTTGCGCAATGGGGTGAAGTGTAAATTCTCTTGGTATTGTTTGACTGAATCCTCCCATTGATTTTTAGGATTTCAATTAATCAGTCTCTTATTAATATATGTGCATCTAGCTGACGAGTCCCGAATAGGACGAAACGCACGTCCTGGATTTCACTGCTAGCCACCAAACATTTTTGCTTAGAATGCTCATAAATAAAGGCGACCTTGAGGCAATACGCTCACTATGCATTTATGCTAACAAGAGGCTGATCAGTCGACATCAGTAGCACACATCAGTTTCACAAATAAAAATATCTATTCACAGTCTGATCAAATGCATATCAACAGATTATTGAATATGGGCATTTCTTTAGATACAATTATAATCGAAAGCATTAGTCAACTGAAGCTAGACCACCATGGTAAACCTGGAAGCACCTGTCATTCTCGTCTGTCCAATGCTTCCAGGTTTTCCTTGGTGGTCTAGACTTCAATTGACCCATGCTTTCAACTATGAAAATACTAAAATGTCCACAAAATCCCCCTTCTGATTACAATTAATAATCATTGTAAGCTAAGATGGATAGTGGCTAGCAATGGGATCCAGTTTGACGCGGGTTTCGTCCTATTTGTGACTCATCAACTGGATGTACCTGTATCTTAAACTTGTTGATGTTCACTCCGTGAGGAACTCGAACCCAGTACCTTTCGCTTCAAACGCCATCGTGTTATCCATTTGCCTCCTGAGTCCTAATAGCCAATTGTTTGTACGATGGGAGTGAAGTTTAATTATAATCATTGATTAAAAAAAATGATCTCAACTTGTAGAAGAAGGTCAACTTTCAATGAATATCAAGACAAAGAATAAAAAAAGAACAAACGATTTAACAGATTAATCCAAAACATGAATTATCCTGTATCTTTATCAATATGAAGATTAATATTGACCTCATTTTTAATGGATCATATTTTTTTTGTCAAGTTGATTAACCATCATTCCCCTTAGAAATTAGATTTTTTTGGTGCCTTTTTTTTGCTTTTTTTTTGTTTTTTTTTCTCAAAAGTTTAAAGGTTTTCATTAAATTAAGAAAACTGTGAAATTTTTTTTTCTTTTTATACAAAGTGTTATTTCTATGTCAACTGAGAGTAAGTTTCTCTATTGACCTGAATCCATGAAAAAAAATATAGATATACCAAATATACTTTCATTGAAAGGGTGGGGGGTTTGTTATGTGAGCGTAGGTGGAGAGTGTTGTTGGTGGTGGTGGTAGCAGAAAGTATTTCGTTTAATTTGTAGGTTATGCTTGTCACGAACTGATATTGATTAGCTTACTGTTTTGAATTGAAGAACATTATAAAGTTGTTTTGGTTCTAGTAGGAGAATCCTTAGTTGTTGTGACACTTGTAGGTGTACAATAGAATGAAATGGTTGCCCCCCCCCTTCTTGTATAACCTGATTATCAGTAGTACTTTAAATTAGATTAATCTATGATGAATAGAATAGAAAACTATCCTAACAATTAATGAATGTTAGTCGTTTATAAAAGATGTTTCTTCTGATATGATCTAGATCATAATTGAATGTTGCCAGTATATGAATCTGATTAACAGTATATAAGTATGTATATATTTGATTTAGGAAATTGACATCGATAATATCAGGGTTAACATATAAAGGAGGAAAATATATCATTCTTATTCATAGGGTTATTATTTCAGCTATAAGTGAATAAATGATGATGATGATGATGATGATGATGATGATGATGATGATGATGATGATGATGATGATGATGATGATGATGATGATGATGATGATGATGATGATGATTTGGATGATGATGATGATGATGATGATGATGATGATGATTTGGATGATGATGATGATGATGATTTGGATGATGATGATGATGATGATGATGATGATGATGATGATTTGGATGATGATGATGATGATGATGATTTGGATGATGATGATGATGATGATGATGATGATGATGATGATGATGATGATGATGATGATGATGATGATGATGATGATGATGATGATGATGATGATGATGATGATGATGATGATGATGAAGGTGATGACGATGGTAAGGAATGAAACTCTATCGAAACCCTGCACAAGATTATAGAAAGGAAGAACAAGAAGATAGAAATTAACAACAGTCAAACAAGAGAAGCGGAAGTCAATGCATAAGTTGAATACACTAAAGCAAAGAAGTGAGTGAACAGGAGCATTAGAGTTTAGGAAACAGCATTACAAAAGTTCAATACAACCTTCCTATGAGATTATAACAAACTCAATTAATTTAAGATAACTCTCAACAACAGGTTCCAAGCCTGACAAGATCTACTGAAATAAGAAGAAACTACTACGAAGTACAACTGGAAAGAGATCAAATAAGCACTAACTTCAATGTTTCAGGAAGTACTGGGTCGCAACAAGCATCAACACCATTAGGAATGGATCTCTATGGAAACCCTGAACAAGATTCATGAGAGGAAACACAAAAATACAGTGATTAACAACAGTAAAACAAAAGCAGAGAAAGTCAAGGTACAAACTGAATACACAGAAGCAAAAAGGCATATTAATAAGTGCATTAAAGCCGACAGACAGAAATATGTGGAAGAGATAGCAACGACGGTGGAAAAAGATGCAACAGAAGGAAATATAAAACAAATATATAACACCACTAAGAAACTAGCAGAGAATTACAGTAAGCCGGAAAGATAGCTAAAAGATAAAGAAGGCAAGACAATCACTTTAATTCAAGAACAGAGCTATAGATGGGTGGAACACTTTGAATAACCCTTGAAAAGGCAAGCTCCATAAAATCCACCGGACATCAAAGCGGACACACAGACCTCCCTATAGCTTTCACTCAACCAACAACCGAATAAATCACGATAATCATCGCACAAATCAACAATGAGAATGCAGTTGGACCTGGCAATATACCAGCCAAAGTACTAAAGTGAGACATGAAGTGAAACTGGAAAGCAGGATAGCTCATCATGATATTAAAGAAAGGAGATTTCAATAAGTATGAAAACTATAGACGCACAACTCTACTATTGGTATCAGGAAATGTTTTCAATAGAGTATTGCTCAATGGAATGTAGGATTCAGCAGGCAGTTCGTAAGGATCAATCTTGATTAGAACAAATCATGACAACACGAATCATCGTTGTACAATAAATTGAGTGGAACTTGTCACGCTACATCAACTTCCTTGACTATGAAAAGGCGTTTGACAGTGTGGATAGTAGAACATTATAGAACTTCTTTCGACACTATGGAGTGAGTAGCTGAGAAAATCTCCAACAACATGCGGAATTTATACGAGGAACTACAACGTAAAATCGTGCATGAAGGACGGCTGACAGACGCATTCCAAGTGAGGATCGAAGTCATAGAAGGCTTCTTACTCTCTACCTCCCTCTTTCTTCTGGTGTTCGATTGGATTATGATGACCTCAACCTCTGGGAGGAAACACGGAATACAATCGACATTTTAGAATGAATTAGAAGATTTAGACTTCGCACATGATCTGACTGTTCTATCCCATACACATCAACAAATGGAGGTCAAGAAAACCAGGGTAGCAGCAGCCCTGTATCAGTAGGCTTCAACGTACACAAAGGAAAAATCAAGATATTCAAATACAAGACAGAGAGCACCAAACCAATCAGACTTGATTTCGAAACACTGAAAGAGGCGGAAACTCCCACGTATCGATGAACAATAAGGATCAGATGCAAATGTAATGGCGAGTATTGGCGAAGCAAGGAAAGCATTCCTACGATTGAAGGAAATATGCGACCCAAAACAACTGTCAACCAACATCAAAGTCATAATCGTTTATATGAACGTCAAAACAGTTCTATCGTACGGAGCTGAAACGTGGAGAACTACTACAACCATCATCATAGAAGTACAAACATTTATAAACAGACGTCTACACAAGATGCTCAATGTCCGTTGACCGAACACCATCAGAAATAGCCTACTATGGGAGAGAACAAACCAGCTTTTAACTGAAGAGGATAATCGAAAAGCATTATGGAAGTGCATAGGATATATATATATATATATATATATATATATATATATATCATGAGACAAGCACTAACTTGGAATCCTGAAAGGAAGAGGAAAAGAAGAAGACTGAAGCACGCATTGTATCGAGAATTGGAAGCAGACATAAAAAGGATGAACAGCAAAGGAAAGAAACTTGAAAAGATTATCATTGATCTGATTTTCTATTCTCATTCTCCTTTCTTTGGTCAACGGACATTGAGTATCTCAGCTACTCACTCCATAGTGTCGAAAGTAGTAGTTCTATAATGTTCTACTCTTCGCACTGTCAAACGCTTTTTCATAGTCTAGGAAGTTGATGTAGTGTGACGAGTTCCATTCAATTGAGTTTCATTCAATTACGATGAAACCGTAGGTACTAAATTAGAACCTACTGTTAAAGTATCCTATATCAAAATAAAATAGCTGTTTAATCTTTTCTTAGTTTTCAATGGCAACCTCACTAATATCATTCGACAATGTATATCATAAAGATCTTAATAATTCCCACAAAACCTCTTAAACAAAATTTTTGTTTTACTGGTTAGCAACAATGAATTAAATGATATTAATATGGATATAATTTATGTTCCTTTTTTTTCCTTTCAATCTATATATACTACTAATCAATTCATTAACACGTTCCATTGTTATTACTTAATAAGCTTTAAAAATACAAAGAAGAAAACCATAAAAATCATCATAGAAACAACAACAACAACAACAAGAAAAAGAAGAAAAAAATAAGTGGGAAATAAAAAAGCTGAAAAGAAAAAAAAAAGAAAACAATGATTATGTAAATCAAATATAAACAAAAGATTTCTCCCCTATTTCCGCCCCCTCCCTCCGCTCCTTTGAAAGGGGTGAAGAAGATCATTTATCATAAAATTGTCATGACAACAATATTATTAATAATAATTCTATTGTAGCTTATTTGAAAACAATGAGAATATGATCTATTCACTAATAATAATAACAATAATAATAATAATAAATATATAATGAATAGGGTTTAGATCATGAGTCAATTGAAGCTAGACCACCAAGGAAAACCTGTAAGCACTGGAAGACCGTTTCGTCCTGTTATAGGACTACTAAGCAGTGAACATCCACGATTCCGCCTCGCGAGATTCCAACTTCCCTCTTCTGATAATGATCATGTGTTCACTAGTGACTGGTTCTATGAGGTATTTCCTAGAGTTCTAGTGAGAAGCAGTAACCAATGGAGTTAAACCAAGTCTATTGTTAGATATCAACTCACTGATGATATTGGTGAATGGTTGCTTAATTTCGTGGATCGGTTAAAGTTAGACATTAACACCGTTGGATACCGACTCAGTGATCTATTGATTAAGTGATCTGGAGCGAGACTGGTAGGTTCTGGATTCGAATCTCGCAAGGCGGGGTCGTGGATGCGCACCGCTGAGGAGTCCCATTATGTAACGAAACGGCCGTCCAATGCTTCCAGGTTTTCCTTGGTTGTCTATCTTCAATTGACTCATGATTTCAACTCTATAAAATTACTAAAATCTCCACAAAACTCCTTCTGATATAAAGAATATTTTGTAATAACAGCCATTTAATTATTAGTGTGAATGGTTTAGTCTTAATAGGGAAAGGAATTACGGATTATTATTATTATTATTATTATTATTATTATTATTCACACAATGAGGAAATCACCGAACTGCATCACAAGGCAATCCCTCACATGGAATCTTGAAGGCCAAAGGAGAAGAGGAAGACTATAGAACACATTACGCCGATAAATGAAGACAGACATGAGAAGAATGAACAAAAATTGGATAGAACTAGATAGCAAGGCTCAATGCAGAGTGGGTTGGAGAATGTTGGTTGGTGGCCTATACTCCATTGGGAGTAACAGGTGTAAGTAAATATTATTATTATTATTATTATTGGTTTATTGTAATTACTCTCATTGTAAACTACTATTGATCTCGATCAAGTTTTGTGTGTATTGAAGGTGATTTGTGAAAATTTACTTATTTTTTAAAGAAAGATATTTAGTTATTCATAAACTAATTGATTGTTATCAAGATCCTGGATCCTGGATCAAAATCTAAAACTTTCTGTTTAGTGTGCAATCGATTAACTTATAGACTACTGAGCCGATATCAAATGGTGTTAATGGTTAACTTCAACTAAGCCGTGAATTGATTGTTATGTTCTGCTTATTGATTCAGTTACTGGTCACATTTTAATGTTTGATCAACCAACTTACATGGATGATAAGGATAGAAACTCTATTGAAGAGAGCAAGTACAAAGATTCTAGCATAAGAGCATGAATTCATTTAACTTCATTTGGTCCTTGTCCATCGCTTACAACCTGTGATATTTAAAAACCATAATTACAAAATGAAATTAGTATAGTATAGCAAGGGTGTAAATACATTTACTAGACTGAAGGGAGGCGAAACTCAACTCACACGTCCTCGTCTTACCTCCTGGATAATGAGACTGGTCCCATGAACTAAAGTGAGCGGTTACCCGGGTGGTGGAGATTGGCTTAATCATCCACTCTACATGTACCAACCTTTTGTACACATAAGTCAGCATTTCGACACCTGATAGGAAAAGCTTCGGCAAACTTTAGAAAACTAGATTTTGGCTGTTTTTTAATCACCTTGAAAGATTGCAAGGTATAGACCTGATGTTCTGTATCTAAGAGATCTTTGGTAATTGCACTGTTCACAGTTGTCCATTCCCTTGTTCTAAGGCTTTTTGGAACATTTTCAAAAAAAGTCTAAGACATGCCTTCCTGCCTGTTTGATTAATGTAGCTGCTTAGGAGAGTACACGTAAATTTATGAACACAGTTAGCGGGGATATAAAAGTGATGCTTGTCGACCGTTGATTGGGTTATTGAACTTATAACCTGGGAACTACGTAAATTAAATCAAATTACTTGGCTACAAAACAATGATATGATGAAATGAGAATATTGAATACCAAAGAAGTCTAGATAACCGTAGTAACAATGATATTGTGAAGGGATAACTATTAGGAATATTCATTTGGTATTGTTTGTTTGACGAGTCCCAAATAGGACGAAATGCGCGTCCTTGATTCCACTGCTAGCCAATATCCATCTTTGCTTACGCTGCTTGTGAATTAAGGCTATATCGAGGCAATACGCACAGTATGCACATATGCCAATTAGAGACTGACCAGTTGCAGTCCTAACACATCGATGGGAAGATCCAAACAAACAATACTAAGTGAATTCAAACTTCACGCCCATCGTACAAGCAATTGGCTATTAGGACTCAGGAGGCAAATGGATAACACGATGGCGTTTGAAGCGAAAGGTACTAGGTTCGAGTTCCTCCCGGAGTGAACATCAACAAGTTTAAGATACAGGTACATCCAGTTGATGAGTCACAAATAGGACGAAACCCGCGTCAAACCGGATTCCACTGCTAGCCACTATCCATCTCTGCTTATTAGGAATATGTTTTGACAAGACAGGAAAAACAAGTGTGTGGAAGAAAGCTCAGTCAAGATAAATAGTGACCACATCTGAACCTTTGTGAATGATTTTGAGCTACATTAACCAATATTTCAAACCATTAACTATAGTGATGATGCCGATTCTTATCAGATAATCTTAGAGTACCAATATAACTCAGATAAACAGTCAGTGATTGCAAAAGTTGATTTTACAATTTGGTTTGCTCATCCATATCTTATCCATATCAAAGTATTCCATCGTTGAGCATACGTAATAAAAGTTCCAATCTTCTTAGTTGAACAAAATCTATAACTTCATTGAACAATATATCATAAATGTCTTTTGCCCCATATCTCAAGATCGTTCAATTATTCGTTTCATAATAAGTGAGTAGTGCTTTGAAGCCATCTTTTATCAGATATTTATTTAAACCATTAATAAACATGTAAGCAATAAACAATATACGTATAATTACTTTTTAACATAGCTCCCAAATGCCATGGTACGGTCGACGGTGAAGATAGTTAGCTCTCAGTCGAAATTCTCTCATATGACCACGCGTATACAGCTACAACCAGAAAAGTCCTACTCACTGCCTTCTATCAACTGGGGTGTTATTTACGAAATTGGGAGGACGAAAATGGAATATACGGTGCGTTAACCGGGTTAATGGATATAGAGGATCAATCTAGGGGAGTTGTAAAACCCTTATTCCAAACTGATGGTGCATATGGGCTCCTGAGAGAACAAATGACGTATGAACCAATCGTTAGTCACCGACTATCATGGAGCTGCATCTCCTAACGATGCTCCACTGCCTTGTTGATCAGACCTTAAGGTCGAAGGCTTCAAATGTGGCCATCAAAGAAAACCACGTACTTCGGTCTGAACACCCGGGCAGTATCACAACCCACGCACAAATCAAGTGACTTGTGTAGCGCATATGTATTTGGCACCCCTTTGTATTAATAATCATGTGTTTAAATAAATAAATTATTATTATCAAATCAAATAATATAGTTAGTGGGCGAACACTTTAAAACTATTCATCAATGTACATTGGAACTATTGTTTTTCATGTCTATTATTCTTATAAATCACTTAATCTTCTATATTCATTGATGGATTAATATTAGTAGTAGAATTATAAGCAAAGGTGGTTAATGGCTAGTAGTGGAATCTAGTTTGATTAGTGTTTTGTCCTATTTGGAACTTGTCAACTGGAAGTATCTGCATCACAGAGTTGATGTTCACTCTGGGACTCAAATCCAGTACTATTCACTTCAAACACATTCGTGTTATTCACTTACCTGCTGAGTCTTTGCTTAAAATACAAACCTAAAGTTTAATGAATGTAAAATGAGAAGTTGGAATTAAGGTAATGATCATATGTTCACTATGAAGTTTAGATATTAGCATGAAAATTGAAGATGGTGAATTTGATTTGTTATCATGGAAAGCCACAAACAAGATAATAAATGAGTTTGCCTAGTGCTTAAGATGTTTTGTAATAATGTTCCATGTATAGTTAGTTCATAGTTCAAATTACTCACTGAAGACAATGATGGACGGTTGCTTCATTCCATGAATTGGTTGAAGTTAAATATTAACACCGTCGGATGCCGGAAAGTTCAATGGTCTGGATAGGTTAAGCGCTCGCGTGCAAGACTGATAGGTCCTGTGTTCAAATCACACGAAATGGGATAGTGTATACACACTGCTGAAGAGTCCCACAATAGGACAAAACGGCCGTGCAGTGTTTCCAGGTTTTTCATGGTGATCTAACTTCAATTGACTGATGATTTCATCTATAAAATTACTAAAATCTCCACAAAACCACTTTCTGATAAGTTACTAAAGTTTATAATGAATTCTGTTAAATATCCTCAAGGAATTCAAGACCTGTCATAGTTCATTTATGTGAAGACTTCAAACTGTTACACTCTCATGACGATCATTAACCTCTAATGTTATGGAAACATTAAACATTTTTTGATAATTTTATTAGTTGAGATGATGAATCGATTGAAGCTAGACCATTATGGAAAAGCTGGAAGCACTCGACAGCCGTTTCATTCTGACGTGGGACTCTTCAGCAGTGTGCATCCACTATCCCGCCTCGTGTGATTCGAACCCAGGACCTATCGGTCTCACGTGCGTGCGCTTAGTCTCTCTAGACCACTGAACTTGCTGGTATCCAATGGTGTTGATGACTACGAAATTGAACAACCGTCCATCAATGTCTTCAGTGAGTTACTATCTCACAATAGACCCGGTTGAACTTCAATCGACTCATGATTTCAACTACAAAATTACTAAAATCTCCATAAAACTCACTCCTGATATAATCATATGCTCACTAGTGACTGGCTTCAAGAGGTATTTCCTAGAGAGTAATCAGTAGAGTTCAACCAGGTCCATTGTGAGTTAGTAGCTCATTGAAGACAATGTTTTGGACGGTTGCTCAAAATCTATTACATTCACTTTTACTTTTCAGTTTCACATTTGTTCCCTGTTTTTTATACTACTTATTTCTGACCAACTTAAGTAATATATATATATATATACTAGTGGAGTTCAAAACCACGTCTGTTGTGAGATAGGAACTCACTGAAGACAATTGGTGAATGGTTGCTCAACTTCGTGGATCAGTTGAAGTTAGACATTAACACCGTTGGATGCCAGCTCAGTGGTCTATCGGTTAAGGGCTTCTGCTCGAGACTGATATGTCCTGGGTTCGAATCTCGCTCGCGAGGGCAGGTTCGTGGATGCGCACTGCTGAGGAGTCCCATAATAGGACGAAACGGCCGTCCAGTGTTTCCAGGTTTTTCATGGTGGTCTAGCTTCAATTGACTCACTCTTTCAACAATGATAAATACTAAATCTCCACAAAACCCCTTCTATAACATATATATACATTATTCATACATGTATAAGTAGTTATGGGGAAGAACATCATATACTGGCGACTATTTCATGCTAAAGTTCAATTCAAATCTTCATTTAGAGAGTTAGACTCCTTAAAGAAAGTATATAAATTACAGATTGTTACAATATAACATTATGATTAACCCACAATAGTCATGATAATAAAACTAGATTTTTTTTTGTTTTTCTGAAATCTCGAATCTCAAATATTATTGTTTCCATGTATGGAATCTTGAGAGGGGGGAGAGAGAGTAAATACTGATACACACACACTTGCATACACACATAGAGTCACATTAGGTATGCTCATACTAGTGAATATATGTGTATCTATGTAAGTTTTATAACTGTATGATAACTTAGCAATAAAATTTAGTCATTATGTTCTTCTTTTTTTTTAAAAAAAAAGACTAATGACATTTTATTGCATAATTTATGATATTCTAATACGGTGGAAGTGAATAGGACATACATTGAGGAAAGTGGCCGACTACGTCCCAAAGCAAGCCCTCAAATGAAATCCTGAAGGCCAAAGAAAATGAGGAAGACCGAAGAGCGCATTACGCCGAGAAACGAAAACAGATGTGAGAAAAATGAACAAAAGACGGATAGAACTAGAAAGGAAGGCTCACGGCAGAGCGGATTGGAGAATTCTGGTCGGCGGCTTATGCTCCATTGGGAGTAACAGTGCAAGTAAGTAAGTATGTATATTCAAATAACAATATGCAAATTATGTAGCAAAGTATTGAAAGCATTGAAAAGTTTTCCTGGTACTGACAACAGATTGATGCCTCTGTAATCCTCACATTTGTTCAGATCTTCTTTCTTTGTTACCTTGATGAGGTATCCTTCTTTCCAGTCCGTTGGCACTTGTTCTTCCTCCTAAATCTTCTTGAATAGAAAGTGAAGCATGTTTGCATTTACTTCAGTGTCCGACTTCAGTGCTTTGGCTGGCATATTGTCAGTACCTGCTGCCTTCTCATTCTTGATTTGTCTGATGGCCATCCTTATTTCTTCGGTCGTTGATGGAATGACAGAAATAGAAAGGTTTGTAGGTGTTGCTGCGATGTCCGGTGTATTCAATGAATCTGATCTACTCAATAGTTCCTCGAAGTATTCTACTCATCTTTTCGTCTGTTCCTGAATCTCCAGGACTGACTTCTCTTCTTTGTCCTTTATTGATCTCTTCGGTTTACTAAATTTATCTGCTAGTTTCTTCGTTGTATCATATAGCTGTTTGATATTTCCTTCTGTTGCAGCTTTTTCCACTGTCGTTGCTAGCTCTTCTACGTATTTCTGTCTGTCGAGTTCATTGCAGTTCTTCATAAGTCATTTTGCTTCTTTGTACTAGGTTTGTGCTTTGCTTTCCACTTCTTTTATTTGGCTGCCGTTAATTACTGTCTTCTTGTGTTTCGTTTCATGAATCTTGTTCAGGGTTTCATAGAGATCCATTCCTAATGATGTTGATGCTTGTTGCGATTCAGTACTTACTGAAACATTGAAGTTAGTGCTTATTTGATCTCTTTCCAGTTGTACTTCGTAGTAGTTTCCTCTTCTTCGAAGAGAATCCGGAACACTTGGAACCGTTTGTTGAGAGTTATGTTGAATTCGCTAAGTTTGTTAGTATATCGTACGAAGGTTGCATTGAACCATTGAAATGCTGTTCACCCAGTTGTCCAGTGTTTCTTTAGCTTTAGTTTCAACTTGGACACAACTAGGTGATGATCTGAAGCTATGTCAGCTCCTGGTTCACACATCTTCCATTGTCCTTCGGAATTTTTCGATGATTCAAATACGTTCTATCTGGTTCTCTGTGGTGTGGCCCGGTGAAAGTCATATAGCTTTTGTATGCGTTTGTGTGGAAATATTGTGCCGCCTATAACCAATTTATTGAATGCACATATATTTGAAAATCTTTCACTATTTTCGTCCCTTTGTACTAGTCCATTTCGTCCCATTATATCTTTATATCTTGCGTTATCCTATCCGACTTCACCGTTTAGATATCTCACCAGGATGCTGAGGTTCATTCTTGAGCACTTAGGTATGATTGATTGCAGTCTCTCATAGAACAGATTTTTATTATCATCGTTGCTATAATTGATAGGTGCATAACAATGGATAACATTCATTGTGATCCCTGCCTTCTCTGTTTTGAATGATGATTTATTAATTCTTGATCCATGAGATTCCTATCTTATAAGTGCATTTCTTGCTTCTCTGGACAGCGTTGGAGGGACTCTCTAAGTATGTGGAGCATTTTCCCCTTCGCGACCTCTCGTATCTAATCTCTGCTGTTCAGCTTGGGTCCAATGGCATTTGCTGGTTCCGAAAACCGTTCAGTTGTATCTTCTCATTTCCGTTGCTATTTCACCGGTCTTTCTGGTCTCCCACGTTGTCTGGACGTTCCATGTACTTATGAAAATTGTTGCTCTGGTTGCTAAAAGGAGCATCAGTCTTGTGACTCCCGAAGAATCTCAGCTTTCATCATGAGGCATCATAATTCTTCCTTCAAGTAGGAGGGAAGTGTTTAAATGGTTTGAATTATTTTTCTCGGTTAGATTTTTTTTAAAGAGTTAGTTTTCTATTAGATGGGGTCGCTAAACTCATGCCAACTCCTCCTCCTTGACCTGGGCTTTGGACCATCAGCAACTTCCGAAGAGCTACAGGAGAAGTTAGTAAGTCATAAGTAGATGTTAAATTATGATTTTACAAGAATGAGTACACACATTCCTTATCTAAATGAGGTCAAATCAAGTGCTAACTTTGTAAAAGAATTGGTAAATTCAATACAGAATCTTCGATTCTGATTTATTAGAATATAAGAGTCTGAAATAAGCTTTACTTTCGAGATTTATTAATCTACATATAACAAACAAGTATATTTAATTTTATAAATGATCTTCAAACTTGACGCTTCTTCAATAGACTTTATATTGGTTAGAAATTTGATATTTAAGCAATTAGAATATAGACTGAAAGTCCTGGGTTCGAGTCCTACGCGAAGGGCCGTGGATGCAATTTCCTGAGGAGTCCATAATAGGACGAAACAACTGTTCAGTGTTTCCACTTTTTCAGTTCTGGTCTAGCTTATATTGACTCAGGCATTAAACTGTTAAAACAAAATAATGAATTGATTCCTACATGTTCGTCGATAATAGTAGAAATGTTTTAGGTACTCTTTTCCCAACTTTATTATTATTGCTTTGAATCTTTGTATAGTTTGAGCAGAATTTGAAATTATAAGCAAGGATGAATTGTGGCTAGCAGTGAAATCAAGGATGCGTGTTTCGTCCTATCTCAAACTTGTCATCTATACGTGCCTTAATACCAGAATTGATGTCCACTCCGGAACTCCATCCATCATTGTTCATAAATCTTATGACTGGAAGCAATATCATGGCAATCCACAAAGAATGCATATATGCCAAGAAAAAGCACTTCAATTACAGTCCTCAACCAACAACAATGGAAAGATACATGCAAACAATTCTATGTGAATTTACGACTTGAAATCGTTCATTAAAATATGATATAAGAATATTGAAGAATATCACTTGGTATTGTTTGTTTGAATCTTCCCATTGATGTTTTAGAACTGAAACTGATCAGCCCCTAATTGGTATATGTGCGTACTTTGCGTATGGCCTCGATATAGCTTTGATTCACAAGCATGTTAAGCAAAGATGGATATTGGCTAGCAATGGAATCCAGTTTGACGCACATTTCATCCTATTCGGGACTCGTCAGCTGAATGTACCTGCATCTCAAAGTTGATGTTCACCGTGGGAGGAACTCGAACCCAGTACCCTTTGCTTCAAACGACATCGCGTTATCCACTCGGCCACTGAGTCCTGATAGCCACTTGCTTGTGCGATGGGGTGAAGTTTAAATTCATTCAGTATTGTTTTGTTTGAATCTTCCCATCGATTTGTTAGAACTGCAACTGGTCAGTCTCTAATTGGCATATGTGCATACTGTGCGTATTGCCTCGATATAGCCTTAATTCACAATCATGGTAAGCAAAGATGGACAGTGGATAGCAGTTGTACAGTTCATTCTTACCTATGATTTCATCATACCTAATTGTACCTATCCATAATGAATAGTTCACCTTAATATTTCTTCTTCTTACTATTAAATGTTGATATAAATTTAAAGTGTCATGATTGGCTTCATTTCACCTACTAGTGTATAGATATATTTACTTAGTCTCAAGAGAATATACATTCTTACATACTACTTACTACTTGTTAACAATATGCCTATTTGATACTAATTAAAGTAAGGTGTCAATCAGTCAATCTACTCAGTGACAACGTAAGACCAGGTATATGTATATACATATAGATGCATCAGTTCAAGTTGCCATACTTCATTAACACAACAAAATGAACATACCCTTATTCCATATAAACTAGATTACAGAAATGATGCTTTTTACCTTTAAACTTATTGTCTAATATCAAATGTCTATTTATATAATGTTAGTCATTATAACCTGTCGAAATGAATTAATATTTTTGTCTTAACTACTACTACTACTACCAACTGTATGTAAAAGTTTATAGGTGTTCTAAGGTTCTAAGTTTTCTAAGGGTTGGGGTTGTTAACCTTCATGATCAACGCTCTTCCTTTACCTACAGCCTATTATGGGAGAGAACAAATCAGCTTCCAGCTGAAGAGGACATTTAGGAAAAGGTGATGAAGGTAGAGAGTGGACATACATTGAAAAAGCATCAAAAGGCAAGCGCTACTATGAAATTTTGAAGGGAAACAAAAAATGAGGAAGGTTGAAGAACACATCGCATCAAGAATGGGAAGCAGATATGAAAAAGATTAATAACAACTGGAAACTACTAGAAAAGATTGTTGAGGACAGAATTGAACGCAGAATACTGGTAAGTGGCCTATGCTTCTTCACGAGGGATAACAGACGTAAGTAAGTAAGATGTCCCCAAATGCCCTGGTACGGCTGGGGGTAGAGAAGGGCCACCCTCCCTCTCGAAATGCTCTCAGATGGCCACGCGTATACAGCCTCTTCCAGGGAAGTCCTACTGAATGCCTTCTTGTGCTCATCGTGTTGTTTATGAAATTGGGAAGAAAAGCGAATGTTCGGCGTTTAAGCGAGCCGGTGGACACGGCGAATCCACCTAGGGGATTTGGAAAACTCTCATTCCAAACCAATTGTGCACATAGACTCCAGTATCCTGAAGGAACAAATGGTGTATGAACCAATCGTTGGTCACCGGTTACCATGACACTTCATCTCTTTAAGATGCTCCACTGCCTTGTGGATCAGACATTCAGGTCAAAGGCTCCGGGTGTGGTCCTCTAAGAAAACCACCTGCTTCAGTTCGTGCACCTGGGCAGCATCACAGCCCTCACACAAATCTCATTTGATTTGTGTGGCGCATATGTATCTGGTGCTTCCTTGTACCAATATTTATGTGTTTAAATAATAATAATACAACAAGATGAACTTGCCTCGCAGAGTTGATGTTCACTCTGGGGCTCCAGCTGACAAGTCGCACATTTGGACGAAACTCTCGTCAAACTGGATTTCACTACTAGCTACTATCCATCTTTATTTAGAATGATTGTGATTTAAGGAAATATCGAGTCAATCTGCATAGGATACATGATTTATCATACATAGTTCTAATCATCAAACATATTTGACTGCACTAGATTGAAAAAAGTTAAAATTATCAGAAGGGGTTTTGTGGAGATTTTAGTAATTTTATAGAGTTGAGATGATGAGTCAATTGAAGCTAGACCACCATGGAAAACCTGGAAGTACTAGACTGCCGTTTTGTTTTATTGTGGGACTCTTCATATGCTCACTACTGACTGGCTCCATGAGTTATTTCCTGGAGTTCTAGTGGGAAGCAGTAACCAGTGGAGTTCAACCAGGTCTGTTGGGAGATAGTAACTCACTGAAAAAAATGGTGAATGCGTCGTTCACGTTAAACATTAACACCGTTGGATGTTGGCTCAGTGGTCTAAAAAGGTTGTGCGCTCGTGCGCGAGACTGATAGGTCCTGGATTCTAATCTCGCGAGTTGGGATCGTAGATGCGCACTGCTGAGGAGTCTAACACTAAAACGAAACGACTGTCTAGTGCTTTCAGGTTTTCCATGATGGTCTAGCTTCAATTGACTAATGATCTCAACTATATAGAGTTGAAATTATCAAAGTAGATGAGGGGGGCGGAAGGAAGAGGCAAATAAATATTGAACAATTTCTTTTAAAACATAAAGCTAACGTCTTAAAAACTGAATGAAAAACTGTATCCAACTCAATGGATACCATTGACATATGAAATGAAATTTCAAAAAAACAAAACAATCACTAGGTATTCTACTACGTTTGGTTACATTATCAAGGTACTATAAGTAATATAGAATAGATGAATGTCAAATTGTAGACTGATGTTTAGTTAAGACATCTTTTTAAAATAAATGTATACAATTGATATAATGTAACAACTTACTTACTTACCTACATCTCATACCCCTCGTGGAGGAGTATAGGCCACCCACCAACATTGTCCATTGAAATATGTTTTAAACAATCTTTTTAGTTGTTCCTAGGTGCTGTCCCGTATTTTGATGTTTGCTTACAATTCTAGACGTAGTTTGTTCTTTGTTCTCCCTATTTTCTATTACCCCTTCAAGATCTCAAGTTAGCGCTTACCTGGTGATGCAGTTTGATTATTTCCTCAGTATGTCTTATCCACATCCAACTTACTTATTTACGCCTGTTACTCCCGATGGAGCATAGGCCGCCGACCAGCATTCTCCAATCCACTTTGTCCTGGGCCTTTCTTTCAAGCTCTATCCAGTTTTTGTTCATTCTTCTCATATCTGTCTCCATTTCTCGGCGTAATGTGCTCTTTGGTTTTCATCTTCTCCTTTCGCCTTCAGGATTCCATGTGAGGGCTTGTCTTGTGACACAGTTGGGTGATTTTCTCAATGTGTGTCCTATCCACTCTCAGTACTTCTTCCTGATTTCTTCCTCCACTGGAATCTAATTTGTTTTCGTCCACAGTAGAATGTTGCTGATAGTGTCTGGCCAACGGATCCGAAGTATCTTGAGTAGACAACTGTTGATAAACACTTGTATCATCTGGATGATGACTTTCGTAGTTCTCCACGTCTCCACCCCATACAGTAGAACTGCCTGTAGCTCCTCCGTGGGCTACTGCCGATCCCAAGACTGGGTAAAGGAGGAGGGTTGGGTATGGGGTTATCGACCTCATCCCATAGAAAACCAACTCTCTAAAAAACGCCAACAGGAAAAAATTCCACCTCCAACGTCTTTCCCTAATTTCCTCTTCAGCTAAGGGTCAGTTTGTTCTCTCCCACAATAGATTATTTCTGATGATACTCAGCTAACGGACATTAATTATTTTGTGTAGAAAATTGCTTATAAGTACCAGTACCTATATGGTGATGATTATAGTAATTCTCTTTGTTTTAGCTCAGTGCAGTGGAACTGTCTTGACTTCTTTATTGAAAATTCTGACCTTGATGTTGTCTGAGAGTCGTTTTGAGTTCCATATGTTTTTCAGTTGTAAGAATACCCCACTTGCTACGCCAATCCTTGACTTCACATCTTCATCAGATCCTCCATGTTTATCGATGATATTACCCATGCACGTAAATCTTTTGACCTCTTCCAGAGCTTCTCCATTAAGTGTGGTTGGGTTGTTGTTCACTGTGTTGTATCTGAGGATTTTGCTTTCTCCCTTGTGTATGTTGAAGACCATTGTTTAAGAGTAAACAGCCTTGGCGTCCTATTTAAACATCTGGGCTACCTGTTCTTGTCATCTAGATATTTCAACAAGTTATCTAATTTTGTTTGTTTTAATACATTATTATGGATATTAATTGCACGACCTATTCAGGTGCGTTTCTGAAAAGTGTACAACCTTTCGCTGTAAAGGTTACAGAAAGCCTAATCAGAGATACTGTGGTTGCTGGCATTATGCTGCGAGAAAAATGTACATTATTCAGATGTCGATTGACTGGGTTGCTAACTTCTAACAGGCGATCAATCAATATTTATCGTCAGAAAGGACGAAGAAGTAAGAAACGGAAACTTGTTGAAGTACTTTGTGCTGAGAATTCTATATTGTACCAAAAATATAATATTGAATAAAGCTAATAATAATAATAATAACTCTAGTCCTCACTTCGAATTTGTTTGTCAGCTGTCCCCATCCACGACTTTGCGGTGTAGTTTGTTGTATGAATTCCGGATGGTGTCGGAGATTTTTTCAGCTATTCACTCCATAGTGTCGAAGAAGGTTCCATAATGTTCTTCTCTCCACACTATCAAACACTAACTCATCGTCAAGGAATTTGATGTCTAGTGACGAGTTCCATTCGATTTATTGATAAAAGATGATCCGTATTGTCACTATTTGGTCTGCGCACAACCGATCCTTACGGAGTTTCGTCTGTTGGTCTCTAAGTTATGTGTGTACTGAATCTTTCTTTTGATTTAGCAACACTCTATTGAAAACATTTCCTGATACCGATAGTAATGCTTTGCCTCTATAGTTTTCATACTTGTTGGGATTTTCTTTCTTTGGTATCATGATGGGCTATTCTTCTTTCCAGTCTGACTTCAGTGCTATAGATGGCATACTGCAAGGTTCAACTTCTTTCCCACTGTCTGTGTGTCCGCTTTGATGTCCGGTGGATTTTATGGAGCTGGTCTATTTAAGATTTCCTCGATGTGTATAACCCATCTGTTCTTGAATTACAGTGATTGTCTTGCCTTCTTTATCTTTTAGCTATTTTTCAGGCTTACTGTAATTCACTGCTAGTTTCTTAGTGGTGTTATATATTTGTTTTATATTTCCTTCTGTTGCATCTTTTTCCACCGTCGTTGCTATCTCTTCCACATATTTCTGTCTGTCGGCTTTAATGCACTTATTAATATGCCTTTTTGCTTCTGCGTATTCAGTTTGTGATTTGACTTTCTCTGCTCTTGTTTGACTGTTGTTAATTTCTATCTACTTGTTCTTCATTTCATGAATCTTGTCCAGAATTTCCATAGAGATCCATTCCTAGTGGTGGTGATACTTGTTCCGACTTATTGCTGTCTGACACATTGAAGTTAGTGTTCTTATTTGATCTCTTTCCAGTTGTGTATAGTTTATTTCAAGTAAATGGATCTAAATCAACCCATCAAGTGATATCAGATATTCATTCATTATAGACTATTATTAAATGTATTCATCTTCCGTTTCACAAGTCTATATATATATAACAAATCTGGCTGGCTGTTGCATCTTTCAGTAGTGATGATTATCCAACTTCATACAAATACCATTTCAATATACATATAACAATGATAACATCCATCTCTGCTTACCATGCTTGTGAATTAAGGCTATATTGAGGCAATACGCACAGTATGCACATATGCCAATTAGAGACTGACCAGTTGCAGTCCTAAAACATCAATGGGAAGATTCAAACAAAACAATACTGTATGAATTTAAACTTCACCCCATCGCACAAGCAAGTGGCTATCAGGACTCAGTGGCCGAATGGATAACGCGGTGACGTTTGAAGCGAGGGTACTGGGTTCGAGTCCCAGAGTGAACATCAACTCTGAGATGCAGGTACATTCAGCTGACGAGTCCCAAATAGGACGAAACGCGCGTCCTGGATTCCATTGCTAGCCGCTATCCATCTCTGCTTACCATGATAACATCAATTAAACTAATGCACTAAAGATATTGAATACACTTTCGAGTGTGAATTCACGTATCATTCTTGTTTCTTTACACAATTGATCATGATCTAGAACTAAATCTAAAATCCATTATTCAATATTCATTGAATCTGGTTATGTTTATAGCCAATGGTATATATCTATGTTTTAACTAAATAGTCTACAATTTAACATTCATCTATTCCATATTACTTATAGATAATGACTAGTAGTGTGTGGTGTTGTCTACTTATATCCATATAAGTAGTATATGGTGTGGGTCATACATAGAATGTATTTTGGCAGAAGACCGATGAGGAAAGAACTGAAATGAAGCGCAATCGTCTGGAAAATGCATGAGCAATGGAATAAGAGAAGAAACAGTGAAGATTGAAACAATTGGTTATTAATTTGCAAATTGACTGTTCATTGTTTGGTTATCAGAATTTACTGAGATAGTCTGTAATCTTTGCTTAAATACATTCGATTGTCCCTAACTAGTGTTCTGTTCACTACAAGTGGAATCCAAGATGCACATTTCATCCTATTTGAAACTCATTAACTAAATACACCTAAATCCCAGAGTTAATATTCACTCTGGGATTCGAACCTAAGACTATTCATTTCAAATATCATTGTCATATTCACTTATCCACAGTTTCCTAATAATTAAATAACACTCATGGAGTAGATACGTTACGTAATAATTATATAATGACATCGATTATAAACTAACATTAATTGAAAGAGAAGGATTAATACTAATCAAAGTTATTATTCGAAAATCAATCAGTTGCTACGTTGCATAATATATAAAAAAGGAGAAGAAGGAACTAATAAAATATTTTGATGAATGGTCAGTAATATAGTAGTTATGTAAGAGTTAAGAGACGAATGAAGAGAATAAGTAAAATACAAAAAATGGAAGGAATAAGATAATTGTTTACCGAAATTATGCTCCAAACTCCACTATACCGATGGCCAAGGTAGCGAGAGTGGTTGTACAAACTTCTTTTAGATACATAGGTTCGGTTTTTGAATATGAATTGCGATGGCTTCAGCTATGTGCAATAGATGAGCTCGTAAACCATGTGACAAATTTGATGGAATATGGTAGATAAGTTTAAAAGCTTTATTCAGTTCAACCTGATGACATGTGTCCACCAAGTGAGCGAGAATATAACTCTTAATCCCCCTTTACCTGTCCTTTGATCAACCACGACGGATGGTGTTCTATTAATCGTTGACGAACTTGCCGAATTGTACGCCCTATATAGTTATTTCTCCTCTTTTTTATATATTATGCAACGTAGCAACTGATTGATATTCGAATATCTACTTTGATTAGTATTAATCCTTCTCTTCCAATTAATGTTAATTTCCTAATAATCATTTAATATTTAAATTCAACTTAGTATTGTTTGTTTGAATCTTCCCATCGATTTGTTAGGACTGCAACTGGTCAGTCTCTAATTGGCATATGTGCATACTGTGCGTATTGCCTCGATATGCCTTAATTCACAAGCACGGTAAGCAGAGATGGATAGTGGCTAGCAGTGGAATCCAGGACGCGCGTTTCGTCCTATTTGGGACTCGTCAGCTGAATGTACCTGCATCTCAAAGTTGATGTTCACTCTGGGACTCGAACCCAGTACCCTCGCTTCAAACGCCATCGCGTTATCCACTCGGCCACTGAGTCCTGATAGCCACTTGCTTGTGCGATGGGGTGAAGTTTGAATTCACTTAGTATTGTTTGTTTGAATCTTCCCATCGATTTGTTAGGACTGCAACTGGTCAGTCTCTAATTGGCATATGTGCATACTGTGCGTATTGCCTCGATATACCTTAATTCACAAGCATGGTTAGCAGAGATGGATAGTGGCTAGCAGTGGAATCCAGTTTGACGCGCGTTTCGTCCTATTTGTTTACTTATATCTTTTCATTAATATTTAGGATTATCATATTTTAATTTTTCAAAAGTGTCATTATAATTTACTTTTTGTAAATTTGTTTACATAAATTTCATATTTGATTATTTTTCCATAAATTCATATAAATAAACAAGATTCTTTTTTTTTTTTCTTTAATTATATACAAACAAACAAATTGAATATTGAATATAACAAAACAAAAAAATTTTTATTGTCAAGAATGAATTAACTTTATAAAATTAAAAAAAAATTATTTTTTTATTTTTTCCAGAAAAATTACCAAAAAAAAATAAATTTTTTGTTTTTTACAAGAAAAAAATACAAAAAAATTATTTTTTTTATTTTTCCAAGGGAAAAAAAAACAAAAAAATAATTTTTTTAAACTTTTTTAAGAGAAAATACAAAAAAGAAAAATAATGATTCTGCCAAAAATCATCTTTTACTTGTTGTCGTTGTCGTCATTGTTGTTGTTATGATTATCATCATTGAAATGTATGTTGAATTATTATTTTATTCACTTTTTTTTCTTTTTTTTTTAAAAAAAAATTTGTTAAAATAATTCAAGCATAAATTTGTTTAATTAAAAAAATTTTTTCTAAAAAAAAATCAATTTTAAATAAATAAAAAAAAAGAAAAAAAGAGAAAAAGAGGGAGGGGAAACTCTTTTTGAAAGTGTCCTGTTGACATGTATCTGATTGAAGTAAATAAAAAGGAACATGAAACTTTAGATTGAATATGGGGGAGGTGGGGCTAAGTGGGTGGAGGGTGGAGTCTCAATGAATTCCTTTTTTTTTCGTTTGATTATATTGGTCAATGTAGATATTAGATTCAAAATGGGATGGATCCAAAAATTCTTAATATACTACTTATAAATAATATAATGCATTCTATAATTAGAAGGAATCTAATCTAATTGAAATCTATTTCCATTATCATTAGAATAACTTTTAATGTTGTCATTCATTTGTTCATGAATTGATTGATTGATTGATTGATTGAATGAAACACGAATATACTACTAATTAAATAATTGATAAAAGTGAAATGATTATTGGATAAATGTTTTAATAATGTTGAACTAATAAAAAGCCAGGTAAGCAGAGATAAATAGTGGCTTGTAGCCGAATCCAGGACACATCGATGGGAAGATTCAAACAAACAATACTAAATGAATTTAAACTTCACGCCATTACACAAGCAAGTGGTTATCAGGACTCAGTGGCCGAGTGGATAATGAGGTGACGTTTGAAGCGAACGTACTGTATTCGACTTCCACCCAGAGTGAATATCAACTCTAAGATGCAGGTAAATCCATCTGACGAGTTCCGAATAGAATGAAACGCGCATCAAACTAGATTCCACTGCTAGCCACTATCCATTTTAATGTTGTCATTCATTTGTTCATGAATTGATTGATTGATTGATTGAATGAAACACGAATATACTACTAATTAAATAATTGATAAAAGTGAAATGATTATTGGATAAATGTTTTAATAATGTTGAACTAATAAAAAGCTAGGTAAGCAGAGATAAATAGTGGCTTGTAGCCGAATCCAGGACACATTGATGGGAAGATTCAAACAAACAATACTAAATGAATTTAAACTTCACGCCATTACACAAGCAAGTGGTTATCAGGACTCAGTGGCGGAGTGGATAATGAGGTGACGTTTGAAGCGAACGTACTGGATTCGACTTCCACCCAGAGTGAATATCAACTCTAAGATGCAGGTAAATCCATCTGACGAGTTCCGAATAGAATGAAACGCGCATCAAACTAGATTCCACTGCTAGCCACTATCCATTTTAATGTTGTCATTCATTTGTTCATGAATTGATTGATTGATTGATTGAATGAAACACGAATATACTACTAATTAAATAATTGATAAAAGTGAAATGATTATTGGATAAATGTTTTAATAATGTTGAACTAATAAAAAGCTAGGTAAGCAGAGATAAATAGTGGCTTGTAGCCGAATCCAGGACACATTGATGGGAAGATTCAAACAAACAATACTAAATGAATTTAAACTTCACGCCATAACACAAGCAAGTGGTTATCAGGACTCAGTGGCCGAGTGGATAATGAGGTGACGTTTGAAGCGAACGTACTGGATTCGACTTCCACCCAGAGTGAATATCAACTCTAAGATGCAGGTAAATCCATCTGACGAGTTCCGAATAGAATGAAACGCGCATCAAACTAGATTCCACTGCTAGCCACTATCCATTTTAATGTTGTCATTCATTTGTTCATGAATTGATTGATTGATTGATTGAATGAAACACGAATATACTACTAATTAAATAATTGATAAAAGTGAAATGATTATTGGATAAATGTTTTAATAATGTTGAACTAATAAAAAGCTAGGTAAGCAGAGATAAATAGTGGCTTGTAGCCGAATCCAGGACACATTGATGGGAAGATTCAAACAAACAATACTAAATGAATTTAAACTTCACGCCATTACACAAGCAAGTGGTTATCAGGACTCAGTGGCGGAGTGGATAATGAGGTGACGTTTGAAGCGAACGTACTGGATTCGACTTCCACCCAGAGTGAATATCAACTCTAAGATGCAGGTAAATCCATCTGACGAGTTCCGAATAGAATGAAACGCGCATCAAACTAGATTCCACTGCTAGCCACTATCCATTTTAATGTTGTCATTCATTTGTTCATGAATTGATTGATTGATTGATTGAATGAAACACGAATATACTACTAATTAAATAATTGATAAAAGTGAAATGATTATTGGATAAATGTTTTAATAATGTTGAACTAATAAAAAGCTAGGTAAGCAGAGATAAATAGTGGCTTGTAGCCGAATCCAGGACACATTGATGGGAAGATTCAAACAAACAATACTAAATGAATTTAAACTTCACGCCATAACACAAGCAAGTGGTTATCAGGACTCAGTGGCCGAGTGGATAATGAGGTGACGTTTGAAGCGAACGTACTGGATTCGACTTCCACCCAGAGTGAATATCAACTCTAAGATGCAGGTAAATCCATCTGACGAGTTCCGAATAGAATGAAACGCGCATCAAACTAGATTCCACTGCTAGCCACTATCCATTTTAATGTTGTCATTCATTTGTTCATGAATTGATTGATTGATTGATTGAATGAAACACGAATATACTACTAATTAAATAATTGATAAAAGTGAAATGATTATTGGATAAATGTTTTAATAATGTTGAACTAATAAAAAGCTAGGTAAGCAGAGATAAATAGTGGCTTGTAGCCGAATCCAGGACACATTGATGGGAAGATTCAAACAAACAATACTAAATGAATTTAAACTTCACGCCATAACACAAGCAAGTGGTTATCAGGACTCAGTGGCCGAGTGGATAATGAGGTGACGTTTGAAGCGAACGTACTGGATTCGACTTCCACCCAGAGTGAATATCAACTCTAAGATGCAGGTAAATCCATCTGACGAGTTCCGAATAGAATGAAACGCGCATCAAACTAGATTCCACTGCTAGCCACTATCCATTTTAATGTTGTCATTCATTTGTTCATGAATTGATTGATTGATTGATTGAATGAAACACGAATATACTACTAATTAAATAATTGATAAAAGTGAAATGATTATTGGATAAATGTTTTAATAATGTTGAACTAATAAAAAGCTAGGTAAGCAGAGATAAATAGTGGCTTGTAGCCGAATCCAGGACACATTGATGGGAAGATTCAAACAAACAATACTAAATGAATTTAAACTTCACGCCATTACACAAGCAAGTGGTTATCAGGACTCAGTGGCCGAGTGGATAATGAGGTGACGTTTGAAGCGAACGTACTGTATTCGACTTCCACCCAGAGTGAATATCAACTCTAAGATGCAGGTAAATCCATCTGACGAGTTCCGAATAGAATGAAACGCGCATCAAACTAGATTCCACTGCTAGCCACTATCCATTTTAATGTTGTCATTCATTTGTTCATGAATTGATTGATTGATTGATTGAATGAAACACGAATATACTACTAATTAAATAATTGATAAAAGTGAAATGATTATTGGATAAATGTTTTAATAATGTTGAACTAATAAAAAGCTAGGTAAGCAGAGATAAATAGTGGCTTGTAGCCGAATCCAGGACACATTGATGGGAAGATTCAAACAAACAATACTAAATGAATTTAAACTTCACGCCATTACACAAGCAAGTGGTTATCAGGACTCAGTGGCGGAGTGGATAATGAGGTGACGTTTGAAGCGAACGTACTGGATTCGACTTCCACCCAGAGTGAATATCAACTCTAAGATGCAGGTAAATCCATCTGACGAGTTCCGAATAGAATGAAACGCGCATCAAACTAGATTCCACTGCTGGCCACTATCCATCTTTGCTTACAATACTTATGAATTAAGGTTATATCAAGGCAATCCGTAAAGTGTGCAGATATGCTAATTATTGACTGACCAGTTGCAGTCCTAACATATCGATCGGAAGATTCGAACAAACAATACTAAATAAATTTATTACAAAGCTAGATATGAGCTTTGAAATATTACTTTATGCTATTTTTATGTAATGGGAAAGATCAAACCAGACTCAAACTGAAGAAGAAATTCGGAAAGTTGAAGTTAGACATTAACCCCGTTTGATACCGGCTCAGTGGCTAAAATGCTAAGTGTTGGTGCGCGAAACCAATAGGTCCTGGATTTGAATCTCGTGAGGCGGAATCGTGAATGCGCACTGCTGAGGAGTCACACAACAGGATGAAACGGCTGACCAGTGCTTTCAGGTTTTCCATAGTGGTCTAGCTTCGATTGACTCATGATCTAAAATATTATAATTAGGAAAAGATGTTGAACTAAAATAAGGAAGTCTGCACTATTCCAACTATCACTGATTTAATAGATGGTGTGTCATTTTGTTGTTTAATTAACAGAATACTACTTAATACTACTTAAATAGTATGGGAAATTTGAGCAAGCTAAAAAGATATTATAACGATAAAATTTGATGTGATAAAGTACGATTCATGCTTCTTGATAACCAATAGTCGGTTTCCCCCTATATTGCTTCAGAAAATTATTCTGACTAACCTACCCATACTTCACTGTTCATCTGAAAAAAGATTCGATTTTATCTCCTACATATTATAGTAAGAGTCACAGGGATTCAAGCTAGTTATCCCAGTCTATGGTTTCAGGAGATTTTGGTAATATTTGTAGTTCGGTTTCGATCCTTTATTTATTCCTTTCCACCCACTTTTGTATCGATTCATTAATCGCTTTTTATGACTTAATCTTACTAATAAGCAGAGATGGAAGATGGTCATCAGTGAGGTCAAAGATGTCAGTTTCGTCCTACTTAAGACTCATGAGTTGGATATACTTACATCCAAGAGTTGATATTCACTATAGGACTCAAACAATCAATACTAAAATGAACTACTGACCAATCACTAATCAGTACGATTATTTTACTCTATTTTCTTAGTTGATTATATTAACTTCCTATTCTTGTATCAATTGTATTGAGTTAAACTCTAGAACAATGTACCATTGGAGTTATGTTTCCTATTGCTGTGCAAATGGATGATTGGTAAATGAATAGAGCAACAAGTTCAACTTCAAATTCCTGATTAGATTTACTAAATGTCCTGTCTTCTTTTGCTTATATTTCTGAAAAATCCAAAATTATCATATAGAATAACACCGAAATTAGCTGAAGTATTAAAGGATCTGAAAAGAACTTCTTGAAATCTGTTGACTAATGGAAACTAAGTGGAATAGTCTATTTCTGGTGTCTTTAAAGGTATAAGACAGATTATTTACACAAACATAGTATACCAATCAAACTATTTTATTTATCTTCACTTGGTATTGTTTGTTTGAATCTTTCAGTTGATGTTTACGACTGCAACTGGTCGGTCTTTTATTGGCATATGTTTATACTGTGCGTAATGCCACGATATAGCCTTAATTCACAAGTATTATAAGCAAAGATGGATAGTGCTTAGCAGTGGGATCCAGTTTGATACGCGTTTCATTCTATTTGGGACTCGTCACATGGATTTACCTACATCTCAGAGTTGATGTTCACTCTGGGACTCGAACCCAGTACCGTTCGGTTTAAATGTCATCGCGTTATTCACTCAGCTACTCAGTCATGATAGCCAATTTCATTGTGAGATGAGGTAAAGTTTAAATTCACTTGCGAATTAAGGCTATATCGAGGTAATACTTACAGTCTGCACATATGCCAATGACAACCTGATCAACTGAAATCCTAAACATCAATGGGAATTGTTGTATCCTGAAGAGAATTGTGAATAGTGACTTTTGAGGTCTATTTATAGACCAATGTGTTATGTATATTTCCTATTGTAACTAACCTAATCATATTCGTCTTCCTCTTATCACTAACCTTATTTTGACCTTTGAACTATTATTATACGATTCTTGAGTTATCATCAGTTTATTGATTACTTTTTCCCCCCGATTCACAGCTACATTTGGCTAAATATTGTACAAATGTTATTTTCTATTTTATGGGTTGATGTGGTCAGTTTGGTTGGTATATAAAAACCCAGTATGTTTGTGAATAATGATTCTTACCACAGAGGTTGTTATTGGTGTTTTGGACTCAACTGGCTGGGCTAAGCAGAAGCAGGACCGGTTAGCACTCTAGACTGCTCGTACAGTTTCGCTGCTCCCTGATTGGCGGTCTCCTCGCGTCATACATTAACTAGGCATCCACTCAACCACAAGATATAACAAGAAGATTAAAACAAGTAATAATAAGTGAATTTAAACTTCACTCCATTGCACAAACAACTGGCTATCAGGACTTGGTAGCTAAGTTGATAACGCGATGGCGTTTGAAGCTAATGCTACTGAGTTCCATAGTGAACATCAACAAGTCTGAAATGCAGGTATATCCGGCTGACGAGTCCCAAATAGGACGAAACGTGCGTCCTAGATTCCACCGCTAGCCACTACCCATCTTTGCTCATTTTATTTAATGCTTGTTTCATCGAAGTTAAAATACTACCGGAAGAATGACACATCTATAACTGATCAGTTGAATTATAGAGAAAAATTTCTTGGTATATAATTCCATAGAAAGAATAGATTTCCAACCAATGGAGTAAACCTTATTGAGAACGTCAAAACTTTCATTCAAGAGGCCTGTGAACTAATCAAATTGAACAAGTAAACCTATCAATTACTTAATGAACACCTTTCAGTGATAATAGTAAATAGGATGTTTGATTTACCCATATGATGTTTGGTCTAGATCTCTTAGGATGCATACTAGTTAGTGAGTGAATAGTACCAATCTCTATACTCTTTACAAGATTAGTCACAGCTTAAGCAATTCTGAACTAGTCCCTGGTTTCAAATACTACCTAATGACAAAAAAACAACTTGTACCAATTCTTCATTTCATGGTTTCTCATTGATCATCTCTTACCGTTTAGTATGGAAATATTATACATTAAAATCATGGGTCGTTCAGAACAACCAATGTAGGCTATGGGATTGTGTAGATTGATAAGTCTTTGATTGAGATCATGAATCACTCAATGTTAGACCATCACTGAAGACCTGAATGCACTGGATGGCCGTTTCGTCCTATCATAGGACTACTCAACAGTGCATATCCACGATTTAACACATGGGATCTCTTGATTTCAAGAACTTCAGTCTCACATACGAACGCTTAATCTTTATACCACTGAGTCAGAATTCAACCGTGTTAGTGTCTAACTTTCACCAATCCACGAAATCTATTGATTCTAAGAACTTCACTCTTACATACGAACACTTAACCTCTATATGACTGTGTAGGAATTCAGACATGTTATTGTCTAACTTTCATCAATCTAATGAAATTGCACGACTATCTTCTATTGTCCAAGATAGATACCTATCACTTCCCGACATGGATTAGCTCACTAGAACTCCAAGAATTTCCTCTTGTAGCTAGTCACTAGTTAGCACATAGTATAAATCTTAGCCATGAAACCAAGATATATCAGCATCTATCTCGTTTCAAATTTGATTTACTCCTATCTTTTTGTCACTATTCAGATATTAACTTATTCAAATGTAAACCATAGGTAGTCCATATTGAATAGAAGAAATGAAATCCATTACATAACATTCACTATTATGTCATAAAATGTCAGATTACATAATCTTCAACTTCTTCTTTCATTATTCATTAAAGCACATAGGATGATATAATCACATATGATCAGTCAATATATTCAGGTATAAAAGCATTGAAAGCAAACTATATATATATAATCAACTTGTATAGAGTAATACAATAGAGTAATAGAGACATAATGGAAGATTGTTCAATCAAGTAGATTAGATAAAGTATAAAATAAAGAAGATACATTAAAAAGGAAAGGGGAGCGAGAGTGGGAAAGGAGGATTGAGAGGCTGGAATACAAAATGCTGATCATGATGCACCATTGAATGAAGGAGATGTGGTCAACGACCATAGATGAATGATTTGATGAAGATAATGACCATGACGATGGTGATGATGAGGATGTAGATGATAAAGCAGAAGGCAATAGTGATGACATAATACAACGGATGAATATATATTACTTAAATGTAATATAATCGACTGATTCAATGTTTATAATATGATAAGCATTAAAAAAAAACTGTATTAGCTAACTAAGCATTAAAGTATAGATTTAGTTCCAAACAAAATGCATTAGCATACATTGCTTAGTTTATGAGTAGTTTATGAGTAGTCATAATAGTAGTATATGTAATTGAGATAGAAAAAAAGGAATTTGATTGTATTGAATACAGTCTATGGTCTATTTTTCTTTATATTCAGCTAACTAGACATTCATTGAACTATAACCATAGTGTTGTCGAAGGTTTCCATTTCTTTCTTTGTTCATTCATTTTAACTACCAGTTATAATATTATAGGAAGCTGTATAAAGAGAAAAAACAAAAAAGAAAGAAAAGAAAAACATGAATAAAACGGTATGAAGAGATCATTATGAAAGTGTTTAACTCTCGGGTGCCCAGACCGAAATAGGTGGTTACCATAGGGGGCTACACCCAGAGCCTTTGACCTCAAGGTCTGATTCACAAGAAAGAGGAGCATCGTGAGGAGATGTAGTTCAATGGTAGCCGGTGACCAACGATTGGTTCATACACCATTTGTTCACTTAAGATACTGGAACCCATATGCACTATTGGTTTGGAATGAGGGTTTTCCAACTCCTCCAGATGGACTCATTGTGTCCGCCGACCCGGTAAAAGCGTCGTACATTCGCTTTTAATCCTTTCCATATTGTAAACAACACCCTCGCCACTGTGAAAAGGCAGTGAGCAGGACTTCCATGGCAAAGGCTGTATATGCGTGGCCGTATGAGAGCATTTGTTTGCTTGTATGTAAACCAAGCATGTTTGAAATATATAATTCATAAAGTGGAAGTTGATATTCTGTTCTGAAATGAATTTCATTTTTCAAGGAAATGTTATTGAAACTAAGGTAACGAAATAAAATGCCCCAGTGATACGTTCTATGACTTTAGAACCAAGCAACCTGAATTGCACTCACTAACTGATATGCTTGAACTAAATCGATTTCCGAGGTAACGAACGAAAGCCAATGACACAATGACACGATAAGCTATTCAAATCTGTTGTCCCATGCCCCGCTAACTAGGTAAAGAAGTCCAAGGCAAGTAGGGGAATATATATTCCGTAAGCAGGCGAGTACAAGCAATCAAATAAGGGAAAAAGTCAAGTGTATATATACAGCAACAAATTGTCCTTGGGCATCATTAATGAATAGCACAGAAGCTGTTATTGGTGTTTTGGACTTAATTGGATGGGCTAGGCAGATCACTTCACCGGTTAGCGCTCTAGACTGTTCGTACGGTTTCGTGTGTCACTGTTCCAACCGATAATTCGCTGCTCCCTGATTGGCGGTCTCATCAAGTCACACATTAACTAGGTATCCACTCGGCCACAAGATATAACACTAACAAAGTAATATATCTGTTTATATTGTAGATATGTGGTGTGGTCTACTTATATCCATATAAGTAGTATATGGTGTGTGTCAGAATGTAGAATGTATTTTGGCAGAAGACCGATGAGGAAAGAACTGAAATGAAGCACAATCGTTTGGAAAATGCATGAGCAATGGAATAAGAGAAGAAACAATGAAGATTGAAACAATTGGTTGTTAATTTGCAAATTGACTGTTCATTGTTTGGTTATCAGAATTTACTGAGATAGACTGTAATGTTTGCTTAAATACATTCGATTGTCCCCAACTAGTGTTCTGTTCACAACACTTGGTGTCGATGCCAACCAGGAGGAGGAAGGATGCTGTTCTGCGGACGCCGCTGCGGGTCTGGAGTTGAGGTGCTAGTTGGGGCAGTCTGGTGCGGAGAGGTGGCGTCGAGTGGAGTGTTCTGGCGGGGGCGGCGTTGGCTGTAGCGGGTGCTGTCGACGGAGAGGAGCAGTGGGACGTGCGGCTGCTGGGCGGATTAATAAGAGACCATGAGTCAACTGAAGCTAGACCACAATGGGAAACCTAGAAGCACTGGATGATCGTTTCGTCCTTTTGCGAGACTCTTCAGCAGTGCTCATCCACTATCCCACCTAACGAAATTTGAACCTAGAACTTACCAGTCTCATGCTAGAGCACTTAACCCAGTGATGTTCTAGCTTCAATTGACTTATGATTTCATCTATGAAAATACTGAAATCTTCACAAAACCCCTTCTGATTCAAATTAGATGTTCATAGCGTTTTGTTCAATGAAGATTAAATTATGGATAACTTTAGGGAATTACTTAGAAACCATTAAGTAACTATATGATATACGATAAGCAATGATGTATAGTGGCTAACAGTAGAATCCAGATAAAGCTACATGCATCTTAAAGAGGAGAACCTTCTTCGTAGTAACGTTGCGAATAGTGTTCTTCAACCGATCATTGTTCATCGATGATTTTAAGGATAAATTATCTCATCTGACTAATTCAATGTACATATACCAATTTATCTGCTCATGTGGAGCCACGTATATAAGTCATTTGATGAGTAATTTATTCAAAAAAAATTCAAGAAGATTACCCGGTGTGGTTAAGAAGAGAAGGAAACGGTTCATTAAGAAGTTCAATAATCAAACACTTTATGAACATAGGTCACTCATTCAAGACGAACTCTACATTCAAAGTCATCTACAAGGTATGTAGAATTCTTTCAAAGGAAATTATATTTCATCTCATTAGCAATAGCTATATATTTAGAAAAACCAGGATTGTGTGTTCAAAAGAGATTGGTACAACCTCTTCTTCTTATCATGGTCATAATGTCTTATAGCCTTCTTCATACTATTCTTCCTGTATAGCCAAATGCTTCCCCTTCCATCTTCCTTGTAAACCTTCTACCCCCAATTGGTTTATTTTTGTTTCTATTCTTCTTCTTATTATTACATTTAATCTTATCATGCTGAGCTATTCTTTCAAAATGATAATTTCCCTATCTATATTTATGATGAGTATTTAAGACGTTAGCAATCAAACGATTATCAGTGAACGGTTGCTCAACTTCATGGATTGGTTGAAGTTAGAGATTCACACAACTGAATGTAAACTCTATGGTCTACAGATTAAGCGTTCCGGCGCGAGACCAACAAGTCCTGGGTTCGGATCTCACGAGCGAGATTGTGGATGTACTCTGCTGAATAGTCCCATACTAAAACGAGACAGCCATCCAGTTCCTCCTAGTTTTTAATGTTGATCTAAAATAGATTGACTCATGATCTCAATCAAAAACTCAACAATCTTCATAACCCTCCATTCTAACAAAACATTGATATTATTTTTACTTTGTTGCATAATGATCATTTTTTAATGTCATATTCTATTTGGATAAAGAAAATAAAATTCACTTGGTGTTGTTTACTTATATCTTCACATTGTTATTTAGGATTGCAATTGATCAGTCTCTTATTGGCATATGTGCATCCTGTGTGGACTGCCTCAATATTGCCTGAATTCACAAGCTTTATAAGTAATGATGGATAGTAGCTAGCAGTGGAATCCAGGATACACGTTTCGTCCTATTCGGGACTTGTCAACTGGATGTACCTGTATCCTAGAATTGATGTTCACTCTTGGACTCAAACCAAGTACTGTTCACTTCAAACACCAACGCGCTATCAACTTAGCTACTGAGTCGTGATAGCCACTCGCCACTCTCTCATCAAATTGGATGCCACTGCTAGCCACTAATAATCTTTGTTCATCAAGAATACGAAAATTACAATTTTTTTTTTAGACAAACAAAATATGAGACATATTACGTAATTATTCCGTGATATAACATCCTACAAACTTTACTAACCAAGTCCTCTTTGTTCTATCATAGATAAATGAAAATTGCCGGAAAACACGATAGTGTAACTCAGTTTGTTTTCATGTTGAATTCAATTATCCGTTATGAAGATATTTGTTAAAAAAAAATTGTAGGCAATATTCGATGTGTTGAATTAAGAATCGAAAAGTTTATGTCGTCAATTTAAAAAAATTTTAAGGGATCGTTAGATTTGACGCCAATTAGATCATATGATGTTATCGATAGGCTTAATACTTTTCGTAGACTTGTATTTAAATTCAATGAGATTAAATGAATGATTATTATTGAATAATTTTATATATAGTTGAAATCATGATTCAATTGAAGCTAGATCATTATGGAAAACGTGAAAGTACTGGACGGCTGTTTCGTCCTATTGTGAGACTTCTCAGTGGCAGTGCGCATCTACGATCCCGCTTCGCGAAACTCATGATCTCAACTATTGAAATTATTATAATGTTCACAAAACTCTTTTTATATTAATCAACATATGCTTACTAGTGTTATATCTCCTGGTGAATTATGAATGGTAACTCTCAGGACTATTTATCGACCAGTGTACTATGCCTATTTCCCATTGTACAATTCTTACGTAACTAAACTATTTATATTCCTGTTTCTCTTATCATTAGCTTTATTTTGATCTTTGATTTATTATCATACGATTCTTGAGTTATACTCAGTTTATTGATTACTTTGGTTTGTATAAAAACCCATTATGTTTGTAAATAATGATCCATATTGCCGAGGCTGTTATTTGTGTTCTGGACTCAACTGGCTGGGTTAGGCAGATCGCAGGATCGGTTAGCAATCTAGTCTGCTCGTACGGGTTTCGTGTCAGTGTTTCTAGTCGAGAATTCGCTTTCCCTAATTGGCAGTTCTATCGAGTCACATATCAACTACCCATCCACTCGGCCACAAGATATAACACTAGTAACTAGCTTCAAGAGATCTAGTGAGAAGTAGTGACCAGTGGAGCTCAATCAAGTATGTTGTGAGATAGTAACTCACTGAATTCAATAGTGGACGGTTGCTCAATTTCGTGGATTGCTCAAAGTTAGACATTAATACCGTTGGATGCCGATCAGGTGAGTGGTCTAAAGGTTAAGCGTTCGCGTGCAAGAATGATAAGTCCTGGACTGGAATCTCTTTATTCCGTTTGCCGAGTAAGGTGAACTCGTAATAGAATCAAGCATATCAGAGGGTAGGACCTTCAATGTCGTTGGTTCGTTGTCTGTTTTAATATACTATTTTGTAACGTTTCCCAAGGACATTTTTATACTGTATATATATGCTTAAGTTGTGCTTTTGGTTTTTGTTCGTGCTTCTAGGTGCTTGTGGACTACATTTCCCTCTTCTGAACTTGAACTTCTCTCTAGAGTTAGCGAGGCTGAGATGCATCTGAATAGCTTATTCGGTCATTGTGTCACTAAGTCTTCGTTCAGTTCACAGATTCGGTGAACTCGAAAATCTCTTCAAACATAACAGTTTTGTGATTTTTACTTGTCCTTTAATCAAGATCATTCCCCAATATAAACCTTAAAATCCAATAATATTCACAAATCCTCTGTACTACCAAGTTCATAGGTTAGGATGTTAATGTATGTCAATGAATGAAATGAAGTTTGAACTGGTCAAATCAGAATATCATTGAATCGACATCTAACCATCTGCATCACCGATGATTCTAAAACAGAATTAATGACTTTGATTCCATTTGAATTGTCGTGCAGTCGACATGAGATGTCAAGGTCATGAGTTTGATATTATTTAATATATGACAATGATAGAAATCGATTAAGAAACAGTCAATCTAAAGGTACACTTTTCCAAAGCAATATGACTACTGGATTATTCAAATCATACATTTAAGAAAGATGTAAGATAATGAAGATTATCAATTGTATACATATCATTCACTAAGCTATAAATCTAATGAGCATAGCAGATTTAAAACATTATATTTAGACATATGTTGAGGAAACATTTAGAAAGCTGGTGAGTACTGGAAACCTATCTTATTCTAGTATAAGTCTTAGAAGTCTTCAGTCTCCATTGTCTTCAGATGATGATGAAATCCATCAGATAGCTATCTTCAGCTAGCTAGTAACTAAAAGAAACTGTGACTTATGTGATTTAGTCAGATAGTTAGTGACAAGTCACTTATGAAGTAAGATAAATGTCTTCTTATATAGTTAAATGATTGAAAGTAATAATACAGATAGTAACTTCTCAACTCAATATTTCAAAGACAACATAATAGAATGAAGGTTTGAAGATTCTTAGTGTTGGGACAGATTCTGAGAACTACAATGGAGCCTACAAAGGCCCTAAAAGAGCCGAAGAGTTTCCATCTAGTCAAAACGTGGTGGAGCTTTCTCTAGAATATCAATGTGGAATACTGCTATTGACCAGTAGCATAACATACCTTTTTACTGATTGGTTGAATTTCCGTACATTTTGATTCTTACCCAACAAACACTTCTCCAATCTTCTTCTATTTTCTGATTTTCGACCGTAGGGTTCTATACATTCAAGTTCCGTAGTTGTATACCGTATACTGTGTTAATCAAGTAGTGAACTAAACACTTAGTTCTGTACCCGGATCTAACAATTTCATACTGCATAACAATTCCATTATCTTTAGATTACTAAGTAACTATTCCGTATTCTACTAGTCCCAAATAGGACGAAACGCGCGTCAAACTGGATTCCACTACTAGCCACTATCCATCATTGCTTATAAAGCTTGTGACTTCAAACAATATCGAGGCAGTCCTCAAAGGATGCACATACGCCAACAAGAGACTGATCAATTACAGTCCTAAATAACAATAGGAAGATACAAGTAAAACGACAACCATTGAATATAACTTCACCCCGTTGCACAAGCAGGTGGATATCAGGATTCAGCAGATGAATGGATAACGCGATGACGTTTGAAGTGAAAGGTACTGCATTCCAGTCCCAGCGTGAACATCAACTCTGAGACGCAGGTACATCCAGATGACGAATCCCAAATAGGACGAAACGTGCTTCAGACTGGATTACCCTGCAATATTGAGTCAGTCCTCAAAGGATGCATATATGCCAACAAGAGATTGATCAATTGAAGTCCTAAACATCAATCGGAAGATATAAGTAAACAATATCAATGATATAGAAATAAGCTTACCATGTTTATATGAATTCTCATTCATGATAGCCGTTGTATTGTCAATCTTTTCACTTCTCATCTCTTGACATACATTATAAGTAATACAATTTTCACCTGTTAATATATTACGTAAAGTTTTTGAGGATACTATACGATTCGTTGAATCATTTTCATTTATATTTAAATTTGGTTGTGATAAATGTTTCTCTTCAATGGATACAATATAAGAACGACCACGTGAACCATCTCCAGTTAATGGTGAACTAAGATCTTAAAGAAATAAGATAAGAGTAGAAAGAAGGTTAATTGAAGATAAATGATGATTGAAGTGACTATATTAGGCTTACTTACTTACCAACGCCTGTTACTCTCAATGGATCATAGGCCACCGACCAGCGTTCTCCAACCCACTCTGTCCTGGACCTTTCTTCTTAGTTCTACCTAGTTGTTGTTCATTCTTCTCATATCTGTTTCCATTTCTCGGAGTGATAAGTTTTTTGGCCTTCCCTTTCTCCTTTGGCCTTCAGGATTCCATGTGAGGGCTTACCTTGTGATGCAGTTGACTGCTTTCCTCAATGTGTGTCCTATCCACTTCCAGCGCTTCTTCCTGATTTCTTCTTCCACTGGAATCTGGTTTGTTCCCTCCCACAGTAGGCTGTTACTGATAGTATCTGGTCAACGGATTCGAAATATCTTGCGTAGACAAATGTTAATAAACACATATCTTCTGGATGATGGCTTCCGTAGTTCTCCAGGTTTCCGCCAAATACAGTAGTACTGTCTTGACATTTGTATTGAAAATTCTGATTTTGGTGTTGGTTGACAGTTTTTGAGTTGACTTCCAGATGTCCTTCAACTGTAGATATACAGCTCTTGCTTTACCGATTCGCGCCTTCACATCTATATCAGATCCACTGTGTTCATCAATGATGCTGCTGCCCACATATGTAAAAGTCTTTACATCCTCCTAAGCTTTTCCGTCAAGTGTGATTTGATTAGTGCATGCTATGTTGTATCGGTGAATCATGCTTTTCCCTTGTTTATGTTGACATCCACTGCTGCTGACGCTACTGCTACACTGTTCGTTTTCTCCTGGATATTTTGTTGCGTATGTGATAGAAGAGCCAGATCATCTGAGAAGTCTAGATCGTCCAGATGCAAGCTTTAGAATTTATGATGTAAAAATTGGTATTAACAAATAGATTCATACTCATCTATGCCTGCAAAAGTAAACTGAACGGTCAAGCTGGTGATGGAAATTATTTTCAATTCATGGTAAGATGTAGATACATCTGGCTGACGATTCGCGCATCAGGCAGAACATACGTCTTGTATTACAACTTAAGAAATATGTCAAAGCTTTGTTTATAAGTTCAAGCAATTGATCTATGTGGTTGAGTTGGGATTAAATGGAAGACAATGAGACATCATTTTTAACGAAGACTAGAATGGTAAAAACAACTCAGTCCTACAGAAGGTTAGTAGGTGACTGAATGACTTCCTACTGTTGTGGTGTATGTCGACAAACATAAGGAGAAAAAGTCTTTTCTTCAAAATTGTCAATCACTTAAACTTGTAATCGAATTAACTAGTGCAAAATTGGAGATGATTGAAATATTTGTGTATTTGAGTAGCTATGAGTAAGGATATACAATGATTCAATGATAATGTCAAATTTGATAAAGGAGATTTGGGAGAAGTGGAAACTTTCACGTACCTACACTGACAGCATCATCGATGAACAAGGAGGAAGTGATGCAGATATGAAAGTGAGGATTGGAAAAACAAGCGTAACATTCTCATAACTGAATAACATATAGAACTCAAAACAATTGTTAACTAATGTTAGAGTCAGAATCATCATTGCAAACATCAAGACAGTTCTACTATACGGTGCTGAAACATGGATAACTACTAAAACTATCACGAAAATGGTACAAGTATTTGGAAATAATTGTCTGTGTAAGATACTGATTGTCCATAGGCCGAGTATCATCACCAACAACCTACTGTGAGAAAGAACAAACCAACTTCCATATGAAGAGGAAATTAGGAAAAGACACTGAAAGTGGATAGGACACACATTATAGAAATCATGAAACTACATCACGAAGCAAGCACTAATTCGGAATCCTGAAAGTAAACAAAAAGAGGAAGGCAAGAGAACACATTGCGTTGGGAATTGGAAGCAGACATAATAAACAACAACCAGAAAGAACTGGAAAGTATTGTTGACAATAGAGTTGGATGAAGAATAAGTCAACTTATTGATAGTTTTGAGATAAATGAAAATTTCAATCTATTTATTTCATAATTGAATTCAGGAATCAATTAAATTTGGACTATCAATGAAAACTTAAAAGCACTGGATGATCGTTTCATCCTAGTATAGGACTCCTGAGCATGATTTCGCCCTCGGGATTCGAACCCAGGACCTTTGTGCTTCATTTGGTTAATAGAATACAGAGATTTCATCAGAGCATATTAACAATGTTCAAAGTACTCTTGAGACATATAAAAAGGTGAATGATATTAGTTTGCGATATAACCAAAGATCAAATATACAAAGTACTTCCCATCTGAATATACAATATCAAAGGAACTGGAGATATATATGAGTCAAATAGATCAAAAAAACAAAGGTTAGGATAATTCTATATCTTACCTCTTTTCTTGACTGTTCTTTTAGATTCCCCTAAACGATAAGTATAACTTTCAACATTCTCTCCACTTAAAGGATTTTGTCGATCTATAAAAAGAAATATTTGTCAGTGAACTGTGTATACGTTGAATTGATATTTTTACAGATACATTTTACACTACTTAAATTAAAATAAGTAGTAATTAAAATGAGATGTTCATTTATTCATAAATCAGTGGGACTATAATTTATGGATAATAGTTGAGTCACACTAAAGTGATCCTGAGAATGTCCAGCTACTTACTAAGATTAAACGAGGGGTGTAGATCTGTGTGAAGAATAAGGATTATGATTTACAGTTGATGGTTAGGGTTAGGGATTAGATTTATGGTTGGATGAATGAATTTCGCGCTAAAATCCAAGACTTGTTATCCTAAATTTGATTCGTTCTTCCCTAGATTATAATCTTGTCTAAAATGTTATTATTTTTGCAAAATTTTGTAATTTTATGTTAGAATGGTCTTTATGCACAAAGTTCCTTGAGATAGTGAGATTAGTATGAATCAGACAACTTGATCCACTTAGTATTTTTGTGTGATTTTTCCCATTGATGTTTAGGACTACAACTGCTCAGTCCCTTATTGACATATGTGCATACTGTGCGTATTGCCTTGATATAACCTTAATTCACAAGCATTGTAAGAAAAGATGGAAAGTGGCTAGCAGTGGAATAAAGTTTGACGCGCGTTTCGTCCTATTTCTAACTCGTCGACTGGATGTACTTGCATCTCGGAGTTGATATTTATTCTGGGACTCGAACCCAGTACCATTCGTTTCAAACGCCATCGCTTTATCCATCTTTGCTTATAGTGCTTGTGAATTAAGGCTATATCGAGGCAATACACAAAGTAGGCATATAAGTCAATAAGAGACTGCTGAACTGCAGTCCGAAACATCAATGAGAAGATTCAAACCAATAATACCAAATGAATTTAAACTTCACCCCATTGAACAAGCGAGTGGCTATCAGGACTCAGTAGCTGAGTGGATAACGCCATGGCGTTTGAAGCAAATGATCCTGGGTTCGAGTCCTGGAGTGAACATCAACTCTGAGATGCTCGTACATCTAGCAGAATAGTTCCAAGTAGGACGAAACGCGCGTCAAACTGGATTCCACTACTAGCCACTATCCATCTTTGCAGACAACTTAATCACTTAATTCTTACATTTAACGATAGTAATTAGTACTTATTTTATGTAATCTATACCAGATTTATGTGAAAGAATCAATACTTTTGTCACATATTGCTTAACGTGTCCTGAAACCGATTACATTGATTCTGAGGATTACAACTAGAAATAAAAGTCAAACCAACTGTCAATGATATGTCAACTTGTGCTATATCTTAATGTGAAATCCTATATTCACTACATAATTTTTCATTCAAATGCTATTTTGATATCATCAAATTCAATGCACTTCTTCGCAAACCCCTAAGAAACCATTCTCGGTCTTCTCATTGGAGTAACCAGTTAAGCCAATAAGCAGGAAATTCGTTTATGCCTATTGGAATCGAACACTAGACAGTAAAAAGAACTTAAGCCTAGAATAATAGACAGGGGATTGGAACTATATAAAAAGCCTTATTCCCAAGCTTAATCTGGGTAAAGCAATTATATGTACAAGCATGAATGACTCTTGAGCTACGGAGGTTTCTAGAAACATGTTGGAATTATTAATGGAACCGATCATTTTCAAATCAGTATTGAACATGTAATTCATTGTTCATTCCTGGAACTCTCCAAGACGTTTTTATTGAACACTGAATAGACGATGTACTTTCAGACTCTTTTCCAACTAATGAGAACGTATCTAATGTATTCCCTATGGACCCTTAAATCAATAATTGGTATATATATATATGTATGAGTTACCTTTAACCACTCTAGGTGTAACATTTCTTTCAATTGGGGTTATTTTATAACTTTGAAGATTTTCACCAGTTACTGTATTCCTGTATACTAAGATAAACCAATAATAATAAAATAAATAAGAATGATATTTATTAGAAATTATTAACAGTATACATTATGAATTGATTTTGCCACCGAATGCCCTGGTATCGCTGAGAGTGAGGAGAGTTCGTTCTCTCTTTATAAATGCTCTCACATGGCCATGCGAATACAGCCTCTGCCTCAATTGTTGGTCACTGGCTACCATTGGGTTGCATATCCTTACGATGCTCTACTACCTTGTGGATCAGATCTTTAGGTCAAAGGCTCCGGATGTGTCTCCTTAAGAAAACCACCTACGTTGATCTGGGCACCTGGACAGTATCGCATCCTTCTCGCTAATCGAATGAGATACGTGTGGCGCATATATATCTGGAGCCCCTTTGTACTAATATTTATGTGTTTAAATAAATAAAATAGAAAATACGATTTCTCAACAATCTCAATCCATAAAATGAAGTATCAATAAGTCTAAACACTTTAGATGGTTTGATAAAACTCATAACTCATTGTATGGTTCAATGAAACTACTGAATTAGTATGCAGTAGTAAACAAATTCAACTTTATATCACGATACAATCATTCAATGTTATCTATTTTTACTACAGACGTAGTTGCACTTCACATTGATTCGGCTAGAAAGTATCAGGCTAACATTAAATAATAGTCTTATATTCCCTCTCTCTCTCTCTCTCTTTCTCAGCAACAAACAATCTCCAGATAATGCCAACTCATGATTTATCCAAACCTTATATTAGTAATTTTCAATGACTCTGGACTAAGTAGGTCAATCGTCGATAAGTTGATCGATAGAAGCGAAGATAACTGGATTCTAGTGTCAGAGTAACCATTAACACCGGAATCTAAGTACACCCAGCCAAAGAATCCTAAACAGGACGAAGTATACACTATGCACATGAATGTCAGATATATATATAGAATATATGAATGCTAATAACGTATTGAAAACACAAGTGAGAACTGTATTGCGAAAACGCGGAACTGAATGCGACGATATACTTGACGTATTCATAAGCCTACTTCTTTAATACACATAATAGCTAGTTTAAGGTCAGCCAGTCAGCTACAACGTAGGACCAGGCACATTTATGCATCGGTCCAAGTCACCATACCTCGTTAGCACAACAAGATGAACACCAAATTCATAAAAGTAGTTAATTTAGTGGTGGTAATATATAAAAGAAAGATTGTATATGAGGATATAGTATAGGAAGGAAGACAGATCTGGAGCAATTCTAATCTCAAGGTTTAAGGGAAGATAAAGAGTGTGTACACCTGCGCCATTCTGGTCGATTCTGAGCCATGTCACACAGAGTCTCCAACCATTGGTTACGATAATCACACAGACCCCAACCAAGTAGTCTGCATCTACCAACATGGCTCAGACTAAAGATTAGTGACTTTAAGCACTGATGCCACGTTTCGGTTTGACCGCCCCTAACTCTCTTCCAACCATCCCCAATAATAATCAGCGTTGAGCGTCATGGTAATCGGTGTTCAGGCATACGTAACACGTGGCCCAACCATCTCAGTCGATGAAGATTCATCACCTCATCAACTGATTTACCATCATTTCCTAATACCTTGCGTCTAACCTCACTATATTACTTACCCAGTAACCCCAGCAGATGCAAGCAACATTTCTAAGACATATGTGGTGAAGTACTAGTAACTTACGAGTATCTTCTACTCTTAATGGCCACGTTTCGAAGCCGTAAAGTAGAACAGAGAGAACTGCTGTACAGTTTAAGATACCTTGTATTAGTTTGAATTATTTCATTGTTTATACATTTGCATAATTAAGTTTGGAAAATATATTTTTCTATTCTCACTGATCTATTTTCACTTTCTTAACCATTGTAACAGAAAGTAATTAAACCAATATGAATATCACAGTCCTCCAGAACATGAGTTGTGGGCCTGGAAGATCTAAGAATGTCAAACTAAATGAACAAGATTCGATTCCATCAGTAATTCTAAGAATGTAGGTACACTTTGCTGGTGAGTGTCGAATAGCATGAAATGTAGGTCAACCATAGTTTCTTCTTTACTACATTCAAAAACTTAACTACATTTGATTATGATTCTCAACATGGTGTTATCTTCTCTATCTTCCACTTACCATAAGGTTTAGCTGTACGTGGTCTCTCTTCTTGTGATACCATGAAAGCGTTAACATTTTCACCATTTAATGGATTTGAACTTTTAATTGGTGTACGCTTTTTTGATATTTTCACTTCAGAATTATAATCATATGTTGTACAATTTTCACCAGTTATAGCATTACGTGAAGGTTCTAAAAAAATAAAGAAGTCATTAAAAACAAGAATCCATCAATATGATAAGTCAATAAGAACTCCATATGAGTGTAAAGAAGGCTCGTTGGCAAACTCTAGGAAGCCTCAAGAAGCCCAGAAGGAGCTGAAGACATTCCATCCAATCAATACTAGAGGAATATTCTAGAATGTCGACGTGTAGCTTCCCTATTGAATGAATAAGAATGACCCCCTATATGCCTATTGGCTGTCAGAAATGATGATTTAATTTCAGCCAAAAAACTATAAATACATGAGATTTCTGTACTATATTTTGACACTGTTTAGGGGGAATAAAAGTTCCTACTTACTAGTCTTCTGTCTTCTATCTTGCGAAGTTGCGGGTTCTATAGTTCAAGTAGACTAGTAGTACGCGGCATATAACAATGAGAAGCATTATTCCCAGGAATTATTTAGATAACTAGAAGCCAAAAATAACCGACGAGCTTCGTAACAATATTTCCCCTCGTAATATTATATAAGACAGGTTCAAATCATATGGAAAGCATAAGTCACATCAAGAATACAGACACACCTTGGTAATTAGCATGAACCAGTAACTAGCAATGGTTCGAGAATCCCTATTGATGACCGCTGAATACTTAAAATGAAACAGACTGCATAATGGTACTCCCCTGTCGTACGCTTGGTAATTTTGTTTGACCGAAATCCTTTTCTTTTTGATTAAAAGTTATACTATTTAGTAACACTCAGTAGTTCATGTTACCATCGATCATTTTTGATTTTATGCATTCGAAATAGATTACCGATAAGTCAAGTGGAAACCATAATTCATTTTCCATAATCAACAGTAACTGTTTGACATGAAGTTTCTATTTCTAAGGATCTAATAACACTATTTTTTTCCGGTTTTCTCCTTGACGAACTTCATCTGTAGCTGTTCTAGGTCTACTGTTGGTCCTAAGCCCGGGAAAAGGAGAAGGGTAGGACATAGCGGTCGGCAACCCCATCCCGTAGAAAACAACTTCGCTAAAATTGCTAACCAGTTTTCTTTGACCGTGAATCAATATACCTAGACACCTCATTATTTGGGATAAACAGTAGGTTAGCTTTATATTTGACATCGGTTAGAGTCTACTGAAAACTACATAACTACATAATAGTGTGTTCCATAACACCTTCATCAAGGTCCTGAAAGTCTTGTATACAACACAAATCATTCTTATTGTGAATGCTGAAATGTTAGCCAGACAAACTTATACTATTGATAGGTAGCAACAAACGTTCGCGCGCGAAAGAGAAGGTCCTGGGTTTGAATTCCGCGTGCAGGATCTTCTATGTGCTATATTGAGAAGCCCCATAATAGGACGAAACGGCCGTCTAGTTCGTTCAGGTTTTCAATGATGTTCTTACATTGATCAATTCATGATCATAATCAAATACTCAGCAATCTTCATAACTCCTTATGAATATTTAAAAAAATAATTTGATTGTCATCACTTACCTCGTTGTACACGTTTAATTGGAGATTTTAATTCAGGTGAAACTGTATAATTTTCACAATTTTCTCCCGTGAAAATATTCTTTGTGGAAACTGATTTATTGAATATAAAGAAAAAGAAACATGAAACTTCTACAATCAAAAATTACCTTAACATAACTATACCCTCGTTGAATTGATATTCTTCAAATATCAGAAGAGGTTTTTTGTGGAGATTTCAGTAAACATATAGTTGAAATCATGAATCAATTGAAGCTAGACCACCATAGAAAACCTAGAAGCACTGGTTAGAATCTCACGAGGCGGGATCGTGGATGCACACTACTGAGGAGTCCCATACTAAGACGAAACGGCTGTACGATGCTTCCAGGTTTTCCATGATGGTCTAACTTCAATTGACTTATGATCTCAACTATTGATATTACTATGATATCCACAAAAACCCCTTCTGCTAATAATCAAATGCTCACTAGTGACTAGCTTCAAGAGATATTTCCTGGTGTTCTAATGAGAAGTAGTGACCAGTGGATTACAACCAGGTTCTATTGTGAGATATAATCTCACTGAAGACAATGGTGGATAGTTGCTCACTTTCATGGATTGGTTGAAGTTAGACATTAACACCGTTGGATGCAGGTCGGGTCAGTGGTCCAGAGGTTAAGCGCTCTCGCGTGAGATTAATAGGTCCTATATTCTTCAAATAGTTAAGAGCTTCATTTTAAACTATTTTCTGTATATTTAAGCCTATTTCATGTAACATAAATAAAATATATATTGGTTAGGGAATATTTATCATCTATTTAGTCGATTTTGTCGGTTTAATTAAAGGGAGTTCACTGTAAGAAGTCTTTCACTATCGTTCATCTCTTTACATAACAAAACATTCAACATAACTAATTAACGGGTAAACTGTTTTACATTATGATATCAGTATTGTAAGTAAAGATTCAGTTGATTAAGGGAACGGTGATCTACAACAAAATGACTTTATTTTGCAAACCCAAGGTCCGAGAGAGAAGTCGTACTGCTGACTATACAGAGATATGACAGCCTTAAAGTGGTTCCTTCAAATAACCAGCATAACGGCGATACTGTCTTCCCACAAGGAAGAGTGAGGTTAGAAAAGGTCGACCTTCAAAATGCACACCTCACCTTATCTCCCATCTTTGGCGGTAAGGTCTCAACAAGCCTCAAGCAGTTGTTCCTTTGGCCACTACGGTCATGCTCTCAAATCACTAAGACCACTTCTAATCCGATTTTATTTTTAGGTACCTCTAGAAGAACTCCTCCATGGTTTGGGCGACCGGGAAGTGATAAACACCCTCATTCTTCTGACATCACTCAAAATCCCTCTATTCATAATCAATTTCCCCTTCCGGTAACAAGTATCAACAGTTGTCGTGGTTACAACGAGGTACAAGGACTTCATGATTTGAATATATCATTCAGTGTTCAGTGATTATTGTTATACACATTAACTGATTCAATTTCCGTCTCCGTACCATTTTTCTATCTCGGTTCTATATATGCCAAAGAATATTTTCGAGTTCCTAACTAGTAATGTCATCACAATGTTTTAACCGTCTAAACACACTCATTGAAAGTAAATAATTTAAAATATGACACCGGACTTTAATGGCGACGTCGAGGAAGTGGTCTTAGAAAGTAAATGACAAGTCTTTAGCTAAGGAGGATGCAAATGATATAAATGAATGATTTAGTACGAAAAATCTCAAAAGATTCGAGTCATAACTAGGAGTTCATGTTAGGATTTAAAATTAGGCGATAGAATCAAGACTTGTGGTTACCATAGGCATCGGGGTTAAAGTGAGTGGGTTATTTGTGGCCATATTGTATGATACTTTTGTTGATAAGGTTTTTCTAACTTAAAATATCATTAACCTATCAATTACCATTAAAAGACATACATCATATTCGATAATAATCACGTTCTCATCATCAGTGAAAAGGGGCAATTCATCTAGTTCTTTAACGTTGTTGACATGATTCAATGTAGATTCTCAGTTGAGTATCATTTGATAGTTGCATTACATTACTTCATAAAGTGAATGTTGTATAAGGGTGTTGTAATATTCTTGAAAAGAATAAAACCACATAGCAAATTTTCTATGTTACATGGCTACAGAGATTTGACAAGAAACTTTGATTGATTTAGTTTCAATACTAGTTAGCATTAGTCAAGAAAATATTAAGTTTAATCATATGAGAACTAGCGTTTCTTGCACTATTCTGTTGCATTTGAAAAGATAAAGAGATCGTTTAGGATTGGTGTATGGCAAAACGATCAACAACTGAACAACAAGACAAGCTAAACTATTCACTGTGCCCCAGAGAAATTCCATTGTCTTCAGCAACTCAGTTGTTGGGAATTTCATCACTTCTACTAAATTTGTAGATAAGGAAATCCCAGGATCAATGTAAGTGATAGTTCAGTGATTAAAGCCGAATCTTGTTGCATTTACTTAGAACTGGTGTTACTATATGGTCTAAATTGCCATTCCAATGTATAATTTGTTCTATTTTTGACTATTTTCCTATTGTGATTTTAAATTGGTCAAAATCGAAATCAAGTCGTTTTTTACTAGATAACGGTAGTTGTTTGGATTCTCAGACTAGATTTCGATGCTTCTTAGACAATGTGCCTTTGAAGGCTAAAAACTAATCGTATTCATTGCCTATTGTTATCGTAGAAATGCACGCTGTCATATATCGAACGCTTAATATGATTACTCATAATCAATTTTATATGCAAAAATGACAAATCGGTTCATGAGATTGCGAGCCTCCATCTATTGAGTTTGGACATGTGTTAGGTAACCCCAGCCCCCAAATGGCCTGGTACGGCCCAGAGTGAGGAGAGTCTGCTCTCCCTCTCCAAATTCTCGCTCATGGTCACGCGTATACTGCCTCTGCAGGGAAGTCCTACTTACTGCCTTGTCTTACTACGGGTCTTGTTTACAAAATTGAGAGGACGAAAAGCGAATGTCCGGCGCTTTAACCGGGTTGGTGGACAAGGCGAGTCCATCTAGGGAAGTTGGAAAACCCTGATTCCAAACCAATGGTTCACATGGGCTCCAGTATTTTGAGGGAACAAATGGCGTATGAATCAATCGTTGGTTACCGGCTATCATGGGACTGCGTCTCCTTATTATGCTCCACTGCTTTGTGGATCAGACCTTTAGGTCAAAGGCTCCGAGTGTGGTCTCCTAAGAAAACCACCTGCTTTGCTTTGGGCACTTGGGTAATATCACAACCCTTACAAAAATCTCATTTGATTTGTGCGACGCATATATATCTGGTACTTCATGGTACCACTACGTATGTGTGTAAATAAATAAATAAATAAATAAGAGGGAGAAGACAAGATTCAACTGAGGAAAAGTATATTCCACAAGCAGTCGGAAGCCCGAACAAACAAGCACATGACTCAAGCGTATATAAACAGTATAAAAATGTCCTTGAAAAACACCACAAAATAGCGTGTTAAAAGAGGGAACAAACCAATGACACTTAAGGTCCTCCCAAGTGGAAAGTACAAACTAAAAGGTTAAAATGGGTGAGAACTTCAGGTTTTCAAAATAAAATTACAAAATGAGACTTTCGCCAAGTGATTCCTGGAGATCTAGCATCTCCAACAGATTCAATGATGAACCATTTAGTTTCATATTCGAAGACATTGATATTAAACTATTCTGGTTATGTCAAAGGAATTACAATTGTCCATCATTCATCTAGTTCTTCACCATTAGAGAAACATATTACTAACAAGAATAGAAAGTACATTGCATAGCAACATAGTCTATGATATAACTCCTAACCCACCTTTCTATGTAGATAATAAAGTAACAATATTCACAAGACTCTTTTAGACAGGTAACTAAAGACATTCTACAATCAAACTATATTCGATAGAAAAAAAAACAAACATTACTTACCATTTCGTTTGCATACACCATTTTCTCTATTCGTACATCTTTCCTCTGTCATAACAGTAAAAGTTTTCATATTTTCACCAGTTAATGGATTAGTTCTAATACCTAAATAATGATGAAATATTGAATGTAATTGAAAAGTCTTAATAATTCGTGTAACAATTTCATAATTTTGTAAAATATTTTATGCTACTTAAATAACTTTTAAGTAAGCTCAAATTTTAAGATTTGATTTTTGGAGTTCCAGTGAGAAACCGTGAATGATGCTCAGTCGTGTCTGGTGTAAGACAGTTATTCATAGAAGATAATGAAAGATGGTACTTGTAGGTTTTTTAATGGTAGTCTAACACTGGTCAGTTGGCAATCTTTTGAAAAATAGATTTATTAAATGGGTCAACCAAAAGAACCTACGATACTTAAATCTATAAAGTTCGATGAATTCTAAATGTAATAAACAGGTATTTTTTTTGTTGAAAACTTATGAAAAATCTCACATTAACAAATAAAGATAATAGTACTCCCCCTACAATTCAGTTTTTCTATGGTTAATCTTGTCAAGCCCTTTAATTAAGTTATTCAACAGAGAGTATTATTCGGACAGTAACAATTTGTCTATTTCTATGTAAGATCATGTATGCTTGGTCGCATTGGATAGCCTACACATATATTCCTTCCTCTATTTTAGATGCTATTCACTTAAATATCTTTCGATTAATCTATCGCTCTGCCATATATATATATATTATATGTGTGTGCTTGAATCTTACTAACTGCTTTGCTCCTCTTCGATACAGTTCAATTAGACTCTGAATCTGTGTCCTTACTCTCTTGTTTGCTCATATTAGCCTTTCTGGTCAAATTTACTTGATATGTTTGTGGCTTTGTTATTTTCACCATCCAATAATAGACTGTAGTCGAAGCTTTGTGTCGCTAAATGTTTGAAACACTTACAGTGTTTGGCATAAGACGGTAGAACAAAATGGATATTAGTTTGAGGATTATTCCATCTCCCAAGTTCACTAAACTTAGATTTATGGATTGAATAGTGTGAGATTATAGAATTTACTGAGTAATTGTGGACGAACAATAAATAGGAATCACAATTTAAAGAAGTTTCTAGCTGATGTCAGTTTTTGACAAAAACTGTCACCATACCCAAGAGTTCTAATCACAAAGCAGTAGAGGATTTATGATATAGTGAGCTAATAATAAGTAGCCTAATAAGAAGGTCAATCATGGCATTCAAAAGTGACCTAATGGACAAAGAAATTTCATTGACTAAGGAATAGATCAATTTCTTAAGGATTAGATTGGTATATTGTTGAGTCGGCTTCCGAAGAATTTCAACGGAGCCTCCAGAGGCCCAAAAAGAGGCCGAAGAGCTCTAGTCAATCAGAGTATGATGGAACATTCTAGAATTCCATCTATAAATACCCATGATTTTCTGTACAAGAACGATCCTTGGATTAAAGTATTTTCCCTCATACTTGCGTCTTCTCTCTGGTGTTCAAGTTGCTGGGTAGTTCTAGTCTGTGGGTTACCAGAATAGCTTAGGAAACGAATATAGCGTACAATCGGCAAGAATTATCACATATATATACATATATCTGAATGAGTGTTCAGTTTATTAGATAGCACCATATACTATCTCGTTCAAGTAGTCAGTCGGAGGGTTAGCGCGTAGTACACCGTGTATCAATATCAGCTTTCGGACATCATCCATCATAAAAATTTAGGCAACTTAAAGATATTTTTTGATTTCAATTCATATGGTATTGTTTGTTTGAATCTTCCCATTGATGTTTAGGACTGCAATTGATCAGTCCTTTATTGGCATATGTGCATACTATGCGTATTGCCTTAAGTCACAAGCAATATAAGCAAAGATGGATAGTGACTAGCAATGGAATCCAGGACTCGCCTTTCGTCCTATTTGAGACTTTTCAACCTATTGTAAAAGCTGGTGGCTATCAGAACTCAGTTGCTGAGTGGATAACGCGATGGTGTTTGAAGCGAACAGTACTGGGTTCGAGTCCCGGAATAGACATCAACTCTAAAATGCAGGTACATCCAGCTGGTGAGTCCAAAAATAGGATGAGACGCGCATCCTGGATTCCACTGCTAGCCACTATCCATCATTGCTTGTGTTTGATACACCTATAATTAATGTTTCATAGAAAAGTTTTGATTTTTCAATAGTGATTCAATGATCACAAGTTCGTTATCTACCTTATCTACCTTCACTTATACAGTTAAGTAAGATTCAGCTAGAAAAATATTGAAATCTTGAATAAAGGAAATACTAAGAACACTAAAGAATCTTTAGAAATATGATAGTCAGCTTAATCAACAATGAATAAACACATAGAAGTCGATTCAAATTATTGACCAGCCCGAATAATCTCGGACAACTGTAAGATCAAGATTTAGACCAAAGGGAGAGATAATCAAAATAAGGATACTAATAATAATAAATTAATAGTCAAGAAGAATCAATCAAGATTCAGGTCGATAGAATAAGATATTAGTTGAATACTTCACTTCTACCTAAAGTTTATCCTGATGATGTTATTTAGAAGTTCCACCACAATACATTACAATACAAACGTCAAAACAGTTCTACTGTATGGGGCGGAAACTCGGAGAACTACGAAAGCCATCATGTAGAAGATATAAGTATTTATTAACAGTTATCTACGCAAGATATTTCGGATCCGTTGGAGAGAAACTATCAGTAACAACCTACTGTGGGAGACAACGAGCCAGATTGCAACGGAGGAAAAAATCAGGAAGAAGCGCTGGAAGTGGATAGGACACACATTGAGAAAATCACCCAACTGTGTCACAAGACAAGCCTTCACATGGAATCCTGAAGGCCAAAGGAGAAGAAAAAGTTCACAAAACACGTTACGCCGAGGAATGGAGACAGACATTAGAAGAATGAGAAAAACTGGATAGAACTAGAAATGAAGGCCCAGAACAGAGTGGGTTGGATAATGCTGGTCGGCGGCCTATGATCTATTGGAAGTAACAGGCGTAAGAAAAAAGTAAAAGTAATAATGACAGATTAATAGTCAAGAAGTATCAATGAAGATTCAGGTCGATAGAATAAGATATTAGTTATATTTGGATACTTCACTTCTACCTGAAGTTTATTCTGATGATGTTGTTCACAAGTTCCAAAACCAAATTAACCAACAGAAAGAAAGAAACTTTATCAAAAAGGATCCACCTAAACAACAAAATCTTATTCATTATCTCAAAGTCAGGTAAAATTACTGATGTAAATAAAACACTTTTATAGTTGAAATCATTAGTCAATTGAAGCTAGACCACCATGGAAAACCTGGAAGCACTGAACGGCCATTTCGTCCTATTATGGGACTCTTCAACAGTGCGCATCCACAATCCCGCCTCGCAAGATTCTAACCCAGGACCTACCAGTCTCGCGCCAGAGCACTTAACCGATAGGCCATCGAGCCGGCATCCAACGGTGTTCATATCTAATTTCAACCGATCCACGAATTTTGAGAATAAAACTTGACAATTATTCACTTTCATTATTGAATTACTACTGTTTTACTCTTGACGTGTTTGAACTTTACGAGTGATAGATTATTGGGTCATCTAAATTAAAGTCACCCAAATCAAGAACAATAGACTGACAAGTCGTCTCATACGTTTTGTAATACATTTAACATATGAAATCTTGACACTAACACTTTCTAATTCCCCTAGAACTCTTCCACACTTGAACCCTTAAACAGGAAACCAAAATGTGGGAAATACGACAAAAAAAACGTTTTCCAAGTTTAGTTTAGACAAAGAAAGAAAGGATATTTAAAATTTTATATTTGACCTTGGTACCTTTACAGGTACTGCAAAAAGTTATGGGGTTGTGAAAATTGTGAATTCTTTGATTGATATTATGAATCGATCGTTGTTAGACAACCACTGAAAACCTATAAGCACTGGAAAGCCAGTTCATTCAAGCACAAGATTCCTCAGCAGTGTGCATCCACGATCACGCATGGAGAATTTGAACGCAGAATCTTCAGTCTTGCGCGTGACGATCAAAGATGGTCGCTAAATATCGTAGATTGGTTGAAGTTATACAATATCAAAATCGAATGCCGGCTCAGTGGTTTAGAGGTTAAGTGTTCGCGCGCCAGACCAAAAGTCTTCGGCCCAAATCCCGTACGTGAGATCGTGGATATGTACTGCCAGAGACTCCCATACTAGTATGAAACAGCCGCTCAATACTTCCAAGTTTTCAATGATGATCTAACATCGATTAATTTATAGTCTCAATAAAAAAATTCCAGGGTTATTCACATAGTCATAAACGTCGACGTATTTCTCGAAACTACCATATACAGAATCAAACCAGTGATGATTTATGGCTTTGCTAGTCAAAATACAAATTCATTATGTTGTCATGTTGTTTATAGTTTAATATAACCAAATACGTTGGTCACAATCACTGTTTAATGAAACAATCTGATATATTCTACTAGGGATTCTACCTTCATGATGTAAACTAATCAGTAAAAAGAAGCTTTCTATCAAATTTCAGTTTGATTTCAAATTCATTTTCTAAAAACACACACACACACAAATAAACTAACTTTCACACTCTTGACATTCATATAAAAACTGATCTTGTTACCACTAGAAGGCTGTTTTGTCCTAGTGTGGGACTCTTCAGAGGTGCGCATCCGCGTTACTACCTCGCAAGAAGTCACACAGTAAGACGAAACGGCCATCCAGTGCTTTCAGGTTTTCCATGATGGTCTAACTTCATTTGACTCATGAATTCAACCATAAAAAAATCATCACCAATCATTAATTAGAATTTGATATGATTATGGAATGGTTCTTTGTAAAGCTCCACAATAAGTGTGATAGTAGAATTACTTTGTAATATTTCTTCAGCCAAAAACGCTCTGAAAAACACTGAGAAACATCTTATCTGATCAACATTCAACAGAACGTTTTCCACAAACATCTAAGAAGTAACACGTCACATGTCGCCTTCCTGATTGAATGATTACCTATACTTCTATTATGTCTAGTAATGTTCCAGAAAGTTCCGGAAGCCCAAGGTCATATGATATATACTCTAGATTTTCTGTACATAAACGAAACTTTGGAGCAAAGCGTTTTCTTTCATAGTTCACGCCTTATCTCTCGTATTCAAGTTGGTGTGTAGATTTAGCCTGAGGGTTACTGAAGAGTCTAGGTAACTGAATCTAACATTTAATTAGAAATCGTATCACGATAATACTGAAATGTTTTACATGTTGGAACACCAGTTCATTGAATCATTTAAAATGAAGAATAAAGATGTTGAATTAGAATGGGGAAAGCAATATTTTCTCAATATTTTGGACGATCTCAGTGGCCGAGTGGAAAACGCAATGCCAATTGAAGTGAAAGGTACTGCAGTAGAGTCCCAGAGTGAACACCAACTCTGAGATGCAGGTACATCCAGTTGACCAGTCTCAAATAAGACGAAACACGCATCACACTGGATTCCACTGCTAGTCGCTATCCATCTTTGCTTATCATGCTTGTGAATCTAGGCTATATATACGCAATAAGCACAGTATGCACATATGCCAATTACAGACTGACAAGTTACAGTCCTAACACATCAATGGAAAGATTCAAACAAACAATACTAAGTGAATTTAAACTTCACCCCATTGCACAAGGAAGTAGCTACCAGGATTCAATAGCTCAGTGGATAACGTGATGATGATGCTTGAAGCGAAAAGTACTGGGTTCGAGTCCCACAGTGAACATCAACTCTGCAATGCAGGTACATCCAGCTGACGAGTCCTAAATAAAACGAAACGCGCGTCAAACTGGATTCCACTACTAGCCACTATCCATCTTTGTTTACCTTCTATGGTTTAAGACTATCGAATTATTTAATTTAACCAACTTTGAATGTAAAAGAAAAAATTAAGAAATCTTACCAGTAGAACTTTTTGCTCGTCTAGTTTTTCCATTATATCTACCAATTGGATCCCATTCACGATCACCGAAATTTCCTCTTCCAGAAATAGGATCACGTTGTGCTACATATACATACATATATACGAAAAATATATCAATATATAAAGTAGTAGTTATTTGGTATAATCAGTATACTCTTATCAGTATCTATTATGTTTCACACTGGAGACGATTCAAATACATGTATATATGAAAAATTACATGGCAACTCATCATTGATAGATCAGAAGACGTTTTGTGGATATTTCAGTATTTTCATAGTTGAAATCATGAGTCAATTGAAGCTAGGTCACCATGAAATTACCTGGAAGCACTGGATGGCAGTTTCGTCCTATTATGAGAAGCAGTAATCAGTGGAGTTCAACCAAGTCTGTTGTAGAGATATCAAATCACTGAAGACAATTGATAAACGTTTGCTCAACTATCGTGGATTGGTTGAAGTTAGACAATAACACCGTTGGATGCTGACTCAGAGGTCTTTCGGTTAATTGCTCTGGCGCGAGACTGACAGGTCCTGAGTGCGAATCTCGCGAGTGCGGTACCGTAGGTGCGGTCTTCTGAGGAGTCCCATAATAGGACTTATATCTACACAAGTAGTATATAACGATGGTCGGGCATTGAATGTATTTCAGTAGGAGATTGATAACGAAAGAACAGAAACGAAAATGCATAAACAATAAAAATTGGAGACTATGGACTGATATTTGCAGAAGGAACAGTCAAGATTGAGACAATGATTGTTATTTAGCAAATTAACTGTTTACTTTATGGTTGTCAGATTTTACTGAGATAGTCAAATACATTTGACTGTTCACACTTGTCTTCTTGTTCACTACACTAGGTCCGAATCCTACGTGTAAGATAGTGCATATGCATTACTAAGGAGTCCCACAATAGGACGAAACTGACGTTCAGCACTTCCAAGGTTTTCATAACGGTCTAGCTTAAGTCAACTCATCAAGTCATTCATTAAAATTATTTTCATAGTTGAAAGCGTGAGTCAATTGAAGTTAGACCACCATGGAAAACCTGGACGGCCGTTTCGTCCTATTATGGGACTCCTCAGCAGTGTGCATCTACGATCCCGCTCTCGCGAGATTCGAACTCAGGACCTACCAATCTCACGCCAGATCACTTAACCGGATAGACCAATGAACCGGCATTCAATGGTGTCAATGTCTAACTTCAACTTATCCACGAAGTTGAGCAACCGTTCACCTTCCAAGTTTTCCATGGTGGTCTAGCTTCAATTGACTCATGAATACTAAATCTCCACAAACCCTCTTCTGATTAATATAATTACCATTTCTCTAAACCCTTATTCTGACAGTAAATTTTCGTTTGTTTGTTTTGTTTTGTTTTGTTGCCTAAAGCCTTTTTTAATCTTCTTTGCTTATTCCTAATTTGTCTGAAAAATAAAATCAATAATGAGAGACTATGACAATTCGAATTGAAAAATCGAATATTTGTAACCCATTGATTACATGGTGGGTTGTTTTTCTCCTTTTTTTTTTCTTCCGCTTTGGCAACATAATTTGCTCGTTTATCAATTGTTGATGAATCATTATTTAAAATAATAAATATACTCAAAGTTTGATGAATCATTCTAATCAAATTTAAGGGTAGACATTAACATTGTTGGATGCCAGCAAGTTTAGTGGTTAAGAGGTTAAGTGTCCACGTGCGAGAACAATAAATCCTGGATTCGAATCTCACGAAGTGGGATTGTAAATGCGTACTGTTCAGGTGTCCCATAATTGAACAAAATGGTCATCCAGTGCTTTCAGGTTTCCCATGGTGGTCTAGCTTCTTTTGACTCCTGATCTTAATTATTGAAATCATTATAATATCCATAAAACCTCTCCTGGCATTATAGTTTAAACAAATCGACGAGATAATAAATACATGTGACTGACAAGGAAATGTTTATCATCTCTAAGGATTAAGACATACACGTTCGGTAGCTTAATTCTCTTTGGTATAGATATATGAATCAGTACAGGTTAGTTAATAAATTTCTTTTTTTTTTCACTCTCAGCACAGTCGTTACTTGAGTAGCTGACTGAGTTCGTATATAGACAGATTAAGTATAAGTATCAATAGTCAGGGTCCACATATCGAAACCAGTAACTATAAGTTTGTTAGTGGCTAGTGAAAGATAGATTAATTCTGAGATGGTTAAGAAGATTTATAGCTCAGGTGGATGATTTTGATGGAGTTTTGTTTTTTGAACTGGACGACCAAACCATCCAGCTCAGAGAACAAAACTCCATTGTAATTAAAACAGTGGATGTATAGAGGTGCCTAGGTAAACAGTTTAATTAGCCAAACTAAGATCTAAGACATTATCAATCTATGTGTAGTTTAAAATTGATAACTGAATAAGGAATTACTTTGAATATGAGATGGTGGAGAAGATTTATTGCTCAGGTGGATGTTTAAGAGGTAGACAATGACAGTTTAAAGGTTAACAAGAACCACTCAAGATCTAGATACACGGGATAAACTATGAGTCACATCACTTCTACCTGAAGTTTGCACTGATGATGTTGTTCAGAGCAACAGTAGAAGCTCTATGACCAAACTATCCAGCTCAAAGAACAAAACTCCACCCTAACTACTTTAAATATACTCATGTTTAATGAGGTTCTTATCATCGGCTTTATAGTAATATACAGTAATGATGAATTCATAGTATGAGGTTGTGAAGATTGTTGAATTTCAACCTTATCGAGTGTAATGCAGTTATTCACCGAGGACAATGGAGGATAGTCACACTATATCGTTGACTGATTAAAGTTAGACATCAAAACCGTTGTGTGCCGGCTCAGTTGTCCAAAGTTTAAATGCTCTCTCGCCAGACTAAAATGTTCTGGCTTTGATCCCCGTTTCAGGATCCTGGATGTGCTCCGTTAAGAAGTCCCACACTAGAACGAGATGGCAGTTCAATGCTCCAAGGTTTTCCCAGATGGTCCAACATTGATCGTTTCATGATTTCAGCGAGTGATGAATTCGTTAATAGCTCAATAGTTTGTCTGATAAGCTAAAATAAGCAATTCACTCAGTTGGTCAATTTTCATATGAATTCTCTTCTATTATCATAATAGAAATGTTTTTCTCAACTGTAATGGATAAAAGTAAGTGTCAAAAGATGTGCTACATGAAGTTTTCATTCTAGTGTACATTTCTCTGACAGTGGGCATTTCAAGGCCTCACATAGTGATCAACCACAGAACCTTTCAAATCCAATCAGAGAACCCTGGTATTTTTGAATCATGTCGTCGTTACTTAATCCTTTCTAACGCCATCTTCTACTATTACTAATCTGAGGTTTTCCGCAAAGATTTTATCTCGTTATGTTTATTTAGTATTATTACTTAGTTGCCAAGATATTCCAGGCTCTACTCTATTTACAACTAATTAAAATTATCTTCACTTAGTATTGTTCGTTTGAATCTTCCAATTCATGTTTAGGACTGCAACTGGTCCGTCTCTTATTGGCATATGTGCATATTATGCGCATTGCCTCGATATTGCCTTAATTCACAAGCATTATAAGCAAAGATGGATAGTGACTAGCAGTGGAATCCAGTTTGACGCGCGTTTCGTCCTATTTGGTGTTTGAAGCGAAAGGTACTGGGTTTGAGTTGCAGAGTGAACATCAACTCTGAGATTCAGTTACATCCAGCTGACGAGCCCCAAATAGGACGAAACGCGCGTCAAACTAAATTCCACTGCTAGTCACTATCCATCTTTGCTTATAAACATTATCTTGTATCGTGCAATCAATTCAATAGTTTGATCAGTTATATTATTCCACGTAGAGAACTGTCAACTAATTACAGTTCAACTATAGATTATAATCGTTTATTTCATCCATTTTTTGTAATTTCGAACCATCTCCCTCCCCCCTAATTCTATTCTTGTACATTAACTAAAATGAATTGGCTACTATGGGAAATATCCCAATATAATCCTCATTAAAATGGTAACCAATTAAATGGAATTATTGATCTTATCAGTATTGATTTTAATTTACATGTTTGTTTGTTTTATTCGATATGATAGAGAATTGACAAACAATTCGTGAATAGTTGAAATCATGAGTCAATTGAAGCTAGACCACCAAGGAAAACCTGGAAGCACTGGACAGCCATTTCATCCTAGTATGGGACTCCTCAGCAGTGCGCATCCACGATGTCGCTTCACGGGATTCGAACTCAGAACTTACCAGTCTCGCACCAGAGCATTTAACCGAATATTTTTTTCTTTTTTTGTTTCAATTACACTATTTGTGTATTTTTTTCCCTCGTAATAGGGATTGGATTGTTGACAAAACAATGAATGTTTGTACAATTAGGTGTAATTATATTTTGATTAGAATTTTGGATAGTAATTATTTTATATAGTTCAGATCATGAATCAATTGAAGCTAGATCAACATGGAAAACCTGGAAGCACTGGAAAGCCGTTTTGTCCTATTGTGGGGCTCTTAAGCAGTGTTCATCTACGATCCCGCCACGCGAGATTCAAACCCAGGACCTATCGGCTCAGTGATCTATCGGTTAAGTGCTATGGCGCGAGACTGGAATCGGGTTGGAATCTCGCGGGGCGGGATCGTGAATGCGCACTGCTGAGGATTTCCACAATAGGACGAAACGGCTGTCCAGTGCTTCCAGGTTTTCCCTGATAGTCTAGCTTCAATTGATCCATGATCTCAAATATATATAATATTGCTAAAATCTCCACAAAACCCTCCCTCTGATAGTGATTATTTATTATTTATTTAAACATTGGTACAATGAGGCATCAAATATATATGCACCATACAAATCATTTGAGTAATGTAAGGGTTGTTCTACTATTCGGGTGCTTAAACCGAGGCAGGTAATTCTCTTAGGGGGCTACTCTGCAAGGATTTGACCTAGAGGTCTAATCCACAAGGTGGTGGAGCAACATCAGAAGATACAGTTCCGCGGTAGTTGGTGATCAACAATACGTTCATATGCCGTTTGTTTCCTTAAGATCCTGGACCCGATGTACACCATTGGTTTGGAATCAGGGTATTCCAACTCCTCTAGATGGATCCTCTATATCCACCAACCAGGTCGGTGCACTGGATATTCGCTTTTTGTCCCCTCAATTTCGTAAACAACAACTTTGTGGCGAGAATGCAGTGAGTAGGACTTCTGTGAAAGTGGCTGCGTACGTGTGTAGCAAAACTGAAAAAATTGGGTGTATTTTAATTCCTATTACCAAGGACATATGTCAGCTAGAGTACCGAGGAAACGTGTTTTAACTTAAAGAACTTCATCAATATTTTATCTCGCTTAACTCTTTTCTTAGGAAACATTTTTGAGTTATTGAGTCAGATATTAGATACACCTGGATGTACCTGCATTACAGAGTTGATGTTCACTTCAGGATTCGAACCCGATGACATTCGCTGGGTGGACATCAACTCTGTGATGAAGTTACATCCGGATAGTGAGTTCCGAATGGGACGAAACGCGTGTCAAACTAGATTCCATTTTCTATCCACTATCCATCTTTGCTTATTTAAGGTTTTACTTCTTCATTACACTATTTCCAAGTATCACACTTTAGATATTCAGTCACTGTTTGACATACAATTTGGTAGTGTTTGATGGTCCTTTTTTTCAAAACAAAAGTAATGATAACCACTTTAAAAAATGATTATATGCATCTTTATAGGAAGTACCATTAAGTTTTATGACTGAATACAATTTTTCTTTAAGTAAAATAGAACAAAACTTACGTTCTCTAGGAGTTCCACTTCGTGAACCATTAGTTGTACGTAATCCATCGACTTCATCACCAAGATCACCAGTTAATGCAATTGGATTACGTGTTGGCTCTACAAATTGTTTAAATAAAAAATGATGAATACAAATGACGAAGGAAATGATATAAGTATGATTTTTTCCTAGTCGAAATCAGGAGTCCATTGAATCTAGACCATCATGGAAAACCTGAAAGCACTGGACATACGTTTCGTCTTCTTTTGGGAGTCCTAAGCAGTGCGCATTTACGATCCCGCCTAGCGAGATTCAAACCCTACCGATCTCACACGCGGACGCTTAACCTCTAGACCACTGAGTCAGCATCCAACGGTGTTCATATCTAATTTCAACCAGTCGACGAAATTGAGCAACCGTCCATCATTGTCTTCAGTGATGATGATATCTTCTATATACTTGGAACCTAATTTCTATCAAGCAATCCGATCAAATTTCGACGATTATCCTGGTAAATGAGATCAACGACTGAAAAAACTAAAATGACACCGTTATATCTAGGAATTGGACGGTAGTGATGAATGTTGAGAGATTTAAATTTCTTCTAACTGATACGTATAACTCTTTAATGATTATTGCCAAGCGATAGAACCCAAAAAAGGGTGCAAGTGTATACAAAACTTGATATTCTATGAAAAACGAATGTCTCAATTGTATAGGAACAACTCAGAATTGATATGGAGAGCTAATCAGAAGTAGCGAAAGATCAATCGATGGCAGATAGAAGTGTCCTCAAAGTTAACTGCATTTCATTAAGGTCAGCAGGTCAATTTCCTAAGGATAGAGTGTTATATAAAAAGAATGAGTAGTTGTGTATTTTATTCAGTAGCCCAATATACTTTCTCGTTCATTCTTGTGTTCTCTTCCAAATAGTCAGTTAGGGGGGTTAGCGCTTAGCACACGGTGTATCAGTATCAAATTTTGGACACTGGACGTCATAACAAGTATTTATAGTGACGAAAGGATTCAAGAAAATTAGCAAATTTAAAGTATTAACAACTAAACGAAACGAATGAACGTCGTGTGAAAATCTGATTAAGAAAAAATGTGATTGTTGTTAACGCTACTGAAAAGAAATTCATATCCGGTAACAGAAACTTGATAACTTGAGATCTTCTTAGCAGACAGTTAACTGATGATCTTAAAGATGATAAGCTGTGAATGTAATTGAGGCAACTTTGTTTCAATCAACTCAATATTGTAAGTAAAGATGGATAGTGGCTAGCAGTGGAATCCAGGACGCGCGTCTCGTTTTTTTTTCAAACTCGTCATCTGGATGTATCTGCACCTCAGAGTTGATGTTCACTCCAGGACTCGAACCCAGTACCATTCGCTTCAAACGCTCCACTCGGACACTGACTACTGATAATCACTTGCTTGTGCAATGGGTTGAAGTTTAAGTTCATTTAGCATTGTTTGTTTGAATCTTCCTATTGATGTTTAGGACTGCAATTGATCGGTCTCTTGTTGTCATACGGACTGTCTCGATATTGCCTGAAGTCACAAGCTTTATAAACAAAGATGGATAGCGGCTAGCAGTGGAATCCAGTTTGACGCGCGTTTCGTCCTATTTGGGACTCGTCAGCTGGATGTGCCTGCATCTCAAAGTTGATGTCCACTCTGGGACTCTAACCCAGTACCGTTCACTTCAAACACCATCGCATTATCTACTTAGCTACTGAGTCCTAATAGCCAACTCTAAGATGCAGGTACATCCAGCTTACGAGCCCCAAATAGGACGAAGCGCGTTAAACTGGATTCCACTGTTAGCCACTATCCATCTTTGCTTATAAAACTGTCAGTTTATTGTTTACTCAATACTAGTAGTGATAGAAGACAAATTTCAAACACAAGGACAGTATTATACAGAATTCTGATATTAAACCTGAAGGTAGTTAATCAGTCTGTATTTTATTGATTGATGAAAACAACATTCCTGTTATGATTATCTATTGACGTCTGAATGACTGTACATTGTAACTAAGGTTGAAGTAGACCAAACACATTGAAGGCACATACATAGATACATACATATACATGGACAATCATAAATAATTTGACATTTCAGTTTATCCTATTCATTTTGATCAGCCATAACAACAACAACAATGAAAGTGTTTCACTTGCCAAGTTAATTTTATTTTCTACCATTCAGGGGACAATATAAGATGATAATAAACCAAATTTATGGCCATTGCCAAAAATGACATCGAGAAATCAATGAACTAAATGATAAGTTATAAGTGGAAATATTGTTGACTAGAAGAGAGATCGAAGAGGTACGTTTCATCCTCTATGGGACTCGTTAGCCAGATGTACGTGTATCACATAGTTGTTATTCACTAAAGGATTCAATTCATGTGCCATTCGCTTCAAGAGAAATCGCACAATTCATTTAAGTATTGAGACCAGATAGACACTATCTTTTGCAATGGAATGTATTTTGATACAAGTACATTTAGGTGACGAGTCCCAAATAAAACGAAACGCGCATTATGGATTCCATCATCATCTCCGCTTATAATGCTTCTGACTCAAGGCAATATTGTAACAATCGGAACAGGATGAATATATACCCAAGACAGACTGATTAATTACAATCCTAAACATTCATGGAAAAATTCAGACAACTAATACAAACGTGAATTAAATTCTAAATTGATTATTGAACCATAATACAGTCATTAAAATTTATTGAGACATTCACGATAAAGGGGATCAATATTGTTCAGAGTTGTACATCTACATTCCCGCCTAGAGTAATAAAGTGCTTTCATTCTTCACTGATTATCAGTCTAATAACATTTCATAATATTAGAAGACTAAACAATTCATAATAATGTCAGAAGGGGTTTTGTGGATATTATAGTAAATTTTAATAGTTGAAACCATGCATGAGTTGAAGCTAGACCATTATGGATAACCAGAAAGAAATGTACGGCCATTTCGTCCTATTGTGGGACTCTTAAGCAGTGCGCATCCACGATAACACCTCGCGAGAGTTCAACCAGGTCTGTTGTGAGATAGTAACTCACTGAAGACAATGGTGGGTGTGTCGCTCAATTTTGTGGATTAGTTGAAGTTTGACAATAACACCATCGGATACCGGTTCAGTCGCCTAGACGTTAAGTTGTTTGCGTGCAAGACCGATAGATCCTAGGTTAGAATATCACGAGTCATGATCATGGGTGCATATTGCTGAGGAGTTTCACAACAGGACGAAACGACCATCCATTGCTTTCAGTTTTTTCCATGGTGTTCTAGCTCCTATTGAATCATGATCTCAACTATTAAAAATTCATAATAAGTAAACAAAGAGTGTTTGAATTTTATGATCAAGCAATTTGTTTGCTACAGTATAAATTTAGATAGGATTCCAGAAATTTTTATGGGAAAAAGTAACTGATGATGGTTCCCATTATAAGATTTGGTTTATTAATCAAAGTGAAATTGATCATATTTACACACATTATGCTAAATTGTTTGACTCTAGATATATGATCAATGCAATGACCAATAAACGCTCTTGGGATAACGCTCTCTCTAACCAAAACATAAAGGAGTTATGTTCAACTGGAGGAAGAATTCTGTATAGTAACTATTATTATTATTAGCTTTATTCAATATTATATTTTTTGGAACAATATCAAATTCTCCGTACAATGTATTTCAACAATTTTCCATTTCTTACTTCTTCGTCGATACTGACAATAAACATTGAATGATCACTAGTTAGAAGTTTGCTGTCCAATTAATCGACATCTCAATAATGTACGCTGGTTTCACTGCATATTCCCAGCAAACACGATATCTCTGGTTAGGCCATTTGTAACATTTACAGTGAAAGGTTGTACACTTTTCAGAAATGCACCTGAATAGCTATAATGATGATGATGATGATGATGATGATGATGATGATGATGATGATGATGATGATGATGATTTGGATGATGATGATGATGATTTGGATGATGATGATGATGATTTGGATGATGATGATGATGATGATGATGATGATGATGATGATGATGATGATGATGATGATGATGATGATGATGATGATGATGATGATGATGATGATGATGATGATGATGATGATGATGATGATGATGATGATGATTTGGACGATTATAATGATGATGACAGGAACAGGTAGCCGAAATATTTGAGCAGGCCGCCTATATATCCTATATCGTTACACAACAACTGTCTATTGATTAAGGGGATTCCTTCAACGGATTTTAATCTGTACAATCAACCCTTTCTAAAACATAGTTCAACGTTTTCTTGATTGTTTAATCCCTTACCAATAAAATACAAGTCAGAAACAAAATGAATAATATATTGACTTACGTTTACTTTTCTTAATTGTATGTCCATTATTCTTACATACTGTGGCATTATCAACATCCCATGCTATTAAGGTTGTATTGAAAGCTATATGTTGAGAGAAAATCAAAAGATGACATTTGATGAAGTAGTAAACGTAATAGTCTTTAACATACACTACAAATGTATGACTCCACGAGTAAGCGAAGGAATGGGCCAGTGATAATATGTGTGTGTGTACATTAAGTTATCGTATTGTTCTATGTAAGTAGAATAGATCTAGACTGAATTCATCAATCCATACTATATCCAATCAATGAGAATGAGGTAAAACAAGAAAGTTATTAAAAAAATATTCTATGAAGTAAAACCTATTACTCTCATCATCATCAGTGTCCTAACGAACAATTCGCTCTTCGCTGAAATACATAATGAGATTGTGGACACTGGAGGAAATTCTATCATGAATTAGGATCTGATGATTATATATTCAGATAGGAAATGATAACCATCTAGCTGAAAGAACTCAACAAGAAATGCAGTCATCATGGCTTGTTCATTCGTTGTGTTTCTGTGAAGATCTCGTTGTTCGATTGGATATTTGTTTCTAAGTATCAAGTATATATCATAAGTCATTTCTAAATCCCTATATCTATAATAATGACTTATATAGATTGACTATCGTAATCAGTGGTTGAAAACTCTAGGTGACATGGCTCAGAATTGATCACAATGATGTAGATGTATACACTCTTTATCCTCCCTTAAACCTTAAGATTAAAATTGCTTCATATCTGTCTTTCTTCCTATACTATATCCTTATATACAACCTATCTTTTATATACTATCACCACTAAATTAACTACTTCTATGAATTCGGTGTTCATCTTGTTGTGCTAACGAGGTATGGCATATTGAACCGATGCATAAATGTGCCTGATCCTACGTTGTAGCTAACTGACTGACTGACTTATATAGATTAATATTGTAATGAACGAGAATACAAGTAGGGACTAATCGAATGTATCTAAACATAAGATTACAAAATCTTTTAGTTAAATCTGAGAATCATACAGTGAATATTTATTAGAAGAGGTTTTGTGGAGATTTTAGTAATTTTATAGTTCAATTCACGGGTCGGTCGTGGAAGATTAGACATCAACACCGTTGAATGCCAGCTCAGTAGTCTACAGATTAAGCGACCGCGAGCGAGACTGTTATGGCATGACTTTGAATCCCGTGGGGTGGGATCCTGGATGCGCACTGCTGAGGCCAAAGTGAAAGAGGAAGACCAAAGGAAACATTACGCCGAGAAACAGAAACAAGCATGAGGAGAATGAACAAAAATTGGATAGAACTAGAAAGGATGACCCATGACAGAGTGGATTGGAGAATACTGGTCGGTGGCCTATGCTCCATTGAGAGTAACAAGCGTAAGTAAGTAAATACTTCAGAATCTCTCGAAAAGATTGATGTAAATCATCAAATAATCTGAAGAAAACTGTTGAATATCACCAACTTCAGGCATCTATGAATAAATGGAATGTTTGCTTAAAATATGAATAAATTATCATATAATTCATCATTCCATATAGGGATTTGTGAAGATTGCGTGTAAGTCCTTCATATGGAGTTGTGGATGCGCTCTGCTAACGAGTCTCATACTGAGGCGAATCAGTCGCCCAGTGCTTTCAGGCTTTCAGTAGTAATCTAGCTTAGATCAACTCGTGAATTCGACTACTATAATTCTATCTACTTTATAACTTAGAATTCAATAATGAATTTCATTTTGTTTATCTGAAGTAAAGGGGACATTTTTCCATTCACAATTCCTTCAGTATGTCAATATTTAAGAATATTTGCTTATTTAACTTCATAGACCAAACATAATTGTTTATATGTATCAAATATATGTAGACTGTTTTTATCGATCATTCTGTAATGTATACTATTGATGTTGACAGATATAAGTAGTATTTGTCACTAATTGAAAATAAAATGTCTGTCGGCAAAAGTTTAAGAAGATCGAAAGAAAAAAAAACAAGAACGGAAAGCGGTTGGTGTGAAAACAAAGGAACAAACAATCAATGGAATTCAATTAATATTGTTTGTTTGAATCTTTCCATTGATATTTAGGACTGTAACTGGTCGGGCTCGCACGCGAGACTGATAGGCCCTGGGTTCGAATCTCGTGAAGCGGAATCGTGGATGTGCACTGCTGGGAAGTCCTACAACAGAATGAAACGACCTTCCAACGCTTCCACGTTCTTCATGGTAGTCTAGCTTCAATTGACTCATGATTTCAAGTATATATAAATTTTCTGTAATTGTCTATTAAAATACATTTGATTGTCCCCATTTGTATTCTCATTTACAATTATAGAAAAGGAGGAGAAGCTAAAAGGCTTTTAATGTTCATACATGTTGAACTAATGAACCATTATTATTGTAGACAGGTAAATAATAAACAATAAACAAGCGTATTATTATTATTATTATTATTAGTAGTAGTAGTAGTAGTAGGAGGAGTAGGAGGAGGAAGAGGAGGAGTGGGAGTAGGAGTAGTAGGAGGAGTGGTAGTAGTAGTAGTAGTAGGAGGAGGAGGAGTGGGAGTAGGAGTAGTAGGAGGAGTGGTAGTAGTAGTAGTAGGAGGAGGAGTGATAGTAGTAGTAGTAGGAGGAGGAGGAGGAGGAGGAGGAGGTGGAGAAGGAGGAAGAGAAGGGGGAATTTCTTTATTCAATACAGCTGAAACTACTTCAAACTGTATTCGTAAATTTTTTTTGTTTTTGCATATTTATATAAGGTGGAAAAACAAACAGTTTTCACCTTTCCCGCCAAAAAAATGTTTGTTTTATTTGGATATTTTGTTGTTGTTTTGGTTTTCATTATTGACAATTTTATGTTTGATAGAATGAATATTACTAATGTCAATCAAATTGAAGTTTATTAATAGTAAATAGACATTCATTATAATTAATTTAATAATGGTAATGATAGGGTAATAAGTAAACAATCTAGTGATCTATTCCATTGTCTGTATAAATAAATAAAAATAGTACAGTGATATTATAATCAGAAGGGGTTTTCTTTGGAGATTTTAGTAATTTTCAATGGTTGAATTCATGAGTGAGATAAAGTGAGACCATCATGAAATCCTGGAAGGCTGATTCATTTTAGGATTGGACTCCTCAGTAGTGTGTATCTGTAATCCAGCTCTCAGGGCTCGAACCTAGGATATACCGATTTCGCTCGCGAACGCTTAACTTCTAAACCACTAAGCTGATATCCAACTGTGTTAATGTCTAACTTTAACCAATTCACGAAATTGAGAAACCGTTCACCATTATCTTTAGTGAGTTACTATTGTGGCGTGGGTTACTTATATCCACATAAGTAATATTTAACGATGGTCAGGCATTGAATGTATCTCAGTAGAAAATTTATAAGGAAAGAACCTGAACGAAACAAACATTTGTTCTTAGAAATTCACTTGGTAATGTTTAAATGAATCTTTCCATTAATGTTTAGGACTACAATTGATCAGTCTCTGATTGACATATGTGCAGACTGTGCTTATTGCCTCGATATTACCTTAATTCACAAGCATTATAAACAAAGATGGATAGTGACTAGTAGTGGAATCCACGTTTCATGAATAACGCGATGGCGTTCAAAGCGAACGATACTAGATCGATCAAGAAATAAGATAAACATTAAAATTGACAGAAAAAAATGACCAAACTATGGCTAAATGAGATTTTGTGGATTTTTGATAGTTACGTATTCTGTTGTATAGTAGACGAAGTAGAATCTCTCTGATATAAAGCACAATCTTACACATACACCTACATGTTCTTAGGTTTTAGCAAGTATCTTTTGTGTGCTTTGTCTACTTTCATCGGCTTCTTTGTAATCCTTCACAAAACAAGTCAGTTTTTGGGTGAAAATTGTATTCAGAAGAGCTTTTTAACATATAGAAAATAGTTACTATATGTTACATACCCGGTCTACCAGTTGAAGCATTTCTTGTACGTCCAAGTTCAACATGTTCTTTTGGTAATGTTCCAAGACCGGTGATTGGATCTCTTTGAACTGCTGTAATAAATATAATTAATATATTGATTTATTTATGTACAGTTTTCATGATGAATATATATCAAAGAATCTAATTGTATTGAGCATGCATGGGAATTTATTATTATGAAGCTTCTATTAAAGTGTTAGCTCTATCCAAGTCTTTTACTCCTCTTGGACGACCATTGGTCATTAACTACCATTCTGCGCCTGTTGATCTTCTACAGTTACTACCGGTTACAAGCCCCATTAAGTGTGAGGCCGGCAACCCAATCCCGTAAAAAATAACCTTGCTAAAAACGCTAATCAGAATAAACCTATTGCTAGCTACTGGATAATAAATTGCTGTTTAAGTTAATAACTAGTAAGTTCGAGTCTCATTGTGAATATAATCACATTGCTGTGAATGTATCCTACTGATGGTTTCTGAAGATGACTACCGTGAATCTTTTAATGTTAAGAACGCATACCATAGGATGTTTACTCTATAGTTTTCATGGTAATTGATGAGTCTGTTAAATGAATGTTCGATCGAATTTCTGAGTAGATTCTAATAAATCCAGGTTAAATCTAGATGGATGACTGGACGCAAGAGAAATGGCTCAAAATGAGAAAACAGAGCTTTACTCCAAGGTTAAGATATTCATAGTTACACACGACCCTAGGCTTCTGGAAGTTCATAGAACTATGCTAATACATAGTAGCCGTATACATAAATTTCCAATCACAAACGTCATATGCGACTCTTAAACTTCTAGAGAATTCCATTCGACGCTGTTGTTTTCAAAGATTTTCTGAGTCCCTGTGGACTTTTATGATGAATACTTTGGAACTATCCAACAGTAAAATGTTAACCACAAAAAGCTCTTTGTTCATCGGCAAAGTTGAACTCATAAACCACTAAGAATTCCCATCATACTTAAAAAACAACTAGCTGTCAAGTAGTCCTCAGTTTTTAACTAAACCCCAACTGAAATCATTCTGCAATGAATACGATCGATATACTTACTAGATTACTCGATCCCATATTAATTAACTCCTGACTAACATAATATAAATGAGTAGGATAATCTTACCTGTGTTTGAAATTTTTTAACTGATCAATGCTTTTTTTATAGTTCAAATCATGAGTCAATTGAAGCTAAAGCACCATGAAAAACCTGGAAGAATTGGACGGTCGTATCGTTCTAGTGTGAGGCTTCTCATATAGTAGCTCACTGAAGACATTGGTGGACGGTGGCGAAATTTCGTGAAATGTTTGAAGTTGGACATTTACACCGTCGGATGCTGACTCAGTGGTCTATAAGTTAAGCGTTCGCGCGGAGACCAGTAGATCCTGGGTTCGATACTCGTCAGGCGAGATCGTGGATGAGCACTACTGAGAAGTTCCACATTAATATGAAATGGCCGTCCAGTACTCTTAAATTTTTCATGGTGGTCTAGCTTCAATTCACTCATGATTTTAATCTCCACAAAACCTCTTTTATCAACACAAATATCTGTCAAATATAAAAACGGTTTTCTTTTCACAATTAATTTATCCAAAAACTGAAAATCATAACAACGAACAGTATACATGGCATACGACAAAAGTATACTGAAATATAATGGACATTTAGCACATGCAAAGCTAAAATCATTTTTCATTTGCGGTTGATTAATATTTGACATTAAACAAATCAGAAAGGGTTTATGTGGATATTATAGATATTTTTAATAGTTTAAATCATAAGTCAATTAATGCTAGACCATCAGGGAAAACCTGGAAGCACTGGACTCCCATTCAGTCTTATTGTGGGACTCCTCAACAGTGCGCATCCACGACCTCGACACGCGAGATTTGAACCCAGGACCTATCGGTTTTCGCACGCGATCACTTAACCTGTAGATCACTGGATATGCATCGCTTAGGAGTATCACAATAGGAAGAAACGGCCGTCCAGTGCTCTGGGGTTTTCCATGGTGTTCCAGCTTCAAATGACTCATGATCTCAACTATTAGAATGCAAATAAGTTTGAATCATGGTGTTCACAATTCATGGTTTCATTGTTTCTATCTATTAGAAAATAAAGTATATCAATGTATAAATTTTTGCCTACTCAAATGATAATTACTAGAGATGGTTAGTGACTAACAGTAGAATCCAAAACACACGTCTTGTACTATTCTGGATTCGTAAGCTGGATGTACCTGCATCCCAGAGTTGATGTTCACTTCGTGAATCGAACTCAGTCCCATTCGTTTTAAACTGCATTGTGTTATCCATTAAGCTAGTGAGTTAAGTTAGCCACTAATTTTTGCAAATAGGGTGGACAATACGATACCGTTTGAAGTGAAAGGTACTGGGTTCGAGTCCCAGAGCGAATATTATATCTGGGATAACTATCTTTCAAACATATAAGTCCACATTGTCAAAGAAAACAACCAAAAAAGGATCATTGATATGCAAACTAACAGTAGAAGACTGTAGGTTGAGACTCATCATTTGAATTCATCTGCATTTGAAATGATGTCCACTTCGAGACTCAAACCTAATATCGTTCGCTGTAAACACCTTCTTGATATTCATATAACTACTGACTTCAGATAGCCACTTGCTTATGCTATGAAGTGAAATTTAATTTGTTACTGTTAGTTGTTTGAATCTTCCTATTAATATTTATGCATAGAACTGATCAGTTGTTAAGTGAATGACGCGATGGAGTTTCAAGAGAATAGTAAATGGTTCGAGTCTCAGAGTGAACATCAACTCTGAGATGCAGGTACATTCAACTAACAAGTCTCAAATAGGATGGAACTCGCGTCCAAGATTCCACTGCTAGCCATTATCCATTTTTACTTATAATGCTTATGAATTAAGGCTATATCGAGGCATTACGCATAGTATGCACATGTGCCAATAAGCGACTGACCAGTTACAGTCCTAAACATCAATTGAAAAATTCAAACAAACAATACTAATTGAATCCCATAGTAGTTTCACAGAGAGGAATTTCTATCAATTGAAGGTAAAATAAAGGGTAAATGACTTTTTTGAAAGAATCAATACCCTTTTTTATTTTATTTATTTAAACACATAAATATTGATACAAGGAAGCACCAGATACATATGCGCCTCACAAATCTCATTCGATTTGTGTGAGGGATGTGATACTGCCCACGTGCCCAGACTGAAGCAGGTGGTTTTCTTAGGGGGCCACACCTGGAGCCTTTGACCTGAATATCTGATCCAGGAGGCAGTGGAGCATCGTAAGGAGATGCAGTCCTATGGTAGCCGGTGATCAACGGTTGATTCGTACGCCATTTGTTCCATCAGGATACTGGAGCCCATGTGCACCACTGGTTTGGAATCAGGGTTTTCCAACTCCTCTAGGTGGACACTCCACACCCACGAACCTGGTTAAAGCGCCGGACATTCGCTTTTCGTTCTCTCAATTTCGAAAACAACACCCCCACCACGAGAAGGCAGTGAGTAGGACTTCCCTGGCAGAGGCTATATATTCGCTGGCCATGTGAGAGCATTTCGAGAGGGAGAGGTGACTCTCCCCACTCTCGGCCGTACCAAGGCATTTGGGGGCCAATACCCTTTAGGATCAATCAGGGATACGTCACAAAATATTAAATCTCCTAGTGCCAAGACAAATTTTCAGTCAACTATTGATCACAGCTGGAGTGTGATTGAAAACCAAGGAACACTTAAGAGGCGTTTCATTCTAGTATATGACATCTCAGTAGTATTCATCCACAATCTACCGTAAATTGACTAGAGTTAGACATTAAGATTGATGGATGCCAGTTCAGTGGTTTAAAAGTTAAGTGTTCGTATGTGAGATTGACCGTCCCATGTTGGTTTGTCGGATGAGGGGCTTACACTGCTGAAGAGCCATGTACTGGGAAGACTTACTTACTTACTTACGCCTGTTACCCCTTGTGGAGGAGCATAGGCTGCTCACCAGCATTCTCCATCCAACTCTGTCCTGAGACTTCCTTTCCAGTTCTTTCCAGTCAACATTCATCCTTTTCATATCGGCTTCTATTTCTCGGCGTCATGTGTTCTTTGGCCTTCCTCTCTTCCGCTTCCCTTCCGGATTCCAAGTTAGGGATTGAGTCGTGATGCACATTGGTGATTTCCTCAATGTATGTCCGATCCACTTCCAACGTCTTTTCCTAATTTCCTCTTCGGCTGGAAGCTGATTTGTCCTCTCCCATAAAACGCTGTTGCTGATAGTATCCGGCCAGTGGATGTTGAGTATTTTGCGTAGACAACTGTTTATAAATACTTGTACCTTCCTGATGATGGCCGTAGTAGTTCTCCACGTTTCAGCTCCATACAGTATAACTGACTGTCTTGACGTTCGTATTAAAGATTCTGACCTTGAAATTGGTTGAGAGTTGTTTTGAGTTCCATATGTTCTTCAATTGTAGAAATGCTGCCCTTGCTTTGCCAATCCTCGACTTTACATCTGCATCCGATCCCCCTTGTTTATCAACGATGCTCCCCAGGTACTTGAATGTTTCCACCTCTTCCAGAGTTTCGCCATCAAGTGTGATTGGATTGGTGTTCTCCGTGTTGCATTTGAGAATCTTGCTTTTTCCTTTGTGAATGTGGAGGCCTATCGATGCGGTGGCTGCTGCTACATTTGCTGTCTTCATCTGCATTTGGTCGTGTGTATGAGAGAGGAGGGCTAGGTCATCTGCGAAGTCCAAATCATCTAATTGATTCTGAGAAGTCCATTGTATTCCGTATTTCCCTTCGGATGTCGAATTCGTCATAATCCAGTCAATCACTACAAGGAAGAGAAATGGGGAGAGTAGACAGCCTTGTCTGACTCCGGTCCTTACTGGAAATGCATCTGTCAGCTGTCCTCCATGCACCACTTTGCACTGTAATCCATCGTATGAGTTTTGGATAATGTTGACGATCTTCTGAGGAACTCCATAGTGTCGAAGAAGTTTCCACAATGTTCTCCTATCCACGCTGTCAAACGCCTTCTCATAGTCGATGAAGTTGACGTATAGTGATGAGTTCCACTCAACTGATTGTTCAACGATGATCCGTAGTGTCGCAATCTGGTCTGTGCACGACCGATCCTTACGGAATCCAGCCTGATGATCCCTAAGTTCGGCGTCTACTGCGTCTTTCATCCGATTCAGCAGCACTCTGTTGAAAACTTTTCCTGGTACTGATAACAAACTGATACCTCTGTAGTTCTCACATTGGCTCAGATCTCCTTTCTTTGGTATCTTGATGAGATATCCTTCTTTCCAGTCCGTTGGCACTTGTTCCTCTTCCCAAATCTTCTTGAATAGAAGGTGTAGCATATTTGCAGTTATCTCAATGTCTGACTTCAGTGCTTCTGCTGGTATATTGTCAGGTCCTGCCGCCTTCCCACTTTTGATTTGTCTGATGGCCATCTTGACTTCTTCAATCGTTGGTGGAGTGACATCTATTGGAAGGTCTGTGTGGGCTGCTTCGATGTTCGGTGGATTCAATGGGGCTGGTCTATTCAGCAGTTCCTCGAAGTATTCTGCCCATCTTTTCCTCTGTTCTTGAATCTCAGTGGCTGTCTTTCCTTCTTTGTCTTTGACTGATCTCTCTGGTTTGCTATATCTCCCTGCCAATTTCTTCGTTGTATCATATAGTTGTTTCATATTGCCTTCTCTTGCAGCTTTTCCGCCGCCGTTACTAGTTCTCCCATATATTTCTGCTTGTCGGCTTTAATGCTTTTCTTCACTTATGTACTGGGAAGAACCCAATGCTTTATGATTTTAAGCGGTGATCTATCTACAGTTGGTTACTTATTTATACTATGAAAATGTCATAATTTAGCTCAAACGGTCTTATGGAGATTGGTTTTAATTATGGTTTATATTCATCACAGATTTATCACAGAAATGTATTCGCTAAACTGCAAGATAAAACTAGGTGAAGCAGTGATCGATTGCACAACGAGTTATGAAATTAGAATATTTTTCATTATCAGAAGGAGGTTTTGTGGAAATTTTTGAGTAATTTAATGGTTGAAATCATGAGTGAATTAAAGTTAGACCACCATGAAAAACCTGAAAGCACTGGATGGCTATTCAGTCCTACTGTGGGACTCCTCAACAGTGTGCTCAATTTCATGGATTGGTTGGAGTGAGACATTAACACCGCTATATGGCGGCCAAGTGGTGTAAAGGTTAATTACTCGCACGGGAGACTGATAGATCCTGAGTTCGAATCTCTTGAGGAAGGATAGTGGATACGCACTGCTGAGAAATTCTACAGTAGAATGAAAAGACCATTCAGTGCTTCTAGGTTTTCCATGGTGATCCAACTTTAATTGACTCATGATTTCAACTATAAAATTATGATTATCAATGTTGATGGAAAATTGAGAATAAAGGAGAAATAGTGTATTTTAATCGAAAGCCAATTATTACATATTGAATGTAAAAGATTTAGAAGAAATAGAAGAAAAAAATCGATAATCCACGTTCTAGATCGATAATATTCCTTCTCGAGTATTCTTTTTTTTTACTGAAAAAAGAAGAATAATAACAGTCTTGGACAAATCGATATTGATTATTGATCGATAATGATTACGTATAAAATGTCCTAATGTAAGTTATACGAATTGTATGGTAATAAATTATAGTCTAATCGATTTTCGATGTCTTATGGATTATTTTATGGGAATTTCTCGTCGTGCCTCCTGGATAATGGGAATGTTTGAATGAACTAACATGAGTGGTGATCCGGGTGATGGAGATCGGCCTAATCAACCACTCTACCAATACACGATTACGAATACTACAAAGAGTCATTGCATAATTACTGAAGGTTCAAAAGAGTGGTAAAATAAAAATGAATCTTCTCAAACAAAAACAAAAAGACGAAAAAAATGGGTTATGAGTGTTATGTTATGGTTTTGCGTAAGTAGTGTAGAAACCCTGGTAGTTGTGCCGTGCTTCGATGTAGAACTCTTCTCCAGAAAGGCTTACTAGGCTTCACCATTCTATATGGCTGGTAGGATGCTACTTAATGTTGACAGATTTAAGTAGTATGTAGTATCAATCAGAAATCAAATACTTGGCAGTAGAAAGTTGGGAAGATCGAATTGAAGAGAATGGGAACAGAGGATAATCGTAATAACAATGGAGGAATGATGAAGATCGATACAATTGATGGAGGATTCACAATTTCTGAAAGAACTCTGGAATTCTGTAATAAAGCACAGTTACTGGCCACATTTCAATTGACTCAACACGACAGTGCATAATTATCAAGCTTATTAGTTAATGATAATTTACAAGAAACATTGAAACGAAGTTTGACACTAGTTGACACTCGTGAATTCATTCACGATGATGATGTGAAGACAGCTAAACATGTACTCTAAATGAGTATGATCTTTCCATTTAAATGAATGGATAAAAGCTTGATTAATGATAAGTAAGGTGATTCTTAAGAAAGAACCTGAAATGAATCTATGTGAATAAGTCTAGCTATATATATGGTGTGTGCTACTTATGCTAAATAAGGACAAGTAGGAAACTTAGCAGTGGAAGATTAAGAAAATTGAGTTAAAGAAGACAGAAAGGGAAATAGAAAGGAATAGTGCATTGGAAGAATCATACAGGACGTGAAGGATAACTGTCGGAAGATTCACAAATGAAGTATTTAATGTATGATTCTCATATTTTACGAAGGTATTCTGTAATTTTATATTCAATGATCAATTGGTTGTCACTATCCGTATGTTTGTTCATTACACTACCAGACTTAAAGTTTGAAACGTACTGTAAACGTACTGAACTTAAGACGCACCAAAACAGAGTTCAAATTCAGTTTCAAGATCTCTAAATTATGTGAATTCTTTCAAATGACGTTGTATTCCTGGAACTGAATATAATTTATGAAATCATCTTGTTATTCACATGTAGATCACAAAACTGAAGATGACAAGGGTGATCAGATCAAAGTAATTTCATACTTTATGGAATGTCTTTCTTCAAAAACAATATCACTTCTCATTGAAGTCAAGGAGATGCTGAGTATGTATGCTAAGAATAGTACTTCACAATTATACTATCCATTTGATAGATAGAAGGACTGGTAGTTCCTGGGTTCGGATCTCGTGAGGTGAGATCGTGGGTGCTCATTGCTGAGGAATCCGACAATAGGACGAAACGGCCGTCCAGTGCTTCCAAGTTTTCCATGGTGATCTAGCTTCAATTGACTCATTATTTCATTTATGAAGATCAAATCTTTGTTAACTCCAAAATGTTTAATAGATCCCTCTAGAATATTTTGGGCAGTATCATGGATGAACAACGAGGATCTGATACAGACGTGAGAGGATTTTGAAAGCAAGGAAGCATTCCAACAATTGAAGAACATATGAAACTCAAAACAAATGTCAACCAATATCAAAGTCATAATCTTCAATACGAATATCAAGACAGTTCTACCGCATGGAGCTCAAACTTGGAAAACTACCACGATCATCATCAACAATGCACAAGTATTTATAAACATATATCTACACAATATACTCAATATCTATTGGTCGGATACTATCGGTAACAGTTTTTTGCTGAAGAGAACAAACCGGCTTCCTGCTGAGGAGGAAGTTAAGATAAGAAGATGGAAGTGGATAGGATATAAGTTGTGAAAATCGTCAAACGGCATCAGAAGGTTAGCTCAAACTTGGTATTCTGAAGGAAAACAGAAAAGAGGAAGATCAAAGAACACATTGTATCGGGAATTGGAAGTATATTTGAAAAGGACGAATAGCAACTGTAAAGAACTAGAGAGGATTGTCAAGAACGGATTATTATTATTTATTTATTTAAACACATAAATATTGGTGCAAGGGGACACCAGATATATATATATATATGTGCCACACAAAACAATCAAAATGAGAAGAGAAAAAAGTTAAGATGCATAAAAAGAGTAATGATGAGTAGAACTAATATGTACAATCAGAAGAGCTCTCTCAGGTAGGGAGGTTATAACCACTCTTTATGCAAAAAGTAAAAGAAGGTTTCAACAGGATCGACAATGGCTTATATTCTAAGCCATATCTAATAATGACTCTACTCACTTTGTATCACCATCTCTCGGACCCCAGCCAGGGAGTCGTGAAGGACCGACAGAAGCTAGTCAAGAACAGAGTTCGATTGGTGGCTAATGTTCCTCGATGAGGTGTAACAGGTGTAATTAATTAAATAAGTGATCTAGAATATCTATGTCAAATCGGTGAATTCAGTCTTGCTTCAATTCATACCAGATAAAAAACAATCTATTTCCTATCACTATATACATATATATAACAAAGTGTTATTTCATTCAGGTCATGTTGCCATAGTTATACATGAAGAGTAATCAAGTATGACAGGTAGAAAGTTCATTTCCCTTATTAAACTACTTTTCTATCATTTCAATGTAATAACAATTTTTATGAATGTTGTTACCGAGTTCTGTTTTTTTTTCTTTTTCTGGATTATATTATCAAGAATACATTAATCATTGACATAATTAATCAAGTGTATATCCTTTTGTCTTATTGACATACTAGAGTATATCAGAACTAAGGGGTTAAATGTACCTAGTTGATTAGGCTTTGTCTTCAAATGATTGATGCTTGTATGGGATTTGAACTATAATCACTCAGATTCATAATCTGAGTCATTACTGCTGAAATACTTTAATGTCGATCGACTTCCTGTATAGTTGAAATGTTTACACCTGATTTATTACTAACTAATGATGAATGTGACGTTAACCTAGTCTTTCAGTACTGTTCGCATTTCATCTATCATGTTCCAGTGTGATGAGTCGTACAAGTGACTCCACAACGCACGCGTTATACTGACGAAGGCCAAACAGCATAAAACAGAGTTCAGAACTTCCTTCTGCCTACTACTAACCACTAGACATGGAGTGAATTTGATTAGAAAACAATTAAAAAGCCATGGATTATTGAAGAACTGTTTAACCATGAAAATCTATAATGTGCAACTATAATTCGTCCAGGAATAAATACCAGAACATTTGGAGCTTATACATATATTTATTTATTTGAACACAAAAATATTGATACAAAGGGGCACCGAATGTATATGTATAAGTCACTGGGTTTGTGTTTGGGATGTGACACTACCCGGATGCCCAGATCGAAGCAAGTGGTTTCCTTAAGTGGCTACAGGTCTAACCCGCAAGCCAGGAAAGCAAAGTCAGAAGATACAGTCCCATGGCTACCAACAATAGGTTCATACGCCATCTTTTCCTTCAAGATTTTGTAGCTCATGTGCACCATTGGTTATAAATTAGGGTTTTCCAACTCACCTAGGTGGACCTTTCGTATTCACTAAACCCCTTAAAGTGCCGGATATTCGTTTTTCATCCTTCAATTAAATAAACAACACCGTGACCTTAAGAAGGCAGTGAGTAGGACTTCCCTGGTAGTTCTGATATCCACATAGCCATGTGAAAGCATTTGTAGAGTTAGAGCTAACTTTTCCCACTCTCAGCAGTACTTGGGCATTTTGGGAGCTCATGAAAAATAACTTAGCCTTCATCAATAAACATCGTTACACATAAAGTTGGAACACCGAGACTTCATCTTTAATTGTAAATACAACTACTCATTTCTTTCTGTAATCCCCCTTACATAAACCACATCAAATCGGCCATAAAACAGAAGTATTAAAGATCAGAGGGGGTTTTGTGGAGAATTTAGTATTTTCACAGTTGAAATCATGAGTCAATACTAAATTCTCCACAAAACCCCCTCTAATCTATAATCATATGCTCACTAGTGACTGACTTCAAGAGATATTTCCTTGATTTCTAGTGGAAAGCAGTGGCCAGTGGAGTTCTACCAAGTCTGTTTTAGAGATATCAGCTCACTGAAGACAATTGATGAACGGTCGCTCAAAATTGTGGATTGGTTGAAGTTAGACATTAACAGCGTTGATGCCGACTCAGTGGTCTGTCGATTAAGGGCTTCGGCTCGTGACTGGTAGGTCCTGGGTTCGAATCTCATAAGTGCGGGATCGTAGATGCGCACTGCTGACGAGTCCCATAGTAAAACGAAAAGGCCGTCGAGTGCTTCCAGGTTTTCCATGGTGGTCTAGCTTCAATTGACTCATGATTTCAACTCAGAAGTGTTAAAGTAAAGCGAACAGTTAAAATAAAAAGATAAATCACTTCTTTACAAATAGTTTTAGTGTTTTTTATCCCAATTAAATCGGTTTCTATGGGTTAAACATTTTTAAAAGAGGGTCAAGTTAAATAGATGATCATGATCATGATCGTGATCATGATCATCATCAATCAAATATGATCTACATGTAAAACGATTTGACAGAATGAACTATAAAATCTTTAAAACAAGATAATAAATGAGTTGATCAAGGTTAATTTATCAGACATTTAGGACACTACCAGAACAATTTTTATGAGAAAAAATGAAATAAAACATCTAGTTTTCATTATAATAATTGAGATAGTGAGATAGTAACTGGCTGAAGATCATTGCGGATATGTCGTTCAATTTCGTGGATAGGTTGAAATTAGAGACTAACACCGTTGGATACCGGCTCAGTCGTCTAAAGGTTAAGCACTCGCGCACAAGACCGATAGGTCGTGGGTTCGAATCTTGAGAGTCGGGATCGTGAATACGCATTTCTGAGGAGTCCCATAATAGGACGAAACAGCCGTTCAGTGCTTTCAGGTTCTTCACGATGGTCTAGCTTCAATTGATTCATGATCTCAACTATTGATATTACTATAATATCCAAAAACCCCTTCAGTTTGAACAATTAATTAACATTCTAACTCTTTTTCTATGAAAGCCTTCAATAGTGTGTATTCGATATTTTATCACAAGTTCAATTCTGGACATTTCGATTTAACAATGAGCCAGTCACTTTTAGATCATTGATTGGAAATCCAGTATATGATATTCCTCTGTCATTGGTCACTATCATTGATAGCACATGTTTGATCTCCAATATTTACTGATGCTTGGATTTTAAGCAAGTTTTCTTTCAAACTGGATCTAGAGTTGAAGTTGAAGTCATGACTAGTGATATTCAACTCATGTCGAAATTCAGACTAATACGACTAAATTCAATGCTTGATATTCACTTATTGTCATTGAATTAACTGAAATAAGACATATGAATTGTTTCATTCCAGTTCGTTTGTGTAATAGTCAAGATCTCATTGTATCACCTGAAATATTTTAAGTTCAGTCATTGATTTGATCAAGAATGAGCATTGCTGAAAAGTTCTACACTGTTCACAGGTTCCTAGATTTCAACAGTTATCCGAATAAAGTCAGTATATGTTAGTATTCTGAAACTATTAAAGATGAAACTCTAAACCTAGGTATAATACTATTTAACATTCTTCAGTAAGGTGTTCAACCGAGGAACACTGATTGCTCAAGATCAAAAATACACTTTACTGACGAATATTCAGAACTTCCTGTTGACTATCATCAACTATCAAATATCGTATCATGTTGCACGTGATATTCAGTCATTTAGATTAATGGTTACTTTTGAATTCAGTCAACATGATCCGATTAGCGCTAAACAAAACCATTAACAAACACAATACAATAATGGATAGTGGCTAGCAGTGAAATACAGTTTGACGCGCGTTTCGTCCTATTTGGGACTCGTCAGCTGGTTGTACCTGCATCTCAGAGTTGATGTTCACTCTGGAACTCGAAACCAGTACCTGTCGCTTCAAACGCCATCGCATTATCCACTCAACTGCTGAGTCCTGTTAGCCACTTGGTTATACAATGGGGTGAAGTTTGAATTCACTTAGTATTGTTTGTTCTAAATCTTCCCATTGATGCTTATGACTGCGACCTCCAATAAGAGACTGACCAGTTACAGTTCTAAGCATCAATGGGAAGATTCAAACAAACAATACTAAATGAATTCAAACATAACACTATTCATTATTTACTGATCAATCAATTAATAAAATCAATAAATGATATAAATCAATTAATCACCTGATATATTGATTATCGATTTCAATCAAGGAAAAACATTTCATAAAACAAAATCATATTGCGATCAATCGATCAAGAATTAAAAAATGAATCAGATTCATTAGAATAGGATAGACATTATTACATCATCATATAGACATCTACATGCAATACTATACATACAAATACATGCATACATGCAGATTAAGGTTAATATTAGTAGTATTAGTAGTAGTATTATTAGTATAAGTATTAGTATTAGTAGTATTAGTAGTATAAGTAATAGTATTAGTAGTATTAGTAGTAGTATTATTAGTATAAGTATTAGTATTAGTAGTATTAGTAGTAGTATTAGTAGTATAAGTAATAGTATTAGTAGTATTAGTAGTATAAGTAATAGTATTAGTAGTATTAGTAGTAGTAGTAGTATTAGTATCAGTAGTATTAGTAGTATAAGTATTAGTAATAGTAGTATTAGTAGTATTAGTATCAGTAGTATTAGTAGTATAAGTATTAGTATTAGTAGTATTGGTAGTAGTAGTAGTCACTCACTGCGATGTTTTAAACCAGTTTCAAAATCCACATGAGGCAAATGTTTTTTCAATAATTCAATATGATTACCATTATTCAATAGATCATCACAATTTGAACCATTATTGATATTGGCTTTTAATGATTTAGTTGTTTATTTGTTTAAATGAAATATGATTTTAATAAAAGAAGAAGAAAAACAAATGATCAGTTTCCTATGGTTAGTAATATAAGTTAATTTTAAAGAAAAGAAGTTGATTCCAAACATGATCTTGAATATTAGACGACCATTGAAAACCTGGAAGTACTGGATGGTCGTTTCGTCCCAGTATAGGACTCGTCAGTAGTGCGCACTCATGATCTTGTACATGGGACTTGAACCCAAGACCTTCGGTTTTGGAATTTCAATGATGTATTCATCATAAATTATTGGTAGATCTATTGTTCATTTCAAAGAAAACATTTATTGAGTTGAGATCATGAGTCAATTAAAGCTAGACCACCATGGAAAACCTGGAAGCAGTTGAGGCCGTATTTCCTGTTGTTCTAGTGTGAAGTAGTGACCAGTGGAGTTCAATCAGGTCTGTTGGGAGATATTAACTCACTGATGACATTGGTGAATGGCTGCTCAATTTCGCCAATTGATTGAAGTTAGACATTAATGCTGTTAGATACCGGCTTAGTGGTCTATCGTTTAAGTGCTCTGGTAAGAGACTGATAGGTCCTGGGTTCAAATCTCGTCAGGCTGGATTGTGAATGCGCACTGCTGAAGAGTGCCACAATAAGACGAAACGTTCGTCCAGTGCTTCGAGGTTTTCCATGGTTGTCTAGCTTTAATTGACTCATAATATCAACTCTATAAAATTACTACAATCTCCACAAAACCCCTTCTGAAAACATCCATTCATAATAAGTAGAGCAAAGATATTTGTTTTAAGATTAAATGATCGTGATTTGAATAGCACTCCATCCCTGATACTGACCGTAATAATTGTTTATACGTTATGGTACGGTATATTAATTAACAAGAAACGTTAGAATGACTGCTCCCAGCTATATATACACAAGATTAAGTAAAGATTGCCAATCAGTTGATGTAGTAGATATTCGTTGAATGAAGTGGTTGGAATGTGTGTTCAACCACCACCTACATCAACAAGCAATGTTTTCTAGTCAAGGGTGATAATTCAACACATTGCAGCAGTCAATAACTATTAAATAAATAACACTGATATGCAAGGTTCGCTACACATTGTCTGAAATTTTGGTGTGATTTAACTGGAGATTGGCGTTACTGTCTCAGAAGCGTTATATTTGTGCTACATATACGGATATATATAAGTAACATGTCTGAAGAAATAGGATTCTTATTGTCAGTAAAGGAAAATGAAAGGAGAGAAAAAAACAAAACTATTCGGGGAAGCAGTAGTAATGAAGGAACAATATAGTTTGTAAGAGATCATTTAAGGAACATATGCATATGGTGTATTCAATATATTGTTTTCATAGTTTCTAAATGCATTGTATAATTGTGCACAATACATAGTGGCTAGCAGTTGAATCCAGTTTTATGTGTGTTTCGTCCTATTTAGGACTCATCTGCTGGATGTACCTGCATCTCAGAGTTGATGTTCACCCTGGGACTCGAACCATACAACATGTAGTTTGGTATAATCTGCCCCCCCTCCCTAATGTTTGTTCATAACATTTGGTACTATAATTATTTACAGTTACTTAACTTCCGTTCTAATCGTTATTCTTGTCTTTCTGTTCATGGTTATGAGAACAGATATACATATATGCTACATATGAAGTTGTCTATGTCCGATATATCATACTATATAAACATATAATGTATTGATCTGTTACTAACCACCAATTAAGTATCATCATTGTAAGACTTACTTGTTTGTGTTGTAGGCGATGGCATATTTGATCATCCAATTTATAAGTGAATTACTTCAAAATATGTTTGTATTTGAGATGATTTCACTGAAATATGAACGAAAAATACAATATACTAGATAATTAATTGAATAAAACCTTTAACATATGCTCACTAGTGACTGACTTCAAGAGGTAGTTCCTGGAGTTCTAATGAGAAGCAGTGACCAGTGGAATTCAACCAGGTTTGTTAATACATAGTAACTCACTGAAGACACTGGTAGATGTGTTGCTCAATTTTGTGGATCGATTGAAATTACACATTAATAACATTAGATGCCGGTAGGGTCAACGTTCATGCCTTAGACCGATAGATACTGGGTTTGAATAACGTGTAGCTGGACCATGGGTGCACACTCCTGAGGTAACCCATACTGGGACAAAACGATCATCCACTGCTCTCAGGTTTTCTATGGTGGTCTAGCTTCAATTTACTCATGATTTCAACCATATAAAAATTACTTAAAATCTTCACAATACCCACTTCTGATAATGATCTAACTTATTGTCAATAGTAACTACACCTGTAGCTCTTCCCCCGGGTGCTACTGCCGTTCCTACGCCCGGATAAAGGACGAGGGTTAGGCATGGGGTTAGCGACCCCATCCCGTAGAAAACCAACTCGTTAAAAAAAAACACGACAACCAGAAAAATTAATTGTCAATAGTGAATTGCATAGATATACAAACACTAAAAGTGAAATTTATTCATATCATTACCTTTCTATAGAATAATGTATTATCACTAGACGTTTGTTATGCTCTAATTATTTCACCTTTTGTTTTGTTTATATTAGTTTATTTGAATAAGAGATATGACCTGAGTACATTTGAAAATGCAACAGTTTAAAAGCAGAAAACAACTCAGTTTATAAATGATTTCGGTGAGACTATAATTGATGTACACGATATTCAGTCACCTAGATGAATGGGTTCATTTGAATTTAGTCAACATGAACTGTTTAGCGTTAAACAAAACCTTAAACAAACATAATATTATGATGGATAGTGGCTAGCGTTGAAATCCAGTTTGACGCACGTTTCGTCCTATTTGGGACTCGTCAGCTGGATGTACCTGCATCTCAGTGTTAATGTTCACTCTGAGACTCGACTGCAGTACCGTCCATTTCGAACACCATCACGTTATCCACTCAGCTACTGAGTCCTGATAGGCACTTGCTTGTGCAATGGGGTAAAGATTTAAGAGAAACAGGTCATGGATTCTCGAATGAAATTCATTCATCCATTTAGTGCAATACCATTTTGGCATTATAACTGATATCAGTTTGTGATGTAAACCCTCAATCTAATTCATTAACCGAACCATCAACTGTATATCATAATTCTAATTTTTTTATACGGATTTGTATCCGCCTTTACATACTAGTTGTTAGGTGGACACTTTCAATATCACCTTAGCGTCACTCAAAAGTTGTCCATGAATTATAGTCTGATCAATACTTCCAATAAACAAAGCAATTTTATTCGCTCTATGTAGAACTGAAATGTTTGATTTCAGTAATCAATGCTTATTATAAACTATACAACATTTAAGCGAAAATTAAGTCTGATATGCAGTTAACTTGTAAATATTCAGAAAGTATATACAGAAAGTGTTAAGGGGATCCAGAAAATCCCTCGAAAAATGGCTCTGAAAACACTGAGAAACATCTTGTTCAACCAGCATTCAATAGAAGTTTTGCAAAAAACATCTACTAAGTGAAAAGCCATGTGTCACGTTTGTGATTGGATGATTACTACTACTGTTACAATGTTTAGTAGAGTTTCAGAATTATCCGGAAACCAAAGGCCTTCTACATTGCTGCAAAAACCCTGGATTTTCTATACAGGAACAAACCTTCGGACTGGAGCATTTTCTTCCATATTTCGCTCCTTTCCTCTCGTGTTCAAGTTGCTGTGTAGATTTAGCCTGGGGGTTACTAGGAAAGCTTATGAAACCGAATCTTACTTTCAATTAGAAGACTTCTTAAAGAGATTTTGCGGACAGTGATAAAATGGTCATTAATGTTAATCTTTAAATGTTGGTTGACAGCTTTGGTTCAATAAGATTTTTATTTCTGTCTATGTATCTATTTAATGTATCAATTCTAATACAACCATCTCACATTCCTCCAAAGAACTACCGTAGTGGTACATCTTCAATTTCTCTGTAATCAGACATTCAGTAGATTATGTTTTATGAAAGTGTATAAGTACACTTACTTAATAAATATAACTAGAGGTTTTTTTATGGTTAAAATCATGAGTTAATTCAGGCTAGACCATCGTGGAAAACCTAGAAGCATTGGATCACCGTTTCGTCCTAGTATGGGATTCCTCAGGAGTGCGCACCCATGATCCAGACTCGCGCTATTCGAACTGAGGATCTCTCAGTCTAGTGCGTGAACGTTTAACCTCTAGACCACTGACTTGACCGGCATCCAACGGTGTTAATGTGTAACTTCAATCGATCCACGAAATTGAGCAACACATCCACCAATGTGTTCAGTGAGTTACTATCTCTCAACAGACGTGGTTCAACTCCACTGGTTAACAAAATCTAAAACGGTGTAATTTATGGAAATAGATGGATGTTTGTAGAAATGATGATCCAGAAGTTTAAGCAAAGCTCAATAGCTCAACGTATGATACATTGAGTGCTGAGTCCGAGTCCCAGAGTGACCATCAACAAAGATGTAGGTTCATCCAACTAGAGAGCTCCAAACAGAGAGGAATGCTCATCCTATGGTCTACTGCTAGTCTCATTCCAACTTCTTTTTTTAAACTTGTGTTATAACAGCTATATTGAGTCAATCCTCACAGAATACACATATGCAAATTAAGATTGATCGAATTTCAATCAAATTTGCCAACAATGAGATAATCCAAGCGATTACAAATCAAAGCAAATTCATCTTATTCGCACATTTGATCGAACAGACTAAAGACTCTCCATTGTGCTCCTTCAAGATATCATCTATTGAAATTGATACTTTGAAATGTTTCAATTCTAATTGTTAAACTGGATTTATACAATTACCGAATACTTTTTTTCTGGTTATCGTGTTTTTAGCGAGTTAGTTTTCTACGGGATGGGATAGCTAACCCCACGCCCAACCCTTCTCCTTTACCTGGGCTTGGAACCGGTAGTAGCTCACGGAGGAGCTACAGACGTAACAGACGTAAGTAATTAGATAAGTAAGTAAGTAATATGATTACCGAGAATGAGTAAATTACTTTAATTTCATCAAATTAATTTTTATGGTATCTACTTGTTACATTAATGTGAATCTACATTAACCTCAGATCTGATAGGAGAACAATGTACCATCTGCATAACATACTATAATAAAATCATTCACGTGACCAGTATCAGTCAATATACAATCCACCAATCGACATGATTAGTGATAATTATCTCATATTTGACATAGATATTCAAAGTTAGAATAGTAACCTGGGTAACAAGGAATTGAACATGGTTAACTATCAAAATTCTAATTTCCTTATGATTTAAGTATTATAAGGTTATAATTAAAATTAACCATGTGATCATAAGTTGATGTAATTAAGAAGTAATTATTATCTAAAGGAGGAGAGGGGGGACGGAATATTGTAATATTAATTTCAATAATTGAATTCATTAGTTGAATAAAGCTAGACTATCATGAAAAACCTGGAAGCACTAGACGGCCTTTTCGTCCTATTGTGGAACTCCTCAGCAGTGCGTATTCACGATCCCGCCTCACAAGATTCGAACTCAGAACTTATCAGTTTCTCGGGCAAGCATTTAACCTCTAGACCACTGATCCTACCGGCATTCAACGATGTTGATGTTTAACTTCAACCGATCCAAGAATTTGAGTGACACATCTAACAATGTCTTCATTGAGTTAATATCTCACAACAGACTTGTTTGAACTCAACTGGTCACTGATTCTCACTAGAACTCCAGGAAATACCCCATTGAGTCAGTCACTAACTAATTAATTAATTAATTAAAACAATAAAATATTTACAAAATTATATATACAGGAAATTAAAGAAAATGGATATAAGAGATGATTGTAAACACTTCAACTTGACTGTTAACCTTATTTCTAATATACAACTATAACTAGGATACATCTTAATTCATTTGGTATTGTTTACTTGATGTTCAAGACTGTAATTGACATATATATATATAGGCATCCTGTATCGATTGATTCAATATTACCTTAAACAAAGATAGATAATGGATAGCAGTGGAAACCAATTTGATACATACGTTTCGTCCTTAGTTTTAGACTCATCAACTGGATATACTTGACTCCCAAAGTTGATATTCACTCTAAGATTTGAAACCTAGTAATTTTCGTTTCAAATATCAACACATTATCCACTTAATTACTATATCCTGATAGTTACATCTAATTAAAACAAATAATGAATCATTAAAACTAGGTAAAGATAAGTAATATAGGTATGTATCTATGTATGTATATAGATGAAGAAACTGTTCAATGATCAATGTTCCTAATTTGCAAAAAATGAACTCAATCCCCGTTTGAATGCTCATTAAAACAAAACACTTATTCTTGGGTGTATTTTACCATTATGTAAATGATGAATCATATTCATGGTGAAAAATACACCCCTTAAATAGAAAAAAATTAGGGAAAAAATCTTTTTTTTTGTTTTTCTTTTGTCAAATACAAAAAAAATGAATGTTCCCTCTTTTTTTTCTTTTTCTTTTCTTACTGTTATTAAAGAAAAGAAGTCATTAGTAACTATGAGACAAAAAAAACAAAAAGAACAAGTGTATATTGTTCAATTTAATGAGATAAATTAGGGTTTAGCTAAACTAATATGATAGATTATGATTGTGAAGATAAAGAGATTCAATAGTTGAGATCATGAGACAATTAAAGCTAGACCACCATGGAAAACATGGAAGCACTGGATGGCCGTTTCGTTCTATTATGGGACCCCTCAGGAGTGTGCATTCATGATCCCGCCTCACGAGATTCGGACCCAAGACATATCAGTTTCGGGCGCTAGTGCTTAGCCTCCAGATCGCTGACCCTACCGGCATCCAACGGTGTTAATGTCTAACTTCAACCGATTCACGAAATTGAGTGACACACCCACCAATTTTTTTCAGTGAGTTACCATCTAGTGCTTCCAGGTTTTTCTTGGTGATCTAGCTTCAATTGACTCGTGATCTCAACTATTGATATTACTATAAAGATTATAATGGAAAGATTTCAGATGAATATTAAATACCACTCAAATACCCTGGTACGAGCGACAGTTGGGAGATTTCACTCTAGCTGTGCAAATGTTCTTATCTGGCCACGCGTATACAACTACCACCAAGGAATTCCTATTCAATGCCTTCTTGTAGTGGTGGGGGTATTGTTTACGAAATTGAGTGGACGAAAAGTGAATGTCTGATGATTTAACCGATTTGATGGATATGGAGGAGTCGGTAAACCACAATTTCATACCAATTGTGCACAGATGCTTCAGGATCTTGAAAGAACAAAAGGCACATGAACCAATCGTTAATCACCAGCTCCCATGGAGCTGTATCTTCTAATGCTGTTCCAATGCTTCATGGATCAGGCTTTTAGGTTGAAGACTACGGATGAAGCTTCTTAAGAAAACAACTTGCTTCCGTCCGGTCACCCAGGCAGTATTACAGTCCACGTACAAAACAAGTAACTTGTGTGGTACATATATATTCGATGTCCCTTTGTGCCAGTTGATCTTATTTTCAATGGCTATTTGTTTCTAATAATGCTGTATGATCTAAGAACTTAATCACTAGATAGCAAACAATCATCAATAAGATATATGTAAAGTAGTCTAATAAGAAGTTTAGGATTAACTAGTACCTTCCAAGAGATTTGGAATCTCACTTAGAAATGTTACCATAGAACAATTTTCATTCAACCTTTCATTCCTATTAGTTCATGGAAATCATATCTGGTTCAGGGTAGGGCAGAACATCTACTCTTTTTGTTCTACCAAATTCTAATCTTCTGAATTCTTCATGTCTCTTTTTTTCTCTTTTCAAATTTATTTCACTGTATTATACTACTTCAATAACATCTTCAAACCCTAATCTTTGACAACGCTTATGCTCTTACTACTTCTACCACTATGGGATTTGAATCGACAACTCCATCTCTGTGCTAATATGGTATGGCAACTCGAACTAATGTACGTACGTACGTACGAAGTTCTACGTTGTGACTGACTGACTGACTCAGGGTTAGTTGCAAAATGTTGAATAGTGACAACGAGAAAAGGAGATTTCAAATTTTATGATAATGACATGATTCTTTTGGGATAATTGCTAACTATCATTTGACTTCACTCTAAGCCCATATTATCAAATGTATGTTTCCTGGAAATCTTTTACTCTATAATTTGTTCATCTTGATTCTGAAAAAAGGAAAGAAAACCAAGTTCATTCTTGTAGATCTTTTAGTGTTTCCAAAGTTTTAACTTTTTAAATCTGTAGGATCCTTCAGAATTCTTTCGAAAAAATGTTAAAAAATAGTTATCGGATTCATCATCGATTACATTGGATCCCATGCTATTCTTATCAACGTCTGAGGAAATCGATAAACAATCATAGTAACCGCTTTCCTTACTATCATATGTTTAGGCACATTGAAACTTCTAAAGAATCCACCAATCGACTCTGAGTTGTTTTTGCTTAAACTTTTTAATGGCCCGAAATTTCCTAGTACGGCTGAGAGTGGGGAGCGTCCGCTCTCCCTCTCGAAACGCTCTCACATGGCCACACGTATATGGACTCTAACAGGGAAGTCCTACTCACTGCCTTCTCTCTGCGAGAGTATTGTTTACGAAAGTGAAAGAATAAAAAGCGAATGTCCGGTAGCGGCTTTAACCGGTTTGATGGACACGGAAAGTTCACCTAGGGGAGTTGGAAAATCCTCATTCCAAACCACTGGTGTACATGTGCTCCGGTATCCTGGGGGAACAAGTGGCTTATGAATCAATCGTTGGTCACCGGATACCATGTGACTGCATCTCCTTACGTTGCTTCACTGTCTTGTGGATCAGATCTTTAGGTGAAAGGCTCCGGGTGTGGCCCCCTAAGAAAACCACCTGCTTCAGTTAGGGCACCTGGGTAGTATCACAGCTCTGACACAAATCAAATGAGTTTGACAAAAACTAAGTTTGACAAAAACTGAAAACCAGGAATCATTGGATTGTTGCTTCGTCCTAGTAAACACTCACAAATTCACCAGGAACCGAACTCAGAACCTTTGGTCACAGATATGAGAACTTAAACATTGGACCACTAAGCAACAACTGAATAGTGTATATGTTTCATTTTATGCAATTCACTATATTATGTGACCATCTTCCATTTCCTACAGTAGATAACTCTCTGACTAGAATTGACTTATGTTATATGTGTACTTCACTGGATTTTGGCTCTGAAATTTATACACCTAACCTGCATTATGCATGAGGTATCAAAAATGAACGTGATAGAAAATGTTTTCATCCTTCCTATGTTAATTTTTCTTGAATGATAAACCATCTTTAACTGATCAAAAGACAGTTACTTTATGTTTTCCTATTTTAAGTTCAAAAAACTCTACTCTATTGATATTGATGAGTGAGTACACTAACATCGAAATGAGAGGATTAAATAGACTATACATCGATCAGTTTTTTTTTTTTTAAAAAATGTCAAGACAGTTCTTCTGTATGGGGCAGAGACGTGGAGAACTACGAAAGCCATTATCCAGAAGATACAAGTGTTTATTAACAGCTGTCTACGCAAGATACTTCGGATCCGATGGCCAGACACTATCAGCAAAAAGTTACTGTGGGAGAGAACAAACCAGATTCCAGCGGAGGAAGAAATCAGGAAGAAGCGCTGGAAGTGGATTGGGCACACTTTGAGGAAATCACCCAATTGTGTCACAAGACAAGCCCTCACATGGAATCCTGAAGGTCGAAGGAGAAGAGGAAGACCAAAGAACACATTACGCCGAGAAATAGAGACAGACATGAGAAGAATGAACAAGAACTGGAAAGAACTAGAAAAGAAGGCCCAGGACAGAGTGGGTTGGAGAAAGCTGGTCGGCGGCCTATGCTCCATTGGGAGTAACAGGCGAAAGTAAGTAAGTAAGTAACATCGATCAGTACTCGGTAACTGAGTTCAAGTGAAGTTCTGGATCAATATTATTTTTCAATTTCCAAAGAAGAAACATATCCGAAATGTACTTAGATACTAATAGTTAAAGTCAATTGTACGGAATTAATTGATTCTTCCTTAAGATAATATGGAAAATTGTTTATAACATTAGAGGATATCCTTCAATCTCTTGGAGTAATTGATCACTCTATCATTGTTTATTTTATTTAAACAAATAAATATTTGGTAAAAAGGGGCACCTGATGCGTCACACAAATCTCATTTGATTTGTATGAGGGCTGTGATACTACTTGAGTGCCCAAACTGAAGCAGGTAGTTTTCTTAGGGGGACACACTCGGAGACTCTGAGCTAAAGGTCTGATCAAGGAGGCAGTGGAGCATCGTAAGGAAATGCAGTCCCAAGGTAGTCGGTGACCAACAAATGATTCATACGCCATTTTTTTCATTCAAGATACTGGATCCCATGTGCACCATTGGTTTTGAATCAGAGTTTCCCGACTCCCCTGGATAGACTTTCCGTGTTCACGAAGCCGGGTTAAAGCGCCGGATATTCGCTTTTCGTCCTCTCAATTTCGTAAACAACACCCAGGTTGACAGAAATGAATGAGTAGGACTTCCCTTGAAGTCAATAAAGAATCATATTCATAATTTACATGACTAATCATAAGGGGGGTATTGTGGAGATTTTAGTAGTTTTATTATTGGAATCATGCGTCAATTGAACCTAGACCACCATGGAAAACCTGGAAGCACTGGATGGCCATTTCGTCATAGTGTAGGACTCCTCAACAGTGCATATCCACGATCCCGCCACCGGGTTGCTCAATTTCGTGGATTGACTCATAATTTCAATTATAAAAATATATAACTAATGTTTCATAAACGACTGTCTAAAATATTTCTTGTTCAAAACGGTTTTAGGTCTTTACATAAATCCATAATATATGTAGCATGTATGTACGAGTGGAATTCTGGTTGTATTTGTCATTCTATTGGGTATTTGTTAGTTAGATATGCTTGAATCCTATTGGTAAAGTCAAATACTATAAATAAATCCAGTGTGGTGTGGGTTACTTAAATCTACATTAGTAGTATATAGTGATGGTCAGGCATAGAATGTATTTTGGAACTCTGGAATGTATCCGGTATATTGGCAGTTGACTGATTGTAAATAGAAAGAAGCATATGTCTTAGTGTGGTATGGGTTACTTATATCCACATAAGTAATATATGGTGATGGTTAGGCATTGACTGTATTTCAATAGAAGATCGATAAGGAAAGAACGGGAACGAAGCACAAATAGTATGAAAATGCATGAACAATAATAATCGAAGACGATGGACTAATATTTGCAGAAGGAACAGTCAAGATTGGGACAATTGATTGATAGTTGGCAAACTAACTGTTTACTGTATGGTTATCAGATTTTAGTGAGAGAGTCTGTAATTTTCGTGTCAAATACATTCAATTATTCCCACCGGTGTTTCCTTCATTACATTAGCTTCCATTAGGTAAACATAATCTATAAAATCTACCATAAACTTATATCTATAGTTAATAATATCATGATATTCATTCAGAATAGAGACTAATCAAATTTACTCCTAAAACTATTGATAACAGTCAACGAATGCAAATCTTTTAAAATAGATACTTTTGGATGCCGTTTCAGTGGTCTACACTTTAAGGGTTCACATTTAAGATCAAAAGTCTTCGGTTCAAGTCCCACATGTGCGCGATCGTGGATACATACCGCTGATTCATCTCAGACTAGGAAGAAATGGTACAACCAGCTTAGATTCACTCATGAATTCAACTATGAAATATCAGAAAGGAGGTGGAGATTGTAGTGACTTCAATAGTTGAATTCATCAGTTGAATAAAGTTAGACCACCATTGAAAACCTTGAGACCCTAGACAGTCATTTCGTCCTAAAACTATTAATAACAATCAACGAATGAAGATCTTTTAAAATAAAATTTTTATCAAAAACGTTAGACACTAACACTGTTGGATTGTGATTCAGTGTCCTACATTTTAAGGGTTTACATGCAAGAACGAAAGTCTTCGGTTCAAGTCCCACATGTGCGCGATCATGAATACACACAGCTGAGTCATCTCAGACTAGGAAGAAATGATACAACCAGCTTAGATTCACTCATGAATTCAACTATGAAATATCAGAAAGGAGGTGGAGATTGTAGTGACTTCAATAGTTGAATTCATCAGTTGAATAAAGTTAGACCACCATTGAAAACTTGGAGAAATTAAACGTACATTTCGTCCTAGTACAATACTCCTCATCAGTGTATATCCACCATCTCGCCCATGGGATTCCTACCCACCCACCCCCACAAACCTTTCAACTAATAAACATACATATTTACAAAAAAAATTTAAAAAAACAAATCAATAATATTGACTTACAAATGATCACCAATTTTGTATTTCAGTAGTATATAACCAAGTCAATATTAATGTTTACTATGATTTGATTGTTGCTATGTATATCGGTTTAGTTAAATGAATAAATGAAAATTTTAAAAAAAAATAAATAAATATGAACTATTGACTATTGAATATAAAACAAGTGATACTACTAATTCATAGTAGATCTTCTTTAGAAAGAAGAACAAAACAAAACACCCCAATTGGTATTGGTTCTAATCAATGGTTCGTAAATTTTTTTATTTATTCTCAAATTGACCAATCATGAAACGAGTTTGGTTGTTACTGTCCTTGTTGTTGTTGTTGTTGGTGGTGGTGGTGGTGGTGGTGGTGGTGGTGTTGTCCTTCCTATGACTTGTATTCTCTTAGAATTTGATAAGTATATGTCTGTCTATGAATGTGTGTATAGTCTATTGGCATTCAATCTATGATTCTCAAGGGATCAGTATATTGGTGTACATGTGTGTGTGAGTGCGTGCGTGCGTGCGTGCGTAAGTCAATGTAAGTGTATCCATGTAATAATGTATGACTAATTTTCATATTTTTTCTATGATATCGAAAAACTAACATTCCATCCCTTTTTTGATGATCAGATCATTATTGAACAATATGCATAACATACATTCCCCATAGTATGTGTAATGTTTCTATCCTAGTGATACATGTAGCGTTAATTACACTACATACATACATACATACAATGATAAACAAAAACTAAGTTTTGATCTTTGATTAAAATCATAGATTAATATGATGATTATGGGGTGTTTTTTGATTGGGTCGATGAATATCTGTAGTTTGACTAACATAGTTAAGGGATTAAATACTTAGTTAACACATACACGTTGGTACAAAGGAGCACCAGATATGTATGTGCCGCACAAATCTCATTTGATTTGTGTGAGGGCTGTGATACTGCCCAGGTGCCCAAACTAAAGTAAGTGGTTTTCTTAGGGGGCCACACCCCGAGCCTTTGACCTGAATGTCTGATCCAGGAGGCAGTGGAGCATCGTAAGGAGAAGGCAGTGAATAGGAGTTTTTTTGGTGGCGGTTGTATACGCGTGGCCATGTGAGAGCATTTCGAGAGAGAGAGAGAGAGAGAGAAAGAGCGGGCCCTCCCCACTCTCAGCTGTACCAGGGCATTTGGGGGCAATAAATGCTATTCACAATTGAATAGTTCACAAGATTAAATGGTTATCGTTACATCATGCAACAATTACATAATTTATCAAATAATATGAAGTAACTTTTGATGGAGTTTTGCTCTCTGAGCTGAATGGTTTAGTCGTGAAGCTTTCATCATCCTTCTGAATGACATCATCAGCACAAAGTTCGGGTAGAAGTGAAATATTTGAATCTCTCTACATGTGGTTCACAGCTTGTCCTGTACACCTCGATGTTGATTGGTTCTTGTTGACTTTAAATCTGTCACTTTATTTCTACCCGAATTTTGTGCTAATGATATCGTTCAGAAGGACGATGAAAGCTCTATGACTAAACCATACAGCTCAGAGAATGAAACTCTATCAAAATCATTCAACTGAGCTACAAATCTTCTCCACCATCTCAATATGAAAGAACTTGTACATATATTGATAACAGTAATTAGTACATTTAAAGTGATCAGTAAGGTGTTTTGTTTATCTTAAAGTTTCATTCGACGACGAATTATATTAACAGTCTTCAGAGAGGATTGATACACTTTGTAAAACATTATCTACCGTTGCCTAATGTTACAATTCTGGAAGTTGAAACTGAATCATTTGGGCTGATGTTAACTTTATAAATACCAATTGAACATTTAGGAGTACTTGAAGGCATGTTTCGCACCACCTGTCACTATGCATTGAGTAACTAAGATTAGTAAATATTACAGATAATCAGATCAGAATTCGACATCAACATGTGAAATCATTGACTGTTTGTCTAAACATTACTGACAGATGAAAGTTTCTGGCTGATGACCCGGGGTGAAAATGTTTTAAAATCAATCATAATGGATCAATCGTACTTATTGGTTCCTTAATCTTAATATATTTCTAAATTTTAAATAGTTTAGAAATTAAAGATCATTCGACTAGGTAGCTAAGTGGATAACGCGATAGCGTTTGAAGCGAATGGTACTTGGTTCGGGTCCTAGAGTGAACATTAGCTCTGAGATGCAGGTACATACAGCTGACAAGTCCCAAATAGATTTTAATGCCCGCAATCACCCATCTTTGCTTAAATATCATTCGTTTCGGCTTATTATAACTCAAAAAGATACAACGTTGAGACTAAAGAAAACTTGGGAATAGGTGTCAAAATAACTATCATTTCCGAGATTCTGTATGAAAGTTTTACATTAGTTATAATCGGGAAATTTATCATATGATTTACAATGGTTAAAGTAACGGAGTCTCTGTGTAAACTGTCTAGTCCTGGGTTCGGTTCCTGAGATTCATGTCAATCAATGTCGAAAGAATTGACTTCAACTTTAATTATTCAAGCTTCTTTATGGGTTGTACTCATTGCGAGTTAGATTTAAAACTAGAGAGTAATGGATAGGTTTTTTATCCCTTGCATTGATTGAACCCAGTAGACTGAGGTCTCACGGTGAATGATTACAAGAATTATTCAGTCAGCCTACAACAATAAAACGTCCACTTTATTCAATTCGCTATCTAGTACGCCAATCATCTTATGCTGCTGCTGATAACTGTTTCACTCTCAACATGCCTAAACTCCATTAACCAACACTGTTCATTAGAACTCCAAGACTATTCTAAAGTAAGCCACTACTAAATAAACTACTGCACATCATGGATCAATTGAAGTTAGACGTTGACACTGTTGAATGCCACTTCAGTAGTCTAGAGGTTGAACTTTCACACACAAAACTAAAGGTCTTTAATTATAGTCCCGAGTGTGGGATCGTGGATGCTCACTACTTAAAAGTCCCGTAGTATAATGAAACAGCCTACCTATGCTTTCAAGCTTTCAATGAGTACTTAACATTATTCGATTCATGAATTCAACTATTGGAAATATTTTCATCTGGAAATTGATTTGATTTGTTGTATTTTTAATAATTGAAATCATGAGTCAATTGAAGCTCGATCACCATGGGAAACCTAGAAGCACTGAATGGCCGTTTCATCCTATTACGGGACTCCTCAGTGGCAGTGCACATCCACGTTCCTGCCTCGCGAGCGAGATTCAAACTCAGGACCTACCAGTCTCGAGCCAGAGCACTTAACCGATACTCATTATACTCATTAAATATTGATTTAAACTTCCCTAGTTATTAGTTAATTGTTTGCTTTTTTATTCTGTTGAAAACCCAAATGAATCAACAATAATCATGTTTATTTATGTAAGATTAATTAACAAAATCAGAAGGATTCTATATCAATGAAGTTGTTTACAAGAATTTTTCAACAATCACAAAGTAAACAGAACAATATTGTTTACTATATGACGTTCTATAGAAAACATAGAAAAGGTAGATAGATAAATCTGTGTAAGGCATTGTACAAGTACAAAGGAAAGACTACTCAAAATGACCTTATTAATTATTGTTATTATAAGCAAAGATGAATATTGGATAGAAGTGGAATCTAATTTGAAGCGCGTTTCGGCCTATTTGGGACTCGTCAGCTGGATGTACCTGCATCTCAGTGTTAATGTTCACTCTGGGAGGAACTCGAACCCAGTACCATTCGTTTTAAACGACATCGCGTTATCCACTCGGTCACTGTGTCCTGATGGCCCCTTGCTTGTGGAATGGAGTGAAGTTGAAATTTATATAGTTGAAATCATGAGTTAATTGTAGCTAGATCACCATGGAAAACCTAGAAGCACTAGATGGCCGTTTCGTTCTAATATGAGACTTGAACTGCTGAAGAGTCTCAAAATATAAAGAAACGACCGTCCAGTACTTCCAGATTTTTCTTTGTGGTTGAGCTTCAATTGATTCATGATTTCAACTATATAAATAATAAAATCTCCAAAAAATTCTCTTCTGTTAAATGATTTATTTATTTGAACACATAAATATTGGTACAAAGGTGGCACCAGATATATATATATGCGCCACAAAAAATTGTCATTTCATTTAATTGTGTGAGGGCTATGTTACTGCATGGGTGTCCAGATAGAAGCAGGTGGTTTTCTTAGGAGACCACAGCACGAGCCTTCGACCTAAAGGTCTGATCCACAAGGCAGTGTAACATCGTGAGGAGATGCAGTCCTATAGTACCCGGTGACCAATGATTGGTTCATACGCCATTTGTTACCTAAGGATACTGGAGTTCATATGCACCAATGGTTTGGAATCAAGGTTTTTCAGTTCCCCGGTTAAATCGCCGGACATTCACTTTTCATCCTCTCAATTTTGTAAACAACACCCGTGATCTGAGAAGGCAATGAGTAGGACTTCCCTGACAGAGGCTATATACTCGTGTCCATATGAGAGCATTTCAACAGAGAATGAGTAGGCTCTCCCCACTCTCAGCCGTATCAAATCGATTCGGTGTTAAATAGAATCACTGTCCAATATTATATAAATAATTCAACAGTTCTCTCTTTCGTGTCATCAAATTGTAACAGTCATCTACAATTCATAGAAAACAAACAAACAAACAAACATAGACTAGAATTATTCCCCCCCCCCGCGAAACTTATTTATGATTCAGTGTTCATACACAATTATTCATTTTTGTTCAATTACTTTCTTTATAATTTAATGATGTCATTTAATTCGTTGTTTGGTTGGGTTTTTTTTTGTTTGATCTTCTTTTTGTTGTTGATAGAATTGAATTTTTTTTTAAATTTTGGCGCTACATTTTTTTATTGTTTACTTTTTGTTTTATGTTTAAGACATGAGGTCAGCTGATGGTATCCGTTTCGTTTGTTTTTCACCTTTTTTTTCACAGAAAATAAATGCATAATTGTTTTTTTCTTTTCTTCACATTTATCATTATGATATGTAAATCAATTTATTTGTTTATAAATGGTTTTACGGTGTGTACTACTTATATCAACAGATATAAGTAGTATCTAACACATTCATTGAAATTGGAAATGGGAAGATCATAAACAAACAATATTAAGTAAATTTCAACTTCACCTCATTGCACAAGCAAGTGGCTATCAGGAATCAGTAGTTGAGTGGATAACGTGATAGTGTTTGAAGCGAAAGGTACTGGGTTCGAGTTCCTCCCAGAGTAAACATCAACTCTGAGATGCACTTACATTCAGCTGACGAGGCCGAAATAGGACTAAACGCTCGGCAAACTGGATTTCACTGCTAGCAATTATCCATCTCTGTTTACCATGCTTATGAATTAAGGCCATATCGAGGTAATACGCACAGTATTCACATATGCCAATTAGAAACTGACCAGTTGCAGTCCTAAAAACATCAATGAGAAGATTCAAACAAACAATACTAAGTAAAATTTGAAATTGGATTGCCTGACAACAGAAGATTATGAAGATTTAATAGAAGAGAATAGGAATAGAGAGTGATTGATATAGAAAGAATTCTGTAATTTTGTACATACATGGTTATCCCTCTCCCCCCCCTGAACTTGTATTCTCGCTTATTACAATTCTATCTTAGATTATGTAATAAACTCTTATATTTTCCTAAAAAAAATAGAGACAATGATATGATAATTGAACATTGGACTGTATTCATTAAGTGATCACTATCTTTTATGAATATTACCGACTTTTGAATTCTGAAATCATGAGTCAATTGAAGTTCGATCACCATGAAAAACCTAGAAGCACTAGACGGCCGTTTCGTCCTATTGTGGGACACCTTAGCAGTGTGCATCCATCAAATATCGAACGTTTAATTGTTTTCTTTTATTTGTAGGTAATTTGTAGAGGATGATTTGATTTATAGATTACATTTGTTCGAGATCTTTGTTCATTGAAGTATCAGGAAGCTATAGATAGTAATATGGAACGTCTAAGCACTATGCATTTATAGTTTGTACAGTATCAAATCCAAAACTGTTAGATCTCATGATAGACGAATGATTATGGAATAATTGGGTTGGTCCAATTCAAATGTTGATTAGTGTTTTTATATAATTAGATTACTATTGGAAATTGTACCATCTTAGTGTCCGAAAATCACAATAATCAACTTAAAAGTTGCATAGTAACCAAATATTTGAAAGGGGAAATAATAAAATGAAAACAGATGAATGCTTGACTAGTAAGAAGAAGGTGAGTAAGCAATGAAATATAAATTTGATGTTGTAGTCATAAATAATTAATAAGCATGAACAATTACAAATGCTTTTAAAGACATTTCTGACAACTCTGACAAGACAGTACTTCTATAAGTTACAATCATTTATCTAAGATCTTCTTGACTTTCTTCGTTAGTATTCATCGATACTTCATCATGTAGTCGAAGGTGATCAACGTGAATCCCTGGTTGACTAGGATTTCATATTCGTTAGGGTCTATGAACACTAAGATGTAACTGAAATGTTAAGTGAAAACTGATGCGGCCAGTATGTTTCCAACTGGCATCACTCAGGTTCGTCAGTTGTGATTTAAATCTTCTAACTGCCAAACTTAAAGGATAAAAACCTAAAACGTACTTAGATATTAAACTGGAGGGAAAACATTGTTGATATTGTTGTATTACCTAGTTGCTTAATTTCTGTTCGATAGTCCCCATAACGAAATCCTACTAACCCAATCAGTGAAATGCTCAATGTACAATATGAACTCAAACGTTACAAATATTGAATATTTTCATAGTTGAAATCATGAGTCAATTGAAGCTAGACCACTGTGGAAAACCTGGACGCACTGGATGGTCGTTTCGTCCTATTGTGGGTTTCCTCAGCAGTGCGAGTCAAAAGTATCGACTTAAGATGACATAATGAATTGAACAAAGAAATTTGAATTATGACAATAAATAAGAGATTATTCACCTATGCAGAGTTTGTGAGCGTATGCAAACTAATATAGGAATGAATGTTTTGTATCAATTGTAAAGTATAGTTATTATTTATGGTGTGTAAGTTTTTGGGTATATAGACCGTAGCTGAAATGTCGATTCGGTGGTCGAGTTTAACTTAGATGATAACTCATCCATGGTTATATTATCTGGAGTGCTTAGTAGATTGGTTGAAGGTAATGCAATCAAGATTCCAGAGAAATGTGGCATAGTATGAAATGGGTTTAAAATGTTTGTTATGTGGTAATGATTGCTCCAATACTTCTTATTTTTGGATAGCAGAAGTGAGATTGGAAAAGGTCCACCGAAGAGATAGCCTAGCTAACTTATGAGCATCAATATCCAGTCCCTGATTTGATCATTGAAAATTATGAAGCTTACACATTAAAACTAATAATAAGAACCAGATATGCGACTAATTACAAGTAATAATTCTTCGGATTTTAAGCATACACTCTTAAGTAAAATGCCTATAAAAAATCAGGCGATTTAGTTTTCTATTGGATAGAGTCGCTAACCCAATGCCCAACCCTCCTCCTTTATCCGGGCTTGGGACCGGGGATGGCCCCCGGAGAGGCCACAGGCTGAGTTCCTTTTTCATATACTTGAAGAATAAAACATATCACTTTGTAGTATAAACAACAAAGAATTGACGACCACACGCACACATACACACACACACACTAATTTAGCACAATTCAAAATCATCTTGACTCTTAGATATCAGAGTATATAAAAGTAAACAATATTTGGCATTTCATTAGGAATTGATATGGAACTCGAAAGTTTTCAGACACCAGAGACCATGAGGAACAGTTTTTTTTGCCCTATTACAATACTCCATAGAAGTTTAAATATACTATTGTATATTATGTTGATTCATGGAACAATATTTCACAGCTGATATAATATTTATTGAAATACCATTTAAGAGGGGTCTGCGCGACTATCGTAACCAATGGTTGGAGACTCTAGGTAACATGGCTCAGAATCTTTATTTTCCCTTAAACCTTGAGATTAAAAATTGTTTCATATCTGTCTTCCTTTCTATATTATATCCTCATATCCAACCTGTCTCTTTTATATTACCATCAGTAAATTAACTACTTGTATGAATCCGGTGTTCATCTCGTTGTGCTAACGAGGTATGGCAACTTGGACCGATGCATATATGTGCCTAGTCCTACGTTGTAGCTGACTGACTGACTGATCGTTTAAGAGAAATGGATTTAACCGACTTAAACATTATTGGACAATTAATGATCAATGGAATGGAATTAAATTTCATAACGTTTGTATAACATGTGCTTATGATATTGGTTTCCTATCCTAGTATGGTGTGTTTCCGGTGTTTCTGGTTCTACATTGCTAACTTCTAGTCTGAGCCATGTTGGCAGATGCAGACTACTTGGTTGAGGTTCATGAAACTATCTTAACCAATGGTTGGAAACTCTGTATGAGGTGGCTGAGAATCGATCAGAATGTCGTAGATGTATCAACTCTTTTTCTTTCCTCAAACCGTGAGATTAAAATTGCTTCATATCTTTCTTTCTTCGTGTTACTATATCGTCCTTCAGAAGGACTATGAAAGGTCCACGATCAAACCATTCAGCTGAGAGAACAAACCTACATCAAAATCACCCACCTGAGCTACAAATCTTCTCCACCATCTCAGACTTTGTAATCTATAATGTAAACAGATTTAAGTTTTAATTAATCGTTCAATATAAAACAAGCTGATCCTTTCTATAATCGTATGATTATTGATCCTTCTTACTTAATTCAAATCACTAATGATTACATAATACATAATTACTGACAAGTATGTACATAGAAAAGTTGTAATAAGATATTGTGTTTATATAATAATATAACAAAAGTCAACAAATACAGTTGTATATCAAACTAAGGCAATTATTAGGTCTCCTATAGGATTTAAGTAAACATCTACTCTGGGATGCAGGTACATTCAGCTGACGAATCCTAAATACGACGAAAAGCGTATCAAACTGGATTCCACTAAAAGCCACTAATTATCATTGTTTATAAAGCTACCTTAGCGTGGTGGTCGGGCTTGCATTTCGTGGCGAACCATTCGAGTTATACTGGCTGGAACAATCGTTCCTCATGGTACTACCATGATAGTCATGCAGGTCAACTGAAGAGCGGAAACCCAAGGTCCGAAAGCGAAGTCGTACTGCTGAGTGTATGGAGTTGTGATGGCAGTAAGGTGTTTCCTCCAGACATCCAGCATAACAGCGATGGTGCCTTCCCACAAGGAGAGGTGGGATTGGAAAAGGTCGACCCTAAAAATGCACACCTCGCCTTATCCCACGAATATCCGTCTCCGGAGGTAGGGTCCCAACAAGCTAACACAAAAATTACTCACAAAAAGGTCATGTGTGACCGACCTCAAGCAGTTGTCCCCTAGGCTCTGCGGTCACGCTCTCAATCCACTAAAACCACTTCTAATCCAATTTCCTTTTCATATACCACTAGAGAAACCCTTCCATGGTGTAGGCAACCGGGAAGTTATAACCACCCTTATACCTCTAACGGCACTCAAAACCACTGACTGATAAAATTTGTGACTTAGGGTAATATCGAGTCAACACGCACAGGATGTGCGTATGTAAACAATTACAGTCCTAATCATTTATAGGAAAATACAAGCAAATTTATTTAACACCAATACAAATTTATTGGTTAATTTAAAGCAATTGACATATTCAAAGTATCCAAATATTTAAAAATTGATAATTACAATCAATGAATTTGATCTATATTAGAGAAGCTAGACGTAATTCATAAAAATCTCTTTCTGAACAAGGTTTCATGCTAGTTGGTACTTGTCGACAAAGCATATCTACAATTTCGCGGTATTTGGAACTTCCTGAAGAACTTGAATCGACCTCCCAGTTCGAGATGTATCATTGATTAAATTAGTAAAAAGCTGATATGTTTACATTATCGGATTACTGAATAGTGATAAAATCATGTTTGTATAGTCTATAGTGAAGATAGAATTCTGTTATTCATTATTAAACATAAAACAATCATAACAATGACCACTATTCTATGTAAATTCATTATTTTCATAACAATAACATTGATAATATTGTTATCACGTAGATCATAACAGCTGAAGTGATCGTTAGCTCTCTCTCTCTCTCTACAAATGCTCTCAAGTGTCCACGTACATACAACCACTGCCAGGAAGTCCTACTCACTGCCTTCTCATCGAGAGGCTGTTGTTTACGGAATTGAGAGGATAAAAAGTGAATGTTCGGCCCTTTAACCGGGTTAGCGAATATGGAGGATCCACCTAGGGGAGTTGGGAAACCACAATTCCAAACCAATGGTGTATATCGGCTTCAGTATCCTGAAGGAACAAATGGCGTATGAACCTATTGTTGGTCACCGACTACCATGAGACTGTATCTCCTCACGTTGCTCCACTGTCTTGTAGACTAGACCTTCAGGTCGAAGGCTCCTAGTGTGACCCCCTTATTAAACCACATGCTTCGGTTCGGGGACAGAAGCAGTATCACATCCCAGACACAAATCAAGTAACTTGTGTGGCGCATATATATCTGGTCCCCCCCCTGATAGGTCCTGGGTTCGAATCTCGCGAGGCGAGATCAAGGATGCGCACTGCCATTGAGGAGTCCCATAATAGGACGAAACGTTCGTCCAGTGCTTCCAAGTTTTCCATTATGGTCTAGCTTCAATTGTCTCATTATTTGAACCATGAAAATATTTAAATGTTCAAATAAGTAATAATAAATATAGCCAATCCCTATAAAATGGTTCAATGATTCAATAATAGTTATCTTCATTCACAATAGTTACGGTTGACTTGTGAAAGTGAAAAATGTGAATAACTCAAAAGTTATTCATACAGAAAAGGTAAATATAGACAATTATGCTTGTTTGCCTTTTTTCGGTTTAACTTCTCTACTTGCTTCTTTGCTTTTCTATGTAAATAAAAACAACACGAAAAGTATGACCTGATTGTCTAGTTAAATGTTATGAATAACCAGGTTTAATATGCATAATTTAACTAGAAGAATTGTGTTGTATACTACTTATATAGACAGATTTATAAGTAGCATGTAATACCAATCGGAAGTGGAATAGTTGACAGTGCAATACAAAGTAGATCGAATAGAAGAAAACAGAAAGGGTAATAGAAAGGAATTGTACATTGGAAGAATCATACAGAATGTGAAAGACAAATGTTGAAAGATTCACGAATGAAGTATTTAATATATATAAGCAAAGATGGATAGTGGATAGCAGTGGGATCCAGTTTGAAGCGCGTTTCGTCCTATTTAGGATTCACCAGTTTAATGTACCTGCATCTCAGAGTTGATGTTCACTCTAGGACTCGAACCCAGTACCATTCGCTTCAAACACCATCGCATTATCCGCTCAGCTACTGATTCCTGATAGCCACTTGCTTGTACAATGAGGTGAAGTTTATATTCACTTAGTTTTACTTGTTTGAATCTTCCCATTGATGTTTAGGACTGCAACTATATCGAGACAATACGCACAGTATGCACATATGCCAATAAGAGACCGACCAGTTGCAGTCTTAAACATCAATTGGAAGATTCAAACAAGTAAAACTATGTGAATTTATTAAATATATATGGTTCTTCCTCGAAGTCAGGAAGTTCAGTTAATTTATCATTCCATTCAGTCAGTCAGTTACAACGTAGAACGTTGTACATATGTACATCATTCCATTACCATTATCGAATAACAGTTTTACACTAAAAGAAGAAGATGAAATAATCATCAAAGTTTCTCGTTTATCATATTCATTGTAAAAGATATTGAGATAATAAAAAAGATTTGTTGGTTAAGTGAATGATTTTTAATGGAATTTTATTTGAAAGAAGGGGTTTGGTGGAGATTTTAGTATTTTTATAGAGTTGAGATCATGAGTCAATTGAAGCTAGACCATCATGGAAAATCTGGAAGCACTGGACGGCCGTTTCATCCTATTGTGAGAGTCCTCAGCATTGCGCATCCACGATCCTGCCTTGCGAGATTCGAACTCAGGACCTACCAGTCACTAGTGACTGGCTCCATGAGGTATTTCCTGGAGTTCTAGTGAGAAGCAGTGACTAGTGGAGTTCAAACCGCGTCTGTTATGAAGGTAGGAACTCACTGAAGACAATTGGTGAACGGTTACTCAACTTCGTGGATTGTTTGAAGATAGACATTACCATAATCGGATACCGGCTCAGTCGTCTATCGGTTAAGTGCTCTGGCGCGAGACTGATAGGTCCTGGGTTCGAATCTCGCGAGTAAGGGATGGTGGATGCGCAATGCTGAGGAGTTCCAAAATAGGACGAAACGGTCGTCCAGTGCTTCCAGGTTTTCCATGATGGTCTAGCTTCAATTGACTTATGATCTTAACTCTATGGAATTTTATTTTCCAAACTATATTTCCAGCTTAGAGAATAAAACTGATTTATTGACATTTAGATGGTACCGGGTGAGAATGAAACACATTTAGATCTAATAGTATAGATCATTTAATTGTATTCAAAGAGTTAGAATATACCGATATACACATGTTGAAATCTAACTAATTTTCAAAAGTACTTCCTATTAAATGACTGATACGTCCTTGAATTTGTCTACCCACTTTCTTGCCGAGGATAACTTGTCTAATGTGGATTAAGATCTTGACGCGATAGGCTGACTGGCTTAACCTTGAGGCTAGTATGTGTGAGTTTGAAGTGGGGGTAGAAAGACGTAAAATATTCTATCCCTGATTGTCTGACAAGCACGCGAGAGTGAGAAGACAAGATAACTGGAACACAACTCGCTATATTCCGAAATCCGATCTGGTACCCGAATTCAGATTAGTGCAAAAGGATACATGAATAAATAGATGACTAACCTGACCACAACTAACAATAATTAGGAAAATACAATTATTCATATTTGAAATCATGAGTAAATTGAAGCTAGACCATCATGGAAAACCTGGAAGCACTGGACGACCGTTTCGTCCTATTTTGGGACTCCTCAGCATTGCGCATCCACCATCCCTTACTCGCGAGATTCGAACCCAGAACCTATCAGTCTCGCGCCAGAGCACTTAACCGATAGACGACTGAGCCGGTATCCGATTATGGTAATGTCTATCTTCAAACAATCCACGAAGTTGAGTAACCGTTCACCAATTGTCTTCAGTGCTTCCAGGTTTCCATGATGTTCTAGATTCAATTTACTCCTGATTTCAACTATGGAAATACTGAAATCTCCACAAAACCCCTTCCGATATACAATTATGTCCAAAACTTGGGGATTAGAGTAGAAAATAGAGTACAAAAGGTTACGTCTAAATTACAATAGCTTTGGAACAGAAAAGGTTATGGCAGTCAATCATATATCAAACGAAAGCTTATGATCTGTAGAATAGACTAGGGGACAAAAGTAAATGTTACAGTTATACAAGCTTTGGATTAAATGAAATAACATCCCCAAAAAATAGCTTCCGTAGTTTGTTAAGGCTTTTTGTTTTGCTGAACACACATCAATGACCATAACCGACAGGTACTGTACTCCAAACTTGTTAAGAGTACCACTCTCTCTCCCTATCTCTATCTCTATCTCTCTCTGTAAAAAATTTTAAACAAATATACTCGGCGAGACTACAATTTATGGACGACCTTTGAATGAATGTTAAGTGATCTTGAGAAATATTAACCAATCAGAAGACAGTTAGTATGGAGTAAAAATATGTTATACAACACCAAAGAATTAGAGTGGGTCCAAAAACTTGTCAAGTTTAGAAAAAGGTTAAAAGTTCTAAAATCGTAATGTATAAGGTAGAGGAACTCATCCATATGGCTCCATAATAGTTGGTCTTTGGAACCATGATAAGGTCATAAAAAGTCTCTCAGCCTCGACCACATAGCTTCATTATTGTTTGTGTGTACTCCGGTTGTGTAAGTCTATCATTTTTATTATGGATGTTTCCCTACAATATTCATACCACTGAACAGACGAAATTTCAGTAACATCTTCGATTATTGCAGCTAACATTACTGGTGCTATCATTATGCAGTTTTCGGCAGTTATTATAATATGCTTTAGTTTCAATCAGGATCGGGCGAAAATGGTTCCTATTCTAGCAAACGTCTTCCTTCAACATATATTACATCGATGGATAACATCACGGTAGTCTGCACAAGGTATACAAGTCATTTAATACCCGCAATTACAAATACGGGAACGTCTTAGTGGTCTCATTTGTTGTAGCCGCTTAATTGTCAAGTCTTCTCTAAAATCCTCTGTAAACCGACCGTACATGAGCATCAGGTACTGAAATTAGCGCCGTGACCTTGAAGTCCCTCAAACGCTTCTGATTGTCTCGTTCATAACTTATAGTCTCGCCTTATACTCATTTTGGTTAGATTATGATTAGATTACAATGGGCTTATAATAGAAAGTTAAAACTAAGGAAGAATGTAACTCTTCTAGTAATCTTCTCTCTTTCAATATATAACCCCCCTATACTTAATCATAAATGGTATAAATGATTTATATAACCATGAACTTAAAATGAGAATATGGATGACCTAAACTCATTGACCTAATACTCTCAAGTTTATTATGCTTCCATAAGTTTAGCTAAAATACAAAGAAAAAAACAGTCATCATACTTGTATTCTAAGCTATAAGACTATAACATACCATATATACATATAGAGGAGATTACGTAGACCTAACTAAAATATTCACAGTAGGGAAGCTAAATAAATTGCTCATGATTATCAAGGAACAGATATTCGATAATCATTTACTTACGCCTGTTACTTCCAATGGAGCATAGACGGCCGACCAGCATACTCCAACCCACTCTGTCCTAAACTTTCCTTTCTAATTCTATCCAATCGTTGTTCATTCTTCTCATGTTTGTTTCCATTTCTCATCGTAATGTGTTCTTTGGTCTTCGATGATAACAACGTTGAATTAGTCAGATAGAAGTGAAAAGTAAAGATCTTGATAAAAACATGTTAAGAATATAAATATACTAATCTCTGGGATAATAGCATTCGATGTATATCATTTCATGTATTCTAGTATAAATATGGTATAAGGACTAGTCAATCCGAATCATGAATGTGAATTGAAGGATTTTGAATATATTTCAGATATTATATCTAGCAAACAACAACAATATCATTTAATTCACTTAGTATTACTTGTTTGAATCTTCCTATTGATGTTTAAGATGGCAACTGGTCACTCTCTTATTGGAATATGTACATACTGTGCGTATTGCTTCGATATAGCCTCAATTCACAAGCATTGCAAGCGAAGATGGATAGTGGTTAGCAGTGGAATTTAGTTTGACGCGCGTTTCGTCTTATTTGGGACTCTTCAGCTGGATGTACCTGCACCTCAGAGTCGATGTTCACTCTGGGACTCGAACCTAGTACCATCCGCTTCAAACGTTATCACGTTATCCACTTAGCTACTGAGTCCTGATAGTCAATTGCTTGTGCAATGGGATGAAGTTTAAATTCATTTAGTATTGTTTGTTTTGAATCTTCCCATTGATGTTTAGGATTGTGACTTTCTAATAATATCATTGTTTACTCCTGAAAACATTTTAAATGATTATAAAATATTAGCCCTTTTTTGTTACTATAGAATGAACATGATAGTATCGAACGTCCAAGTAGTCAACTTTGTTTCTAGGGATTACATTGAACATACAAATTGACACTATTTGTAAATTTTGTGACTTTAAATCATCGTACACATTAGACAATTGTAGGCACTAGTGGATAGCTTTTGTAGGCTATTCTGTGTACAATTATGCGGATGTCTTTACAGATATGCAGATGTCCATGAAGATGGCCTCGTATCCATGAGCACTGATATGCAGCTACGAGGCAAACTTCATTCTAATACCAACAGTCATAGACCCAATATTCTAGTAATAGACGTTATCAATAGACTATTATTATAATGAATAAGATACTGCATCCATAAATCGTCAAGGGATTACAGAATACCAAATATATATCAATACATACCTATGATATGATAAGTAGTATGTGCTACTGTCTTTTTATTGCTTTCCTGACTACCCATTGTTATAGTAAATAAATCTCAATTAACAAATTACCATGCATTTTTTATTAGTTGAGATCATGAATCAATTGAAGCTAGAGCACCATGGAAAATCTGGAAGCACTGGATAGCCGTTACGTTTTGTTGTGGGACTCCTCAACAGTGCGCATCCACGATCCCACCTCTCGAGGTCTGTTGTGAGATAGTAACTCACTGAAGACAATGTTGGACAGTTGCTCATTTTCGTGGATTGGTTGAAGTTAGACATTAACACCGTTGAATGCCGATTCAGTAATCTACACGTTAAGCTCTCGTGAGCGAGACCGATAGGTCCAGGGTTCGAATCATTCTAGGCGAGGTTGTGGATGCATATCACTGAGGAGTCCCAAAATAAAACGAAACGACTGTCCAGTACTAAACAAATGATAAACGGGACATTCTTTTCTCTTGTTTACATAAATGGCTGTATATTTACCATGCTTTATCCATACCGGTCTCCCCCCTCTCTATCTCTCTTTCTGGCATACTTACATACTAACATTCAATTCCTTTATATATTCTACTTCTTTCATTGAAACGAATCATCTTCATTGTGCATTATTGTCCTTTAAATAGTTTTCAAATAAATAGGTTATATATCCATATTGTGTTTATCACCATGTATTTCAATATTACTAAACAATAAATGTAAGTAGTCAGTCAACTAGGTTATTTTAAAAAAAAGTCAAAACTTATAAGCAAAGTTGGACAGTGGTTGGCAGTGGAATCTAGTTTGAAGCGCGTTTCGTCCTATTCTGAACTTGTCAGCTGGATGTGCCTGTATCGCATAGTTAATGTTCACTCAGGGACTCGAAACCAGTACCGTTACATTAGTTGATTATGTAGTAAAGGGTACACTAAAGAGGATATATCTCATTCGAAGACTAATTTTTTAATGTTAAACAAACTACTGGTAGAGAAAATTAATAGTAGACTAATTTCCTTTTTATGTCAGTTTCGAATGCATCTACCAGTTTATATGTAGGTCCCATAGGACATACATCCAAAAGATTGAAATTAGAATTGTTACTCAAATCTACCAATGTATACCTCATAAATCGGGACTGAAATACGTTCAATGTCTTGTCACTTTTTTCATACTCAATATCACGCTGATATTTCAAAATGTATGATCCCAATCAAAAATCAAGAATTCCCACAACCCTATACTGATAATTATCATTTGTTCACTAGTGAGTAGCATCGAGATGAATTTCCTGGAATACTAGTGAGAATCCATAACCAATGGAGTTTAACTAAGTCTGGTGTGAGACAGGTAATCACTGAAGTCAATGAAGGACGGTCGCTCAATATTGTGGATTGGTTGAAGTTAGACATTAACATCATTGAATACCGGTTAGGTAGTCTAGAGGTTAACCATTAGCGCACCAGATCTGAGGTCTATGGTTCGAGCCTCAAGTGCAGGATCTTAGATGCGCACTGCACACCGGCCCCATACTGCGACAAAACGGCCGTCCGATGCTTCCATGTTTTCAATGGTAGTCTAACATTGATCCATTTGTCATCTCAGTCAAAACATAAAACGACCAAAAAGAGGAATTCAGTCATTTTGAGGCTACTCTGATAACACTGATTTATAATCTAGAGTAGTAGTGTTTTTGTCCATTAATTCAGTTGTTTATTTTACTGGATCTTAGATCAGAGAGCTGAAAACAGATATTCCAACATGAAATCATGAGGTTCGAGCCTGTTTGAGCAGTATTGCTTTAAAGTCAGCTGAATCGCTTATCAGTTCATATGCAAAAACTAGCGTAAAATATACTGATATGTAATTCTAGAGGTATGTACGTATATTGTGTCTAGTTGGGCGTTGTCTTGATAGATTTCGCTGACCCTTTATATAAATATTTGATTTGCCGAATAATTAATTTAATTGATCACAGAATGCAGGTACATCCAGTCGGGTTAGTCACAAATAAGAAGAAATAAGCGTCGATCGTTACTGATAGCTACAATCAATCTACTGACCTCAGTAGGTACTTTTCAAAGTTCTCCAAGGTATTTTGATTGGAATGTTGTACTGTAGTTCATTATTTTTATTAATAATGAGTTTAACTGTCATGTAAATGGAAAAATTGAAACTGATCCGTTCAACTTGTACGCAAATTGACGCAATCATTGAATGAAAATAAAACTTGATTCACCCAGTTACCTGGCACCTGCATAGTTATGGCAAAATATTGAGCTATACTGTTTAGGTTTTAAAGAGCTTGAATGGTGCTTAGTTCTTCTGAAGACCGATTAAAAACTACCCATTTACAATCTAATCTAAACAATCATTGAAAAAACTGAAAGCACTGAACAGCTATTTCGTCCTAATATGGAATTTTCAAAATTATACATCAAAGATCCCTGACGTGGGACTCGAACTCGGGACTTGCTACAATCTCCACAAATCTCCATTCTAATAATAATCATTATGTGCTCACTAGTGACTAGCTTCAAGATGAATTCCCTGAAGTTCTAGTGAAAAGCTGTAACCAATGAAGTCTAATCCGTGTCGATTAGAGACATTTTTCAACCTCAAACAATAGATGAAGAGTTACATAAGAACATGGATCAAGTGAAGTTAGACATTGACACCGTTGGATACCGACTCAGTGATCTAGAGGTTCTAGTGATCCTATAGCAACCATCCTACAATCAATTTCGATTATAGCCAATTTTGGTTAAGCCCTTTTTTATAACTTACTTAACAGACATTGTCATTTGGATAGTAACAATTTGCATATTCTTTGAACTGTTATACCATTAGAGCACATGACACTCTAGCCGAAATGTTGACTGCTTAAATATCATTCGATGACTCATACTCCTCCCCATATATGTACGCACGCAAATATTATTATCAGCCTTTGTTTTGCTTTGCTGTGCCCTTATTAAATTTGACTATAAATTGCCTATGTAATTGCTTGCTACTCTCTCGCTCGCTCGCTTGCTCCTCGTTCATTTCCTTTGCTTGTTTGCCTGTTCACTCGCTCGTTCATATTCGCTCAGGTGTTGTTAACTTTCGAACCTGAGTCATTCGACAATAAACTGTAGTTGCTGCTATCCTTTGTCTTCTGATTTTACGCACCGTTAAGTTTAGAATTATAACGGTTATCGAAGTAAACGGTTAACGAATCGCGGCACTACAGAATTGGAGGCCTCGCCGAACAAGCACGACGCAATAGAATTGGATACCTCGCCGAACAAGCACGACGCAATAGAATTGGATATCTCGCTGAACGAGCACGACGCAATATAATTGGTTGCCTCGCCATACGAACACGACACTACAGAATTGGATGCCTCGACGAGCGAACACAAAACAATTTTCGACGAGATAATTTCATTTCGAAAATTCAACGTACTCTGTTTCTATTCGAATTATTATCTGGATTATAATCATAATTGTGGATTTATTATATCACAATTTCAATCGTACGTACATTATCCCATAAACATTATTGAACTTAACGATAATATTCATAATAAATAACGATTATTCACGAACAATTGATATATTGGTGCAATTTAGTAAGTCTGTTCCATTTTATAAATTGTACCTTTTGTTATTATCATTTTTTTCATCGATTCATTTCTCTCAGTGACAATTACGTTATATTCGCATACTATTTAATTTATTATTATTATTATTAGTAGTAATGTCTTTAAATAACGAAACAATCGATCTTTCACAGTCACCATCCGTGGGAGTTATTAATGTTACTATTCCCTCTTTTAATGTTACTGATCCTCAACTCTGGTTTATTAGACTTGAAAATTACTTCGTAGCCAATCGTATTATTTTACAGCGACATAAGTTCGGCTATGCAAGCTCACTACTTCCAGATGAAGTAGCAGTCAAGGTACGAGAGGTCCTAACTAAGCCGGATGCGGTAAATCCGTACGACGTATTGAAACAGGCCGTAATAAAAGCTCTCTCGTTAAACGACCGGCAGGCTGTCGAGCAGTTGCTCAGTGAAGTTCAAATCGGAGATAGAACGCCTTCGCAGTTAAAAACGTATATGAGCAACGTAATTGGAGACAGAAATGTGGATAAAAATATATTTTGCCACTTATGGTTGCGACGACTCCCACCGAACGTACAGCAGATCCTCGCTGTTGGAGATAGCGATGAAAACATAGACAACATCGCTAAAATAGCCGATAAGATTTACGAGAGAATGAAACACGCGACTTCACAAACGCTCAACTTCACAGTTGACGAAAGAATCGAGGCCTTGCAAAAGGAAATTAATGCGCTATGCCACAAATTAACGAGTCTAAATCACAACGACAGGAAAAGAAGTTGGTCGCGCAGCAGATCAAGAGATAGAAACCGATCATTTTCTAAGGGACTACCAGATCCTGCTATATGCTGGTACCATCAAACATTTGCGTACAGAGCTCGAAAATGCAGGTCTCCATGCAAATTTAAACGATCTCACCGATTCTCAGTAACGACTACGACGATCAACGCAGCTCCCAGGAGCAATCGTTTATTCTATGTTCAGGACAGAGTAACGGGCGCGCAGTTTTTAGTAGACACGGGAGCAGAGATAAGCGTCGTCCCTCCATTGAGCAACGAAAAACAAAATATCGATACTGCGCTAACTCTTAAAGCAGCGAATAGATCCGATATAAAGACATATGGCAAGCGAAAACTAACCTTGAATTTCGGCCGTAATATTTCACTTCGCTGGGAATTTGTAATCGCTGATGTTTCCGTACCCATAATTGGTATCGATTTCTTAAAGAATTTTGACCTAATAGTGGATTCTCGACGAAACCAACTAGTGAATGGAGAACGCTCAGTAGTCATAAGAGGAGTGACCACTGATCACGTATCTATGAATTTAGTAGTGTCGAAAGATAGGAACGAGCAATATAAGTCACTTCTAAATAAGTTCGCCGACTTAACGAGGTCATCATACGACAATAAAGATCTTAAACATACAGTACAGCACCATATCGTCACGAAAGGTCCACCGACTAGAGTAAGAGCGCGAAGGTTGGACCCAAAAAGGTTAAACATTGCGAAACGAGAATTCGAAAAACTAATGAAACTTGGTATCATAAGGCCATCTAATAGTCCCTGGGCATCTCCGTTACATATGGTTCCCAAAAAGAATGGAGAAATTAGACCATGTGGAGATTATAGAGCCCTTAACAAGCAAACGATAGCAGATAGATACCCAGTGCCACATATTCACAACATCACTACCGAAATGGAAGGTGCTACGATTTTTTCGAAAATTGATCTTGTTCGGGCGTACTACCACATTCCAGTGGCCCCAGAAGACATACCGAAAACGGCCGTAATCACTCCATTTGGTTTATTTGAGTTTTTACGAATGCCATTTGGACTAACTAATGCAGCTCAAACCTTTCAGCGATTTATTGATCAGGTTGTTAGAGGTTTGACAGGGGTATACGCATATATCGACGATATATTAGTAGCTAGCGCTACCGTCGAAGAACACCTACAACATCTACGACAGTTATTCACGAGACTTCAAGAACATGGTGTCACTATTAACGTGGAGAAATGTGAATTTGGAAAGAAATCATTGCAATTCCTAGGTCATATGATAAATTCTCGAGGTATCATGCCAGTTCCAGCAGAAGTTGCTGCTATTCGCAATTATCCGTTGCCCGAGTCACAAAAAAAGTTACGACGATTCTTGGGACTAATAAACTATTATAGGCGATTTATTCCAAACTGCGCAGCAATACTACAGCCATTAACGGACGCTTTGCGAGGAAATACCCGAACATTCCATCTATCGACAGAGGCTATACAGGCTTTTGAGAACTCTAAGCGAGCACTTCATGAGAAAATGATATTAGTTCGACGAAAGAGCGAAGCGCCACTAGCCATCATGACGGACGCATCGAACATAGCAGTAGGAGCTGTACTGCAGCAGTTAGTAAACGGTACATGGGAACCGATTTCATTTTTCTCGAAGAGATTAAACCCTACACAAACGAGGTACAGTACGTTCGGAAGAGAACTATTAGCGATTTACTTGGCAATCAAACATTTCCGACACATGATAGAGGGTACCATTTTTACAGTGTATACAGACCATAAACCCCTCACGAAAGCATTAAACGCCAAGCAGGATAACTATTCGCCGAGGGAAATTCGACAATTAGAATTTATTTCCCAATTTACTTCTAGCATACAGTATATTGAAGGTAATAATAACGAAGTGGCAGATGCGTTGTCCAGAACAACGATAAACGCGATTATTACAAATGGAATTGATTATCACGGTCTCGCGAAGTTACAAGAGATAGACATCGAACTAAACAAGCTAAGATTCGATGACACGACGTCATTATCATTCGAAGATGTTCAGTTCGGCAACGCGAAAGTAATATGTGACATGTCGACAGGCCGACCTCGCCCATTCATTCCTAAATCATTGCGACGGAAAGTATTCGAAAGTGTCCATAACCTATCGCACCCGGGAATAAAAGCCACGATGAAATTAATCAGTGAGCGTTTCGTATGGACGAAAATGAATCGCGATATACGAAATTGGACGCAAGCATGCATGAAATGTCAAAAAGCCAAAGTACATCGTCATACTAGTTCGCCAATGGGTTCGTTTTCACAGCCAGACACTCGATTCGAACATATACACATCGATATCGTGGGACCACTGCCAGTTTCGAACGGGTACAACTATATTTTTACATGCATCGATAGATTTACCCGATGGCCTGTAGCGGTGCCAATCAAAGACACCTCAGCCGAATCTGTAGCAAAAGCCCTAATCGAGAATTGGATTTCTCACTATGGTATACCGGCAATTATCACGACCGATAGAGGAGCTCAATTCGAAAGTCGACTCTTCCAGCAGCTTACAGAACTCCTCGGAATTAAACGTATACGAACGACATCCTACCATCCAATGGCAAACGGAATGGTTGAACGCCTACATAGGCAGTTGAAAGCATCCCTTACATCTGTCATTGTCGATAACGATTGGGCTAATAAGCTTCCTTTAGTCATGTTAGGTTTAAGAACAATAATTAAACAGGATATGGGATGTTGTCCAGCCGAGTTGGTATATGGAACTACTTTACGTTTACCCGGAGAATTTTTCGCTTCAGGTAAAAGTGTTCCGACTGATGTAGCCAACTACGTCCAACGCCTGAAGAAACACATGAGCGATTTAAAAATAGCACTTCCCAGACTACAACAACGTCGAGTATTCGTACCTCAGCAACTACATAATAGCACGCACGTATTTATCAGAAGAGACAACGTACAACCACCTCTGCAGCCGAACTATGAAGGTCCATTTAAAGTGATTACGAAGACAGATAAGACAGTCACGGTAGAAAAAGCTGGGAAGACAGACGTAATCAGTATCGATCGTGTGAAGCCAGCTTTCATCGATAGCGATTTTCAATCGACAAGCACAAGCCTCTCGAAGACGATCACACCTACGAAACACGAATCTCAGGAGTCAACGACGCTAACGCACCAAAACGAGGAGACTCCGATAACGACAAAATCTGGTCGCAGAGTAAGATGGCCGCAACGTTATGTCGCTACAATCTTTTACTGATAATTTTCTGCTACTTTGATTATTAATTATAATTCTTCCTCTTCATTGTATACATATGGATTATTAAATTCATGCTATACGCTATTAAACTTGGCACAGCTTATGTACACCCTTATGCTCATACGTGTAGTTTTTTTTTCGAAGCGATACCATATCCCTTCTATTTCTTACAGCTATTTTGTATAGCCTAACGGACGGGCACGAACTAAATACACACTAACTTCATTCTAATTTTATACAGGCCCATATCTTCAAATGATTGTAACTACGCTATCCAATTTACTGTACATTATGCAAACACAGACATTTTTTCATATATCTTTGTTTGCAGGGGGGAGTAATATAGCAACCATCCTACAATCAATTTCGATTATAGCCAATTTTGGTTAAGCCCTTTTTTATAACTTACTTAACAGACATTGTCATTTGGATAGTAACAATTTGCATATTCTTTGAACTGTTATACCATTAGAGCACATGACACTCTAGCCGAAATGTTGACTGCTTAAATATCATTCGATGACTCATACTCCTCCCCATATATGTACGCACGCAAATATTATTATCAGCCTTTGTTTTGCTTTGCTGTGCCCTTATTAAATTTGACTATAAATTGCCTATGTAATTGCTTGCTACTCTCTCGCTCGCTTGCTTGCTCCTCGTTCATTTCCTTTGCTTGTTTGCCTGTTCACTCGCTCGTTCATATTCGCTCAGGTGTTGTTAACTTTCGAACCTGAGTCATTCGACAATAAACTGTAGTTGCTGCTATCCTTTGTCTTCTGATTTTACGCACCGTTAAGTTTAGAATTATAACGGTTATCGAAGTAAACGGTTAACGAATCGCGGCACTACAATCCCATGTGCAGGATTGTGGTTGAGAACTGTTGAGGAGTGCCGTTAAAGTTACTACAATCTCCACAAATCCTCATAATGATAATAGATTTATAAATTCTACTTTTCATCTATTCATTTTATTCTGTTCATCAACCCTTTTGACGAAATTCTTCCATTTCAAAGAAAACTTACATTCAATTATCTATTCTAGAATATTTGTATAATTGATCAATTCCTTAATATATAAACATACTACTTATTATTAATCATCGACATTTATGTCATTTTCGATTTCTATCACAGAATATTATGCACTTACTTATCCTATATTAAATGTATATACATTCATATGTTTGAATCATGTATCCCCCCTAATATATTTAGACTAACCAAAGGTTAGTACAATACAATTTGTTCATTTATTGTGTTACTATAGTTTACTTTGAATATGAAATCAATAGGATGGTGGTAAGCAAACATGGATAGCAGCTAGCAGTGGCATCCAGGACGTGCGTTTCGTCCTATTTATCTATTTTTGCTTACAATGCTTGTGAATCAAGGCTATATCGAGGCAATCGGTACGGGATGCACATATGCCAATTAGAGACTGACTAGTTGCAGTCCTGAACATCATTGAGAAGATTCAAACAAACATAACTAAGTGAATTTAAACTTCACCTCATTACACAAACAAGTGGCTATCAGGAATCATTAGCTGATTGGTTAACATAACGGCGTTTGAAGCGAAAGGTACTGGGTTCAAGTCACAGAGTGAACATTAACTCTGAGATGCACGTACATACAGCTGACGAGTCCCAAATAAGACGAAACGCGCGTCAAACTGGATCTCACTGCTAGCCACTATCCATCTTTGCTTACAATGCTTGTGAATTGAGGCTATATCGAAGCAATACGCACAGTATGTACATATGCGAATAAGAGAGTGACCAGTTGTCATCCTAAACATCAATGGGAAAATTCAAACAAATAATATCAAGTGCATTTAAATAGGATGATGGTACAGAAAGAACCTTAAAACCCACCATCTTAAAATATAAACCCAATGAAAAGTATATGGAATTTCTAATTCAATGAACAAATGTGATGTCAAAAATAAACTATACTGTTCCAAAAATATTTTTGCATAAATATTTATGAATAGTTTATTGAAAATGTCATCTGTACATATTAAATTGAATAATGGCTAACAGTAAGATCCAGGATGCACGTTTCGTTCTATCTGAGACTCGTCAGCTGGAGGAATCTACAACACGAAGTCGATGTTCACTCTGAGATTCGAATTCAGTGCCGTTCAGTTCAAACACCATATAGTTCCAGAGTGGATACCAACATTGATTTGACAGGTACATTCAACTGACGAATACCAAATGGAATGAAACATGCGTCAAACTGAATTCCACTACTAGCCACTATCCATATTTACTTAGAATGCTTATGAATAAAGGTAATATCGAGGAAATTCGTGCACTATTCACATATGCTAATAAGAGATTGATCTATTGCAATCCTAGATATTAATAAGATGATACAAGCAAACAATACTAAAAGTGAGTCAATCGAAGCTAGACCACCAGGGAAAAACCTAGAAGCACAGGATGGTCATTTCGTATGACTTCTCAGCAGTGCGCATCCACAACCTCACCTCGAGAGATTCAAAACTCACCCTTTCAACAATGAAAATACTAAAATCTCCACAAAAACCCTTTCTTATAATACTAAATGTATTCATTGAATAATTTCTGTTATGTTATCTTGTTAATTATTTAAATAAACCGCTACCGGTTGTTTGACATTTAATTCGCTGTACTTTTTTTCTTTCTATATTTTAAAAGTATTTTTTGTCGAAGAAAAGAATTTTTCTTCAGTTAAGATATCCCTCTTAAAAATCAATTTTCTATATCTGAGACTATAAAATATCCCGATTGTTTCCTTATCATTGGGTATTGTTTGATTGAATCTTTCCATTGATGTTTTATGACTGTAATTGATCAGTCTCTTATTAGCGTATATGCATCCTGTCAAAATTGCCTCGATTTAGCTTAAATTCACAAGTATAGTAAGCAATGATGGATGGTTACTAGCAGTGGAATCCAGTTTGATACGCGTTTCGCCTTGAAATCAATAGGAAGATTCAACAGAACAATACCAAATGAATTTAAACTTCACCTCATTGCACTATCAGTTGGCTATTAGGAATCAGTAGCTAAGTGGATAATGCGGTAGATTTTGAGGCAAATGGTACTGGATTCGAGTCCCATTGTGGTGTTGTCTACTTATATCTATATAAGTAGTATATGGTGTGGGTCAGACATAGAATGTATTTTGGCAGAAGACCGATGAAGAAAGAACTGAAATGAAACGCAAACGTCTGAAAAATGCATGAGCAATGGAATAAGAGAAGAAACACTGAAGATTGAAACAATTGGTTGTTAATTTGGAAATTGACTGTTCATTGTTTGGTAATCAGAATTTACTGAGATAGTCTGTAATCTTTGCTTAAATACATTTGATTGTCCCCAACTAGTGTTTTGTTCATAACACTATAATTAACATAAACTATGCGATACAGGTACATTCAGCTGTTGAGTCCCAAGTGAGACGAAACACGAGTCATACTGAATTCCATTTCTAGTCACTATATATTTTTGCTTATAATGTTTCTCAATCAGTTACAACAAATGAAATATTATGGCAAATCATACTAAAATAGGAATTCTGTATGCAGTGAACGAATGCTTTGTAATATGTAAACTATACATTAAATGCCTTATTTGCGCAAGCTTTATCAATTATTTCTGGCAAACATCATCGTTCCTTCATTCCTTTTGTTATAATAATTATTCTCTGTTTACATTCTTGTACTTTTCAATTAGATTTTTATAACCTTTTGATTCTAGTTATTCCACTTTTGAATGGCATTACATACTACTTATAATTGTCTATATAAGTAATATATAGCACAATATAAACTATACTATGAAGGAATAAATTATATTAAAAAGAAATTGAAAATATCAGAGCACGTATACAATCTTTTCTAAGTTTTAAATAAGTTCCAAATAGGTTTCTCATTTTATTTATCTGAGAAAGCGTAATAGTTTAGTTACTTACTTACTTATGCCTATCACTCCTGATGGAGGAGAATAGGCCGCCCACCAGCATCCTCCATCCAACTCTGTCCTGGACAATCCTATCCAGTTGTCTACAGTGGTTATTTATCCTTTTCATATTTGCTTCCAATTCTAGACTCAGTATGTTCTTCGGTCTTCCTCTTTTCTACTTCCCTTCCGGACTCCAAGTTATGACTTGGCTCGTGATGCAGTTTGTTGTTTTTCTTAATGTATGTCCTAACAACTAACAACATCTTTTTCTAATTTCCTCTTCAGATGAAAGCTGGTTTGTTCTCTCCCACAAAAGGCGGTTGCTGATAGCATCCGGCTAGTGAATGTTGAGTATTTTGCGTAAACAACTGTTTATAATTATTTGTACCTTCTTGACCATGGATGTAGTAGTTCTTCACGTTTCACCTTCATACAGTAGGACTGTTTTCACGTTCGTATTGAAGATTCTCACTTTGAAGTTAGTTGAGAGTTGTTTTGAGTTCCATATGTTCTTTAATTGTAGAAATGCTGCCCTTGCTTTACCGATCCTCGCCTTTACATCTGCATCCGATCCTCCTTGTTCATCAGTGATGCTTCCCAGGTACTTGAATGTTTCCACCTCTTCAAGAGTATCGCCATGTTGTATTTGAGAATCTTGCTTTTTCCTTTGTGTATGTTGAGGCCTATTGATGCAGAGGCTGCTTCATCTTAGTCTCAATCTGGATCGAGCGAAAAAAGTTCATATTCTAACAAACGTCTTCCTTCAACATATATTACATCGAAGAATAACATCATCAGAGTAGTTTGCACAAGGTCTACAATTCATTTAATACTCGTAATTACAAATAAGAAAACTTTTTAGTAGTCCCATTTATTGTAGACGTTTAATTGTCACGTCTTCTCTAAAATCCTTTGTGAACCGATTGTACATGAGCAACAGTTGCTTAAATTGGCGCTTTGACCTAAAGATCCCTCAAACGCGCCTAATAAGCCCGTCCATAAATTATACTCTCAACGAAGTATTATGACAGTATGAAACAGTTTTTCATTTTTTTATTTTCCACTGTAATTCCTTAAATTTACTGAATTTCAAGACGAAAGTTCTTTCAGTATTTTCTTGATACATTTGGTCAGTGATGTCTTTTCAAACTCATAGGATATACAAGTTATTTGATTAAACATCAACGCTATCCGCTTTTAGAAGGTCAGTGGTGAAATGAAACGGTTTTCTGTTTTTACCCAGTTTGTAATACTTTTTCAGCTAAACTTAACTCATGCTCAAAACCTTTATTTAAATCATGATAGAGAAAAACTACTCATCAGAAGGGGGTTTTGTGGAGATTTTAGTAATTTTTATAGTTGAAATCACGAGTCAATTGAAGCTAGACCAATATGGAAACCTGGAAGCACTGGACTGATAGGTTCTAAGTTCGAATCTCACGAGGCGGGATCGTGAATGCACGCTGCTGATGAGTCCCACAATAGGACGAAACGGTCATTCATTGCTTCCAGGTTTTCCACGGATGTCTAGCTTCAATTGACTCATGGTTTCAACTACTTATTTAAGTAAGATAAAGTAAACATGCTATAGAGAGAAACAGTCTAAAGGTATGTAGTTGAATTCAAAGTAAATAGATGAAAAGTTTGAAGTAACACAATTTATAATGGATCATTATAAACTTTTCATGATCATATCAATCAACATTTAAACAAATGTTTCATGTCAATAATCACTGACTTAATGAACGAATGATGTCTAGTTATATGTCCATTTCCTTAGCTTTCTTACAGTGTACTGGTATGTCAACCAGATATTAACTAGAATATGTATAAGTAAATATTATTCTAAGACTGTCCTCTGATCTTTAATCATTAATAAAAGAAGCTGAGACCATTAGAGTCCAATCCATATCGGCTGTGAGACATTTATCCACCTTAGACAATAAATGAATCATTGTGAAAGATTATGAATTGATTGAAGTTAGACACTAACAGTGATCGATGCCCCATTAGTGGTCTAGAGATAAAGTATTCACGCATGAAACTGACGATCCTGAGTTCGAACCTCACGTGCTAGATCATGGATGCATACTGCTGAAGAGTTAGACAGTGAAACGAAACGGCAGACTAGTGATTCCAGGTTTTCAATGACATTTCCCAAATTTCTTAAAAGATCTATATCAATATTAATATTTAATCATTTGTGATTACATAACATAGATTGACATCCTAATCAATACGGTTGGAAAAGTACAAATCATATCGATTGTAATACATTAATAATTAATTAATTAACATAAACACTGATAGTAATTACCAAACTCTACTGTACTCTTCTATTCAAGACCGATCAACATGGATACATTAGTATCTTAATGTTGAGACGAATAGTCAGACTAATTGATAGAAGAGGCCAAACTACATATTACGCCGGGAGATTGAAACAGATATGAAAAAGACGAATAACAACTGGAAAGAATTGCCCAGGACAGTGTTGGATGGAGAACCCTGGTAGGCGACCTATGCTCCTCAACAAGAGGTAACAGGCGTTGATATCATATTTGTGATGATTATTTGTCAGAACTTGTAAAGGTGCTATATATGAATTGTGATTAACAGGTAATATTCATGATGTATCAATCATTGTATGTAAAACTCTTCAATTGAATGTACTTCTATCATAATGTAGTGATCAAGAACACAAGTGGAGACAATCGAATGTATTTAGGCACAAATTTCAAACTGTCTCACTGAATTCTGATAACCATACAATCAACAGTTAATTCGCAAAATAACAATCAATTATCTCAATCTTGACTGCTCCTTCTGCAAATATCTGTCCACAGTCTCTGAAGATAATTGTTCATGCATTTTCGTACCAATTGCATGTCATTCCCGTTCTCTACTTATCGATCTTCTGCTGAAATACATTCAATGTCCAACCATCACCATATACCACTTATAGGGATATAAGTAGATCACACTACAATAGTACTGATGTTCAAATAAGGTCATTCGGTGAAAAGAAAAGAAAACGAGAATAAGTTACCAGAGATCAATCAAATTTCTATCTTAACTATCAACAACGTGATATTCCAAACCTTGACTAATATGAATAATAGTCAATTAAGTTTCAGAGATTTACAGATGTATTTTAAGTATGATTTATGTATCTAATACTCAGAAGGGGTTTAGTGGAGATTTCAGTATTTTCATAGTTGAAATCATGAATCAATTGAAGCTAGACCACCATAGAAAACCTGGAAGCACTGGATGTCCCGATAAGAGGAATAGTCGTTAATACTATAGTAGGGTAACTATCTACTTATTCTTCTGGCGTTTCTAGAAAAAAAATCATGTATCTTTTACATCAGTTTTAAACTTTCACATCTTCTGTACGATTTCGACCAATCAGATTAATGTAGTCTTTGAATATAACTCGTTCATCTTCTAAATATCATCCAAGGTGAGATATTTCAAAGAACAATAATTTGGATGAATGTAGTTTCAGTGTACTGTTTTGAAAAAGTGATCTGAGATATTCACATTTGTCTGTACGACTTTTCAATAAATTTCTTCTGGCATCCATTATAGCAAACTTTATAGAAAAACGAGATCACCACTTGAGTTCTTGTATTGTCACAGGATCCCTCCATGTCTTTCTAAGTGATACATGAAGCTAATATAACACATAAGTAACTTAATGTACATACATTTTTAGGTAATAGATAAAAACAATTTACAATTGATTGGTCACAGGGTGATGATCAGTGTCATGTGTGTCAGGTTCTTCTTAACACATATTGAATCCTATCGATCTAGTTGCAATATGGCCACTAGTCTAGGTGACTCGACATTACATGCACTATATTGAGATAATATGTTGGTTGATAGATTTGATTTGCACTAAGAAGGACCCAACACACATGACATTATTCACCACCCAGTGATCAATCCATTATGAGAATATCCCAGTCCTACAGGAGGTCAGTCGCTGTTCAGATAGCTTAGTGGTAACGTCTTTGACTGTTAAGCTAGGTGACACGGGATCTTATTCGTCAGAGAGCATCAGTTTACACAAGATTACAGGTACACTTTACCGGCAAGTGCGAAATCTTGGTCCAGGACTTTGAGATGGCTGAGATTTGTACCTTAGATGGATAATTTTGATGGAGTTTTGTTCTCTGAGCTGAATGATTTAGTCATGAAGCTTTCATCGTTTCTCTGAACGATATCATGAGCACAAACTTCAAATAGAAGTGAAGTGTTCAAAATTTCTTTACATATAACTCACAGTTTGTGTTGTAGACCTCGATATTGATTAGTTATTGTAAGGACGGCTCGTTCGTAAACTCTAGGAAGCCTTAAGAAGACCAGGAAGAGCCGAAGACATTCCATCCAATCACTGCTAGGGGAATATTCTAGAATGTCGGCGTGTAGCTTCCCCATTGGATGGATACGAATGACCCTCTATGTGCCTATTGGTTGTCTGAAATGATGATTTACTCTCAGTCAAAAATTATAAATACATGAGATTTCTGTACTATATTTTGACATTGTTTTGGGGAATAAAACTTTCTACTTACTAGTCTTTTGTCTTCTCTCTTGTGACGTTACGGATTCTATCGTTCAAGTAGTCTAGTAGTACGCGACATAGTAAGTACCAAAGCTCTAGATATAACAGTTATTATCCAAGGTTTCCATTTGACTATCTTCAACCATCATCTTAAATACAAAAGCAACTACCCAATACATCTTGATATCTAATAATTATCCATTCATAATGTTAAACTACTATTCATTTCTAACAATATAAATGACAAGAATACCAATTATTGTACTTTATAAACATCGTCTATATACCCCGTAAGAATATCAGACACATTAATCTTATCCATATTTATAAAGTAAATAACTGATTATCATTATGAACTAAAACATCATCCTCTATGGATCAATACCCTATACTGTTATGTAGTAGCGAAGACATAAGTACGGGTAACTTGCAGGACCTACTATTGGACTATCATTCTTATTGTATAACTATTCGGTAACTAGATTATCTAAGCTTTATTTTGACCTATTGATTATTACTATATGATTTACTGTCCTTATGTTATGCTCAGTTTTATTGATTATTGTCTCCCACGCTTACAGCCTCATTTGGCCTGGTTTTGTACAAATATTATTTTCTATTTTATGGTGTGGTGTGGTCTGCCTGTCTGATATATAAACAAAGTATGCTTGAAATAAACGATTCGCATTACAGCAGCTGCTATTGGTGTTTTTGAACTCAAGTGGACGGGTTAGGCGGATAAGGGCCAATAAGGACGCTAGATTACTCATACTAATCGGACGTCATTGTCACAGTGTGAAGGTCGTAGAAGTCGTATTCTATTGGTGGACAATTTACGCGAATTACGTCCTTGTTAAATTCGTAAGGTCATAAGAAATCAGCGACGACCTTAATGAAGTCATAACAATTGGCTACCGCCTAGGTCAAAAACATAACAAATTGGCGACAGCTAGGCCAAGTCATAACATATACCAATATACCCTTCTTAATATGTATCCATGTTATGTATTATGTTCGATGACATTTCTTAAATTTAAATGGAAGGAAAAAAGGAGGATTGAAATATGAAAACAAAGAAAAAAAGAAAAAAAAAGAAAGAAAAGTGAAGATTGAACAAAAAAAATGACAATTTTTAAAAGTTTTAATATTCTTGAATCTATTCTGTTGGCGGCGGGATTATAATTTATGAATGAACCAATCAGATTTCAGATAACAGATCTTGAATTATGGCGTGAAATTTATTCATCCATTTGGCATAATACCATATTGGCATCATGAATTGATATCAGTTTGTGATGAAAACATTCAAATCTAAATCGTAATCTTAACCATCAACTGTGAATCATCATTGTAATTCCTTACATTGTTTCATAACCTTCATTTGATCCTAGATATTACGTGGACACACTCAAGGTCATCTTACGGAACATATTTGATCATCCATTTATTCATTTCTAATGATTCATATTATTGAATAGAATCATCAATGATTTTTTTTAAAACAGTAATTAAATTCACTTGATATTGTTTACATGAATGGTACTGAGTTCGAGTCCTGGAGTGGAAATCAACTGAGATGCAGGTATATTCAGCTGACCAATAAGAAATAGAACGAAACGCGCATCAAACTGGATTTCACTGATAGCCACTATTGATCTTTGCTTATAAAGTTTTTTGAATTAAGGTAATATCGAGGCAATCGGCACAGGATGCACATATGCCAATTAGAGACTGATCAATTGCAGTCCTAAACATCAATGGGAACATTTATGTAAACAATATAAAATGAATTTAAACTTCATCTCATTGCACAAGCAAGTGACTATCAGGACTCAGTAGCTAAGTGGATAACTTGATGACATTTGAAGTGAACGGTACTGGCTTCGTGTCCTGGAATGAATATCAACTCAGAGATGCAAGTACAATCAGCTGAAGAGTCCTAAATAGGACGAAGCGCGCTTCCTGGATTCCACTGCCATTCACTATCCATCTTAGCTTATAATCATAATTAAAGTTTGATTGAAAATTTGAATCACAATAGAGAATTTTAAGTTTCTTATCTATAACTAGTCAACTGTAGTTGATTTACTTAATTCAATTCTATTTATTATTCTTATCAATAAAGTCGGTCTGTTATTCAATGATTTAAAGCATTCAGACAAAATATCATTGATTTAAGTGTTGTTCTACTTGGCATTGGTTACAAAGAAAACTTATCCGACTTCAAACCGTTGTCACAAGGGGGTTTTGTGGAGATTTTAGTAGTTATATATAGGTAAGATCATGAGTCAATTGGAGCTAGACCACCAGGAAAAACCTGGAAGCACTGGACGGCCAACTCGTCCTATTGTGGGACTCCTCAGCAGTGCTCATTCATGATCCCGCCTTGCGGGATTCAAACACAGAACCTACCAGTCTCGCACCAGAGTGCTTAACCGATAGACCACTGAGCAGGCACCCAGCGGTGTGTATGTCTAACCTCAACCAATCCACGAAATTGCGCGACCAACTTCCATTGTACTGAGGTAGATACTTGTCTCTACCTGACATGGATTAGCTCCACTGGCCTCGACTTCTCACTAGAACTTCAGAAATTACTTCATGAGGCCAGTCACTAGTGAGCTGTCCACTGCTTCCAGGTTTTCCATGTTGGTCTAGCTTCAATTGACTCATGATCTTACCTATATAAAATTCAAACAGTTGTATTGGTTAAGCACAAAATGGTACTTGTTAGCAATGAAGACAGTAATTCAGTGCATCCAATTACTAACATACATTAACATTAGTCTTTCGTTGGTCACCTGGGAGTGCTATTCGAAAACAAGGAGTACTTTAGACAGATATTCATTCTTAGTACTAGACTCATTAAGATTACACATACCCGGAATCACCAGATGTCAAACACAAGACCTTCTGATCTCGTAGCTAGTTCTAAATCATTAAAACCATCAGTTTGTTAGCCAATGATATCCATTATCAACTTCTAGATATATTATGACAATTATTCAATCTCACTAATGAACATAGTCTTGCTCTAGTCAATGTTTAAATACCGTCAGTCAGGATAAAGAGTGTTCTTAGTTTCCAAATATCATTCCAATTAAGATTAATTCTTTTTAGGAATATCATTTTCAAAGGATAAAAGTGTCATCACATGATGAATGTTTTAAATGTTCTCCTTAACTAATCATATGATTCAAGGGTTAAAAGGTCACAATCAACTGGAAGGTCATGAATTTTGAAGAACCACTTGAATATGTTAATTTATTGAATGGTCACAAAGAAATTGCATGATTGTTTAAATAACTATACAATTGAATTCATGTGAATGAAATCAATGTGGAAAAGTTCACCCTGTACACTCAAAACAATGATACCACAATGAGTGAGAACATAAATAGAGATAACTCGATGTATGCAAATAAAGAATTATAGAATAATTCTTAGTGGAGAAGATTTGTAGTTCAGGTGAGTGATTTTGATGGAATTTTGTTCTCTAAGCTGGATGGTTTTAGTCGTGGAGCTTTCATTGTCCTTCTGAATGATATCATCAGTACAAAATTCTGGTAGAAGTGAAGTGTTTGAATTTCTCCACATGGAATTTACAGCTTGTCCTATGCATCTCGATGTGGAGAAATTTGAACATTTCACTTCTACCCGAAGTTTGTGCTAATGATGTCGCTCAGAAGGACGATGAAAGATTCACGACCAAACCATTCAGCCCAGAGTACAAATCTACATAAAAATAACTTAGAAAAATCTAAGAACCATCCAGTTAATACTTCATTTGCAAAATATTCATTAATTGTCTTCGAATTCATTGTTTCTTCGTTTTCACCCTCAATCATTCTTTTTTCTCGTTCTCCTTTTTCTTCGATCTTTTTAGCCTTCTGCATTCAGATATTTCACTTTTGATTGGTGATACATACTACTTATATCTGTCAACATCAGTAACTCACACCAAAATACCTTCATGAAAATAATAAAACAATAAAGATTTCATTTCATTTTTTTGATGTAACTGAATGAAGGCGTGTCAAGTTCTTCATAGTGCAGATCGAATGCTACCGACCAAGTTGCAATGTGGCCACTAGTCTAAGTGACTCGATAATGAGTACACTATGTTGAGATAAGATGGTGGTTGGAGGTGGTCAACAGAAAACCCTGGACCAAGGTTTCGTACTACTCGGCACTTGTCATCAAGGGAACTGGTGCTCTATGACGGATTCGACCTCTGTCTTCCGTTTGTTGTAAGCTTTCAAATGATCCATTAAACATTAAGGTACGTTAAATTGTTTCGAATTTATTCCAAATCGGGTATTCACCTCTTACCTGATTCCTTGCCACTTTTAGCTTGTTAATATGCAACGATGACTTTCTATTTTATGGTGTAGTGTAAGCCAGAATGGTTGTATATAAACCTATGTGTTCTTAGAATAATAATAATAGAAGATTGATTGCTATCTCCCTTTATCTGGACTCAAGGTTCCGGATCAATGGATCAATGGAGGTGGACCTTGAGTTAGTCATAGATCAAGATTAAACCTCTTGATCGGATCATATAATTGAATAAAGTCTAAAGCATTAAACTATTGATAAAATAACATACATGAGATTGAAAAATTCTGATTAATGAATCTACTAAGTGATATTGATTACAGTCAAAGGTATAACAATTTTAAATTAGTTCTCTCTACAAATTAATATTGAATAATTTTTTTCTGGTTAGCGTTTTTTTAGCGAGTTGGTTTTCTACGGGATGGGGTTGCTAGCTCCATGACCAATTCTCCTCCTTTACCCGAGCTTGGGACCGGCCGAATAACCCTGGAGGAGCTACAGGCGGAGATACAGTGTTTATTAACAGTTGTCTACGCAAGAGACTTCGGATCCGTTGGACAGACACTATTAGCAACAAGTTACTGTAAGAGACAACAAACCAGATTCCAGTAGACGAAGAAATCAGGAAGAAGCGCCGGAAGTGGATTCGGCGCACCTTGAGGAAATCACCCAACTGCGTCACAAGACAAGCCCTCACATGGAATCCTGAAGGTGAAAACAGAAGAGGAAGACCAACGAACACATTACGCCAAGAAATGGCGACAGGCATGAGGAGAATGAACAAAAATTGAACAGAACTAGGAAGGAATGCCCAGAACAGAGTGGGTTGGAGAATGCTGGTCGGCGGCCTATGCTCCATTGGGAGTAACAGGCGTAAGTAAGTAAAGTAAGTAAGTAACAAATTAATATTAGTTGGCAAACTATTATAGAATCATAATGTTAAACGAAATAATTGCGTTGTTTAATCCTTTTACCCTTATATCTAAGTAGAAATAGATTTGTTCAAGTTCTAAAACAACACACTGTAACCTGGTGGATCAAATAATTGTTGGTTGTAAAAGTGGTTATCTGAAGACGTTAGTTAAGAGTTATACTTTGTTGTGTTCTACTAATGTCGACAGATATAAGTAGTATGTATCATCAATTGAAAGAAAAATGCTTGTCGACTGATAGGTCCTGGGTCCGAATCTCGCGAGGCCGGATCATGGATGTTCACTGCTAAGGAGTCCTACAATAGGATGAAATGGCCGTCCAGTGCTTCCAGGTTTTCCATGGTGTAAAACTATTGTTGGATTTTCTTTGGAGTGAGTTTCCAGTGGTTTCATCATGACCACATAACACTGTGCATATTTTATAAGTTGAAAACTGGTCATCTTAATGACAAAACGATGAAACTATAATTTACTGACGACATTTAAGTGACTCTAAACTGATCTTGAAAGTGTCCACCTAATAACTAGGACCGAATAAGAATTATAAACCAGTAGGAGGAATTAGATTGATGGTTTTGATCACGAACTGACTTCAGTTGTAATACTAAAACTCTATTTATCCAAATGAATGAATAAATTCCGTGCCTGAATCCGAGACTTGTTATCTTTTACCCTATTGGTCCATCCATCAATTATAGTCACGTCAACAAAACCGCTAAATAAGAATTTATCGAACAAAACAAAAAAGTGATAACATAGTAAGTAACTAAAGATGGATAGTGGCTAGCAGTGGAACCCAGGACGCACGTTTCGTTCTATTTGGGACTTCACAGCTGGACATCAATGGAAAGATTCAAATAAACAATACTAAATGAATTTAAACTTCACCCCATTGCACAAGCAAGTGGCTATCAGGACTCAGTGGCCGAGTGGATAACGCGATGGCGTTTGAAGCGAAAGGTACCGAGTTTGAATTCCAGAGTGAACATCAACTCTGAGATGCATGTACATCCAGCTGACGAGTCCCAAATAGGACGAAACGCGATTCCTGGATTCCAATATTAGCCACTATCCATCTTTGCTTATAATTCTTGTGAATTTTGGCAATATATCGAGGTAATACACACAGTATGCACATATGCCGATGAGAGACTGACCAGTTGCAGTCCTAACAAATCGATGGGAAGATTCAAACAAACAATACTAAGTTGAATTTAAACTTCACCCCATCGCACAAGCAAGTGGCTATCAGGACTCAGTGGCCGAGTGGATAACGCGATGGCGTTTGAAGCGAAAGGTACCGAGTTTGAATTCCAGAGTGAACATCAACTCTGAGATGCATGTACATCCAGCTGACGAGTCCCAAATAGGACGAAACGCGATTCCTGGATTCCAATATTAGCCACTATCCATCTTTGCTTATAATTCTTGTGAATTTTGGCAATATATCGAGGTAATACACACAGTATGCACATATGCCGATGAGAGACTGACCAGTTGCAGTCCTAACAAATCGATGGGAAGATTCAAACAAACAATACTAAGTTGAATTTAAACTTCACCCCATCGCACAAGCAAGTGGCTATCAGGACTCAGTGGCCGAGTGGATAACGCGATGGCGTTTGAAGCGAAAGGTACCGAGTTTGAATTCCAGAGTGAACATCAACTCTGAGATGCATGTACATCCAGCTGACGAGTCCCAAATAGGACGAAACGCGATTCCTGGATTCCAATATTAGCCACTATCCATCTTTGCTTATAATTCTTGTGAATTTTGGCAATATATCGAGGTAATACACACAGTATGCACATATGCCGATGAGAGACTGACCAGTTGCAGTCCTAACAAATCGATGGGAAGATTCAAACAAACAATACTAAGTTGAATTTAAACTTCACCCCATCGCACAAGCAAGTGGCTATCAGGACTCAGTGGCCGAGTGGATAACGCGATGGCGTTTGAAGCGAAAGGTACCGAGTTTGAATTCCAGAGTGAACATCAACTCTGAGATGCATGTACATCCAGCTGACGAGTCCCAAATAGGACGAAACGCGATTCCTGGATTCCAATATTAGCCACTATCCATCTTTGCTTATAATTCTTGTGAATTTTGGCAATATATCGAGGTAATACACACAGTATGCACATATGCCGATGAGAGACTGACCAGTTGCAGTCCTAACAAATCGATGGGAAGATTCAAACAAACAATACTAAGTTGAATTTAAACTTCACCCCATCGCACAAGCAAGTGGCTATCAGGACTCAGTGGCCGAGTGGATAACGCGATGGCGTTTGAAGCGAAAGGTACCGAGTTTGAATTCCAGAGTGAACATCAACTCTGAGATGCATGTACATCCAGCTGACGAGTCCCAAATAGGACGAAACGCGATTCCTGGATTCCAATATTAGCCACTATCCATCTTTGCTTATAATTCTTGTGAATTTTGGCAATATATCGAGGTAATACACACAGTATGCACATATGCCGATGAGAGACTGACCAGTTGCAGTCCTAAAAACATCAATGGGAAGATCCAAACAAACAATTCTAAGTGTATTTAGAGTAAGTAACTATTTAATGAGTTGTTCTTGTTTTCTTCCATACTGATTGTATTTCTCAATTAACGTAATACAATTATTTTTGTCTCCATAAATGTTGTTTGCTTATATGAATGTTTATTTGTTAATTACTTTTCATAACTATTAACTATATTCAAAAGAATTATAAGCAAAGATGGAACGTAGCAAGCACTGGGTCCAAGAGATGCAGGTAAATTCAACTGTCGAATTCCAAATATGACGAAACGTACGTCTAACTGGACTCCACTATTAGTCACCAATCACCTATGCGTATAACGTTTATGAATTAAGGCAATATCGAGGCGATCCTTACAGTATGAACACATGTCAATAAGAGAGAGAAGCTGATCAATTATAGTACTAAATATTAATAAGAAGATTCAAACAAAAACAATACCAAATACATTTATATTCAAAAGATATTTTATGATGGCGCCATTTGATTATTTTAAACAAGAAACTTTTCTTTTAATTGAAACCATCAGTTTTTGTTTGTATGGATTATTGTTTTATTTAGAATGAACAACTGTGTTTAACTATTGTATGTATTACCACATGATTGAACATCATTGAACATTGTCCTTGATTTCAATAAGGTTAGGCTATTCAATAACATGAATTCTGTCCATTATTTATACTAAACTTGGAAAGATTGAAGAGCATTTTTTTAGCGAGTTAGTTATCTACGGGATGGGATTGCTAACCCCATGCCCAACCCTCCTCCTTTACCCGGGCTTGGGACCAGCAGTAGCCCTTGTAGGTACAACAGGTGGAGTTAAAGATTGAAGAGGTATATTAGAGATCACTTCGGATTGTTTGCTTGTATGTTCTCTTTGTTATTTAGGACTGCAATTGATCAGTCTCTTGTTGGCTTATGTGTATCCTGTGCGAACTGCCTAGATATTCCCTTAAGTCACAAGCTTTGTAAGCATAGATGGATGGTGACTAACAGTGGAGTCCAGTTTGATGCGCGTTTCGTCTTATTTGGGACTCGTCAGCTGAATGTAGCAAGATCTCAGAGTTGATCTTCACTCTGGGACTTGAAATGTATTAAAATATGAATTCTAAATTAGAACCTGAAGTGGTTTTTGTTCAATGAAATTATTTTGAAATTATACAGATTATTTGTAGCCTATTTCTTTATTCTTTTGATTTACTAGGGACTAATTGTGTTGTCTAGTACTACTGTAGGGAATGAGAAAACAGGTGAGGACAACCGATTATTATTGTCCATGCATTTTCATACCAATTGCATTTCGTTTCCGTTCTCTCCTTATCAATCTTCTTGTGAAATATATTCTCTGCCTGACCATCATCATATACTACTTATGTGGATATAAGAAACCCATACCACACTACAATAAATAAACTATCCAAGTGTACAATATTATTATTATTTGAACACATAAATATTGGTACAAGGGGGCACTACATACATATGTGCCACACAAATCTCATTCGATTTGTGTGAGGGCTGTGATACTGACCAGGTGCCCAAACCGAAGTACGTGGTTTCCTTAGGAGGCCACACCCACAGCCTTTGACTTAAAGGTCTGAATCCATAAGACAGTGTAGCATCGTGAGGAGATGCAGTCCAATGGTAGCCGGTGACCAACGATTGATTCATACGCCATTTGTTATCTCAGGATACTGGAGACTATGTACACCATTGGTTTGGAATCAGCGTTTTCCAACCCTCCTAGATGGACTTTCCGTTTCCACCAACCCGGTTAAAGCGCCTGACATTCGCTTTTGGTCCTCTCAATTTAGCAAACAACACCTCCGCGCTGAGAAAAGGCAGTGAGTAGGACTTCCTTTGCAGAGGCTATATACACGTGGTCATATGAGAGCATTTGGAGAGGGAGGTCGGACTCTCCCCACTCTCGGCCGTACCAGGGCATTTGGCGGATCCAAGTGTACAAACTCAACCACATAGAAATAAAACGATTTCCTTTCTTGTGTTTTCTTACTATTCCTGAAGAAACCAATTTGGTTCTGTATAAATAATCCTGTGGATATAAACAGTGCATGCCTATAAAACAAAATTCAAAGAATTTGTTAATAAGTTCTGTATCAATTTTTCAGGATATTATGGAATGTCTTTCACTAGTAAGCGGATGTTTGTGACCAGTGGAGCTAATCCATGTCGGGTAGAGACAGGTATCTCACTCAGTACAATGAAAGATAGTTGCGCAATTTTGTTGGATTGGATTAAGTAAAACATCAACACCGTTGGATACCGGCCTAATGGTCCAAAGATTATTGTTCGCGAGCAAGACTGAAGGTCCTGGGTTCGAATCCCAAGGATGGGATCTTGGGAGCACACCGCTAAAGGGTCTCACTATAGGACAAAACGGCCATCCAGTCATTTCATGTTTCCAATGATAGTCTAACATCAATCGATTCATGATCTCAATCAGAAATACTATGAAATGTTTTTCATCTTACTTTCAAATCGCTCGTGGAAAAAATGCTTTACTGTAGTAACTGTTTATCAGTCGCAAACTAATAACCAGTTTTTATGAGACTGAAAGATTTACGTAATAAACAGTATGTAAGCAAGGAAACTGTGTCATAGATATTTATGATAACGTATATGAATATACTTATTTACTTACTTACGCCTGTTACCACCAATAGAGAATAGGCCGCCGACCAGGTTTCTCCAACATACTCTGTCCTGGGACTTCCTTTCTAGTTCTATTCAGTTGTTCTTCATTCTTCTCATATATGTTTCTAACTACTCTAGTCAGCATTTATTTATACTGTTGTAGAGTTCGAAAATATACCTCTTCAAAATCTCTAAAAACCTTAAGATCTCTCGTAAATGTAATACCTAATCAGCATTGAATAAGAGCTGCTCATAAATATATAAACAAATGAAGAATTGATTTTTCAAGTTTTAGTTGGATAATAACCTACATATTGAGTATGTTTTCAGAAAGTTCTAAAAGACCAACATCACGAGAGACTATAAATAGACTCAATTTACTGTACATAGCTAACCATAGAGTAGAACTCTTTCCCATATTTTACACCTTTGTGTGTTTTTCCACTTTCAAAGCAAAGTAGTTGGATATTGTAAAAAGCAGCTAGGAAGTTAGTATTAATTATTTCAGAAACAGACTTAGCACATACAACTCATGTTTAATATTCCTCAACTTAATCCCATAGTTGTCCGGAACTTTTCTGGTTAAGTTTTATACTATTAAATTATATTTAGTAGTCTAGTTTATATCTGATCATTTGTGTAACCATCGTAATGTGACGAGTGATGTAAACTTGTCACAATTGATTGATCACTGGATGGTGATCAATGTCATGTGTGTCAAGTCCTTCTTAGTGCAAATCGAATGCTATCGATCAAGACACAATGTGGCAACTAGTCTAGGTAGCTCGACACTGCGTACACTATATTGAGATAAGATGGTGGTTGTAGATGGTCAACAGGTAACCCTGGACCCGGGTTTCATGCTACTTGACACTCGTCAGCAAAGTGTACCTGTAATCTTGAGGGAACTGATGCACCCTGACGGATTCGATCCCTTGTCCCTCAACTTCATAGTCAGAGACGTTACCACTGAGCTATTCGGGCTGCGACCGACCTCCTGTAGGAATGAGATGTAATCACAATTGGTTGATCACTGGGTGGTGATTAATGTCATGGGTGTCAAGTCCTTCTTAGTGCATCTCGAATGCCATCAATCAAGTTGCAATGTGGCCACTAGTCTAGTTGGCTCGACACTGCGTACACTATGTTGAGATAAGATGGTGTAAACTTGTTGCTACCATCCATTTAACGAAATACGTTTCAGTTTCTATGAGTATTTTAATTCCCGTTTCGTTCTCAACAGTTTTGCATTGCTTTCAATCATCTAGGATCTGTTTTCGATGCTACTTGTTGAAATTTTATTTCAATTAGAAATAATACCAAATACCATAAATAAATTATCGGTTTTTTAATAACTAATAGTATAAGTTCACTTTGTATTGTTTGTTTGAATCTTCTCATTGATGTTTAGGACTCCTAGTGGTCAGTCTCTAGTTGGCATATGTGCATACTGTGCGTATTGCGTCGAAATAGCCTTAACTCACAAGCATGGTAAACAAAGATGGATAGTGGATAGTATAAGTTCTGATTTCATTCTTACTCGACCATCGAAATAATCAGTTATCTCTTTATTTTATTGGTGACCTCCTAATTGTCAGGTGAATGAACACCTTGAAAGTCAACAGTTATACATGATGAGTGATTAGTCAAGATGATTACAATAATTGATTGTTGATTAGTAACTGTAGTGCAGGATATGTCACATCATTTATATTAGTGGCTGGATTAGTATCCAGAAGATCAGTTGTTGGAGTTTTGTCCAGATTGATTTAATATGTAAATTTTATAATTCTCCAATTGATGTAAGCTGGGTAATCATTGTAAAGCAGAAAGTGCCAGACAGCTATTTTGTCCTAGCGTGGAACTCCTCAGTAATGTTCATTCATAGCTTCATTAGAGATCGAAGTTGAAAGAAGTAAGAAGTGAAACCATCGAGCATCAGATGATGGTCGCTCTATGTCACGAATTGATGAAATATGAAGTTGTAAAATAAGACCCTATACCAATGGCTTTAATTGTTAGGTGTTCCGTGCAAGACATTAAGGCTCTGGGTTCAGTTTCAGTTAAACAAATATACTCAAAATGTATATTTTAGTATGCTACTCTGTGGCTCTTCCAAGGGAGTTTCTATCATTGTATCAATGAGCTTGATTTGTATGCTTAGTGACCTCGTATTTTCTGGGTGCTTGTAGAATACATTCTCTACACCTCACTAAGACTTCTTGATCTAGTTAGCAGAACTGGTGACAACAGAATAGAATAGCCTATCGTATCACTGTGTGATTGACCTTCGTTCCGTTTACCGATCAAAGTGAACTTGTAATAGCATCAAGCCTATCAGATTGAACTTGACATCATTCAGTATTGTAAATAATATATACATACAACTCTTCACTTATCACAAGAATAATACTACTATTGTCTATATACAAAATCATTTAATGACCCTTAATGTGACTGTATTTGGATCGTATGGTTGATTGTTATTGAAGTATACATCCTGGTTACCCTCGTATAAAAAGGATTGACTTAACTCGCGTTGGTTAATAACGGAAATAAATAAGTCAAATAGGAGAATGAATTTCTGGATACGGGCATTTGATGCAATCGTTGATCAGAAAGTGAAGCTAAACAAAATTATACACAATGGAGAAGGCAAGTCATCCAACTTTATTTAATTAAGCGTGAATCTATATTTTTATAGTCAAACAAAGATAAATTATAGACACATAGATGATTAAGGTAACTAATTAACACATACAAACATACGAAAACAATCAGGATTAATCAATGAATAAGTGACATGATAAAACTATGTCTTGAATACAATGTATAGATTGATCTATCCAGTGTCTAGAATAATCTATATAGGTTCAATATAATACCAACCCCTTACATTCTTATTCAATCAGAATGGATACTTTAAATAAACAAAATACGATTAATACAAATTCAATCAAGTCAAAAAACTATCAAAGTTCTCTGTATTAGTGATCGTTCACATAATGATCATGATCATAATCATCATTATTACTGACGTAGGGTGCAAAAACAATTTGTTTAGTCAATCAATAATTTGAATAGATTCACTAGAATGTTCTAAGTATCTTATAGAATTAAGATCATGAGTCAATTGAAGCTAGACCACAATGGAAAACCTGGAAGCACTGGATGGTCATTTCGTCCTAAAATGGGACTCCTCAGCAGTGCACAGCCACGATCCCGCTCTCGTGAGGTATATCGCTTAAGTGCTCTTGTGAGAGACTGGTAGGTCCTGGGTTTCGAATCTCGCGAGGCGGGATCGTGCATGCGCACTGCTTAGGACTCTCATAATAGCACGAAACGGTCATTTAGTGTTTCCAGGTTTTCCATGGTGGTCTAGCTTCAATTCACTCATGATCTTAGTTTTAAATATCTGTTGATAAGATTTGACTACAGGAATTTATGGACGACTTTTGAGTGACTCTTAAGTAACCTCGAATATATCCACTTAATAACTAAGACCACATCAGAGTTACAAAGTAGTTTGAAGATTAAGAGTTAGGAATTAGATTTAAGGTTTTCATCACATAATTTACGATGCCAAAACTTTATTTACCTAAATAGATAAATAAAATTTCGCGCTAAAATCTAAGACCAATTATCTTTTTTCTGATTGGTTCATTTATCAATGATAGTCACATCAATAGATTTATAATATCTATAAATTGATTGGTTCATAATTAACCAATCATATGATTCCTAACTGTTTTTCCTTAATTATGATTGGTTAATATTAATAACTATTGCTATCATTCGGCCCAAGATAATCAAAAAAAGAAAAAAATTTGTATCCAATTTTTATAGGCAAATAGTAACTATCCCATATAAATATATATATTTGTTTACTTTCCTATTATACTTCAAATAATGATAATCGAAATTGCAATGAAGGGTAAAACGGGTAGTTCTATGGGAATATTCTAGTCCAAGACTAGTCCAAGAATCTCCTCATAAAGAAGGTTGTTCGATGTATTTGAATTATATTATTCATTAAAATATAATAATAATGATATTTTTTTGAAAAAATAAAACAAACATCACAACCTACTTGATTGAGGGGCGCTTCGACTTTACACATCAATGAAAAGTAAAGTTTGTTCATTTGATACTTTTTTTCTTTTCCTCTTTTTTTTATGTTTTTAATAACATAGTGATTGAATATTTTCTGGTTAGAGTTTTTTTTAGCGAGTAAATTTTTCTAAGGGATGGGTAGCTAACCCCATGGCTAACCCTCCTCCTTTGCCCGGGCTTGGAACCGGCAGTAATTCTAGAAGATCTACAGGCGGAGTTACTATCTGCGTTTTATGGGAGAGGAAATTAGGATAAGACGTTGGAAGTGGATCCGACATACTCTGGAAGAGGCGGAAACATTCACTTATCTGGGAAGCATCGTTGATAAACAAGGAATATCTGATGCAGATGGAAAAGCGAGGATTGGCAAAGCAAAGACTGCATTTCTACAATTGAAGAACATGTGGAACCTAAAGCAACTCTCAACTAATTTCAAAGTCAAAATCTTCAATACAAACGTCAAGGCAGTCCTACTGTACTGAGCTAAAACGTGGAGAACTACTAAATCCATCATCAGAATGGTACAAGTATTTATAAACAGGTGTTTACGCAAAATACTCAACATTCAGTGACCGGATACTATCAGCAACAGCATTTTGTGAGAGAAGACAAACTAGCTTCCATCTGAAGAGGAAATTAGGAAAAGACGTTGGAAGTGGATCGGACATACATTAAGGAACTCACCAATGTGCATTACAAGGCAATCCCTTACTTGGAATCCTGAAGGGAAACGGAAAAGAGGAAGGCCAAAGAACACATTACGTCGGGAAATAGAAGCAGATATAAAAAGGATGATTAACAATTGGGAAGAACTGGAAAAGATTACCCAGGACAGAGTTGGATGGAGAATGCTGGTGGGCGGCCTATGCGCCTCGACGAGGGGTAACAGGCGTAACTAAGTAAGTAAGTAAGTGATTGAATATTAGCTCTTTTTCAACAGGGTATATATATACATAACGCAGTTTTGACTTTTATTAATGTAACTACTGATTTTCTGTGTTATATTTTTCTTTATATGAAGTTTAGACATTACTGATTACGTCCACACGGGAATCATGATGAAGGTTTTTGTTTTGTGATATGAATGAGTTGCTGCTTTCTTTTTTTCCATTACTCCAGGGAAAATTTAAACAAAGTATTACTCAATTTGATCGAGTTTATATTCCCACATAGTTCAAGGATCAAAAGTTATATATTAGTCCATCGATGGCAATGTACCAATCTGTTAGATTTATAAAAGTATTTGATAGTGTTTGGTTCCGGATAATTTCGAGGAACTTCCATATTATTCTTGAACATTAATGCAGAGGAAGCCTACCCACACCGATCAAATTCTCAACTACAATAGCAACAACCCAAGAACTCACAAAATCAATTGTGTACAAACTTTGTTCACGAGGGTGAGGACACACTGCAACACAATTGCAGCACAAAAAAATGAAGAAAAATACCTGAAAACCATCCTCCGAAAGAACGGCTATGAAATTCATTTCATCAAAAAATACCAGTCGCACCCATCATCAGAAACAAATCATGTATAGAAATCAACAAAAGGATCATCCTACCATACATAAAAGGTATATCGGAAACGACAACGAGGCTGCTGAAAACCTTCGGAATAGGTGTTGCCCACAAACCAACAAAATCCCTCCATTCAATCTTATGCAAACGAAATAATGAAATGACAAAAGAAGACAAACCAAACATCATCTACAACATAAATTGTGCCAACTGAGACAAACTCTACATCGGACAAAGCGGACGCCCTTTTCATCTTCACCTGCATAATCATCAATTAGCAGTCAAACGCCACGACATATCTTCACTCATAACAATACACGTGGACAACTACGGACACACATTCGACTGGTAAAATGTGGAAATTTTGGATAAAGGCAATTCCAAAAACATCAGAGAATTTTTGGAAGCTTGGCACTCAGGTCAATCAGCAATAAACAAGGACATTGAAATCAGTCCAATTGATCAACAATTCAGGAATATTATGCAGAAACATAGGAACAAAAATCAAACCAGTAGGAGATACAACCAAAACAATGACGGATTTAAGGTCAATAAAAACCAATCAACGTCAAGATGCACAGGATAAGCTGTGAATCACATGTGGAGGAATTCGAACACTTCACTTCTACCATAAGTTTGTTCTGCGGATGTTGTCTTTCAGAAGGACGATGAAAGTTCCACGACCAAACTAAACTATGTATATTCATATTTCGCTTATTATAAGCTTTATTTTGACTTATAGACTATTATTATACGATTTACTGTTGTTGCGTTATGCTCTGTTTATCCAATTACTGTCTCCTACATTCAGAGCCACTTTTGGCTAGATCATGTACAAATGTTCTTTTCTGCTTTATAGTACGATGTAGTGTATTTGATTTGTATAAAAACAAAGTATGTTTAAAGCACACAATTCATATCACGGAGGCTGAGATTGATGTTCTGGATTGAACTGACATTGTCAGACAGGAAGAGGGACTGATAAATACCGTAGACTATTCATACGAATTTATTCGTCATTGATCCGATCGACAATTCACCGTTCTCTAATTGACAGGATCATTACATTATATATTGATAAGGACACAAGGCCATAAGTTATATATTACAAACAATGTTTGTAACCAACTGATTGAACAGTCGTTTCCAGTGAAAACACTATTGAGGTTATTTAATATCAATTAATTCTTGATTTATATCAGATGGGGGTTTTGTGGATATTATAGTAATTTCAGTAATTGAGATCATGAGTCAATTGAAGCTAGACCACCATGGAAAACGCGGAAGCCCTGAAAGACCGTTTCGTCCTGTCGTGAGACTCTTTAACAATGAGCATCCACGATCTCGTCTCGCCAGTTCCGAACGCAGAACCTATTGGTTTCCATCAAGAAAATTATAAATAGCTTCAAGGTTATGTACCAGGTCTAGGAGAAAGACAATCGAAGTAGTTAAACATTCAATGATAAGATAATCATCAACAACAATAATCTATAAGTTAATCTATGAGTTCTATGGTTTACTTCTATCCAATATTAATATCCATGATATTGTCTTTGAAGATAATGAATGTGATAAATCTTCTAGTTGAATACTTTTCATAAACTAGGCTAAATCTACTGTAGGAACTTGAACATATAAGAGGAAAAAAATACAAAAAAAAATAAGTCGAAATGATTTAACAATAAATCACACTATGTTAATCCCACATCGTTTATTCTGGCTTCCTGACAAGTCAATTTATTCATTCTACTTGAGTCAAATTTTAATCTTGTTAATTATTTGCCAATCAACATTAAACGTATGTATGTTCATTTCCTATCTTATTCATTATCAATATTGACTAACAAGTTGACTCACTTACCTTCTCCAATCTATCTCGTTCTTCCCTCTTTGTTTCGTCGCCCTGATTGCTTGTTCAAATCAATAATGAGAGTATGAAATATACATATTCAAAAAGCCATACTCATATTTGACTTATTTAATTCCGTTACTCACTAACGCCAATTAAGTCGATAATTACATATGAGAATAGACGATATGCATAATTTAATCTAATTGGAGTCAGATATCAGATTCAGTGGTCTAGTGGTTAAGCGCTGGCGCACGAGACTGATAGGTCCTTGTTTCGAACCTCGTGAGGGAGGATCGTGGATGCGCACTGCTGAGGAGTCCCGCAATAGGACGAAACGGTCATTTATTGCTTTTAGGTTTTCCACAGTGGTCTAGCTTTAACTGATATATGATTTATAAAACAGATTAGTTTCATATATCAGTCACGTTCAAACTGATTAAGTCACATCAAACGGCTTCATGATTGTATTTGTTAACTTTACAGAATACAATTCCGTCATAAACATACCTAATAATTTGCTTAAATAAATCTATAAAATGCTTCCTATAAACTTGGGGTGAAGTTTAAATTCACTTCGTATTACTTGTTTGGATCTTCCCATCGATTTTGTTAGGACTGCATCTGGTCAGTCTCTATTTGGCATATGTGCATACTGTGCGTATTGCCTCGATATACCTTAATTCACAAGCATGGTTAGTAGAGATGGATAGTGGCTAGCAGTAGAATCCAGGAAGCGCGTTTCGTTCTATTTGGGACTCGTCAGCTTTATGTACCTGCATCTCAGAGTTGTTGTTCTCTCTGGAACTCGAATCCAGTACCTTTCGCTTCAAACACCATCGCGTTATCCACTCGGCCACTGAGTCCTGATAGCCACTTGGATACAACTGTATATATATTCTTATTCTATACCTATTACGTAACTTTATCATATGTATATTCATATTCCTTTTATTATAAGCTTCCATTCGACCTATGGGCTACTGTTATACCATTTACTATCCTTAAGTTATTCCTAATTGTTTCTCAAAATCATAGCAACCATTTGGCTTGATCATGAATCATGGTTATTTTCTATTTTATGGTGTGGTATGGTGTAGTCTGCTTGTAAATAAACCAAGTATGTCTGTAAAACAGGATTAATACAATGGAAACTGTGTTCTTAGCTCAAACAGTCAGAGCTGGGGGAAAGAGCCAATCAGGACACAGAGTTGACTTAAGGCTGTTCATACTGATTAACGCATCATTGATCTGGCACAGTGCCAAGGTCAAAGAAGTCGGTGTTCTAATTGGTGGAATTAATCACGTGATATAAATGAAAGTTCAAAAGTCATAATAAATTTCCTTTCCATTTTCATACAATTTCAATTTATAGACAATAGTAATCCGTGTCAATGAGAGAGATCATAATATGATTGACCACAATGAATATGCACCAGCAGTTGTTAATAGGTTAGACAAAATGATGAAACTGACGTCAATTATTGTGAAAAAAACCTGTTTGATAACTGTTGACTGGTTCATGATTCAAAACGCATAACTGAAAGATTACTGATGAGTTCTTATTTTCTATTCATATTCATCCGTAAATTTTCTAAGATCAGTGTTGCTCACTATGGAATCTATTTTCCTATCAACTATACATGATATTTGAATCTTAGAATACTCACTTCTTGTTTTCCAAAACGAGAAGGAGAATATTCGAACTACAATTATGGTGTGTTTTTTTTTGAATTTTTCGGTAACAACATTTTTCATAGATTGTAAACAGTACTAGGTTCGAGTCCTGAAGTGAACATCAATTCTGGGATGTAGGTACATCCAGCTAACGAGTACCAAATAGGAGGAAAAGCGAATCAAACTGGATTTCACTGCTAGCCACTATCCATCTTTGCTTACAATGCTTGTGAATTCATGCAATATCGAGGCAGTACGTACAGTATTCACATATGCCAATTAGAGACTGATCATTTGTAGTCCTAAACATCAATAGGGATGATTTAAGTAAGCAACATCAAGTGAGTTTAATTAAAGTGTCTAAATGAAGTCATTTGTCATACAAAATACGGTATGCAACTAGCAAACTGCTGCGGATGATGTCGTTCAGAAGGACAATGAAAGCTCTACGACCAAACCATCCATCTCAGAGAACAAAACTCCATCAATACGTTGTTGTTAGCCAATTCCAAAACAGAATAAATGCTGACATATGCTATCAAATATCATTAGTTATAGTTTTATTCTACTCATCGTTTTTCTTTATTAAGAGACAAACGATTCTTGAATGAATTAACAACACATAAATACATACATACCAAGTATAAAGTCAAGTTGTGGTGAAGAAGAACACAAGTAGGGAACAATCGAATGTATTTCAACACAAAATCTAAGAATCATACAGTCAATGCTTCATTTACAAAATGTCAATAAATTGTCTCAAACTTCAGTGTTCCTTCATTTCCATCGTAATCATCCTCTATTCTCATTTTCTTTTCTTTGATCTTCTTAACCTTCTACCTCTAGTCATTTCACTTTCAATGAATGATACATACTACTTATATCTATAGACATTAGTAGTACATACCATAGAAACAGTAAGAAAAATCGGGTGGAATCAATATTAGGAGGTTTCTTTTCTTTCATTTATTTTTTTCCCTTCAAAATTTCCTTTTTCTCGTTGCTGTTGTTGTTATTGTTGCCTTTACAAAATTCATTTATAATGGGAATGAGTCAGTATGACCTTAATAACTGATTTCTAAAAGATTTTTACTCATTGACTAACATGAATCTCTATCCCTTTTCTTTGTTGTTTTAAACTTCAATTTCAATCATATTCATGGATGAATAAAATAAATTTGGAATAATGAAATGAATCAATAACTCAGACTATAGGCTGAAAAACGGTATGTAGGTAAATCTGGAAAAGCAATGTAACAATGATAATAAGCAAAGATGAATAGTGGCTAGCAGTAGAATCTAGTTTGACACGCGTTTCGTCGTATTTGGGACTCATCAGCTGAATGCACCTGCATCTCAGAGTTGTTGTTCACTTCAGGGCACGAACCCAGTACCTTCCACTTCAATCTTTATCACATTATCCACTTAGCTAATGAGTCCTGACAGTCACTTGCATATGCAATGGGGTGAAGTTTAAATTCACTTGGTATTGTTTACTTGAATCTTCCCATTAATGTTTTGGACTACAGTTGATCAGTCTCTTATTGGCATATGTGCATACTGTGCGTATTGCCTCGATATAGCCTTAATTCATAAGCATTATAAGCAAAGACAGATAGTGGCTAGCAGTAGAATCCAGGATGCCCGATTCGTCACATTTAGGGCTTGCACCTCAGAACTGGTGGTCACTCTGGGACTCGAATCCAGTACCGTTCGTTTCAAACGCCATCGGGTTATCCACTTAGCTACTGAGTTCTGATAGTCACTAAGAGACTAATCTACTACAGTTCTAAACATTAGTGGGAAGATTCAAATGAACAATACTATGTGAATTTAATGTAAGAATGAGTTAAGGTGTATTTATGAATGACAAATCAAACAAATGGTAACATTTTTAACTGCTTGTTATATATTATATATAAAAGTGGTGTGAGTAATTATTTGGGCTCACAGTTCCTGTTATCTAGATATTTCAACAAGATATCTGTGTTTTTTGTTTATTTGTTTTAACAAATCATTATGTTAATTAATTGCGTTGTATGTGCAACTGAAGTCGACAGATATAAGTAGTATGTATCATTAATCGAATGTGAAATGCCTGGCAACGGAAGATTAAGAAGATCGAAGAAAAGAGAATGGCAACAAAGAATGATTGGTATACAAACTAAAGAACAATGAAGTTTGAGACGACTGGTTGACATTTCGCAGAAGGAACAATCAAGTTTGCGACGACTGATCGAGTCCCAGAGTGAACATCAACTCTGAGATACAGGTACATCCAATTGACGAGTCCCAAATAGGACGAAACGCGTATCCTAGATTCCACTGCTAACAGCTATCCATCTTTGCTTATAATTGATTGACATTTTACAAATGAAGTATTTACTGTATGGTTCTCAAATTTTACTAAGACATTCTGTCCAAATACGTCCGAATGTCCTCGTTCATTACAAACTCTGTTAATGAACAGATAGTAGGCAACTTTCTTTGTTGGTTAGAATAAAAGCTGAAAATAATAACAGTAATTACAGTTAAACTTATAAAGTATTGGATCATGGCTGAGTGGTTCCGAAGTTTAGCGTTCGCGCATAAGATTGAAGGCTCCGAGTTCTAACTCCCGTGGAGGAGTCATAGATATGAATTTCAGTGGATTTGCATACCAGAACGAAACATCTATCCAGTGATTATAGTTTTTCAATGGTTTCCTATCTTAATAAAAATAGAAATCCAATGAAATTACGCATGTAAAACATCGCATATCATTCTATTTATCATGTTACAATGTGACTACTGGTCTATATGACTTGAAATCTCGTTCACTATGTTTTGGATGTAAGTTGACGGTTGGAAGTACTTGGAAGGATGGGTTGAACCTATGTTTTTCGCTAATTGGTCAGCATTAACGGTTAGATAAAAGCCATATCGACGTCATTTGAGTACCAAGTATCAATTCTGTTGATATTCTGATGGTATGATTCTAGACAAATAGAATCTCGTAATGTTCAGTTTGAACAGAGTTGAAGACTTTTAGTAAAGTTTAAACTCAGTGGCTGTGACAACACTTTCTAGGAAAGAAATCACTAACCATAAAGAATAAAGAGATTTCAGTATTAGCGACCAATAATCATTGGAAAAATATCAACATGACTTCTGAAAGTCCTCGATTGTTGAGCTCTTTGACGTAAGAGTCCATTACTGGAAATAACAACTTTGGGCTGCAAGTAGATTCGAAAAAGTTTTACTGATTAAAATAATAAAAGTGACATGATTTTCAACACATCTTTCTTACTAGTAATTTAAGATTGTCTAGACTAATAACTATAAGCTGGAGAATAAGGGTGTACAGAAACATTCATTACACCAAATGACCATCGAGTAGTAGTTGTCGATATTCTGCTTTAATTGAGATTATGAGTCAATCATTGTTAGACCACCATTGAAAACCTGAAAGTACGGGATGGCTGTCTCATCCTAGTCTGGAACTCCTTAGCAGAGTTCACCCATAATCCCGCAGTTGGGACTCGAACCCAGAACCTTTGATCTTGCGTGAACGCTTAACCTTTAGACCAGTGAACCTGAACCCAACAAAGTTAACGCATAACGTCAAGCAATCTTCGGGATCCGATGACCATTCGATTTCAGCTGTATCAGGTATGAGATAGTTATCCACTAAAGACAATGGAAGATGGTTGCGCGATATCGTGGACTCGTTGAAGTTACACATTAACGCCGTTGGGTCCAGTCTTAGTGGTCTGGAGGTTAAGCGTTCGTTAGAGACCAAAGGTTCTGGATTTGAGTCCGCTTGCGGGATCATGGATGCGGAATACTGAGAAGTCTCAAACTGGGATGAAATGGTCCACCAATGCTCTCAGGTTTTAAATGGTGGTCAAGCACTAATCGGTTCACAACATTCTCCACAACCCTATACTGATAAATATCCTATTTATCTAGTCCTCAATTCTGTTGATCAGCGACTAATGAATGTGAATTTTCCAGCCTTATAGGTGGTCAGTGACTACTCAAATATGATTAGGCAAGAAATATATAAGTAAAATATTTAAACAGTTTAAGAATGTATAATTGTTCAGTCGGCTTCCGGAGAACTCCAACAGAGCCTCCAGAGGCTCATAAAGAGCCCCAGCCAATCAAAATACGATGGAACATTCCAGAGTTCCGACGTGGCGTGATACTAATGGTTGGTATCATAATATGTCGTTAATGGATTGGCTAACATCTATAAATACCTATGATTTTCTGTAACAAAATTGAACCCTTCAGTAAAGCGCTTCCCACACACTTTGTGCCTTTTCTCTGGTCTTCAAGTCGGTGTATAGTTCTAGCTCGGGGGTTACGGAACTAGCTTAGGGAAGCGAATATAGCGTTCAAAATCGGCCAGTTATAACAATGATCAAGGATACCATTTAGACAGTAACTCTTTCTGACAAACAATGCTCACAATGCTTGTTAATTAAGGCTATACTAGGGCAATATGCACAGTATGCACGTATACTAATTAAAGACTGACCAAAGCAGTCCTAAACATCAATGGGAAGATTCAAACAAATAATACCAAGTGAATTTTTGCTCAATGAGGATGCTTTTTGAAAAGAATTTCGAACAACTTAGGAGTACATACAACCATCTACTGTAGTGTAGACGAAAGCTATAAATCTGATCAAAGTGTAGATGAGCACAATATGATAGAATAAAGCTAGACAGAAGAGAAATTTTGTCAAAAATCTGTTTATAAACAGACTCAGCATACTTATGTACCATTAGTAGTAAACTAATTTGCAGCGCATAAGTCATAGATAAAGTAAACAAAATAGTTTTGATGTGTATGTTCACCAGTAGTTTGGATGGATTGGGAATTTTAATATCCATGATAAGACCAACACACTTACAGAGGTTCGGTGACAATTACTAACTCCAGATTTCAGAGGTCTCCTTTCCATATAATTAGAACTATACACTATGAACAAGTCATCTAAATTTTCCTAAATATGTAAAAACGAAAGTTACTTAAACTACATATGGTCTATGTAAGCTCTTTGTTGGAACTTTTTTTGCATGAATATGTATGAAAACTTCTCCATGTACACACTTTTTGTTTGTAAATTGTTGCTTTATTTATAAATATGAAGTCATGCTTCTTGATTTCTCTAGCTCTTTATTCTGTTGATCTTTTGATTCTAGATGAGGCGGTCATAATATTCAAATTGTACTTTTCATTTTTCTTAGATTTCTACTACACCTCTATGATCCTCATGAACTACAATAACGTTGTTTTAATTGACACTTTGCTTATGACGTTTGTTTTGTTGACAAAGCTTGATTAGTCACTAATAAGGTGATTCGTCTTAAGGTTTCTGAATAGTATCATAGGTGTTGAGACGTTCCAAAGATCTCTGAGGGTTAACGGATAAGGCAGCATAATGTTAGTGAAATAACACAGAACTTTATAAAGCCTACTGTGCTATTCTCAACATGATTGTGATTGTCAAAGGTTTAGTAGTTTACCATAACTAATTAAAATAATTGTTGGTCAAAGAAAGGAATTTAGCTGATTGAGTGGGACATGCATTTGTGGCAGTTTGACTGCAGTTTGACTGCGTTATATTTTCTCTCTAATCACACTTAGACAAAACGTTGCCTGAGAAGGCTAAAAGAGAGAAAAATCCCGTATGCAAAGTTAGGATGAGTCGGTTTGAGGTGTCAGAAAGTTGTACAACTTCGACATGATAATGTGTAAATAGACACATCATTTCAGGTTAGTTAAAACAATAACTGGGATTGGTAAACGAGGGAGATAAATAAACTTAAAGTCTATGTTACCACAAGATTATCTCAGAGACACTCCGAAAAGTCACGGAATGAATTCTTTGTTGACTGACAATCACTGGATAAATATCAATAAAGACATCCTCTTTCACGTCTACGTATGGAGAAGAATAAAACTGGATAATGACTGGCACAGAATACCTGCAGTCTGACTGGGATGCTCGAAAAAAACGAAGAACCATATTCAAAGCATTAGGTTATAATCCGTACCTGATCCAAAGGATCGCTTTCAGCATCAATGTGTGGAGAAACGGGAAACGGCTTGATCCTTGCATCGACTCAAATGTTTAAGAACATCCAGGGTACGCCTGTTCATTGGGGGTTAATAAAATCTAAGTCTTCACTATATGATCCCAGCAGAGATTAAGCCTTATTGTTTAAGTGTGCTGTTATGTGATATCAGACCGTTGACAATAAGGTCATGTTTGACTGAAATCAAGGTTAGAGCATGAAAAAGTTGGTAGCTGTTGGCAACTTCAGGATTCCAAGTTAGGGTTTGGTGATTTTCTCAATGTATGTCCGAACCACTTGTAACGTCTTCTACGAAGTTCCTCTTCAAATGGAAGCCGGTTTGTCCTCTATTACAGTAGGCTATCGCTGATGGTGTCCGGCCAACGAATATTGAATATCTTGCATAGACAACTGCTTATAAATACTTTTACCTTTTTGGTAATGGTTGTAGTAGATCTCTAGGTTTCGGCTCCCTACAGTAGGATTGTATTGACTTTTGTACTGAAGATTCTGACACTGATATTGGTTGATAGTTGTTTTAAGTCCCATATGTTCTTCAACTGTAGGAATACCGCTTTCGTTGTTCCAATTCTTGTCTTCACATCTCCATCGGATCCTCCTTGCTCATCAATGAGGCTTCCCAGGTGCGTGAAATATTCCACATCTTTCAGAGCTTCTCCATCATGTGTGATTGTGTTGGTGTTCTTGGTGTTGCATTTGAGGATCTTGCTTTTTCCTTTGTGAATATTGGGGCCTGCCAATGCAGAGGTTGCAGCCACACTAGTTGTCTTCATCATTTGTTCGTGTGTATGGAATAGAAGAACCAGGTTATCTATGAAGTTCAAATCTCTTAATTGATTCTGAGCCGTCCATTGTATCCCGTCCTTCCCCTCCGATGTCGATGTCTTCATAATACGGTCGACCACCAGAAGAAAGATGAAGGGGGAGAGTAGATAGCTTTGTCTGAATCCGGTCCGAATTGTGAATTTATCTGTCAGCTGTCTTCCATGCACACCTTTTCACTGTAGTCCAACGTATGAATTCCAGATGATGCTGACGATCTTCTCAGGTACACTATAGTGTCAAAGAAGTTTCTATAAGGTCCTCCTATCCACACTGTCAAACGCCTTCTCATAGTCAATTAGGTTAGTATATAGTGACGAGATCCACTCAACTGATTGTTCGACGATGATCCGTAGTGTGGTCATTTGGTCTGTGCACGACCGATACAAACAGAATCCAGTTTGTTATTCTCAAAGTTGAGCGTCTACTAAATCACCTGTTCGGCTGAGTAATATTATGTCGAGGACTTTTCCTGGTACTCGCAGCATGTTGATCTCAAAGTTGGGTGTCTACCGCGTCTTTCATCCGGTTCATCAACACTCTGTTTCAAACTTTTCATGATACTGACAGTAGTCTGGCTCCTCTGTAATTCTCAAATTTACTCAGATTTCCTTTCTCCGGTATGTTGATGAGGTATCCTTCTTTTCAGTCTGTCGGAAAGTGTTCTTTCTTCCAGATCCTTCTGAATAGAACGTAATAATAACGAAGTAAACCATAATTTTACAAGGCGTCATAAATCTCCCAGGTAAAGATTCCTCAACTCCTAGGTTAGAGCTTAAATTGTTTAAATGATATTTCTGTTTGACACATTTTTAGTAAGGTTGTTTTCTACGGGGTGGGGTTTCTGAACTCATTCCAACTCTCTTTATTCCGTCTTGAGGCCAGCATTAGCCTTAGAAGAGCCATAAGTAGAGTTCTCGGTTCTTTCCTACTTGAGGAAATAAGTACGTGACCAAGCATCCTGCTCGAGTGTTGATAGGGTGAGATCAAAATGAGAAGCAACAACGTATGAGTTCGGGCAAGGAGCCATACTTGACCTTCTGTTGTTCTGCGTGATAATTAGCGGTTTCACACGGTACCATAGTTAACCAGAACCTCGTTACGTGAACGACATCAAATGGTGGACACCTGGCAGATGTGAAAGCTAGTCATAACTTTAGAGAGACGTACTGACGGAAGAATGGACACAAAACGACTACTTGAAATTCAAACTCCAGAAATGTTAAATTATGTCTTTTTTGTCACAAAGAAGCATCAAGTGGATGATTTCAGTGGTCTCCGCCTTTCTAAAATCCCGAAGGATTGTAACTCGGGTTTGATGTTGATGGAGGCCTGGACACTAGCAACAAATAACTGACGGGAGAAGTTGACGCCAAGATAGCCCTCCATTTAGTTTTAAAATACATAAAATATCGTACAGTAAGTATAGGGACGGGCAAAATGTAGACGATATGACGGAAAGACACATCTTATGAGAACAGATTTCGAAACCGGGGACAGTCTTCTCAGAGTCAGGGAGGGATAATGGGTATTTTCGTGATGATGTGGGGTGTACGAAAGGGGCCGATGAAAACACTAATCCAACCTTCTTATTGTACTTTAAAAGCCAACCCATGACGAAGAGAATTTCAAAGAGATTATGCTAAGGCGAAATCGCGAGTACTCCCATGGCGGATAAGTCTAACCTAGAATGCTTTTGGGATCGGCCAAACTAGAGCTCCATAGTGGTGCGTTTCAAGGGAAGAACTGTTGCAACTGGCTTGCTGGTAGACAATGATTATTCATAAGATACTATATTTGGACAGCTTGAGACCAAAACAAGCGAACAACCACACAAAATAAAATTTAACTTTTGATGATTCCAATCCACCTGCAACAGTACAAATCCACAAGAAAAGTCATTTGAATAATGACGATAATGAACATTACTGTTACTTCTAGTCACTATGTCCCTGCCGTCTTTTGCTTCAACCAGTATATAAATATGGACAATTTGACAGAACTCAGAGAGAGTAGACCGACCAAAGCTAGTGAATAAATGCCACAAACTCGAAAGTCAATGCTAATTAACAAGCGTTGATGGTTCAAACACTTCAGCCCTGTCTACAATAGTAGTTAACCACATGTTCATCAACAGTTCACTTTCCTTCGATCATGTAGAAATACGCTTCAGAATTTCAGGAATACCCTCACCTGTTGAATTTTATCCTTCTTCATCATTATTATTAGTAGTAGTAAATCCCTGTACCATTTTATATCTTAGTATCTTTATCCATACATTTATCTACTCATTTGGTCCATTACCTGTTTAGGCTATAGTAGTTTTGTCAACCTTGGCCCTTGTCTTTCCTCTATCTTTTTTATTCTAATTCGAAAATCTTTCACAATACAAGAAATCACTTAGCTCTCCGTTGTTAACTCCAGGTTCGAACAATCCCACTGCTCCATAACAAAATAAGTTGCTTGTAAGTCTTCGACACAGATGATAAGTTTCATGGCTTCGCTGGGTGCGCCCTCGTTGAATGCCGTCGGTTAGGCACCCTCATCAAATCGCGCCTGAGTATGTTGTGCTGTTCATCACTGACAGCAGCTTGCCAGCTTGCATTCTATGCACCACAATACACCAAACTAAAATTCAAATGCATCTATGTATGATACCGTCTTTGACTTCTAATTTGACCGGATTTGTGATCATTGCATAGGAAGAGGTTGTGGAAAGTGGCATAGCTAAACACTATCTCCCATACACCTACAACATATTAACATTCAAATCACTAAAATTAACGCGAACAAATGTCTAAACTCTTCACACTAGAAGGTACCAAAGACCTGAAGCTGTACCTCAACGTGAAGAAATAAGTCCAGAGGAATTAACGGGTTCACATCAATGCCTAACAGAGGTATTGGATATTGTATTCGGGACTTTGGTGACCTTGAAATCGGGTTGACTGTTCAAATGAGTGATACATCTATCCACTTACAATTGAAGTACAATGGTCAGCCGATCACAGTTAATTGTTTATCTTCTGAACACAACGTTTCTGATCTTAAGGAAGAATTGTTCAAATTAACTAGGGTTTTACCGAAAAATCAGAAAATTCTAGGTCTACGGACAACAAACAGTTTGTTCGTACCAGCTTTTAATATTCCTCAACTTCATAGATGATCCTGTTGTCGACTCAACAACATTATCATGCCTTGTGTTAAAACCCGGGACCAAGTTAATGCTTATAGGATCTACCCAGGAGGAAATTGTAAATTGCCTTTAAGTATATGATTTCCGTTAGCTTAAGGTTAATAATACGGAAGATAGTCCTGATGTTGTTGATGATTTCGATTTCAAAGAAGAAGACGTACAACTCTGTAATGTGTAACTCCAGTGAATTTAAAATAAATTTGTAGTGCAGAAAACATAGAGAAAGTTGCAAGACGTTGTAAAGCCTACCGTCCACGAAAATTATGTGAATTCAGAGATGGTAAGAAGTTGCTTGTTCTGGATATAGACTACACGATCTTCGGTAAGCTTTTTTTTATCTTCAAAGACCAATACTAGAACAAGATATTATAATTTCATGTACATCTGGTTAATATGAGTTATTCAGCTTTCACGTAGTCGCCCGTTGATTTTGAGGGACAGCTCTGTGCTTTTAAGAGAAATCTAATGTAATGCACTTTTGAAATGAAAAAGAAATCTTATGATCTCTTTTTTTGACTTTACAATAGTCTCATAATTTTAAAATCATGTGCGATCAAGATAATCAGGATAACTACGAATACAGTTGATATTTCTGCTAAAACTTAAATTAGTGCCCACAATCAATTCAAACTTACGCATTTCAATAATACTATCAGACATCGTCAACCGTTCGTTGATAAAACGTTCTTACTGGTTTGTAGCGAGGATTAAACATTGGAGGTTCTTCTTTGAAGTGATAAAAAGATTTGTTTTCAAAGTCTAATTTAGAATACTTTAATTCATCAATACCTAAAGGCACAATTTTAGTGTCACAATCACCAAAAGAACCATCATCATTCATCTTATTGTCTCTAAAAGTGATATTTTCATGAGAAAAAATTGGGTAACTAAACGTGGCTCTGAATTTCTTTGTAAAACTAAACTATATCTTGTCCTGCAGGCGATTATGTAAATATCGCGACGAAACAATCATAACTGTAGTTAGTTTGTAATTCCACTGCACTACATTAAGTTCGTGATGTAACTTTCTGATATATCCAGTCTACTGTGTAAACAGGGGAAGAGATTTTGCAGCCTAATAACAGATCCGATGCCAATCCAATAAGTACTTGAATTTAGATTGAAACAAATTGGTGAGGCAGGATTATTCTATGAAACATCAAGTGAAATTGGTATAAGTTAATTCGCTGTTGACAGATCTTACTGTTTTTTACCTAGATAAGTAGGCTAAGTTTACTTTCACAACGGCAAAACGTGTCCAACCTGTTTCGCCTCTAACTGCATGTCATTGTAAGCAGCTGGTTTCTCATGAGATGATCCCTGAGTCAGAATCTTTGTGCTTGACAACTTACGAATGTCAGATAGTTATTTATCATTGTTCTAATTCCAAATTGTTACCGTTTTAACTCAATATCTGCTTACTTATCAAAGTAAGTTGGTGAATCGAACCAATTTGTTTTTACTAATAACGTCATTTCCCAATAAATCATAAACTACATTTTGCGTTTGTCTAAATAGATCATCTTACACCAGCCGAATCAGTGCATCAGTTGGCTCGTCCTCATTTAATAGAATTTCTAACACGTGCATATGTTTATTATGATATCGCAATATGGTCTGCTACGAGTATGACATGGATTCTGGCAAAATTAGGTCAGCTAGGTATTATACCATTACATGTAGCCAAAACATTTCAGCATCGAAATAATACAAGTGATGGTACAAGTTCTACAAATAACAATTCAGTGCTCTCGGAAGATTTGAATACAACTGATGATCAGTACAATAAGTCGTTCCGAATAGCTCTAATTCTCGACTCCTCGGATATGATTAGTGTCAACTTTACTGAACATGGTATCAAAGAAGTAAGTGTCTCAATTTTTTTAATAATTTCAGTTAGCTACTAAAGTAGTTGATCCTCCATCTCACTCTTCGTTTACTAACTACTGACTTTTAACGTGCTTCTGTTTGACGTAGTTTGATAATATTTATTTATTTAAGCACATAAATATTGGTACAAAGGGCATCAGATACATATGCGCCACACAAATCTCATTCGATTTGTGTGAGGGCTGTGATACTACCCAGGCGCCCAAACTGAAGCAGGTGGTTTTCTTAGGGGGCCACACCCGGAGCCTTTGACCTTAAGATCTGATCCATAACGCAGTGGAGCATCGTAAGGAGATGCAGTCCCATGGTAGCCGGTGACCAATCATTGATTCTACGCCATTTATTCCCTTGGGATACTGGAGCTAGCCCACGTACACCATTGGTTTGGAATCAGGGTTTTCCAACTCCTATAGGTAAACACTCCACATCCACGAACCCGGTTGAAGCGTCGGACATTCGCTTTTCGTTCTCTCAATTTCGAAAACAACAGTAATGTCACGAGAAGACAGTGAGTAGGACTTTCCTGGCAGAGGCTATATATGCGTGGCCATGTGAGATCATTTTGAGAGGGAGAGCAGACTTCCCACTCTCGGTCGTACCAGGGCATTTGGGGGCGGACATTTTAGCAATTGCAGCTTCTAGCTTCGTGCATAGGTCTTCATCTGAACTTTTTGTCCTTTATTTTGAAATATCTATTTTGTACAGATCGATTTTCGGGTTACAATTCAAACCCATTTTCCATTATTTTAAACACATGAGTAGTTTATTTAAATATTACAATATTCGAGCTTTATAGACACATGATAAATAAATGCTTGTTCATTTACTGGATAATATGTGATTTCCTGTCACTCATTCAGTAACTTATGTCAATCTATGTGCGGTCTGAAGATAGAGGTAGTCTATTGTTAGCTAAAACACTAAAAATAACCCAAAATTCACTTCCAAAAGTGTATCATTTAAAATAAAAAGAACTATTGACGACCGTTTGTGAACTAATTCTTGATGTGTACTAGTTGACTTTCTTTCCTAAAAGCGCTGTAACTGGACATTTCTGGCAAATAAAGTTTCCTACAGAGAATAATCACATATTTACTTATTAGTCAAATTACTGTATATTTTGTTAGACAAATACTCTTAGATCAAATACATTTCAAAAAGCTCATGGCCTGTAACATGAATAAAATAAGAAATCGGAGTCCAGTAGATTATTTCCACTTGTATTTTCCAACTCTCATTTATCTTATGCATAATAAGCTTAATATTTGTGTTAAACAAAAAATTATTTATCTAGGTTTTTCAAGCTACTTTCCGTTCAATACATATTTTAAACACCAATATTGAATACTGTTGTCAATCCTAGAACATTCAAAACACATACTTTGCATGTGCACTGGTACGGAGAGAGTCTGCTCTCTCTCTCCCGACCGTTGCTGCTACCTTGACGTGGTGGTCGGGCTTGTCTATCGTGAGGAAGCAATCGAGCTATACTGGCTTGAACAATCGTTCCTCGAGGTCCTACCATGCCAGGCAGGTCGGTTGAAGAGCGGTGAAACTAAAAGCAGCAAACCCAAGGTCCGAAGGCGAAGTCGTACTGTCGACTGTACAGAGGTGTGACGGCAGTAAGGTGTTTCCTTTAGACAACCAGCATGACAGCGATGCTGCCTTCCCACAAGGAGGGGTGGGGTTAGAAAAGGTCGACCCTAAAAATGCACACCTCGCCTTATCCCACGGATTTCCGTCTCCGGCGGTAAGGTCCTTTGAAGAACGGAGCTAACACAAAAACTACCCACTAAAAGGTCGTGTGTGACCGACCTCAAGCAGTTGTCCTTTGGGCACTGCGGTCACGCTCTCAGGTCATTAAGACCACTTCTAACCCAATTTCCTTTTCAGGTACCTCTAGAAGAACTCTTCCATGGTGTGGGCAACCGGGAAGTGATAACTGCCCTCATACCTCTAACAGCACTCAAGACCACTGTATTCATAATCAATCTCCTTCTTCAATTCCTACTATTCCTTCTACCTTGACTTTCAACACTAAACTTCCTGTTCCGGTTTCCTCCTCAAGTGTCACCATGGCCAACGATTCTAGTGCGCGAAACGCTGTCCCAGGTCTACTAAAACCGCTCCAAACTACACATTGGAGCCTTCAACGTACGTACTTTAAGTCGAATCGGTCAACAGGCCTCCTTAGCTAAAACCCTAGAATCTCGCACGATTGATGTATGCTGTGTCTCCGAAACACACATACAGGATCCTAGTATGGTCATTCACTTGACCTCACCTCGCCAAAATGGACAGCCAATGAAATACACCCTCCGTGTATCTGGCGACCCGTTTGCTAGTTCTCGTGGACTTGCAGGTGTAGGCATAGCACTAAGTATAAGGGCAGAACAGGTACTATTAGAATGGATCCCCGTTAACAGTCGCCTGTGTGCTGTCCGGCTAAATGGCTCCGTAAGAACTCGGAAGGATAGGGACATACGTCGTTGCCTTTTCGTCGTTCCTGCCTACGCTCCCACTGACTGCAGCCATGATGAAGTAAAAGATGACTTTTACAGAAAACTCTCTGAGCTTCTTCAGAAAGCTAAGCGCTCAGACATAGTAGTCGTAGCGGGTGACTTTAATGCCCAGGTAGGCAGCTTAAATCAAACAGAAAGACATTTAGGTGGGTGTTTTAGTATTCCGGCTCAACGAACCGATAATGGTGATCGTCTGTTGCAACTATGCTCAGACAATCGTTTATTTTTAGCAAGCACTAATTTTAAGCATAAGGAGAGACATCGTCTAACATGGCGACCACCTGCACCAAACCAACGATGGACTCAAATATACCATATTGTTATCAGTCATCGTTGGAGAGGCTCAATAGAAGATTGTCGCTCGTATTGGAATACTTATTTAGACTCTGATCACGCTTTGATACGAGCGCGCATTTGTCTGCGCCTCAATGGACGCAGGAAAAGTACACTAAGAAGACCCATTAGGTTTGAACTGGAGGACGAGAAAGCCAAATGCGAATTCCAGAAACAACTGAGTTCACATCTAGGCAGTTCTGTAAACGAGACTGACCCAGATGCTGCTTGGAAAGACACACGAACAGCTGTGGAAACGGCAGTAACATCTATTAGTCATTTAAATCATAGGGCTCCAAAAAACCAGTGGATTTCTTCTAAGTCTATTTCACTGATGGATTCGCGTAAACTCATCCCATCAGGCTCTGAACACGACGAAGAGCGTAAACAAATTAGATCTAGGTTGACTAAAAGTCTAAGGAACGATCGTGAGCAGTGGTGGGCAACGAAAGCAAAAGAGATGGAAAAGGCAGCGGCTGTAGGCAACACCAGGCAACTATTCAGACTAATAAAAGAAACCGGAATTAAGAAGTCAAGTGTAAGTGAAACACTCGGAAAAAGACGGAACCCTTATCTGCTCTCAACCCAAACGTTTAGAACGATGGGCTGAACACTTTAAGGAGCAGTTTAGCTGTCCTTCAGCTACTGCACAACTACCCACTATTCCCAGAAAACCTGAATGGAACATTGAAGTTGGTCCTCCGACCCTACTTGAAGTTCAAAAGGCTATAAGTAATCTGAAACGAGGAAGAGCAGCTGGTCCAGATGGATTGGCTCCAGAGGTCTTTAAATATGGTGGTCCAATTTTAGCGATTAGGCTGACTAATATTCTAGCTAAAATCTGGGAAACGGACGCAATCCCATCTGACTGGTCACAATCTCTGATTGTCCCAATATATAAGAAGGGGTCAAAATCATCCTGCGATAACCATAGAGGGATTAGTCTGACCAACATAGCATTTAAAATACTAGCCTCAATAATTATCGGGCGCCTAACTAAGACTCGTGAACTGCAAACACGAGAAAATCAGGCTGGCTTCAGACCTGGTCGTGGCTGTATCGACCACATATTCACCATTCGTCAAGTTTTAGAGCACAGACATGCTTATCGGCGTCCGACAATGTTAGTTTTTCTTGACTTGAAAGCAGCATTTGACTCTGTAGACCGAGAGGTTCTGTGGTAGTGTCTGTCATTGAAAGGTGTACCTGAGAAGTACATAAACCTTGTGAAGGCTCTTTACTCAAATACTACCAGTCGAGTGAGAGCTTATGGCGAACTGTCATATGATTTTACAACCTCAAGTGGTGTCCGATAAGACTGTCCACTATCCCCATTTTTGTTTAACTTCATTATAGACCTGTTGCTGGAAATAACACTCTTCGACTGAATCTACAGGAATTGATCTCCTACCAGGGGGACCACTAAGCGACTTAGAATACGCAGATGACATAGTCCTGTTTGGTGAAAACGCTGACAAAATGCAGAGTCTTCTGTTAGAACTCAGTAATAATGCCAGGATGTTTGGGATGCGTTTCTCCCCATCCAAATGTATATTGTTACTCCAGGACTGGCCTGCGTCAACACCTGAACTAAGGATAGGGAGTGAAGTAGTCGAACGCGTCGACAACTTCACTTATCTTGGAAGTCTGTTCAGCCCTAATGGGTTGGTGTCTGATGAAATCTCAGTACGGATTCAAAAATCTCGTTTGGCTTTTGCCAACTTACGTCACCTATGGCGAAGACGAGATATCCGTCTATCAATTAAGGGACGAGTATACTGCACAGCAGTTCGCTCTGTTCTACTTTACGGTTGTGAAACATGGACATTAAGAGTAGAAGATACTCGTAAGTTACTAGTATTTGACCACAGATGCCTTAGAAATATTGCTCGCATCTGCTGGGATCACCGGGTAAGTAATAGTGACGTTAGACATCGGGTATTAGGAAATGATGGTAAATCAGTTGATGAGGTGATGAATCTTCATCGACTGAGATGGTTGGGCCACGTGTTAAGTATGCCTGAACACCGATTATCACAACGCGCAATGCTGACTGGTGTTGGGGATGGTTGAAAGAAAGTTAGTGGAGGCCAAACCAAAACGTGGCATCAGAGCTTGAAATCACTAACTTTTAGTCTGAGCCATGTTGGTAGATGCAGACTACTTGGTTGGGGTCCGCGTGACTAGTGTAACCAATGGTTGGAGACTCTGTGTGACATGGCTCAGAATCGACCAGAATGGAGCAGGTGTACACACTCTTTATCTTCCCTTAAACCTTGAGATTAGAATTGCTCCAGATCTGTCTTCCTTCCTATACTATATCCTCATATACAATCTTTCTTTTATATATTACCACCACTAAATTAACTACTTCTATGAATCCGGTGTTCATCTTGTTGTGCTAACGAGGTATGGCAATTTGGACCGATGCATAAATGTGCGTGGTCCTACGTTCTCGTTGACTGACTCTCTCTCTCGAAATGCTCTCACATGGCCATTCTTATACGGCCATTGCCAGGGGAAACTTACTCACTGCCTCCTCGCGTCGGCGGTTTTGTTTATGAGATTGGTAACACGAAAAGCGAGTGTCTGGCGCTCTAACCGGGATTGGTAGGTATTGAAGACTCACCTAGGAGAGTTGGAAAACCCTGATTCCAAACAAATAGTGTACATAAGCCACAGAATCCTAAAGTAAAAAAAGGTGTATGAACTTGTTGTTGGTCACTGGCTACCATGGGACTTCACCCCCTAACATTGCTCTACTGCCTTTTGGATTAGACCTCTGGGTGGAAGGCCCGGGGTGTGGCTCCCTACGAAAACCATTAGCTTCGATCTGGACGTTCGAACAATATTCCAGCCTTCACACAAATCGAATGATGAGGTGTGGTGCATACATATTGGTGCATCCTTGTACCAATGTTTGTATATTTAGATAAACAAATAAATCTGACACATAAACTCATGTATTCATCCGTTACATCTTGAACTCTGGACTGTACAATATGATATTATGTATATAATGTCTGAGTCACTTATTATGTGTGATGATTAGTTTATTTATTTATTTAAACACATATATATTGGTACAAGGAAGCACCAGATACATATGCGCCGCACAAATTTCATTTGATTTGTGTGGGGCTGTGATACTGCTCGGGTGCCCCAACCGAAGCAGGTTGTTTTCTTAGGGGGCCACAACCGGAGCTTTTGACCTGAAGGTCTAGTCCACAAGGCAGTGGAGCATCGTGAGGAGATGCAGTCCCATGGTAGCCGGTGACCAACAGCAGATTCATTCGCCATTCGTTCCTTCAGGATACTGGAGCTAGCCCACGTACACCATTGGTTTGGAATGAGGGTTTTCCAACTCCCCTAGGTGGAATTTCCGTGTCCACCAACGCGGTTAAAGCACTGGACATTCGCTTTTCATTGGTAAAATTAATCAGTTACAGTTGTCAAAATGCAAACTCACCAGTGTTTTCGTTTAAAGTCGGTTGTTTTAACCACTAAATCACTGTCTATTTTTAGTAAACAGACTAGTGATTATTTTTGATTGAAATGATAACTGTACTATTACTCCTTGAGTAAGTAAGAATTGTGTTGATAGACTGGATTATGAGGACTTCGACATCTGAGGGGAAACACGGAATACAATGGACATCTCAGAATCAATTAGATGATTTGGACTTCGCATATGACTCAGCCCTCCTATCTCATACACATGAACAAATACAGATAAAGACAACAAATGTAGCAGCAGCCTCTGCATCAATAGGACTCAATATTCACAAAGGAAAAAGCAAGATTCTCAAATACAACACGAAGAACACCAACCCAATCACAATTGATGGAGAAACTCTGGGAGAGATGGAAACATTCAAGTACCTGGGAAGCATCGTTGATAAACAAGGAGGATCTGGTGCGGATGTAAAAGCGTGGATTGGCAAAGCAAGGGCAGTATTTCTACAATCGAAGAACATATGAAACTCAAAACAACTCTCAACTAACTTCGAAGTGAGAATCTTCAATACGAACGTGAAGACAGTCCTACTGTACGGATCTGAAACGTGGAGAACTACTAAATTCATCATCAGGAAGGTACAAGTATTTATAAACAGGTGTTTACGCAAAATACTCAACATTAACTGGCTGAATACTATCAGCAACAGCGTTTTCTGGGAGAGGACAAACCAGCTTCCATCTGAAGTGGAAATTAGGAAAAGACGTTGGAAGTGGATAGGACATACATTGATAAAATCACCAAAATGCATCAGGAGGCAAACCGTAACTTGGAATCCGGAAGGGAAAAGGAAAAGAGGAAGACCAAGGGATACATGATGCCGGGAAATAGAAGCAGATATGAAAAGAATGAATAACAACTGGAAAGGATTGCCCAAGACAGAGTTGGATGGAAAATGCTGGTGAGCGGCCTATACTCCTCCACGAGGGGTAACAAACGTAAGTAATGAGTAATGTAGTAATAATGCAAATGTTGCTGTTTCAGTAGGATTTTTTTTAAATGTTTTGCAATAAATAGACCGATTACCACACAGGAATACATAGAAATGTAAATATATTGTAATTATTGCATTATTTTAGGTTAAACCCTTAGCTGTTATATGGAATAATCACCCTCAATGGGGACCGCATAACACAATTATGTTTGATGATGTCCGTAGGAATTTTATCATGAATCCACAAAGTGGGTTAAGGGTGAGTTGATCTTGTTTTCTCTGTTTTTGGCTCAATATATCGCAAGGATAAGAATGTATGTACAAAAAAGCGATTATATGAGATTACTGATATGATGGGAGGATAAAAAATACTTTTGGTGTAATGCATCATACAACTATAATACGACTAGTGACCGAGATTACGCTACCACTGTTGCGAATGAGAACACAGGTGAGGACAACCAACTATGTATTTAGCACAAATTACAACGTTACTTGGTAAAATACAAAAACCATGCTATGATACACTATTTGCAAAATGTTCTTCAATTTCCTCAGGCTTCATTGTTGCTGGATTTCCACACAAATTGCTTTTTATTTCTGTTCTTCCCTTCTTGATCTTCTCAATCTTCTGCTGTCAGATATTCTATTCCTTACTCACCATATATACTACTTATGTCGTTATCAGTAGCTCACACCACACCACTACATTGGATACTCGATTGATAAGCTATACGCAGATTGGGTCATGTTATAACAGATACACGATCCACGGCTGAATACCGAGAATCAGAGAATAGAATAGTCAGTAATCTACTCCACGCGATTACAACCACAGTGAGTCCAGAGTAGAAGTTGATAATAGGAGAAAAAATCACAATTAATAGTTAGTAGGTCAAGTATTTTTCAGTCCACGCTCATCAACCGACCATATTTACTTTCACTGACCATACGTCTTTTAGTTACGTAATAAAAAAACAGACAGATATCAACATAGGGCCTGGCACAAATGTGCATAAGCCGAATTTGCTATACCTGATTTCCACAACGAGAATAACAAAAGAGGTCGAAATAATTGTAGTAGCAGTGATAAAAAAGTCAGACTAAATTTTGGGAATATGGTTCGGAATAAAACAAAGAATGGAAAGATATTCATGAAAGGATCCTGAAATTCACGTTACATAACTCAGTCTTCAACAACTCAGTTGTTGGGAATTTCATCACTTCTACTAGATTTGCAGATAAGGAAATCCCAGAATCAATGTAAGTGATAGTTTATTGATTAAGGCGTTCAACTTTCAACTACTAGGTTGTAGTGTTGAATCTTGCTGCACTTACTTAAAACTGGGCAATCGGATAGTACAATCAGTCAGCGAGAACGTAGGACCACGCACATTTATGCATCGGTCCAAGTTGCCATACCTCGTTAGCACAACAAGATGAACACCGGATTCATAGAAGTAGTTAATTTAGTGGTGGTAATATATAAAAGAAAGATTGTATATGAGGATATAGTATAGGAAGGAAGACAGATCTGGAGCAATTCTAATCTCAAGGTTTAAGGGAAGATAAAGAGTGTGTACACCTGCTCCATTCTGGTCGATTCTGAGCCATGTCACACAGAGTCTCCAACCATTGGTTACACTAGTCACGCGGACCCCAACCAAGTAGTCTGCATCTACCAACATGGCTCAGACTAAAAGTTAGTGATTTCAAGCTCTGATGCCACGTTTTGGTTTGGCCTCCACTAACTTTCTTTCAACCATCCCCAACACCAGTCAGCATTGCGCGTTGTGATAATCGGTGTTCAGGCATACTTAACACGTGGCCCAACCATCTCAGTCGATGAAGATTCATCACCTCATCAACTGATTTACCATCATTTCCTAATACCCGATGTCTAACGTCACTATTACTTACCTGATGATCCCAGCAGATGCGAGCAATATTTCTAAGGCATCTGTGGTCAAATACTAGTAACTTACGAGTATCTTCTACTCTTAATGTCCATGTTTCACAACCGTAAAGTAGAACAGAGCGAACTGCTGTGCAGTATACTCGTCCCTTAATTGATAGACGGATATCTCGTCTTCGCCATAGGTGACGTAAGTTGGAAAAGCCAAACGAACTTTTTGAATCCATAGTACACTACTTCTTACACCTAGGGTATCATCACTTGAAGCCAAAGACTTTAATCAGTACCTTGTAAATAAGTGATTACTATAAGAACAGTTAAATTCATTTTAGTATTGTTGGTTTTTATCTTCCCATCGATGTGTTAGGACTGCAACTGGTCAGTCTTTAATTGGCATATGTGAATACTGTGCGTATTTCCTCGATATAGTCTTAATTCACAATCATTAGAGACATACCAGTTGCAGTCCTAACACATCAATGGGAAGATTCAAACCAACAATACTAAAATGAATTTAAACTTCACCTCATTGCACATGCAAGTGGCTATCACGACTCAATAGCTGAGTGAATAACGTGATGACGTTTGAAGCGAAAAGTACTAGATTTGAGTCCCAGAGTGAATATCAACTCCAAGATGCAGATCCATCCAATTGATGAGTCCCAAATAGGACAAAACACGCTTTAAGTTGGATTTCACTGCTAGCCACTATCCATCTCTGCTTATAATAAAAGTTGTTGTCTTTTATTCACTTATTATATATATATATATATTTGCTATTCATATCATTTCATCTTTAATATTGTTCTCATAGATTCGATCATATCGTGATGCTCATGTAAATTGTTCTCATGATCATGAATTATTACATTTAATTAAATATTTAGAATTAATTGCTTTAAATGAACAAGATTTCACACAATTAAATCATAATCATTGGTATCATTATGTACATAAACATCGTAAACAATTAGAAATATTAAAAATTAAACAAAAAAAACAATTAAAACTATATCAAAACAATGAAACAATAACTGATCAATCATATGTTGTACAATCATCTATTTCATTTTCATCCTCTTCTCAATCATCCATTTGTATATCTACAATCAATAACAATAATAATGTTGTTTCTGTTCCAATCATATCTTTGTCATATACAGTACATGAACCAATAGAATCTTCATCAAATTCTTTGTCTACCAATCTTACATCATTGACAACTAACAATACTACTACTACTACTACTACTACTACTACTACTACTAGTAGTGGCCAAAAACGTGTACATGACAAAAATCCCGATGATGATGATAATAATAATAATAATGATGATGATGATGATATCATTCATGATGATAACAATCATTGTGTTAAAGGAAAGAATTAATACTTCTCAAAGAGAATACTAATATAATATAAATAGAAAATTCTTTTATATACTCTGTAATGGAAGGTAACTTTTTCTCATATTCTGATGGTGATGATGATCAGATGTTTTCATTTACTTGCTTAATTCAAACAAACAAAACGAAGAGAAAACATATGAGTTTGAATTTTTATTCCCCGTTTATTGTAATTATCATTTATGCATATATTTATATTTATTAGTTAATCTTATGGAATGTTTTGTCATTCATTCTTGGTTTAGGTAAATTAGCCTCCAAATGCTCTCACATAGCCACGCGTATATAGTCTTTGCCAGGTAAGTCCTACTCACTGTCTTCTCGTACCACAGGTGTTGTTGACGAAATTGAGAAGACGAAAATTGAATGTCCGACGCTTTAACCGTGTCGGTGGACACGGAATGTTCACCGAGAGGAGTTGGAAAATCTTGATTCCAAACCAATGGTGCACATGGGCTCCAGTATCCTAAGGGAATAAATGGCGTATGAATCAATCGTTGGTCACCGGCTACCATGGGACTGCATCTCCTCACGATGCTCCACTGCCTTGTTGTTCAGGTCAAAGGCTCCGGGTGTGGTCCCCTAAGAAAACCACCTGCTTCGGTTAGAGCACCCGAGCATTATCACAGCCCCCACACAAATCAAATGAGATTTGTTCGGCGCATATATATCTGGTGCCCGTTTGTACCAATATTTATGTGTTTAAATAAATAAATAAAATGGGTAAACTAGGTATATATATCTTTTCACATTTTACTTTTGGTTTACTGGTTGGTTTAGAATAGGAGTTTCAAGCAAAAAAGGGAAGTTCTTAGTAAATGAATGATTTCCTTGCTGTGTTATTTTTGTTGGATAGTTACTTGGTTACGCCTGTTACCCCTCGTGGAAGAGTAAAGGCCTCATACCAGTTTTTCCATCCAACCCTGTCTTGGGCAATCCTTTCCAGTTGTTATTCATTCTTTTCATATCTGCTTCTATTTCCCGGCGTCATGTATCCCTTGGTCTTCCTCTTTTCCTTTTCCCTTCCGGATTCCAAGTTACGGTTTGCCTCCTGATGCATTTTGGTGATTTTATCAATGTATGTCCTATCCACTTCCAACGTCTTTTCCTAATTTCCACTTCAGATGGAAGCTGGTTTGTCCTCTCCCAGAAAACGCTGTTGCTGATAGTATTCAGCCAGTTAATGTTGAGTATTTTGCGTAAACACCTGTTTATAAATACTTGTACCTTCCTGATGATGAATTTAGTAGTTCTCCACGTTTCAGATCCGTACAGTTGGACTGTTTTCACGTTCGTATTGAAGATTCTCACTTCGAAGTTAGTTGAGAGTTGTTTTGAGTTTCATATGTTCTTCGATTGTAGAAATACTGCCCTTGCTTTGCCAATCCTTGCCTTTCCATCTGCATCAGATCCTTCTTGTTCATCAATGATGCCTCCCAGGCACGTAAATGTTTCTACGTCTTCCAGAGTTTCTCCATCAAGTGTGACTAGGTCGGTGTTCTCCCTGTTGTTGTTGGATAGTTAGTGTATTTATTATAACGAAATAAATTTGACGCAAGAATTGTATGAATTGTGAGATATAAGATTGTTATAAACGCAAGTATGCCGTCGCTAATTGTTATAAACGTAAAAGAGAGGATGCTGGTTATAACAGTAGGGGTTCTTGTTATAACAGCCCTTTTACTTCTTACACGTATGTGGGACGTTAATTTATCTTAGACGAATATCTACACTAGATTCCCACCCAGTGTCTATTCTACAGGACTTCAACAGAACTCAGATCAAGAACACGAGATTAGCCTAACTATAACGTCAATATATTTCCACACGAAAATCCGACACAAAGAACACTCAATCAATAAGTTTCCATCAACAAGAAACAGTCAATACATAATAAGGATAGGGGAATATATATAACACCTGTCATCCCCTCTAATGTCTGACTCATCGAGACAACCAATCATTATCATTCTCGCCGACACATCAAAGATCAATCACTCGACTTGATTGTGGTCAAGCGATGGTAATTGTTCAATAACTCTGAGTTATTGATACAAAGCTCTGCAGTCCAGTAAAAGAATATCAAAAAACCATGACTAGTCATCAAAATATGAGCCATTTTATACAATAAAGTATTACGGCACAAAATATTTTACATGAAATAAGTTTAATGAAATTGATTTGACTCTTAAGTGATTATTGAGCTGTCAGGTTTTGTAGATCATTCATCAACTTATGAAATTAAAACACGACAGGTTTACTTATCACCTATTACATCACTCTGATAACGGGTTCGCGATCAAAAAATGACACGCATCTGTTAACTTATTATGAACTTATTCAATGATATGGAAGGTCAGTTATGACCCGATTAGCTTACTTATGATGTTTCTCAATGTGACAGAAAGGATCAGTTCACACAAGATACTAGATATTCATAGATCAAACAGAAAAGGTTTCTGCAGATTGGCTACAATCGATTTATAGCTGGACGTTTTCTCCTCCTATATTCAGTACACCGTAGCCTTGGGATAACAGCAGTTAATGGTCGGTTACCGACAGGAACTGATTTACCATTGAGAACTCAACATTTTATTATGTTGATTTATGAAATAAGATTTTCCCTATCTCCCATGCTGATTGATGGAGTGTGCGAACATGGACATACCATGTTCCTTTGCTCATATATCATCTTAAAGTCAAGTAGTAGATGAAAAACTGTATGTGAGACACTATTTGAAGAATTTGGTCAAGTAATTCGCCAAGATCCCTGCCTACACATTATTGTCTAGGTCACCAGGACAATCGTATGTATGTGGTGTTTGGTATTTATGTTGACAGATATAAGAAGTATGTAGCACCAATGGAAAGTGGAAAGCCTGTTGGCATAAGATTGAAATGAAGAGAATAGGAATGCACTGTAATTTCGCATTGAATAATAAATTAGTTTTCCTTCATTGCACATATATCAATGGCTTGGGTTGATTATAATGTGGTTTGATAATTAAAACATCGTGCCACTTTCAGTTTTCTCATTGGCAAAATAGGTGTTACACACAAACCAACAAAGTCACTGCAATCAATCTTATACAAACCATAAATGACAGGGTGAAAAGATATTCATCAAGGGATACTGAAATTCACGTTACATAACTTTGTCTTAGCAACTCCGTTGTTGAGTTCATCACTTCTACTAGATTTGCAGATAAGGAAATCCCAGCATCAATGTAAGTGATAGTTCAGTGATTAAGACATTCAGCTACTAGGTCGTAGTGTCGAATCTTGCTGAATTTACTTAGAACTTCTGTTACTATATCGTCTAAATTGCCATTCCACTGGATAATTTGTTGTATTTTTGACTATTTTCTTATTGTGATTTTAAATTGGTTAAAATCTAAATTGCTTCGCTTTTTACTAGATAACGATAGTTGTTTGGATTCTCAGACTAGGTTTCGATGTTTTTGAGACATAATATGCCTTTGAAGGGTGAAAGATAATCGTATTCATTGCCTGTTGTTATCGTAGAAATTCACGCTGTCATATAACGAACACTTCATATGATTACTCAATCAATTTTATGTGCAAAAGTGACAAATCGGTTGATGAGTTTGTGAGCCTCTATCTATTGAGTTTGAACATGTGTTAGGTAACCTCAGCCCCCAAATGCCCTGGTACGGCTGAGAGTGGGTAGATTCCGCTCTCCCTCTCGAAGTACTCTCACATGGCCACGCGTATATAGCCTCTGCCAGGGAAGTCCTACTCACTGCCTTCTCGCCACAGGGGCGTCGTTTACGAAACTGAGAGGACGAATGTCCGGTTCTTTAACCAGGTTGGTGGACACGGAAAGTCCACCTAGGGGAGTTGGGAAATCCTGATTCCAAACTATTGGTGCACATGGGCTCCAGCGTCCTGAGGGAAAAATGCAGTGTCAACCTACTTTTAGTCACAGGCTACCATGGGACTGAATCTCCTGACGATGCTCCACTGCCTTGTGGATCAGATCTTAAGGTCAAAGGCTCTGAGTGTGGCCCCCTAAGAATACCACGTGCTTCAGTTTGGGCACATGGGCAGTATCACAGTCCTCACACAAATCGAATGAGATTTGTGTGGCGCATATATATCTGGTGCCTCTTTGAACCAATATTTACGTGTTTAAATAAATAGGTAACCCCAACCACCGCCAGTCTTGACGTGTTTAGTTTTCATTTTCCCTTTCATCATGAACATCAATGTAACTTCAACTCGTTTTCTATTCAGAGTGGACTGCTTCTTGGTATATTGATACTCCTTTGTTCGAGGTTGGACATTTGCCCTGGACGAGTGAAGTGGTTCAGTCAACTCCCTTGAATACTGCATTTATAGTCAGATTAGGTATTGAGACCGATTTATCCTGAAGAGACGTTTTACATTTAAAATAGAGGGAAACATGTTTCAGACATTCCTGTTTGCGTTTTCGTACATGATGACTTTTCACTGCTGCAACTTAACGGAAAACTTGTGTGAATACTTGTAATAACTGAAGGAAAACTGACACTTAATACTTGTTATAACTGGATAAAGTGATATGGCTCTACTCAAGAAAGAAGGAAAGACTGAAGATGAGTTTGTTATACATCAACAGTCAGATCCACAAGTGAGAAATTACGCTGAGTTATGTACTATTTAATTACCTGGCCATCGATTAAGTTCGAACATGGTTATATGAAATATAGTAATTGTAAAATATTAGCCGCTGACTTCTCTCCGAACTGAAGGCTAAGTTCAGAGAAAGGCTTGTGTTAACTCAGGGTTAGTTGTGCCGGCCTTAACTTATCATTGCTTAAGGCTTAGTACGCTAGGCTACAGTTGAAATAGCAGATGTAAAGTAGGCAAATTCTGTTTGACGAATTTAGTATATTTTTGTGGCCCTACGTATTTGACTCGTTAGACCGTTTGCTGAATGTTATCGAAATATACATGCCACCAATCCTTGTACATACTCATCGACTTAAATAGCGAAACTAAATAAGTCAAATACGAGAATAAGGTTTGAATACGCATATTTTGTACACTAATTGACGTGAACAGACAATCACGGAGACGAAGCGAAACGGATCTGGGATGACATATGAGCAAAATCGTTTTAATCAAGTGTGACTCGATATTTATTATCAAATAAAAGTGATTAACACACATACAATCATAAAAAAACATTTTGAACTGATAGGTGACGGTAAAAATGTGATTTGAGAAGAATAAATAGATTGATCTGTCCAGAGACCTAGAATAATATATGTGGGCTTGAAATTGATATGAGCCCCTACAACATGATATCGACTAGCGTCGCACAGACAATAGAATTCATTAAGCTAACCATGAATTAACATAAATTAATCAATATCGTAAAACTGGAAAGGATTGCCCAGGACATGGTAGGATGGAGAATGCTGGTGTGCGACCTATGCTCCTCCACGAGGGGTAACAGTTGTAAGTAAATAAGTAATCAATATCGTAATAAATATATAAAATTGACAACGTCAATATAACTAAATCACTGAATTACATATTGACTCTCTCGTAACATTTAGTGCAATGACAATTTAATGGGTAGATCAGGTCAAGTAGAATCCTTGAATCACTTACCACAACGAATATCTATTAGAATGGTAATCAGCGCCTAATTTAATTATTATTCAGTATTTTTAATAGTTGAATTCATAAGTCGATTGAACCTAGACCACCACTGAAAACCTGGAATCACTGGACGGCCGCTTCGTCCTAGTACAGGACTCACTAGTGACTGGTTTCATGAAGTGTTTCTTGGAGTTCTAGTGAGAAACCGTGTTCAGTGGAGTTCAAGCAAGTCTGTTGTACAGAAAATTACTTATTAAAGGCAATGGTGGATAGTCGCACAATATCGTGAATTAGTTTAAACTAGACATTAACACCGTTGGGCTTATACACAGTGGAACGGTAGTCGTGTATCTACTGTCACTGTCCTAAGATCCTTTCTAATCTGATTAATATGTCTGATACACGTTCCGTTACTTCTCCGGACTAAATAAAATACCTTCCCAATACACCGTTTTATGACCCCTGGTTCCCATTTTCAACCACCTTGATACCACTTTATAAGCATTTTCTTACCTACATTCAAGCTGTGAGTGCTTGCCCGATACTCGAGTACAGGTTTTATTGGGTGGATTTTCCTCCAAAACATCGATTCTGCTGGTGACTTTCCTTCTAGCACCACCGGGTTAGGCATGACTTTGAAAGTCATTAGAAATCTTCTGACCACCTGTATTGGGTTACTCTCTCTTTACCCCTTAATCAAAGCTCTTTTAATCGTATTGTGAATGTACACTACTAAGGAATCTTTTACAAAGACGAAACGGTCATCTAATGCTTTCAGTTTCTCAATGATTATCTAACTTTGATCAACTCATACTTTCAACTAGTCGAAACTTCCTACAATCTCGACGACGACCACCACCACCACCATCCACCCCCCTTCATTCTGTAATGAGGTTATTTATTAAAAAGGAGAACTATTTTTTTTTATTTATTTTGTATAAGCAATGGCATTAAATAAATTTTGTAATATATAATCTAAAATGAATTCATTATTATGATTGTTATGTAATATGATTGATTTAAAAAATATTTTAATACATAATTGTTTTAACCAATTTTTGTTTAAATGAATGAATTGATCATAGAATTTATGGATTAAATCATAACGTAAATGAATAGAGAAGATTGTAGATTGATTAATTGTAGGTTGAATAGAATCTATGAACAATAAAGAAAAAAAAAATGGATTCATCATTAGAATGCAAAACAGTAACTATTCTTTAATGTTGAATGTTCGGAGCTTTGACCGCGTTGGTGAATACGGAGGATTCACCTAGAAGAGTTGGGAAATCCTGATTCCAAACCCATGAAATCCAGGATCCTGAGGAAACAAATGGCGTATGAACCAATTATTGGTCGTCGGCTACCATGAGACTACATCGTTTAACGTTGCTCCACTGTCTTGTGGATTAGACCTATAGGTCAAAGGCCTCGAGTGTGGCCCCCTAAGAAAATCATCTACTTCAGTTTAGGCACCTGGACAGTATCATAACCATCACATAAATCAAATGAGATTTGTGTGGTGTGTTTATTATGGAGTAGTCTCATACTAGAACGAAACGGTCGTCCAGAGAATTCAGGTTTTCAGTGCTAGTCTAGTATAATTAAAATAACCCCGACGTGCAATGTTTCATGGTGTAGTAGTAGGTTGTAAGAAAGCTAGAGCTGGCCAGACCAAAATGTGGCACAAATCCATTAAGTCACCGGCAATTGGACTGAGCCATGTTGGTAGATGTAGACTACCTGGTTGGGATTCGCGAGATGATAGCAATCGATGGTTAGGGACCTTAAGTAACATGGCTCAAAATCATTTGCAATGGCGAGGAGTGCATCCACTATCTGTGTGTTCTGCCAAATTCTAATCTTCTGAATTCTTCATGTCGCTATCTTTTTTTTCTCTTTTTAAATTTATTTCACTTGATTATACTCCTTCAATAACATATTCAAACCCTAATCTTTCACATTAATGCTTTTACTCTTACTAATTCTACCACTATATGATTTGAATCAACAACTGCATCTCTGTGTTAGTGTGGTATGGCAACTCGAACTGATGTACGTACGTACGAAGTTCTGCGTTGTGACTGACTGACTGATATGTCAAAGGCTCGGGGTATGGCCTCCTAAGAAAACCACCTCATTCAGTTTGGGCATCCGGTCAGGATCATAGCCCACACACAAATCAAGTGCTTTGTGTGTTGTATATGTATTTGGTTCTTTTCTGTACTAATATTTATGTGTTCAAATAAATAGATGAATAATAAATCGTTTTCTATATTTGATCGTAAATCATGTATCTGGTATGATGTGATTCAGCCTTTGTATAGCCTATCGATTGAGTATCCCCTCTAGTGGTTTTATACTCCCAATTACCGGTTGTGCTATCATATGTTAGTAGTATAACATAGCAAATGAAAAGTATTTCTATTCGACCGTTATATCATTAGAGTTGCTCAGTATGCTTACGTTCTCTACCCTTACTCTTTTCCTGTCATCTTGTTTTGTTTATTTATTTATACTACTTATTATTATTCAGTACATATTTGTATATTACAGCAATTTCTACGCATGTGCTGTGGTGCAAATTATAACACTTACTACACTAATCATTATAATTACTGTCTCTCAATCTCTGTAGCAGCTATTCGCCATATTTTATGGTTTTTCAATATCGAAGCAATAAGCATAGGATATACATATGCCAATAAGTGACTGATCAATTACAGTCCAAATAAACAATACGAAAATGAATTTAAACTTTACCAAATTGAACAACCTAGTGTCTATCATAACTCAGTAGTTAAGTGGACAACATGATTGAGTTTGAAGCGAACGGTATTGGGTCGTGTCCCAGAATGAATATCAACTCTGAGATAGAGGTTCATTCGTCTGACGAGTCACGAATAGGACTAAACACACGTCAAATTGGATTCCACTACTAGCTATTATCCATCCTTTTTTTGTAATCCTTGTGAATGAAGGAAATATTAAAGTAATACGCACAGTATGCACATATGTTAATACACGACTGATCAATTGCAATCCTAATTATCAATGGCAAGATTCAAATAAAAAATCCTTTATGAATTAGTTTAATCTTTGTTTAAACGCAACGGTTTCCATATTTCTTTCCTCTTGGTTATGGTTTTGCTTCTTGATAAACTGTTATCAGGATTTGACACAGCTATCAGCTGTCGTTTGCACTATCGTACGTCATAGTTATATCTTATGTTTTTATTCCAAGAAGCCCTTATTATTTCAACCTTACAGATGTGTTGAACGCCGCATATGTCTTAAAAGTTGATATTTATAACTAATTTATACATATTACTCAATAAAGAACTACTTCTTAGACAAATCACTGTTTCATGAACTTCGATTTTGGGTTTATCTCAATCATGTCATTGGACACTTTGATAGATTCAACATTAGTAATGAACAAACTTTACGAGGTTTATGGAAATGACTTTTGATTCTAAATATATCTTAGTATTACTTTCATAATTCACATCAGTTGAACTTTCCAATTAAAACACTACTGAAATACAAAAACTTAGAAACAGTTTAGAAGTTTCCCTTTTGATAACATTGACGAAAAGAGAAGATAATGAGAATGAATTTTTAACTAGGAAAACTAGAGGTTAAGCGTATGCGCGCGAGACTGATAGATCCTAGGTTCGAATCCTGCTATAAAGTTCATGGATGCACACTACTGAGGAATCCTTCAGTAGGACGGAACGGCCCGCCAGTGCTTTCAAGTTTTCAGTGGTGGTCTAGCTTTAATCATTGGCGGCCTGCTTAAACATCTGGGCTACCTGTTCCTGTCATCTAGATATTTCAACAACTTATCTCATTTCGTTTGTTTTAATACATCGTTATAGCTATTTATCACACAACCTATTCAGGTACGTTTCTCAAAAGTGTAAAACTTTTCGCTGTAAAGGATACAAAAGACCTACTCAGAGGTATCATGATTGCTGACAATATGCAGCGAAAACAATGTAGATTATTCAGATGTCGATAGACTGGACCGCTAACATCTAACTGGCGATCACTGAATATTTATCGTCAGGATCGATGAAGAAGTAAAAAACGAAAACTCAATGAAATAATTTGTGGATGCGCACTGCTGAGGAGTTCCACAATAGCACAAAACGGCCGTCGAGTGCTTCCAAGTTTTCAATGGTAGTCTAGCTTTAATTGACTAATGAATTCAACTATTAAATTACTAAAATCTTTACCAAAACCCCCTTTCTGGTAATAAAACTTAACTCACTTAAATTATTTGCAATAAATATTTTAAACTTTATATATTCCATTTCTTCTTTATTTAAATTAAAGTCAATTAAATATTGAATCAATGAAATACCCATATCCAATGAATCATGATTATTAAGCATAGGACTTAATATAGGATTTACGAATACATCATTACTTTCATTTAGATTATTTGGTTTTTGATTTTCATTACGAATGGGACACTCGATTGTCTGTTTGTCATCAAAGTTTTGGTTTATATATTCCATTACATGAATATAGAATAAGAATATCCAATTCGTATTAGTCAAATCAATCTAGAATGTAAAAACAACACAATTATTTTGTGGATGTTTTTTGACTACTTATAAGTAGGTTAAATGAATAAGTGAAATAAAGAGAAATTGTTGTAAATTATAAATAATTCAATTTTGAAATTAGTTTAGTACGACTTAACAGCATCTGACCACTCTATACTTTACACTTTGATTTCAAGCTTCCTAGAAAAATCATGAATTCCAGAATAATTATATCTCATCATCGGTAATAGGAATGCCGTAGTTTAAGTGGGTTTTATCCTGACGTAACATTTCATGGAAGTATAATCCTAACATGGTAGCTGAAATATGGTTGGAATTTTTAAAAAACTATATGGGTGTCTTAATAAGAAGGATTTGAAACTGTTCTAAATGGATTTTCTTTCTGTTAACTTTAAGTCTAATATTTTCTATGGGAAAATATATTTGTAAAATCTCAGCGACTGAATTTTAAGTAAATCCTACGTTTCGCTCGCCAATCTGGTCTACTCTGAGATTTTACAGTTATATTTCTCCTCCTTCATGTCTTACATTAACTGAGCACCCAATTACTATAAATCTATTAATGTTCTCCAGTTGACCTGTTTTTGATGATCACATTAAATGCAAGTCCTCATATCTTATCATTTTGGTATATCTTTATCAGTTCATCTAGTCCTGTGAAGTTAGGTATATTGATCATTCGATGTGAGTTTAATCTAAGAGAGTTCACCAAGATTAACCTACATGGCTTAAGAGACAACACAAGTGGGTACATTAGAAATATACATCAACAATCAAATACAGAACTTCCACATCTAGAAACCGATAGGTCATATAAATACTTCTAAGTTTAAATCTAACAAGTTACATTTTGTTGTAATATCTCGATAGTTTATTTATTTTCAATCTTCTTGAACATATATATATTGGTACAAGGGGGCATCAGATACATATGCACCACACAAATCTCATTTCATTTATGTGAGTGCTATGATACTGCTCGGGTGCTCAAACCGAAGCATGTGGTTATTTTAGGGGGCCACACCATGAGCCTTTGATCTAAAACTCTGATCCACAAGGTAGTTGAGATACATAAGGAGATACAGTTCATGGCAGTCGGTGAGCAACAATAGGGTCATACTCCATTTATTCCCTTAGGATACTGCAGCCCATGTGTACCATTTGTTAGGAATCAAGGTTTTCCAACTCCTCTAGATGGACTTGCCGTGTCCACCGACCCGGTTAAAGCGCCTGACATTCGCTTTTCGTCCTCTCGATTTCATAAACAACAGTAATGCCACGAGAAGGTAATAAGTAGGATTTCTCTGTCAATGGCTATATAAAAATGGCCATGTGAGAGCATTTGGAGAGGGAGAGTGGACTCTCCCTACTGCCGACCGTACCAGGTCATTTGGGGGCTATCTCGCTAGTGCTTAATGATCATCCTATATAATCAATGATATCTATAATGGCTACATATTTGAATTATACCTATCTAAAGTTCTTATCAGAAATACATCTTGAACAAAGTATTAAATGAATATACATAATATTCATAATGAAATCTACCTTCATCAAATTGAACTAATTCAAAATCCATCTAATTCTTCCACTGGGAAGGCCGTAATTAGGACTTTCTTGATAGACGCTATATACGCTTGGCTATATGAAAGTATTTCGAAAGGTAGAGCGAATTCTCCCTACTCTCTGCTTTCAAATTAACCTAATCCAAAATTCATCTTATTCTTTTCAACATTCATTTATTCTCAGAAGGGATTTTGTGGAGATTTTTAGTAATTTATAGAGTTAAGATCATTAGTCAATTGAAGCTAGACCACCATGAAAAACCTAGAAGCACTGGACGGCTGTTTCGTTCAGTGCTTCCAAGTTTTCCATGGTAGTCTAACTTCAATTGACTCATGATCTCAATTCATTTATTCATTCATTTAAGCTTACCTTATTTGTATTATCTTTTAAATTCATATTATCAATTATAAAATGATTTAATATCCATTCAATCATATTCATCATAATTTTGATACCAATTTCTATTTTATTCCATTCATTTAATTTAACAAAATAATTCCATTTTATTTGAGTAGTATATTTCATTGATTTATTTTCTTTAAATAAGTAGTCTAAATAGAAATTTTTATTTAAATAAAAGTTGTGTTATTATCTTGATTGATAGACATTAAAGGATTATTTATTTTAAATAAAAAAGGCGAACTACTCGACTACTTGAACGATAGAATCCGCAACGTCGTAAGAGAGAGAGAGAGAGATGACAAAGACTGGTAAGTAGAAAGTTTATTCCTTAAATCAGTGTCAAAATATAGCACGGAAATCTTGTGTATTTCTAGTTTTTTGGCTGAATGTAAATCATCATTTAGGTTAACCAATAGGCACATAGGGGTAATGCTAATCCATTCAATGGGGAAGCTACACGTCGATATTCTAGAACATTCCTCTAGAAGTGATTGGATAGAATGTCTTTGGCTCTTTCTGGGCTTCTTAGAGCTTCCTAAAGTCTACCGACGAGCCGTCCTTACAAACTATTAATTGTAATTGAAATTATGAATTAATTAAAGCTAGACTATCATGGAAAACCTGAAAGCACTTGATGGCCAATTCATTTTATTGTGGGACTCTTCAACAGTGACTAGCTTCAATAGGTATTTCCTGGAGTTCTAGTGAGAAGCAATAACCAGTGGATTTCAACCAAGTCTGTTGTGAGATATCAACTCACTGAAGATATTGGTGAATAGTTGCTCAATTTTGTGGATTGGTTGAAGTTAGATAATAACACCGTTGGATACCGGCCGTTTCTTTGGTCTAGTAGTTAAGCGATCGAGCACGAGACTGATATGTCCTGGTCACGAATCTCGCGAGTGCGGGATCGTTGACTATGCACTGCTTAGTAGTCCCACAGTAGGATGAAAAGGTCGTTCAGTGCTTTCAGGTTTTCCATAGTGGCCTAGCTTCAAAATTAACTCATGATTTCAACTATATAAAAATTACTAAAATCTCCACAAAGCCCCGTTCTGATACTAATTGTAGTTCTGATGATGATAATAATAATTGATGAGACTATAATTTATGGATGACCTTTGAGAGACGTTAGACTAACCTTGGGAAAGTTCACTTAATAACTAAATGATAGTTATAAACCAGTGTGAGAAATTAGAATTATGATTTACAGTTGATAAGTAAGTATTAGATTCAAAGTTTTCCATACGAACTGACATCAGTTTAAATGTTGAAACTTTATTTATTCGAATGGATAAATAAATCTCGCGCCAAAATCCAAAACTTGTATTCTTATATCTGATTCTTTCGCTCATACATGATAGTCTCGCCTAATAATAATTGTTATTATAACTGGAGAACTATGATCAGTTGTCTTTTGATAAGATGGGGTAATTGATTCAATAATATAATAATGGTTACACTAATAAGTCTGTGAGTAGTGACCACTGTCATATTTGTTTATTCTTTTTAGAAATGATATGACATATAGTCTAAGTGACTCAACACTCTATGCACCGTGATAATGTTCCATGGTTGGATGTAAAGCATAGGAAACCGAAAACTCAGCTTTACTATTAGTTGATTGACCTAGGTTCCAATCCCTAGAAGAACGTCAGTTCACTCAAGATTACAACTCTCCTTGTTAATGAGTGCCAACTATCATGAAAACTTGATCTGGAGTTTTTCTTTGAACGACTACAATCATGAACTATATTCTGATATTGTCAACATTTACAGGTTGATAATACTTTGAATGGTAGCTATTATTGAAATCCAGTACTTGTGTTTGTGTAATTTAAGATTTTAACAGTTGAATTCATGAATCGATCTAAGTTAGACCACCATTGAACAACTGTTTAATTCTAGTATGAGTTACTCAATAGTTCGCATCCATGATTCCACACGTAAGACTCGAACCTAGACCTTCAGTCTCACCCTCAGATGCTTAACCGTTGAATACTTGCTCAATAGTCTATAGGTTAAGCATTCACGCGAGAGATCGAAGATCAAACAGTCATTCAATACTCCTAACAATAAATACTCCCTCATTTCTGATCATTCATTTATTATTCTATCAATCAATAAACATACCTTCTTGGAAATTATTCAATAAATTTGTGTAATAATCTTTTGTTACTAACCAATAATTTAATAGATATATCATATCTTTTCTATATATATCCTGTTGATCAATATTCATTGGATAATCATAATTATTATATAATTTTAAATTAAATTTTTCATTTAAAAAATTTGGCGCCATATTTTTAAATTTAAATTGTTGTTCAATAAAATATTGAATTGAATCATTTAAACAAAATGAGTAATCAATTGATTGATTTTTAATTTGATCATTGAAATTTTTATATTTTTTTGAATTTTGATTAATTCTACTTATATGATTATTAGTAGTAGTATTTGTTATTAAATCATTATGATGAATAGAAAGATTTAATGGATAATCATTATTTGATGTAGTATCCATGGTAACTATAGTGGAATTCATTGTTGATATAAAGTTTTTATTATTATTATTATTACTGGGTTTTCTTGGTCCACGTTCATGTTGAACACCTAGAAATATAATAAATATATGACGTAACAATAAGGATTAGATATTCTTGGAAAAGTTTCCATTTGAAGTTAATGTAGATCTTAGATATCTGAACTCTAAGTTCTAAAAGGTTCTTTATTCAATGCATCATGCTTGAATAAAATACCTTTTCTTTGTTTCTTAATCTTTAATGATTGTTAAGCAAAGATGGATAGTGGCTAGCAGTGGAATTCAGGACGCGTGTCTCGTCAGCTGGATGTACCTGCATCTCAGAGTTGATGTTCACTCTGTGAAAAACTCGAACCCTGTACCTTTCGCTTCAAACGCCACTTGGCCACTGAGTCCTGATAGCCACTTCCTTGTGCAATGTGGTGAATAACATTACTTAAACAACAATCATTGAATTTACTTAGTATTGTTTGTCTGGATCTTCCCATTGATGTTTTTAGGACTGCAACTGGTCAGTACATCCAGGTGACGAGTCTCAAATAAGACGAAATGCGCGTCCTGTATTCCATTGCTAGACACTATCCATCTCTGCTTACCATGCTTGTGAATTAAGGCTATATCTAGGCAATACGCACAGTATGCACATATACCAATTAGAGACTGACCAATTGCAGTCCTAAAAACATCAATGGGAAGATCCAAACAAACAATACTAAGTAAATTTAATGATTGTTGTTTAAGTAAGGTTATTCAGTGAAGTAAATCAACTTCAAACTGATATCTTTTATTAATCAGTATGAAGTTATAAAGGATTATTCAATTTTATTAAAATCACAAATCAATCTTAGTTATCAGAAGAAGGTTTTGTGGAGATTTTAGTAATTTTATGTAGTTGAAATCATGAGTCGATTGAAGGTATATTACCATGGAAAACCTAGAAGCACTGAACAGCTGTTTCGTCATATTGTGGGACTCCTCAGCACTGGGCATCCACGATCCCGACTAGCGAGATTCGAACCCAGGACCTACCATTCTCGCGCGCGAGCGCTTAACCACTAGACCACTGAGCCGGGCGTTATCCAACGGTGTTAATGTCTAACTTCAACCAATCCATGAAACTGAGCAACACATCCACCTTTGTCTTCAATCCAGTGCTTTCAGGTTTTCCATGGTGGTCTAGCTTCAATTGACTCATGATCTCAACAATCTTAGGTAGACAACTATTGAAAACCTGATAGTACTAGATGGTCATTCTGTACTGGGTTTGTATAGTATTTGTAATATAGATATGTTAAATGAATTTAATTGTATGCTCATTTTATAATATCCGATTTAGCATATGACTATCAAATAAATTCTTTCAACTCTATTGGTTAATCTGTGCCCAATTATCTTGTGGTGATCGATATTCAATATTATCCTTAAACTTCGTATATTGTTCGTTCTGATAACCGTTACTCGATAACGTCCTAACGGTGTATAAATCAGAAGGCGAATACGAAGGGTTGATTACGTTTATTATTGAACCACACACACAGATATCCAAAATTACAGGTACGTTAAGCAAGCATGAAAGAGTGGTGCCGTAAAGCAGGCGAGTGAGCGTAAGAGTCGAATGAGCGAGAGATCAATCGACTGATTAAGCGAGTACAGTACATTGCAGTGAACAGCATTAATATGTACATATATACAAATGGAAAAACATGAATCATTGAATCAACTAAGTGATTAATAGTAAGGCTAGCAGAATGAATACATGCGTAGACAGTAAGTAATGCTCAAGCGTACATAATAAAGGTACAATAGTATAGATAGGTTGTTGTTGTTGTTGTACGAATGACTATCCGTTAAATAAGTTAACAAAAGGGCTTAGCCAAATTAGATGTAAACAAACTTAATTTTATGTGAGCTGCTGCAATCTGATTAATTCAAACCTTTTATAAGTGGATCTATTCGATATTCATTTGTCTGATTGCCTCTCTCCATTTATTTGTCAATTATATTCTATTACTGTATTGATGTATAAATACTTGAAGCATGTTGGCTAATTCATACTTTATAAGCAAAGATGGATAGTAGCTAGCAGTTGGATGCGAGTTTCGTCCTATTTGGGACTCGTCAGCTGGATGTACCTGCATCTCAGAGTTAATGTTTACTCAGGGACTCGAACCCAGTACCATTCGCTTCAAACGCTATCATGTTGTCTACATAGCTTATTGATTAAGGCGGAAGAGAGGAAGGTCTAAGGACACACTTCGTCGGGAAATGGAAGCAGATATGAAAAGGATAAATAGCAACTGGAAATGATTGTCCAGGACAAGGTTGGATGGAGAGTTCTGGTCGGCGACCTATGCTCCTCCGGAACGGGTAACAAGCGTAAGTAACTAATACATACGAAGAAAATGTAACTATGAAAAGAATAAAAATACTATAACAAACACAATAAAGAAATAAATGTACAAATGGATGAGATTAATATTTTGTTGTGATAAATAAACGTCGTCCATTACAGCGCATTTGTCGTACGAATTGTTAAATATTAATCAAACTACTTTATACTATTAAGTAGTATAGAGATAACGTAAAAGGAACAGACTTGAGGTGAAATTAAGTTCGAGAATGAGAAGTTCTAGCAACGAATAGTATATTTTAGATCGAGGATCTGTTAATTCCATTACTGGCTATTGTATGCAAATAGAGGGAATATACGAATACTGTAGACTAACTGCACTAGTGTAATAGTTAATTTGAAAATGACAAAGAACACAGTAACAGTTCTTTTCCGAATCGATTACAATTTGTATTTGATATACCGGGTAAGCATCGTTGAGTCATCAGTGAACCGCTGTAAGTAAGTTACCTATCTAGCTAAATTCATTACTCAGATACTTCTGTATGGAATAGTCCGGTATGTTGAAGAGTCTCAAAAATAGAATAAGATCCAGCTCCATGACGTTTTTGATGTAAGTTTGTTCTCTGAGCCCGATGGTTTGGTCGTGGACCTTTCATCGTCCTTCAGGTAGAAGTTTCTGCTGATGACGTCGTTTAAAAGGACGATAAAAGCTCCACGAGAAAACCATCTAGCTCAGAGAACAAACCTGTATCAAAATCAGTTGCATTTAATCATATAATTAACTACATTTGATACGACATTCTTTTCAAGTTTGCCAATAACAGAAGTTCAATCAGGTGAATTGTTGTTACTCTCATAAATAATTAGATGTTTTGATCCGTTCGTTCTTAATATAATGATGATTAAGCCTTTAGAACATTCAATTCTATATCAGAGACTAAAGGTTTCGAACTTTGTCTTTACTTATTTCAGTCTGGATTCTCAGCAAACTTTACATATCATGGTATGACTCAAAGCAGATTTGATCAACTTTAACTTAGTCATGGAGTTGTTTAGAAACCACCTTATCATATTTTCTGGATGGTTTTTTGTTACGGGTCGATATCCGTTAGAAGACATGTAACATCGGGTAACTATTCATTTAATTGCCATAGTAACTTTCAATATAAGAATAAGAACACCCCCCCCCCAAAAAAAAAAAGAAAAAAACGCACACTTACTTTCTTCATTCATCTGTGCCAGAAAACATTTATTTAATCGACATGCACGACAGTGATTACGATGATGACGATCAATGGTACATTTACCTTTTAAATTACCACTTGCTTTACATGTATATGAACGATTCTTGTGAATACTTCTTTTAAAAAATCCGGAACATCCTGATGAATAGTAAGTAAAAAATGGAAATGATATTGAATAGAATATGAGACAAACTCAGCATTATTTACATTCACTTTGTATTGTTTGGTTGAATCTTGCCATTGATGTTTAGGATTGCGATTGATCAATCACTCATTGGCATATGTGCATACTTTGCGTATTGCCTCGATATAGCCTTAATTCACGAGCACTTTAGGAAAATATGGACAGTGGTTAGCAGTAGAATCAAGTTGGACACCCGTTTCGTTCTTTTCGGGACTTGTCAGCTTAATGTACCTGCATCTGAGTTGATATTTACTCCAGGAGTCGAATCCAGTACCATTCTCTTCAAACGCTATCACCTTATCCACAATATGCACATATGCCAATTAGAGACTGGTCACTTGTAGTCCTAACACATCTATGGGAAGATTCAGACAAACAATACTAAGTTAATTTAAACTTCACCCCATTGCACAAGCAGGTGCCTATCATGACTCAGTAGCAGAGTGGATAACGTGATATCGTTTGAAGCAAACGTTACTACAGTCGAGTCTTAGAGTGAACATCAACTGTGAGATGCAGGTACATACAGTTGACGAGTTCGAAATCGGAAGAAACGCGCGTCAAACTGAATTCGACTGCTAGCCACTATCCATCTTTGGTTAATATTATTTGTTTGTGAGAAAAGAAGTATAATGTAGGGTTATACTAGTTAAGGTTTAAATTTGTTAACCTTTAGGGCATCATATCCAAACTATTTGGTCGGATAAATCAAGTTTTATTTAAATGATGTTGATAATTTCCTTAAGTAACTATAAAGTGTATTTTAATGTCTAGTGTATAAAGTCGAACGTCATCCTCCTTTCGGCCACATTAACATTGTGAAGCCTAGTAGGCCCTTCTGGAGAAGAATACTACATCAAAGCAAGGCACAACCACCTGGGCTCAATAGCTTTTTTGCATTGTTTGGGCAGAATCATTACATCTTTCTTTCTTGGACGGGTCTTTCTGATTTTCTTTCTTTTTTCTGGGCAGACTCATTCTTTCTTTCCTTTTGAACAAATAATAATTGTGCAATTATTCTTTGTAGCCTTCGTAATCATTTGTTGGTATATGTAGAGTGAATGATTAGGCCGATCTCCACCACCCGAGTTACCGCTGACGTTAGTTTATAGAAACAGTCCCACTATCCAGGAGGTACAACAAGGACGTGTAAGTCGCGTTTCGCCTCCCATAAAATCGAATGTGGTTAATGTGGCACGGGATCGAATTGTTCAGGGAGTATCAGTCCCCTTAAGATTACAGGTACATCTTGCTGTTGTTTGCCAAATAGCATGAAACCTGTGTCTAGAGTTTCCTGTTCACTACCTTCAACCATCATCATCATAGTGCACTCAATGTTAAGTCACCTAGCCTAATAGTCACATTGCAACTTGATCGATTGGATTCCATCTGCAGTAAGAAGGACCTGACATATATGATATTGATCACTGAACCTTTTTTTATCAATGAACATGACATTAGTATTCATCTCATTCAATTCAAGATTTTTTTAACGAGTAACAAACAAAATAGTCGGAAAATTTGTATTTTAAAAAAAATGGGTAAAGACAATCATAACTCACCATCACAGCTATAGACTCCATAATGTTTTCCGGTAGAACGATCACCACAAACAACACATTGAATATTAAGTAAACGATAATCTAGAAATTTTTAAAAAAAAAATTGGAATAAATAATTTATAGATCATTTTGAAACCCTCATAGTTGAAATCATGAGTTAAATGAGGCTAGACCACTATGGGAAATCTGAAAGCACTGGACAGCCGTTTCTTCCTATTATGGGACTCCTCAACAATGCGCATCCAGTGGTCTATCGGTTAAGTGCTCTGGCACGAGACTGGTAGGTCCTGGGTTCGAATCTCACGAGTGCGAGATCGTGGATGCGCACTGTTGAGGAGTCTCACAATAGGATGAAACGGTCATCCAGTGCTTCCAGGTTTTGCATGGTGGTCTAGCTTCAATTGACTCATGATTTCAACTATGAAAATACTAAACTCTCCACAAAATCCCTGATCCATTTTAAAATCATTAACTGGACAGTTGTTTCATTCTAGCATGAGATTCCTCAGCGATGAACATCAATGACCGAGGATATATGTTATCCAGGGATCAAATATCTAGCAGGGAACGCTTTCACTTCAGACCACCAAGCCAGTACTTACGTATGCTTTTAAGTGGTTAGTTAACTTACATTGGTTTTTGGTTTCTACATTTTTCCAAAAGCCCTCCCCTTCTATGCTGAGGATTTGTGGATAGTTGCATACTTGGAACACGTTTTTCTTTTCATTAGAACCGTCATTGATTAAAAGATCAATAAAGGTAACAGATTATGAGCAGTTGTATCATACTAACTCTCAGAAGTTTCACCAACCTGTAATCAGTGAGTCAGGATCATATGATTAAATAGTCGAATATACGATGTTTACTGTTTGAATTTGTCAATTTCCTGGGTCTATGAAATAATCCGTGAATGCTTCCATATAGATTAAAATAGTTTTTCCAAACTTCAAATGAATCACTCTTGTTCGTACAGTATTACTGTAGTGAACAAGAACACGAGTGGGGACAATTGAATGTATTTAAGCACAAATTACAGACTATCTCACTAAAATCTGATAACCATACAGTAAACAGTTAATTCGCAAAATAACAATCCATTGTCTCAATCTTCACTGTTCCTTTTGCAAATATCAATCTATCCTCTCTAATTTCATTATTTATGCGTTTTGCAACCAATTACGCTTCACTCCTGTTCTTTCCTTATCGATCTTCGGCTGAAATACATTCTATGTCTGACAATCACCATATACTACTTATATGGATATAAGTAAACCACATCACACTCGTCCCCCCTTAAAAGCATTTGTTCATGTTATGGTTCTGCTCACCAAGCCACTTTCTTCTTTCACTGCAGTCTGTGCCGAAATCTCCGTCAGAATGTCGAGACTACGGTGCGCTGACCTCCATAGCTCCGTCGACCTGCCGCAGCAGCAACATCCGCATCCACCTGGAATATGGGACGTTCATACCCGTACAAGTATATTGTCAACTTTAATATGTTCTTCAAATGCTTATAGAATCTTGGGCTGACATATATTCTTATAAAGATCTTTATGTTATGTACATTACGTAATCTTCTAAGTAAATCTTCCTCTAAACTTCTATCTACTTTTTCTTCAAGGTTTTAATGTTGACGAAGACTTTTAATGATTAAGAAGTGGACCTCTATGAGTTCTAGTACAACTTTTATATTAAGTACCTACTATAGTTTCTATAATCTTACGTCTTACATCAGCTTACAACTATCGTTTATGGATAGTGGCTAACAGTGGAATCTAGTTTGAAGCTTATTTCTCGTTATTTCGAACTCCTCAACTGGATGTACCTGCTCTTACAGTTGATGTTCACTCTGGGACTTGACTGCTTTAAACGCCATCAATTTATCCACACAGCTACTGGGTCCTGATAGCCACCTGCTTGTGTAATGGGGTGAAGTTTAAATTCACTTGATGTTGTTTCCTTGTATCTTCCCATTGTTATTCAAGACTGTAATTGATCAGTCTCTTATTGGCATATATGTATCATGTGCAGACTACCTCGATATTGTCTGAAGTCACAAGCTTTTTAAGCAAAGATTGTTAATGACTAACAATGAAATCATAACTATCATTTATTCTATTCAACTTTAGAATCATAATTTAGCATGATATAAACAGAAAGTATCTCTTGAGGCAGGATCGTGAATGCTCACTAATGAGGAGTCCCATAATATAACAAATCGACAGTCCAGTGATCCTACAAGTTCTCCGTAGTGATCTATCTTCAATTGACTCATGATCTCAACTATATAAAATTACTAAAATCTCCACTTAAACCCCCCTTCTGATATTAAAGAAAAAAGTAAAAAATGTATCCATGTATGTATCATTGTCAAAATACATTAAAATATAAAGGTTTTTTTTTGTATTTTTTTTACATTATCCACTATCTAAAGAAAAGATGTATCCATGTTGAATTGCTTCAATGTATCCTTTCTACCCCTTTCCTCTCTCTCTCTCTCTCACTCTCCCCCTCACTATTTAATTCAATAATGAAGTCACTTTTATTGACATAAAGAAAAACAGTCGAAAATGGAAAAGAAAAAAAAAACGAAGAATGTTCGACTGTTTGTTTTTTTTCTCATGGAAAGTTTCTGGGTAGACTTTTTCTTTTTTCTTACCTATTTAGAACAAAAAAAAACTGTCTATTCAAATCGTTTAAGACAAATACACGCACACACACACACCCTCCCATATACACATACATACAATTAGAGTGAAATTGAGGAGAATAGATGAAGCTCTACTTAAAATGATATCATACAAGATAACAGTAGTAGTAGTAGTAGTAGTCGTAGTAGTAGTAGTATAAGTAGTATTATAAGTAGTATCAATAATAGTAAATCATTGTAATGTATACTTGAAAGTAGATGTTTTCTATTCTATACACATCTAATATGATATATCTAAACATAGACAAAACTCTCCTCAGAATGATATAAGATAACAGTAATAGTAGTAGTATTAGTAGTAGTAGTAGTAGTAGTATAAGTAGTTTTATCAGTAGTATCAATAATAGTAAATCACTAAAGTAGATGTTTTCTATTCTATACCAATCTCATATGATATAAGTAAACATAGATAGATTACTTTTTAATTGTTCTTATCATTTTAACCACACACACACACACACACCACTACCACCACCCCCTCCTCCATCTTTCGTTTCTCTCCTCCCCTACCATTTTGCGGGATTTTTCTTTTTAAAAAAATACTACTTTTATACTCATCATTTTAATCCCCTTTCGCCAGTTATTCAACTGTCTGTTTTTTTTCAATATTCAATTTGTCCTTAACTTACAATAAGTATCACTTAAGAAAAAAGAAACTGGATTTTTTTTAAAAAAAAAGATTTTTCTCTTTTTTTTGTTTTTTCTCTTTTTCTTTTCTCTTTTTTCTTTTTGTTTTTTTTCTTTTTCTTTTTTCTTTATAAAATATTATGATAACATGAATAGACATGAAATTACTTAAACAGTTAAGAGTAAAGTGAATAAGTGAATTACAATTATGTAATTAACTTTAATGTAATAAAAAGAAAAAAGAAAAAAAAAGGGGGGGAGAAAACTAAAATCGTGTGAATATAAACCATATGGAATGTGAAAATGTGAAACAACGAAACAGAAACATTTTTTTTTTACAAATTGAATGATGTAATTGTTTTAAATGAATATTCATGTTCAATTTGTTGATAGAAAAACAAGGAAAAATTAGACATTTTATGTATGTTTTGTGGTATATATACCGTTGTATGGTCTATTTATATCCATATAAGTAGTATATGGTGTTGGTCAGAATGTATTTTCACAGAAGATCGATGAGGAAAGAACTGAAACGAAGCGTAATCGGTAGGAAAATGGACGAACAATGGAATTAGAGAAGAAACAGTGAAGATCGAGACTATTGGTAGTTAATTTGCAAATTGACTGTTCATTGTTTGGTTGTCAGAATTTACTGAGATAGTCTGTAATTTTTGCTTAAATACATTCGATTGTCCCCAGTAATGTTCTGTTCACTACAATACTACTGATATTGACAGATATAAGTGATAAGCTAGACCATCATAGAAAACCTTGAAGCAATGGACGATCGTTTCGTTCTAGTGTGGGACTCTTTGGCAATGTGGATCCTTCTCTTGTGGATTGGTTAAAGTTAGACATTAACACTTTTCAATGTTGACTCAATGGTCTAGAAGTTCAACGCTCACATACGAGACCAAAGGTCGTTAGTTTGAATCCCGCGCATCGGATCGTGGTTGCACGTTGTTGAGGAGTCCCATACTAGGATGAAACAGTCTTCCATTGCTTCCAGGTTTTCCATGGTGCTTTAGCTTTAACTCAACTATTGATCGAATTCCGAAATAACCATCTTAGGCTTGATAATCAAAAGTGACTCTAAAACATAACAAGATAGATTGAACTATGCCTGCTATTACTCACACTGCAAACACTTGGTTTGATTTATTTGTTTATATTTTTATTTATTTGAACACAGAAATATTGGTACAAGGGGGCACCAAATACATATGTTTCATACAATAACAATAAGGTCAGTAGCAGTTATCATTCCATTTGTGTGAGGGTTGTGATATTTCCCTGGTGGCAAAATCGAGGCTGGTGGTTTTCTTAAACTATTCCCTGAGCCTTTGACTTGAAGGTCTAATCAACAAGATAGAGGAGCAACTTTAGGAGTAACCAGTCGCCAACGACAGGTTGATACGCCTTTTGTTCCTTCAGGATCCTAGAGCCCATTTACACCAATATTTTAAGATCAAGGTTTTTCAACTCCCCTAGATGGGTCCTCCATATTCACCAACCCGATTAAATTGTCAGATATTCGTTTTCCATTCTCTCAATTTCATTGACAACACCCCCTGTTGCAAGAAGGCATTGACTAAGACCTCTCTGACAGTGGTTGTATGCACGTGGCCATATGAGAATATTTGGAGAGGGAGAGTGGACTCTCCCTCTCTTTATTAAAGAGACAGTATGGCAATAACAGTTGAAGTGTTATTGTAACATAACAGATGTATGTATTTGGCGAAGATAAATAGGGGCATTTCATTACGGTCTTTAACCAAGTTGGTGTAAGATATCTCACTTTTGCTAAAGAATTTCTTCGAAGTACCTTGGATTTTATTGCACCATATGTTCATCAGTGATAATGTTCTTGATATCGAGAACATACTCATTAGCTGAGTGGGTAACGCGATGGCGTTTGAAGCAAACAGTACTGGGTTCGAGTCCCAGATTGAACATCAACTCTGAGATGCAGGTGCATTCAGCTGACGAGTCCCCTAATAGGACGAAACGCGAGTCCTGGATTCCACTGCTAGCCACTATCCATCTTTGTTTATAATACTTGTGTATTAAGGCTTTATCGAGGCGATACGCACAGGATGCACATATACCAATAAGAGACTGATCAATTGCAATCCTAAACATCAATGGGAAGATTCAAACAAACAATACCAAGTGAATACTCAGTGTTACTTTTATCCTATAAGGTTCTACCTTAGTTTCTGTTCGCTAAAGGAATATACTGTGTATTGTGGAATCTGGACGATTCATCAGTTAACTGACGATCTTTTGAATATCCTTTTGAATATGATTGAGGGAAGAAACTTTATAAAAACGGTTTATCAGTACTATTTGACTGAACATAAATTAAGCCTCCATCCTATTCCTAGTTATAATTTTTATCTTTTCTATCCTTTGGTATGGTATATATAAAGCAAAATATATAAGCTTGATGGAAGTTTGTAAAGGCTTTCATCTAAATTAGATTCGATATACAGTCAATGGAATCTCTCTCACCTCAAATCCACTTACATATGAATACAATCAATCATTTTGATAAAATTTTGTTCTTTGATCTGGATGATTTGGTTGTGAAGGTCTCGTCATTCTTCTGAACGACATCATCAGCATAAACGTCAGGTAGAAGTGTATCATCTTCTGTCATACTTCTCATAATACACCAGATGTCTTATACACATTAAAGCATATACCTACTTTAAACATTGTTAACATTGATTAAATGATCTGTATAATTTTGATGACGTTGAGTTGGATTACAGTGCACTATTGTTATATGGTAGATTGATTATCAAATGTACGTGCCATCTCAGTCAGTTAACTACAATATAGGACCAGGCATATATATATATATATATATATATATATATATATATATATATGCATCGGTCCAAGTTGCCACATCTCATTAGTACAACAAAATAAACATCAGATTCATAAAAGTAGTTACTTCAATAGTAGTAATAAATAAAAGGAAGAAAGAGTTAGTTCGTAGAAAGAAAGATGTAAAGTGATTTTATTCTGACAGTGTAAGGAGAAACAAAGAGTGTACACACCTACACCATTGTGATCGATTCTGAGTTATGTCACGCAGAGTCTCCAATCATTGGTTAGGATAGTCACTCAGACTCCAACCAAGTAGTCTGTATCTACTAAAATGGCAGGTTCTATCTAGTTTACACCCAATTCTATCTTAAATTGTTCCCACATTAATAGATTCCTAATTTACTTGCTACATATCTTTAGAGCTTATATTCCTTAATTATTAGTTTTGGAACTTATCAAACATGCAACCTGTTAACTATTAACAAGTAACTCTATAACAAAATTAAATCTACTTTGGTTGTATATAGATTAGCTCATTATTTGTACTAATCACAGATTCCCAACAGATCTATAGTAAATACCTATCAAAATTAATCATGAGTAGACCTTAGTATAGCCGAGAGTGGGAAGAGTCAGCTCTTTCTCTCTCAAAATGCTCTCACATGACCACGTGTGTGCAGCAACTGTCAGCGAAGTCCTACTCACTGCCTTCTCTCAGCAGGGGTGTTGATCCCGAGATTGGGAGGACGAACATCGAATGTCCGAAGCTTTAACCGGGTTGGTGGATATGAAGGATCCACCTATACGAGTTGTAAAACTTTGATTCCGAACCAATAGTGCACATTGGCTCCAAGATCCTGAGGGAACAAATGGTGTATGAACCTATTGTTGGTAACCGACTACCATGAGACTACATCTCCTTACGTTTCTCTACTGCCTTTAGGTTGAAGGCACCAGGTGTGTCTCTCTAAGGAAACCATTTAATTCTGTTTTGGTATCCGAACAGTATCAAGTCCCAGACACAAATCAAATGACTTGTGTGGCATATATGTATTCGGTCCCCCTTTATACCAATATTTATGTATCCAAACAAATAAATAAATAAATACACAACTCATAAACTAAGATACACTTGATTATTAAGGTTGTGAAAGATGAAAGATTTTAATCAACTGAAGAGTTTATCAAGTGTTAAATAGCATATTTTTTTAATCACTCTTCATTATCTTTCATGTAAAGTGAATAGTACCCCCTCTCTCTCTCTCTCCTCCTACACACTTATCTTCTCCTTTTTCTTTAAACCTCATCCACCCTTTTTTTATATTGTTCAACCTTAGTTCATTTCCCTTAGTTATTAATATCATCACTATATATTCTTAGCTAATGTTCTATTATCAAACTGCTTAATAGATGTAACCTCTCTTATCAAAACAAACAAACAACCTCTTTGAACCATCTCAATGATACTTTGAATTGTTATTAAAGGCTTTTAAAACCAACTTATCTATATCTAATTCATATGAATCAAATACCTTTACATGAATCAGTTAGTTAGTTAGTTAGTTAGTTAGTTAGTTAAGTAGGTAAGTAAGTAAGTAGGTAATGAAGTAAATAAGTAGTCTAATAAGTTAAGTATATGTTGAATATGATGTATATATATATATATGAAGTGATGACTATATAATTAACAATCATCATTCAACTATACTACTTATTTACATAGTAATAATGATCTTATTTATAATCTTGAAAATATATAAAAAAATTTTGTTATAATTTCTTTATTACTAATAAATACTACTTATTTATCAATGAAACTTAAAGTAATCGGATTAATAGAAGAGACTATTTTCGTTCATTTTTTCCTAACTTGTCTCTCTCTCTCTCACTCTGTTTTTTTATCCCATTTAAACAAATTATATATATTGTGAGCAAAGATAGATAGTGGCTAGCAGTGGAATCCAGTTGGACGGGTGTTTCATCCTATTTGGATCTCGTCAGCTGGATGTAATTGCATCTCAGTGTTGATGTTCACTCTGGGAGGAACTCGAACCCAGTATCCTCGCTTCAAACGCCATCACGTTATCCACTCGGCCACTGAGTCATGATAGCCACTTGCTTGTGCGATGGGGTGAAGTTTAAATTCATTTAATATTGTTTGTTTGAATCTTCCCATCTTTGCTTATCATGCTTGTGAATTAAGGCTATATTGAGGCAAAAAGCACAGTATGCACATATGCCAATTAGAGACTGACCAGTTGCAGTCCTAACACATCGATGGGAAGATTCAAATAAACAATACTAAATGAATTTAAATTATATGTATATCTATATAAGGAGATTACTACTAACAAACATTATCAGTAGTATATATAGACATAAATATGACTAATTGAAAAACAGAGAAGTTAGAAAAACGCGCGTATAAAAAAGAGCAAATGAACAAACTTAGTTACATGTCAAATTGTCATTTATTAAGTAAGAAAATGTAACAATTCAAATTATATTTAACATGTTCATCTAGTTTATTTTAGGGGGGAGGGGGGGCTTGGTCTAAAAGTCTAGTAACTATTTTTTTATAGTTGAAATCATGTGTCAATTGAAGTTAGACTATCATGGAAAACCTAGAAGCACTGCTGAGGAGTCCCACAATGGGACAAAATGGCCGTCCAGTGCTTCCAAGTTTTTCATGGTGGTCTAGCTTCGATTGACTTATGATTTCAACTATGAAAATCACTTCACTTCTAAATGATATTTAATCATAGTTGAATTCATGAATCGATGTAGGCTAGGCCACCATGAAAAACCTGGAAGGAGTAGACGGCCTTTTTGTCCTACAATAGGAATCGTCAACAGTGTGCAAACCCAGGACATTCGATCTCGCGCGCGAACGCTTAGCCTCTAAACCACTGATCCAGTATTCAATGAGGTTAATGTCTAACTTCAACCAATCCACGATGTTCGAGAAACCACACTGCTGAGGAGTCCCACAATAGGACGAAAAGGCCGATCAATGCTTCCAGGTTTTCCATGGTGGTCTATCTTCAATTGACTATAAAAATACTGAATATTGAACTCCATTAGTCATGGTCGTCCATTGCTTCCAGGTTTTCCATAATGGTCTAGCTTTAATTGATTCATGAATTGAACTATCAAATTAATATAATCTTCACAGTCTCTTATTAACATATGTACATCGTGTAAGGATTATCTCGATACAGTCTTAAGTCACAAGCATTATAAACAAAGATGAATAGTGACTAGCAGTGGAATCCAGGATGTGTGTTTCGTCCTACTTGTGACTCGTTAGCCAGATGCACATATACTACTAAGAGATTAGTCAGTTGCAGTCTTAAACATCAATAGAAAGATTCAGTCAGACAATACCAAGTTAATTTAAACTTCATCCCATTGCATAAGCAAGTGACTATCAGGACTCAGTAGATAAGTGGATAACTTGATGGTGCTTGAAGGAAACGGTAGTACTTTCAAGCGCTAGAGTGAACATCAACTGTGAGATGCAGGTATATACAGTTGACGAGTTCGAAATAGGAAGAAACGCGCATCGAGGATTCCACTACTGCGATTGTTAAAACTTTGAGGGCTTTTAAGAATTGAAATAATAGAAATGATTTTATTGTACAGTTAAATGATTCTGATGGTATTATATTCAGTTAGCTAAGTATTTTAGTTATTGAGCTTTCATTAACATTCTGTACAAAAACATCAACTCCTGCCACACGTTGTTTTTCGTCTTTTAATTCCGGCTAATTATCATTTGACTTATTCGTCAATCGAAATAAGACTTATAAAATCTTAGTACTGTGCCAAACCAATGACCTTCGACCAATATGAGCAGCCTAGTATCCTTATTGATCCTATATCTTCCTAGCCCTACCAGTTGAGTCCAAAATATTAATGTCAGCTTCTATTTTATGAACCATTTATTTCAAACATATCTAGTTTATACACAAGCCAACCAGACCACACTATACCGTAAATGAAAAATAATATTTGCACAAGATCAAGCCAAAAATTAGTTGTGATTGTGAGAGACTGTTTAAATGATCGGAATCTTGGATGCGCACTACTAAGGTGTCATACACTAGAACGAAACGGTCTTCCATTACTTTTAGGTTTTCTATGGTGGTCTAGCTTTAATTGACTCATGAACTCAATTTTTAAATGAATTTTGATAAGTGAAAACAATGCGGTTCATCAAAATACATGAAAAATAAAAACCAGTACTGAGATAAATGTAATAATAGTAATAATAACGTTTACAATGGTAATGAGGAAGCAGTGGAAGCAATGGACAGCCAACTCGTCCTATTGTGGGACTCCTCAGCAGTGCGCATCCACGATCCCGCACTCACATCATTCGAACACAGGACCTACCAGTCTCGTGCCAGAGCACTTAACCGATAGACCACTGAGCCAACCGGTATCCAACGGTGTTAATGTCTAACTTTAACCAATCCACGATGTTCGAGAAACCACACTGCTGAGGAGTCCCACAATAGGACGAAAAGGCTGTCCAATGCTTCCAGGTTTTTCATGGTGGTCTATCTTCAATTGACTATAAAAATACTGAAATCTCTACAAAACCCCTCCTGATCATTAGTAATTGTTAGTTTAAATCTTTCCATTGATGTTTAAGAGTGCAACTAATCACTCTCTTTTAACATATATAGATGGATCTTGTGTGGATTGTCTCAATGTTGCCTTAAATCACAAGTTTTATTAGAAGAGATGAATAGTAGCTAACAATGAGTGTGTGCATAACTAAAAGACAACTATGCATTCCCTTCAAGATTATGAATAGGTCGCATATAACTTGTTGGTTACACAATCGAACCGCGCTCTTACTTCTTTTAATCTGGATAGCAGGCTTGTTTCATTTTAGGAATTCCGGAGAATATCTGGAAGCAAAGTATTCAGATCAATCAGTAATCAATAGACATATTGAATTAGACCCTATCAATCAATCTATTCGAGAAAAGTCAATTAACAACTTGATCAAATAGTCCATTTGGTTACGAGGATAGCTCAAAGTAATAAAACCTACAAGGAAAGTCAATCAAAATCACGACCATCAGAACAAACTAATTGAGGATTTGTGGACAAACTAAGGAACTCAATTATACATGAAATAAGCCTTAGTGATATTGTTCAGAATAATGATAAAAGCTCTAAAGTTAAACGAACAAGCTTAAAGAACTCCACAACATTAAAAACCATCCACCTGATCTACAAATCTTCTTCATCATCAAGTCCTTAGTTATACATTTACATCTAAATTAGCTAGAAAATTTTAATTTTATTCAGCCGCTAAAGAGTTCCATACTAGGACGAAACTGTTATCCAGTACTTCCAGGTTTTCTATGGTGGTCTAGCTTAAATTGACTCATGAATTCAACTAGTCGCAATTATTGGAAAATGATACAGACAATTTAAGAGCGACGAAGTTTCACTGATAATTTTGTAGCCTTGATTCTTAATATTAACCAACTCTTAATCAGATAGTTTCTTTATTTATTTGAACACATAAATATTAGTATAAAGGGGCATTAAGTAGATATGCATCACACAAGTCACTTGATTTGTGTGTGGGCTATGATACTGCCCGGGTGACCAAACTGAAGCAAATGGTTTTCTTAGGGAGTCACACCAGGAGGCAGTGGAGCAACGTTAGGAGATGTAGTCCCACGGTAGTCAGTGACCAAAAATAGATTCATACTCCATTTTTTCCCTCAGGATCCTGGAACCTGTTGGTTTGAAATCACGGTTTCCCAACTCCCCTAGGTGGACTCTCTGTGTCCACCAACCCAGTTAAAGAGTCGGACATTCAGTTTTCATCATATGAAAGCAATTCGAGAGGGAGAGCTGACTCTCCCCTTTCTCGGCCGTACCAGGTCATCTGAGGGCTAACCATAGGAAATATTCATATATTTTGTTTAAAAATAATAACTCTAATTTCCTGATATATATCAATAGGCAAGTAGTACATCATCCCTAATTTGTTTAAATGGAGTATTTCAGTTGACGCCTCCACTTCAGTCACTTCATTAATTAGTTATATTGGTTATCTCATAGTGAAAAATATCAGTTAAAAACATCAGAAGACTGCCAATACATTTTAGGGTAAGGTTATCCATATCATTTTCATTGTTCATTAATTGTATAATATCCAACATATTCAATTAGTTTTTCGGTTCATATGGGTAGTGAGTGGTGAATATAAGAAGGAAATTTCAATGAAACTTTCATTTTCAACTATCTAGAGTTATCTATGATCAGCAACAATAAACATGTTGAGTGTAACCAAGTGTAACACACCAGATTTAAAAAGAACATGAAGATGGTTATGCAAAATGAAATCTTCAATAGGGATTACACTCTAATATTCAACACTTACATACTATCAGTCTATCGGTTAAGTGCTCTGGCGCGAGACTAGTAGGTCATGGGTTCGAATATCGTGAGGTGGGCTAGTGGATGCGCACTGTTGAGGAGTCCCATAATAGGACGAAAAGGTCGTCCACTGCTTCCAGGTTTTCCATGGTGGTCTAGCTTCAATTGACTCATGATTTCAACTACGGAAATACTGAAGTCTCTACAAAATTCCTTCTGACTTACATACTAAATAAACAAAAAAGTGATCGAACGTTGGATTCAACACATTTAGTCAACATTGAAGATGTTATGGCTTATGCTAGATTGAACTTTGTCAGTTAAATTAACAAATAGATATTTATCAGAAGTGGTTTTGTCGATATTATAGTAATTTTAATAGTTGAGATCATGAATCAGTTGAAGCTAGACCACCATGGAAAACCTGGGGGCATTGAACGGCCAACTCGTCCTAATGTGGGACTCCACAGCATTGCGCATCCACGACCCCGCCTCGCGAGAATCGAACCCAGGACCTATCAGTTTCGCGTGCAAGCGCTTAACCACTAGACCACTGAGTCGGCCGGCATCCAACAGTGGTAATGCCTAACTTCAACTGGTCCATGAAATTGAGCGACACATCCGCCAAATAGATATTTCCCGAAAAATTGGCTTAAAATCCCTGAAAACATGTGTATCACAAGAAGTTGATTGATGATATTACAAACTAGAAAACATTGGTATTTACAATTAATTGATCACTGGGTGGTGATCAATGTCATGTGTGTCAGGTCGTTCTTACTGCATATCAAATCCTATCGATAAACTTGCAATGTGGCCACTAGTCTAGGTGACTCAACACTGCGTACATTATGTTGAGATAACATGGTGGTTGGGTAACATTTACTTGAAAATATGAAATTATATTCCATTTAAGAAATAGAAAATGTCTGGAACATATTACATTGTTTATCGAATTCAATTGCTCAATTTACAATAGGATCATAAAACTGATTAATTCGACAAAGTCTACCACATGTTTCGACATTAGGAGATTGGAGACGTTCAGTACAAAGCCACAGAAGTAAATGTAAATATACCTGGCAAGGTATATCTGTAATATTGATAGTGACTTGTGGTATTCAACCCAGTCATAAATATAATCGAAATCTCTAATGTTCCCTTAAGCCAAAAGTTAATTATAATCATTACTTAGATCAAATGCCGCTTGCCGACTTCTTAACACCGTCCAACAATAAAAATATATTTTAGAAAAATGAAGAATATAAGGAATGAACTCATAAGAGCTTATTTACAGACAATAAGAAGAAACTATATCTTGGAGAGATAGATAGTGGCTAACAGTAGAATCCAGTTTGACGAGCGTTCCGTCCTATTTGGGACTCGTCAGCAGGATGTACCTGCATCTCATAGTTGATGTTCACTCTGAGACTCGAACCCAGTACCGTTCGCTTCAAACGCCATCGCCTTATCCACTTAACTACCTGTTTGTGACATAAAGAGAATGATCAATTACAGTCCTAAATAACAATGGGAAGATACAAGTAAGCAACACCCAGTGAATATATCTTGGAGAACTTGAAAAACCAGTGATAAGTTCATTTCTGAAGTGATTAAACGTAACCAACGACTTTCTACTTCCATCTTCTGACTTTTATTTACATGCTCTATTGAAAACCCATGACTAGAGAGGCAAGACAACTATCATCTTGTAATAGTAGCAATTAGCAGAAGCTTAAAATATCAATCATTGGATACCATTTTGTTGATCTAAAGATAATATACTCACTAAAAGGATCGAATGTTTCCCGGACAGTTTGCAGTCGTATACCGCTAGTAAGTCTCATATCGGAACAGAACACCTATCCAGTGTACCAAGACTCTTAATATTTGTTTAGCTGAAGTTATTCTGTGATGGAGATGTTTTGTTCTCTTATCTTAAGGATAGTGTTCTCTAGAAAGGGAATGAAATTTCCATAGCTAAACTATCCATCTCAGAAAATATAACACTGAACCACTAATATCCTTAACCATCTTAAGTTTCAAATCTCTACTTCATCAGCTTAAATAACTCTCTTAACTACAAAACTAAGACTTCATAAGGGGTTTTGTGGAGATTTCAGTATTTTAATAACTGAAAGCGTGAGTCAATTGAAGCTACACCACCATGGAAAACCTGGAAGCACTGAACGACCGTTTCGTCCTATTGTGGGACTCCTCAGCAATGCGCATCCACGATCCCACACTCGCGTCATTCGAACACAGGACCTACCAGTCTCACACTGGAGCACTTAACCGATAGACCACTGAACCGGCCAACATCCAACGGTGTTAATGTTTAACTTCAACCAATCTAGCTTCAATTGACACATGATTTCAACTATGAAAAATACTGAAATCTCCACAAAACCCTTTCTGATATTAAAATCTTCACAGAAACCTCACCCCCTTCTGATATGATTAACTTATAAAATACATTTACTTACTTGATCTTGAATCATTCGATATTTTACAAGATGATAATTTATTGATAGAATATTTATTCTCTTTCATAGCAACAAATAATCAATAATTTCAGGGGTTAATATTTTGGATAATCAAAAATTTTTTTTGTTTTTAGTTCTCTAATAATAATCAGTGTATAAACACTTAATTTATACTTTCATTCAATTATCAATATAAGTTAGAAACAAAGTTTCAGTCACTTGGATATTGTTTGTTTGAAGTTTCGGTGAGTTAATCATTCAGTCAATAGGAGAGAGAGAGAGAGTGGGGTGGAAGGAAAGGTAAATATTGATATCCTTTTTAACTTATAAATAAAAGGGGGGGGTGAAATTTATCTTTATGTATTTGTCTATTGTTTGTTTGTTTGTTTGTTTGTTCTTTAACATGATCCTTGAGAGTCAGTTGAAAAATGTAAGTCTTGGTAACAACGTACAAGGACTATAATGTATTACCTTTTATATATATAGATAGCCAATCATGAAGTGATTAAATGTATATTACTTTAATTACAACTTTTTATAGAGAGGGGGAGGAATATATTCCATTGAATAAAGTTAGGGGAAATTTTATAATTTCATATTTCCGATTGGTAGATTTTTACAAGAAATGATAGGATGAAACACGCGTCAAACTGGATTCCCCTACTAGCCACTATCCATCTTTGCTTGTAGTGCTTGTGAATTAAGGCAATATGTTAGTAATGCAGAGGTTCGGCATCGTGTGTTCGGGCGCAGAGACGATAATTCAATTTGTGTCACCATTTTGAAACACCGACTTCGTTGGCTTGGACATGTTCTACAAATGTCGTCCCAGAGAATTCCACAGCGTGAATTAGTTTCTGACACTGGGACTGGTTGGAAAAAGCGGAGAGATGGTCAGTGTATGACATGGTGTGGTGGTATAAAAGAAAGCTGCAAAGGGCTGGTTTCTGTTGGTCCTTCACGACTCCCTGGCTGGGGTCCGAGAGATGGTGCAACACAGTGGCTAGAGACGTTATCAGATATGGCTCAGAATAGAAGCCAGTGGCGAGCCTGCTGTAACGTTCTTTTACTTTCTTCATAAAGAGTGGTTCTAACTTTCTTAACTGAGTTTTCTGGTTGTACATTTCAGTTTCCCCCATCATTACTCTTCTCTTTTTTCTCATCCTATTTTTTTCTTTTATATATACGCATCTTCCCCTTTCTCTTACCATTCTCATTGTTTTCTGGTGCCCCTTTGTACCAATATGTATGTGTTTAAATAAATAATGCCAATAAGAGACTGACCAGTTGCAGTCTTAAACATCAATGGGAAGATTCAAACAAACAAATCTAAGTTAATTTAAGCTTCACCCCATTGCACAATCAAGTAGCTATCAGGACTCAGTTGCTGAGCGGATAACGTGATGGCGTTTGAAGCGAAAGGTACTGGGTTCGAGTTCCTCCCAGAGTGAACATCAACATCTGAGATGTAGGTACATCCAGGCGACGAGTCACAAATAGGACGAAACGCGCGTCCAACTGGATTCCAATGGGTAACATTATATACCTGAGACAATTCATTGATAAATAGAATAAACTTAGTGACATAATAAATATGTAGTCCTATCTTGTTAACTTACAATTATATGGTACTTATAAGTAGCTATAGGTAATACTAGTTAAGATGAGAAAAATTAACGTGGTTACATTCTCAGAATGTAACCACGTACATACAAATATATTGTATGTTTCATTATAAACCGAAAATATGAAACCTTTTAGTATTTACTTACTTACTTCTGTTACACTTCGTGGAGGAGCATAGGTCACACACCAGCATTCGCCATCCAACTCTGTCATGGGCAATCCTTTTCAGTTCTTTTTAAATGCTATTCATCCTTTAGATTTCTGCTTTCAATTCTCAATTCAGTGAGTTCCTTGGTCTTGTACTTTTCAGTCTATGTTCAGGATTCCAAGTCAGTTCTTGCCTCGTGATTTAGTTTGTTGGTTTCCGTAAAGTATGTCCTATCCACGTCCAGCGTCTTGTTCTAACTTCCTCTTGAGCTCGATGCTGGCGTGCTCTCTCCCACGGTAAGCTATTGCCGATGGTATCCAGCCAACGAATATTGAGTATCTTTCGTAAATAGTTGTTTATAAGTACTTGTACCTTTTTGGTAATGGTTGTAGTAGTTCTCCAAGTTTCAGCTTCGTACAGTAGGAATGTCTTCACGTTTGTATTGAAGATTCTGACTTTGATATTGGTTGACAGCTGTTTTGAGTTCCATATTTTCTTCAAGTATATCAATGCTGCCCTTGTTTTGTCAATCCTTGCCTTTACGTCTCTATTGGATCCTACTTGTTAATCAACGATGTTCCCCAGGTACGTGAAATTTGTGAACATTTAAATGAAGCATATTTTAGTTTAAAAAGTTTTGGAGATTGTCGAATTTCATATTTCTCTTAGTTTAGATTAACCTCTTAGATAAACTACTGAGCCGGTATCCAATGGTGGACATGTCCAACTTCAATCTCTCACCAATAGCTAGCTTCAAGATTTAACTCCTAAAGTTTTGGTGAAAGGCCGTGACCATTAAAGTTCAACAACAGAAGATATGAGTCATTTTCCCCCTACAGCCAATAGCTGAGGATTGCCCAATATCATTAATTTATTGAGGTTAGATGAGCACATAATTGGATTCTGGATCATGGGTTTAGTGATTAAGCATTCACACGCAAAACCTAAGGTCCTGAGTTTCATTCTTAAATGCAAGATGGAGGATATTGATTTCTGAGGAATCCCATACAAGAACAAAACGGCCACTTAGTACTTCTTAGTTTTCAATAGTGGTCTACTTAAGATCAGTTAATTCCAAAACTCTATGAACTGAAAAATGCCTCATTTAAACCCTGAAATTCCGGAAATCTCAACAAACCTCCCCAATAGCGATATCTTTTTGATGGATTGAAGTTATAGATGTATATCATTAGATGTCAACATAGTGGTCTGAAAATTAACAACACTCGTCCTAAATAGTAAAGTTCTTGTATTTCACCGCTTGAGATTATGTGAATGTAAACTACTGAGTATTCGGATACTTGGATCAAGCAGTTGTCTAATATTTCCAAATTTTAAATAGTTGTCTAATTAAAGCCAGTTCATGATACGAATGCTTTTGAGATGGTGGAGAAGATTTGTAGCTTTGAAGTTTGTGTTGATTATGTCGTTCGGAAGAACAATGAAAATTCCATAACCAAACCATCCAGCTCAGAGAACAAAACTTCATCAAATGGAAAATGTTTTTTCCTATTTATTAAGTGCCATTAGTTCTTACTCATTGTCGCTTTTAATCAGTTTAACATGAATGACATTTCATCGTATAATATAATTCTGATGTGTATGTATTGTGCTGACCGACTATTGCTTCTCCAAAGAACATACAAGGAATAATATATACAAATCACCATCGTGATCGGGTGGGAATATCTGTTAATCGAATTCGTGACAACCTGTGAGCTTTTCAAAAAAAAATGTGATCACCTTTAACGATTAACGTATATAACTCTGATAAGCAGAGATGGATGGTGTCTAGCAGTGGAATCTAGGACGCGCGTTTCGTCCTCGTTTAGACACGTCAGTTAGACGAACCTGCATCTCAGAGCTGATGTTCACTTGTTCTAAACGCTATTACGTTATCCACTTAGCTACAGATTCCAAATAGTAACTGTCTTTTCCAATGGAGTGGAATCTAATTCATTTATATTGGCTGTTTGAATTTTCTCACTGATACCTAGGGCTGTAACTAATCAGCCTCTGCTTACAATACCAATGACTTAAGGCAATATCGAGGCAGGCTAAAAGAGACTGATCAATCGCAGTACTAAATATCAATAGCAAAGTTCAAACAACCAATACAAGATGAGTTAAGCTTTACTTCATTGCACAAGCTAGCGGCTATCTAGACTGAGTAGCTGATCGGATAATACGATGATGTTTACAGTATGACAAGTATCAACGGTAGTAAATAATTACAATCATTCGATATTATGAGTTGAATCTAGTTAAAAATATAAACCGCTTCATACTCAAAATAGTTACGTGAAATGAATTCAATTGATTTTCTTTTATGGAAATCGATGAATGATAACCCAGGAGTGTCTAGGCATGTCAGGTGATGTTGCAAAAGCCAGGTAAGGTGAGAGATTGCGTCCGAAGCACGGTATGGGAAGAAGTAAAGTAGCCCAAATCAATGGCCTTAGCCTACATGTCCTCATCTAGAACAAAGGGACAAATATATACATACTTATGATTTGTGTACGCAATTATTCAATCTTACCCAATACACCATACGTATATACCGTAAATAAATTATACCTGGACAAGCAAGTGTATCAACTACTGAAGAATCTTATATGAGGATTTAGAAAATCTGTCTAATGCCACCCAGTTTTCACTGTCGGTTTACAACGAACAATGATTTGTTGTGATAAACAGTTATTTCCTACGATGTAAATTATTCTATTGCTTGTTTACTACCTACCGGTGGAAACTAGGACGAATATCATAACAGCATTCTCACTGAATAAATATCGAATACTCAAATCATTATGTAACTCGCCATAGACGATGTGCTCAATTCACGCTCTTACCACTAGTTGATTTAGTGTCACCCACTGTTCACTAGTTACGGAACAGCTTATGGTTTACTCTCTAGTCCACCGCTGACAAACATTATTGGTCCTTCCAGACTTGCCTTTTCAGGTACAAAAAGGAAAATTTTCTCCAATGTCTTAATAGTACTCCTAATTCAAGTCGACCTCTCTTCTCATGTAATCAAGGTTAAGACAAATTGGGTGATTATCCGATATCCGCCATGCCGCTTGCGTTATTTTAAAGGGAAAATATCACCCACCATCTAGGTAGCACTACGCGGAAGTACAAGTCGAATTTTACTCCCCCCCTCCCGTTTTGAGCAGTATACAAAGGTAATTTTACTGCTAGTACGACATTATATTTGAATTTAGAACATAAACCTAAATATCAAGCTTTCGACTCCGACTAACTTACCTATATTATATCATTGATGCAAATCAGTCTGGATTAGATATATTAAATTCGCTCAGCCACATTATAACTAAACTATACACCTATACAGTAATTTGTGTTCTCATGATTCCTGTGTTATAAGTATAAACCACTCGACTGAGTTAACATTTTAGCTACTAAGTCATAAACCTATACTATAATGACAGTTTTGAGCAAACTCTAAAAGTGAAATTGTATCCAATTCATTAGCTGAAGAAGACTTGAAAATGTGGTGTAGAAATGTTTTTTACATGACTAGTGAACCTATTAAGGTTCATACTTGGTTCATTGATATTACAATCTTATCTATTTCATTTAAAATCACTTACTGAAGGTAATTCTCTAATCATGACCATGTTGTCACATCATTACTAGAGCGAACACCGATTGTACGGTCAATAAAATGACGTCTACGAACGACGATGCATTGGTTATAACTGTACCTTGTAAGACGCCAACCTAAAGACTCTTCCGTCAGTCATATAAATGATAAATTTCGATGTCACAAGATATGTATGAATGAATAGTTTTTTCTTTATCGATTAATTCACAAATACTCTTGATTAGATCAAGTACGCTCAACAAATGCCCTGGTGCGATTGAGAGTAAAGAGATTCAGCTCTGTTTGCCTGTTAGGGTAATGCAGAAAACTTCTCGCAAAAGACAAGAATGGTTCAGGAAACACTAAGAATCATTTTATCCAATCAGCGTTCACTAGAAGTTTTACCAGAAACATAACGAAAGTGAAAAGTCATGTATAGAGTTTCTGATTGGCTGAATACTATACTGCTACTATGTTTAGTAGCAATCCGGAATTTTTGGGAAAGCCAAGGAATTTATAAAATACTATAAAAACCCTATATTTTCTGTGCATGAATGAACCTTTGGAGTAAAGTGCTTCTCGCATATTTTTTTTTTCGTGTTTGAGTTTTAGCATGGGGTTACAAGAATAGCTTAGAAACCAAGTATAGCGTTCAATAAGCATGAGTTATTACTTTCAAAACGCTCTAACATGACCACGTGCAAACAAATACTTCAAGGGAAGTCCTACTCACTGCCTCCTCGTAGCGAGGGTGTTGTTCATGGAATCGAGAAGACCAAAAGCGAATGTCCGGAGCTTTAACAAGGTTGGCGGATACGAAGGGTCCACATAGGGGAGTTGGAAAATCCTCATTCTAAACCAATGGTGCACATGGGCTCCAGTATCCTGAGGGAATAAATGGCGTATGAACCTATTATTGTTCACCGAATACTATGAGACTGTATCCCTCATCCTTAGAGTAACTTAAAAGCGATAGATCTTGACATGAAATCTTCAGGGGAAATTATACTCTTAAATGAAGCACTCACTAATTAAATGGACAGGAAATTGCCCCAAAGTACTTGATAATGCACATGTATTGAGCAGTGAGAAAAAAGATGCCAAACAAATTCACAAACATGTATCCTATTTCGGACAGATTTATAATGGAGAATTAAAACAACTGTAAAAGTCTTGACTATTTTCTGAAACAAAATTCTATGGTTATTTAATCAAATCCAGGTTGAACAACGTGACTACATTTAAATAAATCATTAACTACACCTGTCTTTTAGAATTTGCAATGGTACTTTGTAGATTACTGAACGAAGCCCGCTAATGGACAATGTCAGACACCCCGACTCTGTTCCGATATACCACCACCAAGGAAGTCCCGCATTCCCGCCGCGGTGTTGCTTACAAAATTGAGAGAAAGGAAAATGAATGTCAGGCGCTTCAACTGGGTTGGTGAACGCGTTTTCAATCAACAGAAGTCTGTTTGAAAATCCACTACTTCACCTACACCGGCTTAGACAGCCCATACTTTCAACAAACAATGACGACCCAAAACAGATTGCACAAGTTTATACTTAGTGAACAAGTTGTGTTTATTTTTCAATTCATAATTCGTTACTACCATAAGAGAACTTGTAAATGTTAGTATTAAATTACTATTCATACGTTTCAAATAAACAATCAGTATAAGCCTTGTAATAGTGATGCGTTTTTTGTTTACAGAAATCAGTGAGTCACAACGTAGAACTTCGTACGTACGTACATCAGTTCGAGTTGCCATACCAACACCATTTCTGTATAATACGTGATGTTAAACATTTTTTAATAGGATTTGTGAAATATTTATAAGAGAAGTGCACATCAAGAATAACGTTAAATGTAACAAAAGCAATCACGATCACTATCCACTCAACTTATATGTCTACAGACGACTAAATGAAAACATATCGTCATTTAGTGAAACTCTCATGTTGATTTCCTTTCGTTGTCTTAATGTGATAGCTACGATCAATTCATATTTGTACCATGTTTGTCGGTGTTTATAACTACCTGACAACTCATTATCCAGATAAAAATATACATGTGAATTAGTTCCTGGAACATTTCTTTATACCCCCAATGATATTACGAACCGATCAAATTTAAACAACTATTGAGAACCTGGAAGCACTGGACGGTCGTTTCGTCTTAGTATGGGACTTCTCATCAGTGCGTGCCCGTGACCTCTCCACTGAGATTGGTCCCAGGACCTTCGGTTCCAAGCGAGAACACTTGGCTTCCAAGCTACTAATTCAGCATCGTCGTTTGCAGGTATAAATTAAATCAGTTTGAAACATTGTGTAACCATCTTCCATCCTAGGACGAAATAACTGTCTAGTTTTTCATGGTTCCCAATGGATGTCTTAGGTCAGTTTGTAATGTCTTTAATGTCCAATAATCTCCAAAAAACCCTATACTGATACTTCCCAATATTCTATTCGAAAAGCTTTCATATATAGCTTTTTACTATTTGCACGATTAAGTAACAGTTAAACGGTCAGTAACCGATCATAACTATCTTAAAAATATATTCTGTTGATAAATGAACATTAACCCTGTTGGACAAACAGTGACTCTAGCCACGAAAATAAATGAGTTAAAAGGATAATTTCAGAGGAATAATTAGCCCACTGATCAAAACAGCATCTAAAACAGTATTTAAGCCCTCAAATGCCCTGGTACGGCCGAGAAAGGGGAGAGTCCGCTCTCCCTCACTAAATGCTCTCACATGGCCACACGTATATAGCCTCTGACAGGGAAGTCCTACTCACTGCCTTCTCACAGTGGCATTATTGTTGTTTACGAAATTGAGAGGACGAAAAATGAATGTCCGACGCTTTAATCGGGTTGGTGGACACGGAAAGTCCACCTAGGGAAGTTCGAAAACTCTGATTCCAAACCAATGGTGCACATGGGCTGGCTCCAGCATCCTGAAGGAAAAAAAGGCGTATGAATCAATCTTTGGTCACCAACTACCATGGGACTGCATCTTCTCACGATGCTCCACTGCCTTGTGGGTTAGACCTTTAGGTCAAAGTTTCTGGGTGTGGCCCCGTATGAAAACCAACTGCTTTAGTTTGGGCAACGGGGCAGTATCATAGCTCTCACACAAATCAAATGAGATTTGCGTGGCGCATATGTATTTGGTGTTTTCTTGTATCAATATTTGTGTTTAAATAAATAACAGTATTTAAATAATGCACTTGATAATACGCAATCATAATTCTTCCAGAGATATTAAACGTAGAGCTCACATTTATAATTAATCTCGCCAATTCATATTACTAATAATTCCATTCTTTCACCTGGAAAACTAGTTTTATTTACTTTAGGTGAATAGTCCACAATAATTGTGATCATCTACTTGGAAGAAAAAACTCAGACTAGTTTTCTTAGTGAACGGTTGAAATTTGGTATTGTTTGCTTGTATCTTTCCATTGTTATTTAGGACTATAATTGATCAGTCCCTTGTTGGCATATGTACATCGTGTGCGGATTGTCTCAATATTGTCTTAAGTCACGAGCTTTACAAACAAAGATGGATGGTGGGGCTAGCAGTGGAATCAAGGACTCACGATTCGTCTATTTGCGACTCGTCACCCTATTGCACAACCAGGTGACTATCAGGACTCAGTAGCTAAATGGATAACGCAATGGCGTTTGAAGTGAACGGTACTGGTTTCCAGTCTCAGAGTGTACATCAATTGTGAGATCCAGGTACTTCCAGCTGACGAATCCCAAATAGGACGAAACGCGCGTTCTGGATTTCACTGCCAGCCACTGTCCATCTTTCAAAGGTAATACCTTGTATATAATTGGTATCCAACTTCTGTTGATATCATACACTCTCTTCAAAAAAAAAGAAGACCAAAGAACACATTACGCCGAGATATGAAGACAGACATGAGAAGAATGAACAAAAACTAGACAGAACTAGAAAAGAAGGCCCAGGACAGAATAGGTTAGAGAATACTGATCGGCCGCCTATGCTCCATTGGGAGTAACAGGAGAAAGTAAGTAAGTAAGTAAGTAAGTAAGTAAGTAAGCAAAAAAGACCATTTACTGATTATGATTATTCCATTTTATTTTCATTAAATAACATATAACCTGTTACACATCTACATAAACATAAATACAACTAAAAGTAATTTAATTCAATGATTCACATTTAAAACATGATCTTTACTGTATTACATTACATTTTACCAATAATCAGTAGTACATAATCATTACATCGATTAAAGCTAATTACTAATTGGTCATTGATGAAAAGAACCGATACCAAGGGGTAAGGGTCATAAATACACACACACACAAGAATATATTGATATATGTATAATTCATTTTTCATGTGAATGATGTGCTCTACCCTCTCCCACCTCACCCCATTCCCCCTTCCGCATGGAAACAAAAACCAAAACAACACTTCACCATCGACCACGTTTACTCCAATCTCTTGATTTCCAATTTAATAATTTTGGATCAACTCTTAGATTACGACGTTGCATAGATTTTTGATGTGCTTGTATTAGGTCACGTGATAAATAGATAACATGTTGACCTTTTACATAATATAATACATTTAAATGAGATAATGTAGCAATGACATCATCACGTTTAATACATGTTCTATCAACAATATCACTATATAAATGAGTATAGAATTTGAAAAGAGAGAGAGAAAAGAAAAGGGAAAAAAGGACACTTTCTTATTACTATGCATGAATATTAATGATAAACATAAATTTAATTTGAAAAAAATATCAATCAAACTTGATTGTTCCCCCTCGTAACTATCAATCAATCATCTCAGACTTTACTGCTCTTTTATCTTTATACTAATTACTTTCTGTTTATGACTTTCCTTTCTGGATCTTCTGCTGCCAAATATTCTACTCCTGATTCACGATAAATACTACTTATGTCTATATAAGTAGCCCCCAAATGACCCGGTACGGCCGAGAGTGGGGAGAGTCCACCCTTCCTCTCGAAATGTTAACACATGGCCTCGTGTGCACAGCAGCTGTCAGGGAAGTCCTATTCACTGTCTTCTTACGCTTGGGGTGTTGCTTAAAAAGTTGGGAGGACGAAAAGAGAATGTCCGGCGCTTTAATCGGATAGGCGGACACGGCGAGTCCACCTAGGGGAGTTGGAAAACCCTCATTCCAAACCAATGGTGCACATGGGCTCCAGTATCCTTACTGAACAAATGGCGTATGAATCAATCCTTGGTCACCGGCTACCATGGGACTGCATTTCCTCACGATGCTCCACTGTCTTGTGGATCAGACCTTTAGGTCAAGGATCCGTGTGTGGCCCCCTAAGAAACCCACCTGCTTCAGTATGGGCACCTGGACAGTATCACAGCCCTCACGAAAATCAAAAGGCACAAGTCGAATACACAGAAGCGACAAACAAGTGAAGAAGAGCATTAGAGCTGGTAGGCAGAAATACGTGGAAGAACTGGCAACGACGACGGAAAAACCTGCAAGAGACGGAAATATGAGGCGACTATATGGCAACGAAGAAACTAGCAGGGAAATATGATAAACCAGAGAGACCAGCCAAGGACGAAGAAGGCAAGACAATCATCGAGATTCAAAAACAGAGGAAGAGATGGGTGAAACACTTCGAGGAACTCTTAAATAGACTGGCTCCATTGAATCCATTGAATATCGAAGCAGCATACACAGACCTTCCCATAGATGTCTCTCCATCAACGATCGAAGAAATCAAGATGGCCACCTGACAACTAGTGTGACCGCAACCTCTGCATCAGAAGGCCTCAACATTCACAAAGGAAAAAGCAAGATCCTAAAATGCAACACCAAGAACACCAACACAATCACACATGATGGAGAAGCTCTGAAAGATGTGGAATCTTTCACGCACCTTGGAAGCATCATCGATGAACAAGGGGGATTCGATTAAGACGTAAAGGCAAGGGTTGGAAAAGCAAAAGCGGTATTCCTACAGTTGAAGAATATATGGGACTTAAAACAACTATCGACCAATACCAAATTCAGAATCTTCAGTACAAACGTCAAGATGGTTCTATTGTATGAAGCTTAAACTTGAAGAACTACTACAACCATCATCAAAAATGTACAAGTATTTATGAGTAATTGTTTACGCAAGATATTCAATATTCGTTGACCGGATACCATCAGCAATAGCCTACTGTGAGAGAGAATAAACCGGCTTCCATCTGAACAGGAAATTAGGAAAAGACGTTAGAAGTGGATAGGACATACATTACGAAAATAACTAAACCCTAACTTGGAATCCTGAAGCGAAGAGAAAAAGAGGAGGGCCAAAGAATACACTGTGCCGAAAATTGAAAGTAGACATGAAAAGGATGAATAGCAACTGGAAAGGATTGCCCATGACAAGGTTGGATAGAGAGTGCTAGTGGGCGGCCTATGCTCCTCCACAAGGGGTAACAGGCATAAGTAAGTAAAAATGGCCTTGATTATTTTGAGTTTGGAGATAAGGATAGTTTTGTTCTATTGGTGTTCTGTTATTTAAAATAAAATCCACAAGCATTGAAAACTAAGGTGGGGTGGTCGAATACAAATCTAAACAAAAGAAATGGTTGAAGTAAGAGAAATCAGAGCATCTCATTCAATCCATCAATTTTGATAAAATTTAGAAATCCCACGAGAGAATTACTGATAAAGACAAGTTTTCGAATACATTGGAAGTTGCTAGTTAGCAGTGGAAATGTAACGCAGCGATGAGAGACTTCCTGAAACAAATTAGTGTAAAATATCAAGTTATACTGTACTTAAGTCATAAAACTATAATTCTCTATAGAAGGATTCAGCATACGAAAAGATACATAGATACAATTACTGAGTTTAATTACTTTATACTTAGCGCTGGATCCTGACCAGTTTCTGTTGCTTTAGAGTTTAGTAACAATTCAAGAATTGTTTGAGCCCAATAAGAACGATAAGATAATAGGCCCAAATCACTTAACGGTTTTTCAGGAGATCCAGATTTACCTTCAATTTTGCTCAATTCATAGCCTGAGTAAGAAAAATATTAACACGAAAAATTCGGTTAATTAGTTTTTGAAAAGAAACGCATCCTGTAACAATGTCAACAACTCCGACTACAGCTTTAACTGATGTCAAACAAATAGTCTACCTATGAAAGTGAATCGCCCAATTATGATCACTTCAACATCATAAATTAGCATGATGACTAGATTAAAACCAAGGGATCATTATTAGGGCTTTGATTCATTTACTGAACACTGAGAAAAATCTGTTCGAAAATAGTGTTAAAACCAAAGGGATAATAACCGTTGAAGAAGAAACATATAAAATGAATCACTGCTTCAGTGAGATAACTTCAGCTAGACCAGCACTGAAATGTTATGAAGATAAAAGTGGTTTGACCAATGTTGAATAAAAACACTTCAAATGTGATAAACAGACTCCTCCCACAACAAAATCACCTGTTTGAAAAAATGGTATATAAACGCATACACGCAGGGACAAAAATAACACCTTGTTCAGGACTGAAACACGATCTCTCTTACTGTATCTCAGTCGAAACAACTTTAGAAAGTTCCAATGAATAATGTATACTTTAATCTCTAACACACTTAGAAATTTAACTACCACATCAAACGAGATGATGACTAGGTGTATATTGCCGATTGAAATATATATGTAACTCACTTACCAGGTACTTGAGTATGAGCCCCCGAATGCCCTGGTATGGTGAAGAGTGAGGAGAGTCAGCTCTCCATCTCGAAATGCTCTCACATGGCCACGCGTATATAGCCTCTAACAGGGAAGTCCTACTCACTGCCTTATCACAGTGGCATTACTGTTGTTTACGAAATTCAGAGGACGAAAAGTGAATGTCAGGCGCTTTAACCAAGTTGGTGGACACTCTCCGTGTCCACCTAGGGGAGTTGAAAAACCCTCATTCCAAACCAATGGTGCACATGGGCTGGCTCCAGTATTCTAAGGGAACAAATGGCGTATGAACACATTGTTGGTCACCGGCTACCATGGAACTGCACCTTCTGACGTTGCTTCACTGCCTTGTGGATCAGACCTTTAGGTTGGGTGTGGCCCCATAAGAAAACCACCGGCTTCGGTTTGGGCACACGGACAGTATCACAGCCCTCACACAAATCTCATTTGATTTGTGTGGCGCATATGTATCTGGTACCCCCTTTGCACCAATATTTAAGTATGAAAATAAATAATAATAACTAAGAGCCCTCTGGAAGTTGATAAGTTACCTAGGAACCCAATCAATCGAATAAAATTACGAAAACACAATCTTATAGACCGAGGATACTGATAAGATAGTCTTTTAGTTTATTTATTTAAACACATATATATTGGTACAAAAGGGCACCAGGTACATATGCGCCACACAAAATAATGAAAGTAGGAAGAGAAGGGATGAAAAGATAAGGCGGACTGAAATGTACAACCAGAAGACTCAGTTAAGAAAGTTAGAACCATTCTTTATGTAGAAAGTAAAAGAAGGTTGCAGCAGGATCGCCACTGGCTTCTATTCTGAGCCATATCTGATAACGTCTCTAGCCACTAGTCTTTTAGACAATAAAGGAAGAAAGATAAGTGAAGTGTTCGATTTTAAAAACAGAAGTGACGTAATTAAATCGAGCACTACGCTGACTTTTGAAGTTAAACATATTGGGCTTCATTAAATGCAAACAATTGTGAGTACGTAAATTTAATTATTGAATACGGAGTCTAGCGTATTTATTATAAGACATCCTTTCGAGTTGTAAACAGCTTAGGTAGTGGTTACATTGAATGAACCAACAAAATGCAAAATAAATACTAATAAATAAACTTTGTAGGCGTAACACCTGAAATCTACCAGTGATACTGATAAATCTGATTCTAATGACCCCAGACTAAATTTACATGGCAATTTGAATACAAGAAAAAAGGAGCGGAGTGCAAAAATAAAGAGTGGTGATGAGGTTTTATTTGACTCCCACGCCAATTAAAATGGTTTATTCAGTTGGATCAACAGTCAGAGTTGTACAAATCGAACTGAGTCGTAATTAACAATAATAATGCAATAACTTACTGTATGAGCACATATTTACAATGCTTTACAATTAAGCATCTATAATCCTTCATACGATGTGATGAATACATATCAAAAACGACTAGAAAAGGGAATCAATCTCATGTGTCATTCGCACCCCAATTAGTTAAACTATTACGCCTCACACCTGGAGACCTCTGATAGATCTGTGGTATGGTTATACCACATAACTATGGTTTCTCCCAGTCCCCCAAAAACTGAGCTATTTGGGGATACATTGAGCATAAGTTTTTGGGTTGAGTGAGGTGAAATGATAACCCACCTTGATTTGACTTCAATTAAAAATATAAACTATCGCTGACAACATAAAATGCTAATTTCTAAATATCTAGTCAATAATTTGAACAATGATCATTGTTTACCAATATTAGTTCTTCAAAATTTCCAGGATTTTTAAGAGAAAAGCATGACAGTCACAAAATGCTGGATTTTTGCTCGACTTACTAAATTCAATCAAATACTTTCCATAACCTTTTCGTTGAAAAGGTGGAAGTACTAAGATGCATGCCACGTTGTAGTCTTCCGAGGATTCTTTTTCTTTTGAGAAATATCCAACTAGATGGTAACCACGAGAGTCTACTTCACAAAGAACGTAAAACAAAAATGGATCTGTGTCGTAATATAAAGTTTTGTGATCCAAGAACAGTTTCGCAAGAAGACAAAGGTGTTGTGCGTAAGTCTAAAGATAATTATTTAAGTTTAGTGAACCCACTTTATTTTTACGCCCATCGATCTCGAAAAAACTGTGAGGCAGTTTGCGGTAAACCTCGTTCCCAGGAGGATTTTTTAGTGTACATTTAGCCTAAAAGTAAGGATAATTGATAATAACTCAAACCAGGTGTCTGCGCAGACAAGTGAAACTCTTCAAATACTTCAAACAGAATTCGCATATATATACACACGGAACGCTTGCTAATTCCTGTGGATATGGGGAAAAGTACCATGGTTTAATTCGATATCTTCCTAATTCAATCCATTCCAGATTTCTCATTCTTGTAACAGTATCTTGTTCATGGTGGCTAGAAACCATACTACCTGTTTGCCTGGGTTTTCCAGAAGAAGTTGGAGAGTCATCAAACACAAGATCATTCAAGTCGTTCTGCAGCGTTAAATGTATAGGTCCTTCATAGATATCGTCAGGGGGTCGTTTTCTTTTGAGTTGAGTCAAACTAGAGGAGCTGGAGCTACGATATTTTAGAGGAGGGTTCTAAAAAAACAGATAAACCTTTGATGAAAGCACTAACCAGATTCGATTCTGAAGTTCGGAGCTCCGCTGAACTAATAACTTCATCCTCAGTGGAGGATAAGCTGAAAACAGGGGTAACAGGTTCTTTCGTAGATTTCTTTAATGGTCGTTCTATTCTAGAAAAGTCGAGGCGATCAGCACTGACCCATTCATCCAGCCGTTTGTTATCTTGTAAAAGAAGATTAAAAAGTCATAAAGGCTTACAGTCATCATAGTGAACGTAGTAGTATGTACAATCACCTACATCACGGGTACCCAAAATCTCGGCATTATCTAGTAATGTTATTTACACGCAAAAGTGTGTTACGGAAAAAGTCAGAATCCGGTAGTTTTACCGGTAGTTTGCAACCCTCAATATTCTTTTTTGAGTTTGAAACGACCATAGTTAAGAAGAATGGTCAAACAAGCAAAGCAACATCAGCTCAAGACATGTACCGCAATATATATAATTCCCGCTGTCGGTACTTTAGCTGAGAGAGCAGTTCGAATGGGGGCAACTCAATAAAAAAAATAAGGAGCGTATGTGGGTGTTTGCTCTTCTGTGTTCAGTCTTCTGATGGTTACCTCAAGGAGGGTGGTGGTAATGTTCTGGTAATATACCAGTGTTGAGGTGGCTTGAAGTACTTATTATTATATATTCCAATATCAGATCACCGCTTACTGTATTGTAGCTGAATGAGAATAATCCAGTTGTTAGAGTCTGCCTTTATAAGGTTTATGTTTAAGACCTATCAACCACTTGATTCCCAGGTTTCGTATTTGATCCATGAGACATATCTCTTTTGATGAAAGGACGTACGACAGCTTTGTGAACAGTGCTAGGAACAACGCTGAGGTGATTTCGCCAAAGTGGAGAATTGAGTTTGCCTTAGTCACATCCACTTTTCATAGCTAGTAGTCCAAGATTGTACTTCGAGTTGACAATCGAGAGGGGATTCTAATGATGGACTTAAGTTCTTTGTCTCAAATGGGGCAAGGTGTTCATGATGTGATATCTTTAAAAGTTTAAGTTATTGCCCATTGTTTACTGCCCGTTATTTCAAAGTCGTGAGTTCCCTTTGAAGTTCAAGTGATTCCTCTTAGCTTCTTATGGACCTGTATACCTTTACGTCGTCCGTGTAGATTACGCCCGCTTAGCTAATTTTATCTAACAGATAGTTAATAAACATAAAAACGAGTAGGCGACCTAATATTGTCCCCTGTAAACTCTTAATGTTAAAGCACTCCAACTGGCGTGCATTCTACCTACCATGGGTCGAAACAACCTGTTCTCTAGGTAATTTTGATACCAAAATGGGAGGGGGTCAACCTAAACCAACTTTCTTAATAAGAATTACGTGCGGTTCTGTGTCGATTGCTTTTGTGATGTCAAGGGACATTACATGAACCGATATCACTTGATCTTAGTACGTTGTCCAACAGTCCCATTCTATAAGAAGACTGAACTCACAGAACTTGACTTTACTAAAAACGAACAGTCATCCCATCACCTTGCAAATTATTAGGAGTAACGCTACGTGTCTGCAACAGGCCGAATCTTTTCTATATCACGCTTTGAAGATTTGAGAGTGTGTAGCCTGTTTCCAGTCTCTTAAAAGTTACCGTGAGTCTGGTTAATGCTTGAACGGGTCACACCGGTGTGTTGGTGGCTTCTGCGTACTGTTTCAGGATTATGGATAGGAATTTGTCACATTCAAGTGACCCGAAATTAATCAGATATTGCCAAAACCATCAGCTGACAGAAGAGTCAAAGAGTGCTCAGTTCTTCCAGATTCCTGATATAAGTGGTTTGCGAAGTTGCAAATAGAGATCTTTGCTATCTCTAATTTTGTAAGATCATCGCCATTTCTCCCTTTAAGACCCAGACTCTCTGGTTTGTAAGTTTTCTTTTAGTCATAATTATGCAAAGATATTTAGCGTTAGCCTGCAGTTTCGCTGTTAACTTGGCTTGTAAATATCTCCTATATCCTCGAATGCTTCAAATGGTTGAGGACGGAATAGAAGAAGCTTTCGCTTAACGGGCTTCCGTGTCTGGTAGCAGTGGATCACCAATACCTCCAGGTAAGAACCTAGGTATATGAACGATAATAGAGGAAAAAAAGTTTGGTAAATCATAATAATATGTTATCCTTAGTCCTTAAGAATAAGTCAAGTTTCCTCTTAAAGGACTCCTGGGAGGTCGCTTGGACTAGCTCAGTCGGCAGCGAATTCCAGCACTTGACAACTCTAACTGAGTAGAAGTTGTGTCTGCAGTCTGTTCTGCTATGTAGGGTCTCCAATTTCTGGGTGTTGCCTCTCAGGTTAGTGTTATGACTAAGCTTAAGATGTTTAAGGGGATGATCAGAAGTATTAAGAATACTGTAAGTCATAAGAAGGTCACCTCTAAGACGCCTGTACTCTAACGGGTAAAGGTTAAGTGATTTGAGACGCTTTTCATAAGGTTTGAATTTGAGTCCCCGAACTGGTTTCGTGGCTCGACGTTGTATACGTTCCAGAGTGTCCTTATCCTTTTGGAGGGAGGGAGGAAATACCATGTTTCCGTACTCTAAGTGGGGACGAATAAAACTGTTGAAGATTATATGGAAGGTTCTACCGTCAAACTGGCCAAAATGCGCTTCAATGTTACCAGTGCAAGGTTTGCTTGAGAGGCGTTTTTGTCACAGTTCGCATACGATTTCAGGTCATAGGGTACCAACACTCCTAGATCTTTTTTGACTTGGGAAACTTCTAGAGGTGAGTTACCTAAGTTATAACTATAGTCTGCAACATGTCTCAGATGGACTACCTTGCACTTTGAAATTTTGAATGTAAGTCCGTTGTCGTCTGCCCAACTTTGAAGTCGGGTCAGATCCTCCTGAAGAACTAGTATATCAATATGACTACGTATCTCTCTCCAAAGTTTCACATCATCAGCAAAAAGCAATAAGTCAGATGAAACTTGTTGAGGAAGATCGTTAATATAAATCAAGAAGAGAAGAGGTCCCAGTATTGAGCCCTGGGGGACCCCACCATGACATTCCATAGCCTGAGAGAGAGAGTGAAGTTAACCCTGACCTTAAAGTGTCGGTTTTCTAAATATGAAGAGAGCCAATCAATTAAAGGGGGTTTTATACCCAATCGTCCAAGCTTCTTGATAAGACATGCATGGTTGACCCTATCAAAAGCTTTTGAGAAGTCCAGGTAGATGACGTCAACCTTCCCCTTGCGATCAAGGATGGTTGTCCATCTATCCACTGTAGTCAGCAGGTTGATCATACAAGAATGACCTTTTCTGAAGCCATGCTGTTGAGGTGAGAAGAACTTTGAGGATGATAAGTATTCTAGTATGCCGTCGTATACTATGAATTCCATAATTTTGGAAGGTATGGAAAGAAGGGCCACTGGTCGGTAGCTTGAGGGTTCACTGCATCGACCTCCTTTGAAAATTGGTGTGATGTGGGCCAGCTTCCAAATTTCCGGTAGTTTTCCTCTGCTTAGCGAGTGTGCAAACATCACGTTATGTGGTGTTGTCAGGATTGAAGCTGCTTCCCTCGAAACAGCGGAATGAACCATAACCAGACCAGGAGAAGTGTCTTTCTTAGGTGCTGCAGTTTACGGAGCACCAGGTCAGCACTCATGTCCACTTCGAAAAGTCCTGTAGAGGTGCAGGTGAAGCTTTCGTCAGTATGGTTGGTGTGGGTCAGCTGAAATGTCCGGGAGTATTGTTCAGCCAAAAGGTTGACGGCATCACCGTCGTTATTGGTCGGGCCATTGGGATTAAGCAGTTGGGAAACTCCAGTTTTGCCTTGTCGAAGAGAAGCTGCGCAAAGGAATAAGCTCTTCGGATTGGAGACAAATCTATCGATAAGCTTGGTCTGGAACTGAAGCCTGTCTTCTCTTATTGCCTTTGTGCATTTGTTCCTTATATGTTTGTTATCAGTTCGTTTATATTCAGCCCATTAGTGTCTTTTGCGGCTTAGCAAACGACGAGTGCGGTTCTTGATGATTGGGGGTTGCTTGTAGCTTTTTTGGGACCATTTTAGGAACTGAATGCTCTGTAGCACATAAGATCGTGTGCAGTAAAAAATCCCAATGAGCATCCACTTCAATTTGAGGGCGAACATCCCAATCCACCTGTTGTAGATAGTCCTGTAAAGCTAACAAATTCAACCATTTGAAGTTCCAGCGCTTGCTGCTAGTAGGATATCTTAGCTCCGTTTTACTGACAAAGATGAATGATAAGACGGCGTGATCACCGTTCCCCAGGGGAGCCAGGATTGAGAGGTCGTCAACTAGGAATTCTTCGTTTGTGAATACCCAGTCTAAGCGCGACGGCGTCTGACTGTTTTTCCAACGGGTTGCCGACTTCACATTTTCGAATAATCCCAGGTCGCCGATAAGGTTGAAGAACAGAGCTTCAGTAGAGTTGTCACCTCCAATGTATGTATGTTCCACGAATTTGATTGTAGAAAGATAGGAGTTCCCTAGAATCAGGATTTGAGAGAATCCGAGACGCGTAGAGCGAGTTAATCCTTCCATCATACGTTTGTCATACTCGATGTCGGCAGTGGGCTTCCTGTAAATGACCTCAACTAGAAAACTCGAGGTTGTAGACAATCTTACTGAGCACCATACTGACTCATCAAGATTGAGAAACTCTTGGTTGTGAAGTTGTTGCGCATCCAGGCATGACCGTATGTATAGTGCTACCCACCCCCATTCCTGTTTTTCTGTCGTTGCAGGATAAAGACATTCCAGTTATTGCTAACTCCTGGTCCGTAAACTGAGACGTTATCCAAGTTTCGGATATTCCTATCAGATGGGCATCATTAGCGTTGCCAATTTCACGTAGCTCATCCATTTTGTTCCTTCGGTGAGGTTCGGAATTTTAGATGAAATATATCCTATATCCATAAGATGGGGTAATTTTCACTGGTTAATTTCTTCGCTTCTTATTGTCATTTTGGTAGAATGGCCTCATAACTGAGAGATCACTCGTTTAATCTTGTAGACTTACATAGTCGTATTTTACAGTTTCAGTTTGAAAAGGACAGGAGGCTCGATGACCTGTGTTAGTTCTGGCAATGATGCTTTCAATTTGGAACGCGTGAGCTACTTCCTCTTTGTCTATATGAGCCGTGCGTGAGTGGACAGGTAGCCTACCTATACGATGTTTACCCAGTTCGTAGTCCCTGTCCTTTATACGTTTTTTTATGATCATGACAGTCCACGAGTAGAATTGTCAGCTCCAGCTTTCCCTTGTGCTTGATCCTGCTGTCGTGGGGAATATCCGGATGCATATGGATGCCAGTTGGCAACCGACGTCTATTGGCACGAAATGCTTCCAGAGTTGCAGCCGCCATGTGGGAGGAGGGGAAGGTTATCTTCAACAGCCGGGGCCTAGAGTCTCCTCTCTCTTGGCTAGACGCATTACCTGTTGGTTCAATATGTTCTTGAGTTTTAAGGAATGCCTAATGAATTTCCATTCCCGAATATCAGAGTTTGCTTGAGTTGGGTCCATATTTTCCGGCACACCTTGCACAATGATATTTCTTCCGCGGAAAAACGCCTCGCGAGATTCCTTAGGGATGTTCCGGATGAGATTTAGTTCAGAATACGGTGTGTCAGGCAGTATTCTTACGTTCCCATCAGGTTACAGTAAGTGACTGGCTAGCAGGATGTCCTCTACGTCGGAGGCATTCTTAAGTGTAACACGAAGCAGCCTCGGGTGGTTTAGGTGATTAGAGTCCTTCCCCCGAGTGAGCCGTGTGACGTTCAAAGGCTCTATCCTGGGGAGATCAAGCCTCTTGTTCAATTCTCCCCAGAGCATCCTATCATTTTTGTCCTGCAAACTGAGAGGAAGGTCGGGGTTGTCAATAGGGTTCATGATTATGACAGAGTCGTCACGAACCGTAATTGATTTCCCTGGTTTTCCAGGGCGTCTAAGTTTGGTATCTTGTTGTTTGGATGTCGAGGCGCGTTTTCGTTTCCTGGGCTCAGTGATGACCGAGCAGACAGTCTTGGTGGTAGACTGTGCAGCCAAAGCATCCGCACGATACTTGGGACGTTCGGTTTCGGCGGGGACGCTTGGGCTTTATTACTCCTGTTAGCGTGAGTCCATCCACCTACAGGATCTTTGGGAACCACTGTCTCATTCAAGGACTGTTCCCTGGGGGACCCAAGTTTACTGAGGGAGTCGATGATAGTCGATGTTAAGATGGTGCTGAGCTTCAGCACATCATCACTCGTGCTGTTAACAGCACCGTCGATAACCGACCTGTCAGCATCCTTTTTCTTGTTTGCCCTATGCGTTCCAGCTTTGTTACCCGTCATGATGTTATCATTTACCAAATTCTTGGACAACTTATCTCTCAGACCTGTCAATAAAGTAATTATGGTACCCAACATAACTATCGTATCAGTGTTGCAGGTAATACATACCCACCTACGATCAGACTTGCTGAGTCTGCTATAGGCTGCTGCTGTTAGATCTGTACATGCCTCATGGAACCAACCTTTACAGTTGTCACATTGCATGCCAGATGTAATGGCGAAACGGCAACCACGTCTTCTGCATGAATTTTTCATGGCTAGTGATTTAGACTGTCTTAAAAATATGATCAGTAAATATAGGACCGTTAAAAAAACACACAGTAAACAAAAACTGGCAAAAATGTATAAAAACAGTTAACGATAAGCTAAAGCTAGCTTTTACGTGAAAACTATAAAAAAAACCGATAGTGAGCTGAGGTAAAACCACAGTTAATTATTAATTTGAATGAAACACAAAAAAAGAAGTAATCTTCCGAACGCATAGCTCAGAATAGATTCTTCAGATCGGAAATGGTACTTTTGTTGCGTAAGAACACAGCAAAGTTTGAGAAATGTAAATCACGTTAGGACTAAACTTCCCGTTCGAATACTGAGCACTAAAATATGGGATGACCGGGAGGGATAAGATGTAAACGTAGACCGAAATAAACGACTTTCGATACTGTTTTCTTTCTGAATCACCAATAGTACAAACTTAATGAGATTTAGATAGGGTTTTAGGTACTATTCATATCTGGGGCTAAAATTAGGAGTTTGACATCCGAAAAGAGACATCAGTAACGGACTATCGTCTAATAAGGAAAAAGAACCCACTATTTCAAGGGGACGGGAATAAGAGGAAATCAGTGTACATACACTGAGGTCGTCAGTGTGCTTCAAAGATCTATTTTCTATGAAAGATCGCAGATCATACAGAAAAAAAATGGAAAAAGAAAAGGTTAATAAAAACTGATGAGGAGCACTGAACACTTTCCTCGAAAAACAGTGTGTTGTTCTCCCCCAGAGAAGTGAGTATGCAGCCAATTTTTTATTCAATTGTCACTGTTGGTGCTAGCAAACTTTTTCGATAGAAGTTCCGGAATAAGATCGGAGGCAGAAGTATGGTCTTGAGATGTTCGTCAAACATAATGCTCGCTCCTTTTCAGGCTGAATACAATTATGAGCAAACGGGTATGGACCAATATGGTCTTCGAAAGCACGTTGGAGTGAGAATAGCAATGATTTTTCCATTGTTCTGAGAAAAGGCATACTTATTACTATTGATCTATGTTTTGCTTTCTTATTGCCAGATACCTCCTTTGATATTGAAATAATCCTTAACTTTCGCCTCATTTTCCATATAAAATTAGTTGAGAAGGATTTATTGAAGATGCGCGTGAATGGACGACACAGAAATTTAGCACACTCCAAATAAAGTAAATATGAGATTTCATCAGGTTCTAAACATTGGAACGAGTTAAGTGACAGCAAACATTTTCAGACATCAGTTTCAATGAAAATTGAAGTACAACTCCTCTTCAAACTTGTGGATATATGAGGCATGGCATCATTTCACTGACGTACAAAGGCTTATTTAATTGAGAAATACTAATTTGTTTAACCTCATTAGTGAATCTCGCTCTTGTAAGCTTTTCATATAGTTTCGACATATTTGAAGAGTTTTTACAAGAAATGAGTTTCTGAATAAACATTGAATTCAAACGTCTAATCTCTTGGTTTATAAGACCATTCAGTTTTCAAACTTCAGTGGAGTTTTTCTTTTTGTACATTCTTCCCTTTTCCATTTGCGAAAGTTTTAATTGCAGGTATGTTGTCCAATCAAAACTTACAAAAATAGTTTCACTTGAACGACGAACATTAAAGCAAAATTCAAGATAACATGTGACAACATAAACGACGTTCTCCGATAACTCATTTGAAATCAAACCCCAGTCTGTTATATAAAATATGTTTCCCAGATTTTGTTTATTTTCGTCTGAATAATTCCCGTATTTAAATTTCTTTGTTGGATGTAAGAGAATACATTTTTCAAGCTTGCCATATGCTTTAGGTATAACGCAAATATTACAACTAACAGAATTGAACAACAGAGCACACCCACAAGCCTCACATGTTCCTACTTCAGTAGTAAAAACTAGTTTAAAATGCTCTCAGAGGAGTGGGAAAATCGATTGCATTCTGGTGACCTCGTGAAGAAAGATAGCTATAACATCATCGAGCAAAGTAATCACATATGACTGTAAGTGAACTATTGAACGGACTAACAGTAAATTCTATGAAATTTTGATAATTGCTACCTATCATTTCATATATAGAAAAGCATGACCAATGGTTGTAGTAGACCTTTATTCAGGTAGTGGAACAGAGAAATTGAAGCGCTGCGTTCGAGTATACGCACAAGAATTTCGACATTTAATATAGCATATTCAATATAAGGAGGTAAATGAAAAACTTGTGCTACAATGTTTTTAAAATATGTTAAGGTTTTCTGCTAACTCTTAACCACCCTACTTGATATCATTACCAAGTTTTGATTTGATAATTTTGAATAACTTGAGCATTGGGTAGATTGACATCAATGAATAATATATTTTTAATATCCCAATGAGTAGAAAAATTAAGATTTTCTGACGTTTCTTGGCTCAGTGTAAGCCACTTCTTTAGAGAATGAATAACCAAATTAAGATTAATCTAAGTTTAAATAGTACAATGGAACAATAAGTGATCAATCAAAAAATAGGTCTGAATAAGTCAATGTCATGTCATTTCATTGTGGTCAAGGTGATTCATAAGTGACATGTATGTAATTTTGTGTGTATGTGTCTACTGTAAATGATGAAAAATGTGTGACCTTTATAGTGACAAAGGATAGAGTTAATTTGTAATGTAATGATGTGAAATTGTATATAATATTAGACTGGTTGACTAGGATAGATATTCCAAGTAGGATGTATGATAAGGCCTACTTCTCTATTGAGAGAAGTAGGATTCAGCATTATATGGAAAGCTTCAGCTACTCTTCTTTCTTTGTAATTGGAAAAATCTTTTTGTAGTATTTTGATATTTTTGAAATCAATTTGATGATAATTGAAAATGACATGAACCGCTAATGGCGATTTAATTTGAAGTCTATCTAGTTCTACAGGATTATTAGGAGGTTTCTTTGTGTACCTAATATGTTCTTTGGAACGATTCACGATTTCGCGAGATGATTCTGCAATATTGAAGGCATCACAATCGATACAACCTAATTTGTAGACGCAGTTCTGTGTACACATGAATGGTATCTTTTCTTTTAATCGAAGTAAAGTATTTTGAAGTGTGTTCGTTGTTTTGTAATATAATTTAATATATATATATATGTATATATATATATATGTAAATATATATATATATGTAAATATATATAATATACTTCAACTCTACTTGAGCTATTAAATCAAACTCCCCTGAGAATCGACCCATGGGAATGTCCGTTTAATAAATTCTTAGGACGAAAACATGTGTGTTCGATTTCTGTAGCTTAATGGAGTATCGTTAGTTCGTTCAGTGTGTGATCCTTCCATGCAATGTCCGGTTATTAGGTGTTTATTCGCCTGACTATTAATCCGTTCTAGAGTGAGAAATAAAATGGAATCCGATTATCAACCAGCTAACTTAAACTGTTACAAATTCATCCATGAAAACAGATAACACAGACAATGTGTAATCCGGAGTTGAGCCAATGTTATTTACATAAACACGATTGTATTTGCAGGCGTTTTGGAAGGCTATCTAATGTTAAACAGTCAATAGTGATTTGAAAACTTGTTACATGCAAAATTATATCAACCCCAATCCATGTTTACAAATGTGGTTACGTCTTCATCAGTTAGAAGATCGAGAATCGATATATAATTAACATACACTCTTTTCAATGCAAATTGCCAGCCACCGTTCTTCCTGATTCTACTTTTTAAAGCGAAAGATCGCGAATTCTTCATTTTACGCGCCCGAATAAGGAGAATAACTGGTGTGTTAAAACGGGCAAAAATGATAACTTACCGTAATATCTAAACTGTAGGAGGAACAGGTGAAACAGATATTCATACAGGCTGCCTACATGTGTGAATATATCCTTTTTTGTTGGGCTCATCAGTAAGGCAACTGCCTGGCTCCTGGCACTGAAACATTCAAATCCAAACTGCATTATCTCAATTAGGTTCAATCTTCTTGGCTATCTAATATCGCAATACATTATTTTCATTTGTATTATATCATGCGGCGCTTAAACACTTCTGATGTTATCGGCACCTAATAACACGGCAAGGAACTTCTGGACATTGTCAGATCTAATACGTCCATCCGAACAGGATAAGTAGCCATGTGAAATGTTCAAGCATCATAGTGCCACAGAGTGCAAATGGGCGCACGAATGGTCACCCAGCCACTGAGCATGTGAATGCGGTTGTTTAGGCACTCCTCCTCAGTCGTTGCAACATAGAGAGGAGCTATCCGTTGCCAATATTCTTGATAGTCTGTTTAGGCCAGGTAAATAGTTGAATGTATCTAGTTGGTTTGAAACAAAACTTCCAATGCTACCAGAGGAACTTTCTGGATCATAAGAACATTCGTGACGTGCTCTCGGCCGTTGTGGTGAATGCTCCTGTTTCTATGACCCATTTGTATTTTGGTGACAGCCTCCATGGGACCCTTAACACTCACAATGAGTTCTGCTATCATTGGGTCTTTTTATGATTCTTATTTTGTGTGTGATGTATCACATGTGATTCAACTGAGGAGCCTCTTTCTATTGTTTTATCTGCAACGAGCGCTAAGTGAGATAAAGAGGCGTCCGAGCCTCCAGCATCTCAACGGTGTTGGACGTGGCATGGTGACGTTTGTAGCCATCCTTGTTTCTGGAATGATTTATTCACTGTGTTGTCACCCACTAAGGCTTCGAAATGATGTGAAAACTATAGTGGTGACCTATCTTTTTATGTTGGGTAAACCACCACTTAGGATAACTACGGTCAAATCATGGGAGTCTGGCCCCCTTAGCTGTTGAAGTTTCTATACCGAAGACAAATTACATCCATCGTTCAAGCTTTCGCTTTGAATTGAGTTCGACATGTGATGTATGACCGAAATGTTGATACGATATGAACGGTGTAGAATAATGACTACAGAATGAATACTTTGCGATAAAAGGCAACATATAGAAATATATATAGATATAGAACTTTATGTTTTGGATGATCAGAAAGTTTACTTTTACAAATAAGCTATCAAAAAGTAAGCAAAACAGAAATTAATTTTTGTACTCGAAACGAGAATCACCGGTTTCGTGTTGTGGGGTACCCCTCGTTCCATTGATAGAAGTAACCAGACTAGTAGTGGATGGGTCTTTGTTTAGGTCGTGTGACCGAACTGTTGGAGCGCCAGGTTAGCTTTTCAAACACACAACGTTTATCAACATTCGATATAAAACAATAGGAAGTATAGCGCCTGCGCAAAATAAAGAAGCGAGTGAAAACTTGAGTTAGAATGTTCTGACATTAGTAAAATGTTTCTGGCCGACCCTTAACCAACCGACCTAAGTTGTTATAGTGGTATTCGACTGGATCTACGACGGATCTGATCAACTTAACTTGGTCGTCGGGGTTAGGACAAACTAAATAAACAATGGCAGGTTAATGATGCCGTTGGAATATAAGACAGAGGTTTTCTTAAGGCGACTGTGAATGAACTCGATGCAGCACTTGAAAGAGCCATGACACAAAAAGCTCAACTAGTAAACTCACTCGAAATGAATATACCAAAATAACAGATAACTATCCCACCAGCTTCATAGCAGCAAAGAACGTGTGGAAATACTAATAGGTTATCATACTTCTGATGTTGAATATATTGAAGAGAACTTGAACAAAAGAATATAACAGAAGGCACATCCCTCTAACAACTTCTCAAATGCATCTGGAAAAACATGGCCAGAAACTTAGTTTGTTGGAGATCTTGATTTACTAAAAGTTATAGTCATTAATAACTCATCTTACACATACATACATACACACAATTCATGCAGTCTCGTTTAATTCACATCGTTGAACTTTTCACTTGTTTCTCATTCAACTGACTCATATTATCCTGTTTACAAAAACTTCGACATCCAAATATGATTGGATTAAAAAGTATTAGAGATTTTGATATGATTGTAAAAACACTAAATATTTCTTTGATGTTTTTGATTTTGATTATTTCCCTGAAGAAGTCCAGACAAGTTAGCTGGACGAAACGTTAGAATTATTTAAATTTCAATCGCTGAGACTATTTCAAATATAATTTTTTCACATATAATGAATTCACTATACTCGGCGCCCAATTATTGTCAAACTATTCGTTCTAATCTTGACGAATATTCGTATAAATTATAGTAAAAATGTTTAGGATATTTTTATTTTATTTTATTTAAACACATATATATTGGTACAAAAGGGCACCAGATACATATGCGCCACACAAAATAATGAAAGTAGAAAGAGAAGGGATGAAAAGATAAGGCGGACTGAAATGTACAACCAGAAGACTCTTTCAGTTAAAAAGTTAGAACCACTTTATGTAGAAAGTAAAAGAAGGTTACAGCAGGTTCGCCACTGGCTTCTATTCTGAGCCACATCTGATAACGTCTCTAGCCACTGTGTTGCACCATCTCTCGGCCCCCAGCCAGGGAATCGTGAAGGACCAACAGAAGCTAGCCCTTTGCAGCTTTCCTTCATGCCACGACACCATGTCATACACTGACCTCCTCTCCGCTTTTTCCAACCAGTCCCAGTTTCGGCAAATAATGCACGACGTGGAAGTCTCTGGGACGACATTCGTAAAACATGTCCGAGCCACCGAAGTCGGTGTTTCAAGATGGTGACACCAATTGAATTATCGTCTCTGCGCTCGACCATACGATGCCGAACCTCTGCATTACTAACATGGTGTTGCCACTGGATGTCAGCAATCCTTCGGAGACAACGATGATCGAACACAGAGAGTCGTCTAACATCCTCAAATCGGAGAGGCCAGGTTTCACAAGCATAGAGCAAAACTGCTCTCACCGACGCGTTGTAGATCCGACCTTTTACAGCCAGACTAACATCACGAAGGCGCCAAAGATGGCCCGGATTGGCATAAGCCGCTCTGGCTTTCATTATACGTGCATCAATCTCATCACTCACGCCACCACCAGAATTTATATAGCTACCTAGATACACGAACTTCTCAACTACTTCAATCTGCTCACCGTCCAAGGTGAGTACAGGATGAGAATCCTGTCAGTCTTGTAGAAGTACCTTGCACTTAGAGGGTGCAAAGCACGTGCCGTAACTGCGGACACTGATTGCCAACTGATTAAGTGCTGATTGCATGCCTTGGGCATTATCGCACAGTAAGACAATATCATCCGCATACTCAATGTCGAGAAGTCTTTCTCCAGGCAACATATCCACACCGCCATTACTTACATCCATCAGAGCTGTTTTCAGGATGTCGTTGATAGCAAAGTTGAAGAGGAATGGTGAGATCGGGCAACCCTGCCTAACCCCACTGCTCGAATGGAACAAGGGAGAAAAGTGGTTGTATGCCCTCACTCTGCCTGAGGTGTTCGTATACAGGGCCTTTAAGATGTTAATGAACTTCTCAGGCACACCCTTATTCAATAGACAATCCCAGAGAACAGTCCTGTCCAATGAATCGAAGGCCGCCCTGATATCAAGAAACACTACGATTGTTGGCCTGCGATAAGTATGACGGTGTTCTAACATTTGGCGGAGGGTGAAGATGTGATCAATGCATCCTCGACCAGAACTAAAACCAGCCTGCTCCTCGCGAGTCAATCGTTCTCGGGTTTTAAACAACCTACGAAGAATGATAGAAGCCAATAGTTTGGACGCAATCGAAAGTAGACTTATCCCCCGATAGTTATTACAGGAACAACGTGAACTCTTTTTAAAGATAGGGACGACTATCGACTCATTCCATGATGTTGGAACACTTTCTTGTTCCCAAACCTTTCCAAACAACACAGTCAATTCCTTAGTCAGAAGGTCATGATCAGACTCCAGATAGGTACTCCAAAAGGAGCGGCAGTCTTGTACACAACCACGCCAGCGGTAGCTGATCGCGATGTGATCAATCTGAGTCCAGACTTGGGATGCAGAGGGAGGACGCCAGGTGGCACACCGGCGATGACTGTGCCGGAAGTAAGTGCTGGCCAGGAACAGGTTGTGGTCTGTGCACAGTTGCAGCAAACGGTCCCCGTTATCTGTCCTGCGACCAACAAGTCCCCATCGGCCACCTAAACGTCTCTCTTCTGTGCCTAGACGCCCGACCTGAGCATTCAAGTCTCCGGCTAGTACTACAATATCTGTCGAACGCGCTTTCTGGAGAAGAACTGTTAACTGATGGTAAAACTCATCCTTGATTGCATCCGGGCTGCAATCTGTCGGGGCATAGGCGGAGATGACGAAAAGACACCGTTTCTCACGCCGGTTTCTTCTCACTTTGATGGAACTTTCTAATCTAACAGCACATAACCGACTATTAATGGGGATCCAATCGATTAGTGCTGCCTCAGCTCTAGCGCTTAGTGCGACACCAACGCCAGCAAGACCAGACGAAGATGCCACAGGGTCCACGGATAAGCGCACGTGGAACAAGCTTTTAGAGGCGACAGATGGAGAACGGATTTGTAGTACTTCACTAGAGTCTTGAATACGGTTCTCGGATAGACAACAAACATCAACATTAAGACCTTCCAAAGACATGGTCAGCCCTATCTGTTGTCTGATATGCATTAGTGTGCGAACGTTGAAGGAAGCCAGCTTGAACGGCGTACGTGGTTTCAGAAAGACTGCTTCAGTATTCAAAATCGGTGGAAGCATTCACTTTCAACCAGTCAGTGACTGGAGATCGTTTAGATAGGACAGATTTTCCACCATGGGTGAGCTGCTGCATAAGTTGAAGAGTAAGGTTACACAAATTGGGGATAAAAGGGGGTGAGTTAGCGATACGGTAAATAATAATAATAATAATAATAATAATAATAATAATAATAATGTAAATTGTCTTGTTTCTAGTATGAACAGGAATAGTATCGTCAATAGAATTCATCATTTCATTTATTTGTGTGTGGTCTGTGATACTGCCCAGGTGCCCAAACTGAAGCAGGTGGTTTTCTTAGGGGGCCATACCCTGAGCCTTTGACCAAAAGGTCTGATCCACAAGGCAGTGGAGCATCGTGAGGAGATGTAGTCCCATGGTAGCCGTTGGCCAATGACAGGTTCGTCCGCCATTCGTTCCATCAGTATACTGGAGCCCATGCGCACCATTGGTTTGGAATCAGGGTTTTCCAACACCCCTAGGTGGATCCTCAACATCCACCAACCCGGTTAAAGCACCGGACATTCGCTTTTCGTCCTCTCACTTTCGTAAACAACACCGCCGCCACGAGAAGACAGTGAGTAGGACTTCCCTGGCAGAGGCTATATATTCGCTGGCCATGTGAGAGCATTTGGAGAAGGAGAGCTGACTCTCCCCACTCTCGGCCGTACCAGGGCATTTGGGGGCTTTAGGATATTTAGGGTTTGACAACACTGTTGTCCGTAATACATTTATAACCGAGGATTACAAACCCAGTCAAACCAAAAGTCAGTACTGGAGGACTTCAACGACATTTGAAAGATAGTCGATATGTCAAGAAGTTTGAGATCTATTCCGATTGTTTGTCGTAAGGGACGCGTAGCGTGGCGTACGCTATGATGATCTGACGATGCTTGACTGGGCGCTTTAGTAAAAATGTGTCCAGTAAAACTAGTGAGGTCAGCATCAATGTCGAAGAACCACAGAACTATTTATTTTGGAGACCTATTTATCGCCACAACAGCATCTACTTCCTAAGCACTGGATAGTTATAGAATAAGGAAGCCACCAAGTAAAATGTTCTGACCTAGCTAAACTGAATGGGATCAGGACAAAAATAATACCAAAGCAATAAGTCACTGTGTCATCATAATAAAGTCGCCTATCAGTCAACCTTAGCCAAGAGGGAACACCAATCATGTGTGAATACCATATACAGCATTACAAAAGTTATCGTAACTGAGTAGACTCTTATGGATAGGCTAGGCTCGTACACAAGTAGATCGATATGAAAGGTCAGATACCAGATTGCTCTATGATCGTACTAAGCCGACTTCTTATTAATGTTATGATTGAAAGTACAATACTTATGTTGGTTGACGTAGTTACAAAGCAATCTTCGATATATAAATTTCTACAGTGACTGTGCAATGGACGCTTTGTATTAGTGATGGAAAAACTTCGAAATAATTTTCTGATCATTAACTGAGCAGCTTAAATACACTAGTTGAAGAAATTTACAGTTACTTACATCCCGACCTCAACTTGTCATTTTCTAAATCTCAGTCTCCTTTAAGTTAAGGACTTATAAAGAGATCATTTGGGAACAAAAGAACTTTTTTAGTGTTACTTAGCCTCAGAATATTCATTAAAATGTTGTGTTACACATGCTTAAAATTGTTGACTTGAGAATGGATATTGAGTACATTTTCACATGAAAGCATTTGTTTGACCGGGCGTTGTCTACCGCAGCAGCGGCACTTGTCATTTGTCCTCGTGATGAAGGTGAGTTTCCTGTGTTTTCGCATTGTTACCAATGTAAGAGTATATGTCTCCGAAACCTCACTTCCGTCTTTCCAGTTCTCTACTTATCATTCTTTATGGTGTTCCTCGTGCAACCGAGTTACTGTTTATTGTGACCGATATCGTTAGTCTAAGGTTCAGCTTGTGCTTCAGAAATTATCGTCTGATTGTTGTTACTATGTCTGTTAGTGCTTTGAAATGTGAAGACCCTGTGTGGATCTCACATATTCGGACTATGATAAAGCTAGGGTGCCCGCCTCTGCAAAAACTTAAGTAATATGCGTCACATCACTCATCCTTGCAACCTTACAGGAATCAGACTGCAGGGGTATGTATGGAAAAGAGACGTTATGCATATCATATATGGTAAACGTCGTTCATTATTCTATCAGTTAAAAAACACCTGGTGAATCCCAAATATTCTCAAGTTCTAAAGACTTGTCAGTGCTCTGTCAAACTGAACTGTCAATTATATGGTCATCAGTGAGCGAGTATCTGTATGAGTAGTCATATATGACAGATGTTGTTCATTAGTAAACCAGTCAAAATACACATGGTGCTTGATGTCTAATTAGGCCTATTACTTCCCTTTGTGGTGTCACGTCTGCCTAGGAAGTTTGAAATTAACTACATCTTAGAAAAATTTGATTTGACATGGTTCAAATGGTTGAGGACGGAATAGAAGAAGCTTTCGCTTAACGGGCTTCCGTGTCTGGTAGCAGTGGATCACCAATACCTCCAGGTAAGAACCTAGGTATATGAACGATAATAGAGGAAAAAAAGTTTGGTAAATCATAATAATATGTTATCCTTAGTCCTTAAGAATAAGTCAAGTTTCCTCTTAAAGGACTCCTGGGAGGTCGCTTGGACTAGCTCAGTCGGCAGCGAATTCCAGCACTTGACAACTCTAACTGAGTAGAAGTTGTGTCTGCAGTCTGTTCTGCTATGTAGGGTCTCCAATTTCTGGGTGTTGCCTCTCAGGTTAGTGTTATGACTAAGCTTAAGATGTTTAAGGGGATGATCAGAAGTATTAAGAATACTGTAAGTCATAAGAAGGTCACCTCTAAGACGCCTGTACTCTAACGGGTAAAGGTTAAGTGATTTGAGACGCTTTTCATAAGGTTTGAATTTGAGTCCCCGAACTGGTTTCGTGGCTCGACGTTGTATACGTTCCAGAGTGTCCTTATCCTTTTGGAGGGAGGGAGGAAATACCATGTTTCCGTACTCTAAGTGGGGACGAATAGAACTGTTGAAGATTATATGGAAGGTTCTACCGTCAAACTGGCCAAAATGCGCTTCAATGTTGCCAGTGCAAGGTTTGCTTGAGAGGCGTTTTTGTCACAGTTCGCATACGATTTCAGGTCATAGGGTACCAACACTCCTAGATCTTTTTTGACTTGGGAAACTTCTAGAGGTGAGTTACCTAAGTTATAACTATAGTCTGCAACATGTCTCAGATGGACTACCTTGCACTTTGAAATTTTGAATGTAAGTCCGTTGTCGTCTGCCCAACTTTGAAGTCGAGTCAGATAATGTCCAGAACTGGACATGTATACTTCATTTGTTCTAGTTAACGACACGGTTGAATGGACATGCATCATTATTGATGTTCAGTTAGATGCCAAGTCCTAGGGCAGATTCCAATCATGTTGAATAAAGTAGCAGAGGTCAGGTATACTACTCCCTACATTAGGGCTACAAAGTGAGGCACGTAAGCCACCCTATATATTTAATACAGCAAAGAAAGCATCCCAAATATTAAGTTACTAGTAACGTTCTAAACACTTTTGTCAGTGCTCTGTCAAACTGTACTCATGTGTATAGCCATCAGTGAGCGAGTATCTGGATAGGTAGTCAGTTCACATGCATAAACCCGAAAATCGCTGCTTGTAGTCGCATATTTAAGGCAAAGAAGATGAGACCATAATTTGTAGACAACTTTCGAGCGATGCTTAAAAGACTGTGAATATCCACCTACATACTACGGCTAAATGAGGACTATGAACCAGTTTGAGGAACTGGGACTAACATTTGCAGTTGAAGTTTAGGGTTAGGAACTAGATTGAGATTATTCATCACAAACTAACATCAGCTAAAATGCCAAGACTCTATTGAGCCAAATGATTAGATGAATTTTGCTCAAAACTCCAAGACCTGTTATATTATATCTGATTGGTTCGTCCATATATTATAGTCTCGCCACAAAACCTAGCAAAAATCTAGGAGATGCACATGGTTTATATCAGAATGACGTAAGCTGATTTTATATTTAGATTTCCAACACCTGTGGGTGTGCAGTTGACTCGCCAACTTAACCATCCATACGTCTTATATCCTTTGTGTTCTCAGTATTTCAAGTGATAGTGTTAAAAGAAGTTATCTTCGGTTTGTTCACAGTTAAGCACTCGGGAATTGCATACAATAGTATGTACCTGTCTGTTTTTTCTAGTACACGCTAAGGTCGGCTAGCTTGTAACCAGGGTACTTTCACAACGCGTTATGTTTTCAGTGGTTCAGATGACAAGTAAAACTTAATTTTACAGTACATTAACAAACAGATTTGTCAAAAATTCTTCAAAGCAGAACAAATAGCTGTCTAGCAAAGCCTATTTCGAAGATCCTCGTCAACGGAATATCAGGTAAAAGTTGTGAAATGTCTCGATGTTAAGCTTGCGGTAAAGATTACAACATAGTGTTAAATAAAATGTGAAGTATTCACCAAACTGTTTTTAATGGATAAACTATAAAAATACTTGGTACAAATGTCACCGTTTTTATTCTCTAAATGTGAGTTCAGATATGTGAAGATCTCATCTGCATTAGTAAGCCAGTTGGTAAAATTTCTATTCATATGCTCAACTCTCAATCATCAAAGTAGAACTTAGGATGAATGTCCGTTGGTCCAAGTTGCCATATCACATTAGTACGACGAAATGAAGTTTACAGGATATACTGGTGATTAGAAATATGTAGTAGCTACGGCAACGACGATTAAGGATAAAGAACAGAATTTCGAAGGACGGCGGGAAGGTGTGTCTAAAGAGTTATTGAAACTGGACGTGGGGAAATAAGGGAAATGTCTATGCCACAGTAAATTATCTTGAACCGTTATCTAATGTCTCCAGCTGCGGATTAAGGCTATCACGCAGATCCAGAACAGCTAGTTTGCATTTGCTGACATGGTATCAGTGGTTTCATAAACTGATATCAAGTCTTGGTTTGGCTGTTTTCCAACTTACTACAGCAAAAAACATTGCCCCTAAAGTTTAATGGTGATTACGCATATGTAACTCCTGTCCTAACCACCATATAACGCTGGGTGGAGTCAGCTCTCCTTCACCAAATGCTCATATGGCCACGCGAATACAGCCACTACCAGCGAAGTCCTACTCACTGTCTCGCTACCAGGGTGTTTTTTTACGAAATTGGGAGGACAAAAAGCGAATGTCCGACTCTTTAACCGGGTTGGTGGGTACGGACAACCCATAGAGAAGTTGGAAAACCTTGACTCTGAACCAGTGGTGCATATAAGCTCAAGAATACTGAGCAAACAAATAGTTGACCACCGACTACACGGGCAGTATCACAGTGCACATACAAATCAAGTGACTTGTGTGGCGCATATGTATTCTATGTAACTTTGCATCAATATTTATGTGTTCAAGTAAATAAATAAAATACACGAGCTACATGCCAATAATAGGAAAAAGGATGCTTTAACCCATCGAACAAAATTGATATGAGTCGTGTACGAATGTAGACTGCTCTATATGTCAGTCCACATTGAATGATGTAAAAAATGCAAATACCAAGTGTTGTCATAATTATAACATCCATGTTTTGTTATTTAAATTTAATAAAACATGGGTGTTATAATTATGACAACACTTGGTATTTGCATTTTTTACATCACTCAATGTGGATTGACATATAGAGCAGTCTACATTCGTACACGACTCATATCAATTTTGTTCGATGGGTTAAAGCATCCTTTTTCCTATTATTGGCATGCTAAACACTAGATAAAACTGCATAAAACGACCCTATTCGGTTCTAAATTTCTTGGTATCTGTTCACTATTCTCATTAATTCCATAATTACGTTTTGTCCTTTTTCAGCTGAACATAGCATTTCCGTCCAATGGGACTCAAAAGTGTATTGAGGTCGATGAAGAACTTAAACTTCGCCCATTTTATGACAAACGTATGTCGCATGAACTTCCAGTTGACTTTCTGGGAGATGAATGGAAAGGATACATAATGCGCATAACTGGTGGAAATGATAAACAAGGTTTCCCTATGAAACAAGGAGTTTTAACTAATGGCCGTGTCAAATTGCTGTTGAGCAAAGGGAGTTCATGCTATCGTCCTAGACGTAAAGGAGAACGACGACGCAAGAGCGTACGTGGTTGTATAGTTGATAGTAATTTAAGTGTGCTTAATCTGGTTGTTGTACGCAAAGGAGAAAACGATATCCCTGGCTTGACCGACGTCAGTATTCCTCGACGCCTTGGGCCTAAGAGAGCTTCAAAAATTAGGAAATTGTTTAATCTGTCGAAGAAGGACAATGTTTGTCAGTTCGTTGTACGAAAACCTGTCCCAGCTAAAGAAGGAAAGAAAGAGCGTTCCAAAGCTCCGAAAATTCAGCGTTTAACAACACCTTTGAGATTACAGCGTAAACGCCATAGGCATGCAGTGAAGCGCCAACGCATAGAAACCCGCAGAAAGGCACAAGAAGAATACGCCAAATTGCTCGCTCAGCGCCGAAAACAAGCTCGTGATGAGCGTGCAGAGCGCAAACGTTCACGAAGTCACTCTTTACGTGAATCTAAAGGACAAACAGATAAAAGTGCATCATAAAATTGTGTAACTAAAAATAAATATGTGGATAAATTTGCGTGTTCTCAATGTTTCTGATGTGTTGTTTGCAGAGTCTAGCTATTTGGAAAAGTTCACTTGGATGAATTGGATGTTTTATTTACAGGATTATATTTGAGTGCTTCGTACCAGTACCGATCACGTTACAGATTAAGCGTAGTGTTTTGTACTCCGATCGTAATACAACGTCTCTAAACTGATGGCTTCTTGATTTATTACGATCTGATTCATAAGGCTAAGCTAAACACTCGTAATGATTTCATGCAATTAGTTCCCTTTATGAATATAAATAAAGCCAGAACAAATATTGATGCATAATCGTATGAATTCATTATGTTTCGTCAGCTGCTTACAACTATATATGTATTGCAATTTTAGCATTGGCGTCATAAACTGTGGAACAATTGACATAAGTGAATATAAAGGATATGATACAAGGAGAAAGAGTTAATAAGTTGAAAGGTATAAAGTTATTATGGTTTCTCATCAGCTGCATACAAACTGAGATTACAATCATTGTTATAATTACTAACAAATGTTAAACACTGTAGGTTATGAAGTTTAGTTAAACTTAGCCAAAATCATAGTAATTAGAAGAATAGGGATACTAAGTGTATAAATAGACGTAGTTGTGATCGATCTGTATCCATTTGTTGCGAAGTAAGAATTCAGAGGCTATGTCAAGGTAATGAGATTAGTAACTTACTACGTAATCGCTCATGATAAAATAAAGAAATATGTGAACATTTAGATTATGTAAGAGATGAATATCAAAAGACGAAATCAAAACATAAGCGTTTGGCGACAGTTGAATAAAAAACGAAAATGAATAGAGATTAAACATCCAATCACTATGACAGGGAAAGGCTAACTACACATTCCTGTATGCACAGGTTAGGTCGGGAACGTGTGACCAACTGAGTAGGTTATCTCTTTCATATTCAACTGCAATCATTACGTCGGAACGAGAGTTGTTGAAGTGAATAAGCAACGGAAAGTGTGATCCGTGCCATCCTACCTGGAGTAGTGTGTTGTGTTCTGGTTTTCGTTCGTTAGATTATGCATGAAGATATCGACCAAGATGAGCTCTAGTGATGATCTCATGGCCACTCTGTCGGTTTGTTTGTATAGCTGCTTGTTGAATTGGGATTGAACCCCTCCCGCTCAGAGTAACTCACTTTGAGGTTAAAGAAGTAATTCAGATTGCTTGCAAACTATACTATTAGCTCCTAATGTTATACTCGTAAATAATGAACACGTCAAAATACACCATTAATCTGTCTGATATGTTCATATGATTCATTTGTTTGGAACTAAACTATTGATCCCCAGTATTCTACAAATTGGTTCTAATAATTTAGCCAACTTATGATATCGTAGATGATTAACGGGATGTTGGATTTGTGCACTTTAGGGAAACCTCGTACGAAAAGCAGTCATGAACCATTTGCTTTAAGATTCTCGTAAGTTGAATCACCAATCAGTTACTTAAGACTTCTATTGACTCTGTTTTCGATTGTTGTGATGGTACCTTTCTTAAATTTATCAATTTGGTATCCTAATGTATCATTGGGAATCTGGGACACTTTATACATATAATCTTTTCGACTCGGTATGACATCGGAACCTTTTGAGGACTTGTTAATAATTATAGTAGTAATTATAATTTTAGTTTGTGTGCAGCTTATGAGAAACTGTGAAATAGACTATAAATAAACGATACATTTGTAATATCCCAATGAGTAGAAAAATTTAGATTTTCTGACGTTTCGTCACCTAGTATAGGCCACTTCTTCAGAGAATAATTAACCAAATCAATCCAAGTTTAAATAGTACGATGGAACAACACGGATTTATTTTTATTTATTTATTTAAACTCATAAATATTGGTACAAAGGGGCACCAGTTACATATGCACCTCAGAAATCTCATTCGATTTGCTTGGGGGTTGTGATACTGCCCAGGTGCCCAAACTGAAGCAGGTGGTTTTCTTAGGGTGCCACACCCCGAGCCTTTGACCGAAAGATCTGATCCACAAGGCAGTGGAGCATCGTGAGGAGATGCAGTCCCATGGAAGTCGGTGATCAACGATTGATTCATACGCCATTTGTTCCCTCAGGATACTGGAGCCCATGTGCATCATTGGTTTGTAATCAGGGTTTTCCAACTCTTCTAGGTGGACTCACCTTGTCCACCAACCCGTTAAAGCACCGGACATTCGCTTTTCGTCCTCTCACTTTCGTAAACAACACCGCCGCCACGATAAGGCAGTGAGTAGGACTTTCCTGGCAAGGGCTATATATTCGCTGGCCATGTGAGAGCATTTGGAGAAGGAGAGCTGAATCTCCCCACTCTCGGCCGTATCAGGGCATTTGGGGGCTACACGAATATTATGTGATCAATCAAAAACAGGCCTGAATAGATCAATGTCATTTCGATCATGGTGATTTATAAGCGAAATGTATGTAAATTTGTGTGTGTGTGTGTGTATGTGCACCGTTAATGATGAAAACTGTGTGACTTTTATGGTGAGAAAGGATAGAGTTGGATTTGTAAGTTAATTGTGTGAGATGTAAACACTATCAGACTAGGTGACTAATATAGATTGTCCATGTAGGATGTATGGTTAGGCCTACTTCTCTATTGAGAGAAGTAGGATTCAGCATTGTATGGAAAGCTTCAACTACTCTCTTTTCTTTGTAATTGGAAAAGCTTTTTTGTAATATTTTGATATTTTTGAAATTGATCTGATGGTCGTTGAAAATGTCGTGAATTGCTATTGCCGATTAAATTTGAAGTCTATCCAGTTCTACAGGATTATTAGGAGGTTTCTTTGTGTACCTAATATGTTCTTTGGCACGATTCACGATTTCGCGAGATGATTCTGCAATATTGAAGGCATCACAATCGATACAACCTAATTTGTAGACGCAGTTCTGTGTACACATGAATGGGATTTTTTCTTTTAATCGAAGTAAAGTATTTCGAAGTGTGTTCGTTGTCTTGTTACATACTTTAATTCTGTGTTGTTTTGAGATCCTTTGGAGTTCTTCAGTTGTGCCATGACGGTATGATAAACTGCAGTACCAATGACATTGATTTATTCAGACCTATTTTTTGATTGATCACTTATTGTTCCATTGTACTATTTAAACTTAGATTAATCTTAGTTTGGTTATTCATTCTCTGAGGAAGTGGCTTACACTGAGTCACGAAACGTCAGAAAATCTTAATTTTTCTACTCATTGGGATATTAAAAATATATTATTCATTGATGTCAATCTACCCAATGCTCAAGTTATTCGAAATTATCAAATCAAAACTTGGTAATGATACCTACAAACTCATTAGTGTGAAATAGACTGATGAATTCATTTTATTATTATGTAATCGTCTTTGCTCTGTTTGGATTTTTCGGGAGATTTAGTTGTATGAAACTCGTAATAAGGTCTGAATATGACGTTTCATAATAATTTTTATTGCAGGAATCTTCATCGAACTCGAGTTAGTCAGTGTTGTGTAGGCATCTAAGGTTACGCTATTCCAGAGTTCTCTTTTACGGTTGATATCTACACTTTCATTTTTGAATCGACTTTCAAAATGTACCAATTAAAGTAAAAATGGGACAATTCTGAAATTATTGTAGTGCTTTAGCAGAGTTTGGACTGGCAAATGTGATAACAACCAGGGATGATTGTTTAATTTGATCAATTTAACAGTATTTAGTCATCAATATTACCAATTTTCCTCATGTATTCCAATTTGTCCTGTTGCGACGTAGTCTGGTCTTTTACAAGGTTCCATTTTTCTTTTGGGACTTTAACGTCTTCAATTGAACGGTTCAGATCATTTGCACTGAATTTTTACGGAGTTCATACACCATATTAGGATGTAGTTTTCACTTCTGTCACCGACCATAAGAATATTCCTTAAAAACAAAGTCCCATAGGCACAAAATAATTCATTACTCACTATGACTTGTTGCTCATTTAGATTCATTTAGTCAATCAGTACACATTACACAAAGTTAATTTCATTTTTACAAATTAAGAAGAGTTGAATTAGTTAGTAAACGATATGTATAACTAGAGATGGGATTGGTTTATCCAGTCTTCAAAATTCACTTATTATGTGTGCAATTGAGCGATAAGACTGAAAACTACATGCTTAGTCTGAAGCTGAAGTCATACTGTTTGCTTTACAGGGGTGTGAAGACAGTGAGCTATCTTCTAGACGAGACCAGCGTCTAGAGCGACATTGCCCTCATACGATAGGTGTGAGGTTATATATATATATACTGAATCATCTGTGTTATTTAGTGAAAACTGACTATTTATATTCGTGTTTGCTTTGTTGCCCCCGAATGCCCTGGTATGGCCGAAAGTTGGGAGGGGCAGCTCTCCTTCTCGAAATGCTCTCACATGGCCACGCGTATAGAGCTTCTGCCAGGGAAGTCTTACTCACTGCCTTCTCGTGGCGGGGGTGTTGCTTACGAAGTTGAGAGAACAAAAAGCGAATATCTGGGGCCTTAACCGGGTTGGTGGACACGGCGAGTCCACCTAGGGGAGTTGGAAAACCCTGATTTCAAACCAATGGTGCACATGGGCTCCAGTATCCTGAGGGAACAAATGGCGTATGAATCAATCGTTGATCACCGACTTCCATGGGACTGCATCTCCTCACGATGCTCCACTGCCTTGTGGATCAGATCTTTCGGTCAAAAGCTCGGTGTCTAGCCCCCTAAGTATAACACCTGCTTCATTTTGAGCACCCGGGCAGTATCCCAGCCCCCACACAAATCAAATGAGATTTGTGCGCCCATATGTATCTGGTGCCTCTTTGTACTTTGTTTGCTTTGTTAGTATACCGTAAGAAAAATGATATTTACTACTGCAATTATAGAGTTTCATAAAGCCTGTAATCCATTTTTGAACTTTTCATGTTGCGGTATATTTGACTGATCGTTGTTTGAAATGATTTTAGTCATTTAAGCTAAGAGGCATTGGAAACGTGTTTTGTTTTAGTTTAAAACGTTTCACCTGTGTACAGCCAAGACTTCGTAAGGGACCATATACTAACTGATAACTAGTCTCGAGATAAATTTCCGAAGTTTTCATGAGGATTTGTGACTATTACAGTTCAACATTGTGGAAAGCAAGATAAGTGCCACCAATTACAATGTATAGTCGTTACTCATCACAATTTGACTGAAGTTGAGAATTCGAATTACAATTCATTTGTCTAATCTTTCTTTCGTAAGAATTGGAGAGCAGTGTATGGTAAGAGTAGGTAGTTATTGACTATGACTAAAATAAGTCTACAATACTCATTGATTACCAATCCTTTCCCACTTAAGGTTAATCTATGATGAAATTAATTAGCATCTTTTTAGCTTAGTTAAAATCCTGCTTCCAATATTTGTGCAAGTGAGATTTACAGACAAACCGAGCGAAATAGATGATACCATAATCGACCACAACGTGAACATGTCCTAAATGCTATTAATAGGTTAGACAATATGATAAATTTTGTAGAGATTATTAAATAAGAATAAAGTATCTATAATGATAATAATAGCTGGGGATGGAAATGGAAATTGATGAAAGTTAGAAATTTTAACTTACGGTGGATACCAACTCAATGGTCACAATTGATTGATCACTGGGTGGTGATCAATCTCATGCATGTCAGGTCTTTCTTAGTGCTGATCGAATGCTATCGATCGAGTTGCAATGTGACCACCAGTCTAGGTAGCTCGACACTGCTGCTGACCATGTGAGAGCATTTGGAGAGAGAGAGCGTACTCTCCCCACTCTCCTGTACCAGGGCATTTGGGGGCTAGCAGTAACTTATGTACTGGCATACCATATGTAGAATTAGTTTTATAAAGAATGTTTGATGGAATTATTCACATGTCACAAGATGTAAATATTTGTCCAACTTTCTATTTTAGAATGACCGCCTCATTACTTTATAGCACCTTTTTTCGTTTATTTATTAGATCCAATTCAAATGAACCGAAATATTCAGCTTATTTTCAAAAAATGTGAACAATCAATCCGTTTCCGAATGTTATCATCATCATCGTCATCATTTGTATATTCACCATCTTCATCAATTCCTCCACATATTCCAATTATGAAATCAGAAATTATAAAATATACCCAACCAAAACCAGGTCAAGTGAGTGATCTACTTGTCTTGTTTTATTATTTTTTATATACAAATAAACAATCGGAAACTACAATTTTAGATATACTGACCAACTCCGACTTGACTACATGGTAGATAAATAATGCAAGTTTATTTGTACATGGCTGTTTTAAGTGATTTTTTAGATGAAGGAGGTATTTTACATGCACGGACAGCTTTGATAAACATTATATGTCGCATTAAACTCATTAATTTCATCCACAATGTTCAGTCTAAAACCAGTCATAAACTAATGAAGACACTAACTAAAACACTTGTAAAAGAACAAAATCATGACGCCTTCCCTATCAATTCAGGAAAATACATACATAACTTATCTAGAAAAAAACTAAGTCGAATTGAAACAGAAGCACTCTCCCTTGAATTCAAATTTCATATTCCGAAAAAATGTAACAGAATAGACACTGAAACGCAGTTTCAGTATTTATATCAACAACTGTCAGATCTTAAACCCATGAACGACAAAAAACAAAGCTGGTTAAAATCAAAATTAGTCGATATTACAAATCAATACGTTACGACACCGATTCCGCAATCAAAAGTATTCACTAAAGATCATCAATAAGCATTAAGAAAACTTATGAAAGACGAAACAATATCGCTACTTTGTCCTGATAAGGGTTCCGGTGTAGTCATTCTCAACAGAAATGAATACACCAGCAAAGTTATGTCCATTTTAAATGATCCCACAAGATTTATAACCGACAACACCCAGAAAGACCTAACAGATGCAACTGAGAAGCGCCTCTTAAAAATGTTGAGAGAGCTGCTGAAGAAAAATCTAATTGATAACCATACATATAACGAACTTAAACCAAAAGGATCACAATTACCATACTTATACGGTCCACCCAAAATACACAAAACCGATATCCCGATAAGACCAATAATATCTATGACAAAATCACCCTTTCATAAACTCGCCCGCTAGCTGACAAGGTGCTTGGAACCAATACGTAAGAAACTAGTACCCTATAGTCTGAAAGATAGTTTTAAATTTGTACTAAAACTTGACACTATAAATGCTTCTGATAAATTCATGATCTCATTTGACTTCTCATCGCTTTTCACAAATATACCGTTAGATGAAACGGCAGAAATCATAGGTGAATACTCTGAACTTTTACCTTTACCAATCCATGAATTAAAACAGCTTCTGTTTCCGTGTACAAAAAACATACAATTCAAATTCAACAATGTGTTCTACCGTCAAATTGATGGAGTAGCCATGGGTAGCCCTTTGGGTCCAATTCTGGCCGACATATTTATGGGGAACCTCGAAAAGAAGAAGCTTAAGCATGACATCGATAGTACCACGCTATACTGCAGATACATGGATGACACCTTTCTTGTTTGCGACAATTACAAACACTCCATCAATCTGCTCAGTTTGTTTAATAAAGCACACAAGGATATAGAATTTACGATGGAACATGAAGACGATGATAAATTCCATTTCCTAGATATTGGAATTAGACGAACACCAGTGGGTACTTTACGAAGATATGTTCATCACAAAAACACTTGGAGTGGACTGTATCTCAATTACTACAGTTTCTGTCCAATGAGTTACAAAAAGGGTATTGTACGAACCCTTTTCGACCGCGCACGCAAAATCTGCTCCAATGAGTGTCTTGAGGAAGAAATAATTTTAATCACCAAATGCCTACGTGAAAATGCATATCCAGAGAAATTCATCCACAAATATGCAAACACCAACCGTCGAATAAAGTATGATCGAGTTGAAAAGAAAACATGCTTCCTATACCTACGTTTCAAAGGAGAAGAAATCGCTGGAATAATTAACCACAAACTTAATTCCGCGTTGAAAGCGACCTACCCAGCAGCTAAACTGACAACGGTGTGGGAAACAAACTGCTCACTCAAACAAACTAAAATCGACAAGTCCTCTTTTCTCAGTAGCTCTAACTGCATTTACCAATTTACATGTAAGTGCAAAAGCACATACATTGGAAGAACAGAGAGAAGAGTGCATGTTCGCATTTCTGAGCATGTTCCTAAGAAACTGAGGCTGCAAGGGTCCAGGACTCTCAACAGTGTGATAGCTCGGCATTTACTCGACACCGAGCACAGCATTGACATTTCTCATGCCTTTAAAATCATTAGCAAACAAAGAAGTACAACTGCTCTCCGGTTTGCTGAAGCGATCGCGATAAAAGAACTCAAACCGGATCTGTGCACTCAAAAAAAGACAGTGATAAACTTATTACTTACTTACTTACTTACGCCTGTTACTCCCAATGGAGCATAGGCCGCCGACCAGCTTTCTCCAACCCACTCTGTCCTGGGCTTCCTTTTCTAGTTCTATCCAGTTCTTGTTCATTCTTCTCATGTCTGTCTCTATTTCTCGGCGTAATGTGTTCTTTGGTCTTCCTCTTCTCCGTTGACCTTCAGGATTCCATGTGAGGGCTTGTCTTGTGACGCAATTAGCTGATTTCCTCAAGGTGCGCCGAATCCACTTCCAGCGCTTCTTCCTGATTTCTTCCTCTGCTGGAATCTGGTTTGTTCTCTCCCACAGTAACTTATTGCTGATAGTGTCTGGCCATCGGATCCGAAGTATCTTGCGTAGACAACTGTTGATGAACACTTGTATCTTCTGGATAATGGCTTTCGTATTTCTCCACGTCTCCGCCCCATACAGTAGAACTGTCTTGACATTTGTATTGAAAATTCTAACCTTGGTGTTGGTTGACAATTGTTTTGAGCTTCAGATGCTTTTCAGTTGTAAGTATGCTGCTCTTGCTTTGCCGATCCTCGCCCTCACATATGCATCTGATCCACCGTGTTCATCAATGATGCTGCCCAGATATGTAAAGGTTTCCACATCCTCCAAAGCTTCTCTGTCAAGTGTAATTTGATTGGTGCATATTGTATTGTATCGAAGAATCTTGCTTTTCTCTTTGTTTATATTGAGACCTACTGCTGCTGAGGCTGCTGCTACACTGGTCGTTTTCTCCTGCATTTGTTGTTGCGTTTGTGATAGAAGAGCCAGATCATCCGCGAAGTCTAGATCGTCAAGTTGCATCCTGCCTGTCCACTGTATCCCGTGCTTTCCTCCAGTCGTTGACGTCTTCATGATCCAGTCGATGACCAGGAGAAAGAGAAACGGTGAGAGTAAGCAACCTTGCCTAACACCGGTCTTTACCTCGAATGAGTCGGTGAGTTGTCCTCCGTGGACGATTTGGCAGTTTAGTCCATCATAGGAGTTCCGTATGATATTTACTATCTTCTCAGGCACGCCGTAGTGTCGAAGAAGCTTCCATAGTGTCGTCCTGTCCATGCTATCAAATGCCTTCTCGTAGTCGATGAAGTTGATGTAGAATGATGAATTCCATTCGATTGATTGTTCCACAATGATCCGCAGAGTTGCGATTTGATCTGTGCACGATCTATCCCTACGAAATCCAGCTTGTTGATCTCGAAGTTGGGCGTCCACGGAATCCTTCATCCTGTTTAACAATACTCGGTTGAAGACTTCCTGGTATTGAGAGAAGAGTGATGCCCCTGTAGTTGTCGCACTTGCTAAGATCGCCTTTCTTTGGTATCTTGATCAGAAGTCCTTTTTTCCAGTCTGTTGGTACTTGTTCTTCGTCCCAAATCTTACTGAAGAGGATGTGGAGTATCTTGGCAGTTGCTGTTACATTTGCTTTCAGTGCCTCTGCCGGGATATTGTCTGGTCCCGCTGCTTTGCCACTCTTGATTTGTCTAATGGCCATGCTGATCTCTTCAATTGTTGGTGGGCCAACATTGATTGGGCGGTCTGTGGGTGCTGCTTCGATGTTGGGTGGGTTCAGTGGAGCTGGTCGATTTAAGAGTTCTTTGAAGTGTTCTACCCACCTGTTTCGTTGTTCATCAATGTCGGTGATTACTTTGCCTTCCTTGCTTTTCACTGGTCTTTCTGGCTTACGGTGATTTCCAGCAAGTTTTTTTGTTGTATCATACAGTTGTCTCATGTTTCCCTCTCTTGCAGCCTTTTCCGCTGTCATCGCTAAATCTTCCACATATTTACGTTTGTCGGTTCTGATGCTCCTCTTCAAATGCTTGTTTGCCTCTGTGTATTCGGCTTGTGCCTTGGCTTTTTCTGCTCTTGGTCGGCTGATATTGATTGCAGCCTTCTTGTTCCTCCTTTCTTCAATCATATCAAGTGTAAGAACAGTGATCCATTCCTTGTGATGGTGCTTCTTTTGGCCCAGAACCTCCTGATATGTTGAAACGATTGCCTCCTTGATACCTTTCCAATTGCTCTCGATAGTAGTTCCCTCCCCATTGAGTAGACCATGAAAGGCCTGGAGCTTATTGTCGAGGTCTATGTTGAATTTGTTGAGTTTGTCAGTATGTCGAAGAAAAGCCGAATTTAATTTTTGTGATGTTGTCCGCGCCGTTGTCCAGTGCTTCTTAAGTTTTAATATCATCTTGGCGACCAGCAAGTGATGATCTGACGCTGTATCAGCTCCACTCCTGGTTCTCACATTATCCATCGTCCTCCTGAACTTTTTGTAGATGCAGATATGATCGATTTGATTTTGTGTAGTGTGATCCGGTGAAATCCAAGTGGCTTTGTGTATGTTTTTGTGTGGGAATATGGTGCCACCTATGACCAGTTTATTGAGGGCACATAGGTTTGCAAATCTCTCGCCATTTTCGTTCCTTTCTCCCAGTCCATGTTGTCCCATGACGTCTTCATATCCAGTGTTGTCCATTCCAACCTTGGCATTGAGATCTCCCATCAGAATGGTCAGGTCCTTGGTTGGGCACTTCTCGAAGATCGACTGCAGCCTATCGTAGAATTGGTCTTTAGCGTCTTCATCGTAGTCGTTGGCAGGCGCATAGCATTGGATGACGTTCATTGTAATGCCCTCTCTCTTTGTTTTGAAGGAGGCTTTGATGATCCTTGGTCCATGAGATTCCCATCCTATAAGTGCATTTTGTGTTTTTCTGGACAGCATCAATGCAACTCCTTGTGTATGTGGGGCATTTTCTTCTTCATGACCGGAGTATAACAGAAGTTCTCCTGAAGACAGTCGTTGTTGTCCAACCTGCGTCCAATGCGTTTCACTGATTCCAAGCACCTCCACGTTGTACTTTCTCATTTCTGAAGCAATTTGGAAAACTCTTCCGGTCTCCCACATTGTTCGGACATTCCATGTACCTATAAAAATTGTCGCTCTGGTTGTAAGAAGGTGCATCGGCCTCATGACTTCCGAAGGAACTCGGCTTTCATCATGAGACGTCATAATTATTCCTTCTACTCCCAGGGCAGAGTTTGAAAGGTTTGAATGATTTTTTCTGGTCAGCGTTTTTTTAGCGAGTTGATTTTCTACGGGATGGGGTCGCTAACCCCATGCCCAACCCTCCTCCTTTACCCGGGCTTGGGACCTGCAGTAAACCCCAGAGGAGCTACGGGAGGAGTTGATAAACTTATTACTACCCTGGTAATCCTTTTTTTGTTTGCTTGTTTCAATTTTGTTGTTATTAGTTTAATTTTGGTTAATATTCAGTTTTTACTCTATTCCTCTTCCCTTACCCAATTCTTAAACCACCCTTTCTCTCACACATTTCCGCTCATTTGTCTCTCCTAATTATATGAACTATCCAAATTTTATTCAATTATTACGTAACCCACCCTAATTGTTTTAATTACCTCTAAAATAATCACATTTTTGATCTTATCTGTCTTTGAATTCCACTCAACTATTACGCCACCCTTCATTCTAATACCTAATAACCTCTGACCTTCCTTGCACACATATATATATAGTTATCATTGATGATCTTTTGTTATCCCATTCCTTTACATTCACTTATGCCAGCCGTTCCATCCTATTTATTACCCTAATGCATATTTGGTTGTAAGCAGCTGATGAGAAACCATGAAATATAATGAATTCATATTATTCTGCATCAATATTTGTTCTGTCTTTATTTAAATTCATAAAGGGAACTAATTGCATGTAGTTTTCGTCTTTCTGCTACCAAGGTCTCATGTATTACTAGCCTCGAAACTGAACTAGATAGCCTCTTATGCCAAGGCCTTAAAATAGATCGAAACCAATTCTCTCCTGTATATTAGTGGACAGATGGATCAAGGAAGTAACAGTAGCCTAGTGTTTTAAACACCGAACATTCAATTACATCAATGTAGATTTTAAACACTGGCCCATTTAACTCAGCTTTGACAGGTTGAATAAACAATAAATGGATAGAAATTCTGTACTGATTACCCTAAGAATTCATTTTGCTTTCTACTCATCCATTTATTCTAGGTTTATTTAGATATGACTTTTGGTACAGGAGGTCATGCGAATGAAATATTGAAATATGCCGGTGATAATTTGACTTGTTACTTTCTAGATCGCGATCCAACAAGTTTATCATTTATGGAATCTCTTCGTAAAAATTATAGCTCATCCAAGTAAGTTTCTTTCATATTCTATATCTGATAAGTCTTGTCGATTTGAACGCTATATTCGTTTTCCTAAACTATTCTGGTAACCCACAGGCTAGAACTACTCAGCGACTTGAACACCAGAGAGAAGACGCAAGTGTGAGAGAAAAAAATACTTTACTCCAAGGTTCGTTCTTGTACAGAAAATCATGGGTAATTATAGATGTTAGCGTCTGTTAAATCAACACCATATTTCAGCCAATCCGTTAACGACATAATTTGCTACCGACCAATAATAGCACGCCACGTTGGAATTCTAGAATGTTCCACCATACTCTGATTGGCTAGGGCTCTTCGGCTCCTTTTGGGCTTCTGGAGGCTCCGCTGAAGTTCTCCGGAAGCCGACTCAACAATATCCACTATATTCTGTGATGATAATATTGAGTTATTTTCTAAGAAAAGAAGTTGATTAGAGTAGTTCAGTATTGCATTATTCTAGTTAATAATAACTAAATGAAAGTAATTTCTAAGCTAAATTCTATTGTGTAATATTTCAAAACTTTACAAAGTTAATGCGCAAAACATAAAATTACATCTAATTTTATAGTTGAAATCACGAGTCGATTGAAGCTAGACCACCATGGAAAACCTGGAAGCAATGTTTGACGGCCGTTTCGTCCTATTATGGGACTCCTCAGCAGTGCGCATCCACGATCCCGCCTCGCGAGATTCGAACGCAGGACCTACCAGTCTATCGGTTAAGTGCTCTGGCGCGAGACTGGTAGAAAAGCCATAATAGGACGAGACGGCCGTTCAGTCCTTCCAGGTTTTCCATGGTGGTTTAGCTTCAATTGACTCATGATTTCAACTATGAAAATTCGATTAGCAATAGAAGATTCAAACTGATATAACATTAGTCAAACTTTATGTATCTTTTTTCTCTACTTTTATTTTATGTTAGTCATAAAATATATCCACTTATTGGACGATTTAGTGATCTTCCTCAATTATTAAATGGCTATGATTTGAAATATCAATCAGTTGATTTAATTCTTATGGATTTAGGTGTAAGTTCACCACAATTGGACATTGAATCTCGTGGATTTGGTTTCAAACATAATGCTCCATTAGATATGCGTATGAATCAAAGTCCGAATGTACAGTAAGTTTTGAAGATGTTAATTTGATTATTGACTTTTTTTAGTTAGTAGCCTCTGCCAGGGAAGTCCTACTCACTGCCTTCACACAGTGGCATTACTGTTCTTTACGAAATTGAGAGGACGAAAAGCGAATGTCCGGCGCTTTAACCGGGTTGGTGGACACGGAAAGACACGGGAGTTGGCAAACCCTGATTCTAAACCAATGGTGCACATGGGCTGGCTCCAGTATCCTGAAGGAACGAATGGCGTATGAATCAATTGTTGGTCACCGGCTACCATGGGAATGCATCACCTCACGATGCTCCACTGCCTTGTGGGTTAGACCTTTAGGTCAAAGGCTCGGGGTGTGGCCCCCTAAGAAAACCACCTACATCAGTTTGGACACCTGGGAAGTATGACAGACCTCACACAAATCTCATTTGATTTGTGTGGCGCATATATATCTGGTGCTTCCTTGTACCAATTTTTATGTGTATAAATAAAATAAGTAAAAGTAGTCTATTCAATAAATAAGCAAACTTGTTGGGGATGTCAAATCCCCAGAACTTACTTGGTAAATGGCTTTATTTTGTAATTTTATTTTGAAAATTTGAATTTCCTTGTTTTCGCGCCAAAGGCGCTCTTTTCACTTTCAAGTCGTATTTCCCACTTGTAAAATATCTTAAATGCTATTGGTCCGTTATATCTTTGAGTGTGCTATTTTGTAAGGCTGTCCAAGGACAATTTATCGCTGTATATATACGTTTGAGTTTTTCCCCTTATGACTTGCTTGTACTCGGCTGCTTAAGGAATATATATTCCCCTACTTCAACTTTGACTTCTTCCTCTAGTTAGCGGGGCCTGAGACAACGGATTAGATTAGCCTATCGTGTCACTATGTCATTGGTCTTCGTTCGTTACCGAGAAAATCGACTTAGCTCAAACATATCAAAACTGAAGTCATACAAACTTCATATCCAAATATCAAAGTCAATCGTATCTCGTAGCAATACATATATCCCGTATCTGTTTTCATTATTCAATATATCCCAAGAAGTTCTCAGAAGTCTAGCTCTTCAGATGCTTCATTATTTCTCATCTTTTCTTGAATGACGAGTATTCTCGTAGAGTCGTGCGCACAAATGATTGTTTCAAATTCAGTTCAGCGTTTATCTAAACTTTGAGTTGACGATTGGAAAGCACAGGACATTGTATCTATTCAATGTTTCTGTTATGATCTACTGTCGTTCAAGTCTTCTAGTGTGATATATATATATATATATATATATATATATATATATATATATATATAAGATGGTGGTTGGAGGTGGTCAACAGGAAACCTTGGACCCGGGTATCGTTCTACTTGGCACTCGTCAGCAAGGTGTATCTGTAATCTTGAGGGAACTGGTGGCTCCCTGACGGATTCGATCCCGTGTCACACAGCTTCACAGTCAGAGAGCATTTGATCAGCACTAAGAAGGACTTGACACGCATGACATTGATCACTACCCAGTGATCAATCAATTCTGATATATACTACTTTAATGAGAGAACCAATAGTGAATAGGAGGCTTCTATTGGGTCGAAATGTATTCAAAAACTCATTTGTTTTATATTAGCATGTGTCCTTAAAAAATGAAGCCCTATTTTCGATCAACAACGTGTATCTGTTCCCTTTGAAAATCAAACCAAATCTTGACTAATTACATGTACTTGTCACCATCTCCACTGATCATTTGACTTTAAACAGATATGTCCGATTAGCCCAGCCTATAAGTTTTTATTTACACAAAATGTTCACATCTAGTACTGATCTTTTATTACCTTTTCAAACCATTCGAATCAGTAGTAATAGTAGTAATGTAGTCTACACATATCTACGTAGTTCAGTTAGGCAGTCAGTGTCTTCATGAACTAATACCATGTCTTTGTTTGACTTCATTTATCTTTCTTCCGAACAAATCCTTCCCCAGCCATCGTCGTGCAGTGAGGTGGTCGGTGGATGGAGAACACAATATGCATCCTAACTATCTCAGTCGATAAAGATTTACTACTTCGTCAGTCGATTTGCCATACTTACCAAGTACTCTTGACTAACCCGATGATTCCAAAATAAACAAGCAATGCTTCAAAGACAGTTAATCAGCTTTATGATTAGCAAACTTGTCACTAAAGTGTACATATGAGATTTACAAGCTTGTCTTCCAATCAGTTAACATGTTTATTTTTAATGTTCAACAATTCCAGTAGCTCCTGAAATTATCAATATCTTTTATGATGATTATTATCATCGGTTACTTTTAACATCTCAATGCTTATTATGCTTTGTTCAATGAAACTAATACTGTTGTGGGTGATAGTTATAATCGTAGTTCTATGTATGTAACATAACTATGAATTCACCGGTTTATCCTAATGGTTAAACCTAATTATTACTTAGCCCTGTTACTCCTCGTTCTTCAATAGGCCACCGACCAGCATTCTACAACAAACAATGCTCTGGACTCTCCTTTCCAGTTCTTGACAAGTTCTATTCATTCTTGTGATATCTACCTCCAATCCCTTGTTCATTGTGTTCATTTGTTTCCTCCTTTCCTTTGGCATTGAGGATTTTGAACCACACCTTGTTCTGTGATGCAGCTTGATGACTTCTGTAAAGTGTAACCTACCCACCTTCAGAGTCTTTTCTTTACCTTCTTCTCAGCTGGAAGCTGGTTTGTTCTCTGTCACAGTGGGTTGTTGCTGATTTTGTCCGACCAACAGATCCGGGGTACCTTAAGTAGACAATTGTTTATAAATACGTCTACTATTTTGATAATGTTTGTGTTAGTTCTCCAAGTTTCAGGTCCATACACAACAGGAAAGTGTTTAGAGCTTTCTCGACATTTGTTTTGAAACTTGTGACTTCGGTGTTGGCTGACAGTTGTTTTGAGTTCCAGATGTTCCTCATTTATAGCAATGCTGCTCTTGCTTTTCCAATCTGTGCCTTCACATCTGCATCAAATTCTCGTTGTTTGTCAATGATGTTGTCCAAGTGTGTGAAAGTTCCCAAGTTTTCCATAGCATTTCTATTACGTGTGAATTCTTGCTGCTCACATTGTTGTATTTAGGATCTTGCTTTTTCCTTCGTGTATGTTAGGGCCTACCATTACAGAGGCTGCTGCTACACTGGCTATCTTCACTTAGATTTATTGATGTGTATGGAACCTTTCTAGGGTTACTGTCGATCCTAAGTCTGGGAAAAGAAAGAGGGTTTGACATGAGGTCATGAATCCCATCCTGTATGAAAAATCCTTGCTTAAGAATGCTAGGCAGAAAAATCATTTTTAATTATCATTGCCTAAATTTATTTTCTTTCCACCAATATATTACTCATCATGGTTCAATCATTCATCCAATGATATTTATAATTTCATTAAGATCAAAAACCGATATCACTTCGACAACCACTGGAAACCTCAATGCACTGGATGAAAATTTCGTCTTAGTATGGGACTCCTTTGCAATGTGTATCGATGATCCAGCAACTGGGGATCAGACCTAGGATCTACGGTCTCACACTTCTAAACCACTTAGACAAAAACAATTGGTGTAACTTACACCGACCCGGGGCATTACATAACCATTTTTCATTGTCTTCGGTGAGTAACTTCCTTATGCCTGACATGATTTAGCCCCACTGTTCTTGCTTCCAAGTTTTCAATGGTTGTCTAACTTAGATCTGTTTGTGGTTTCAATAAAATTCAGCAGACTTCACAATCCAATGTTAATAATTGTGACTTTGTTTGCAGTGTGGTCTAACTTCTTCTTCAAGATCGATCAAACAATATTTTCCATGGTGATCTAGCTTCAACTGTCTCATGATTTCAACCATGAAAATACTGAAATATCAACAAAACCCCTTCTGATTATAATCATATGATCACTAGTGACTGACTTCAAGATACATATCCTGGAGTTCTAGTGAGAAGCAGTGACAAGTGGAGTTCAACCAGGTCTATTGGGAGATATCAACTCACTGATGACATTGGTGAATGGTTGCTCAATTTTGTGGATCTGTTGAAGTTAGACATTAACACCGTTGGATGCCGGCCGTCTCAGTGGTCTATCGGTTAAGTGCTCTGGCGCGAGACTGGTAGGTCTTGGGTTCGAATCTCACGAGGTGGGATCGTGGGCGCGCACTGCTGAGGAGTACCACAATAGGACGAAATGGCCGTCCAGTGCTTCTAGGTTTTCCATGGTAATCTAGCTTTAATTGACTCATGATTTCAACTATCGAAATATCATTCGTAATTAATATAAAGCAGTACCTTCAAAATTTCTACAATTTTCCCTACTTATTACTCTGTGTAATGTCAACTTTAAGACTTATGAATAACTCACTTTCTATATTGGCCTTAATCTGCATATGTTACAGAAAAGATACACCAACTGCAGCTGATGTCATTAATACATTGAATGCTGACGAATTATCAAATATATTCAGTATTTATGGTGAAGAACGTTTATCTAAACGTATTGCAAATGCTATTATTGATTATAGAAATGATGTTGGTTCAATTCAAACAACAAAACAATTAGCTGATTTAATTCATTCTGTTGTGCCAATGAATAGAGAAGGTAGAAGGTAAGTAAAATTTCATCAATATATGTGTTTGGTTTCATTTATATTTTGCCCCCGAATACCCTGGTACGGTCGAGAGTGGGGAGAGTCCGCTCCCCCTCTCCAAATGCTCTCTCATGGCCACGCGTATATAGCCTCTGCTAGGGAAGTCCTACTCATTGCATTCTCGTGCCATTACTGTTGTTTACGAAATTGAGAGGACGAAAAGCAAATGTCTGACGCTTTAACCGGGTTGGTGGACAAGGAAAGTCCACATAGGGGAGTTGGAAAATCCTGATTCCAAACCAATGGTGCACATGGGCTGTCTCCAGTATCCTGAAGGAACAAATGGCTTATGAATCAATCGTTGGTCACCGGCTACCATGGAACTGCATCTCTTCACGATGCTCCACTACCTTGTGAATCAGATCTTTAGATCAAAGGCTCCGGGTGTGGCCCCCCATAAAAAACACCTGTTTTAGTTTGGGCACCAGGGCAGTATCATAGCCCACATACAAATCAAATGAAATTTGTGTGGCGCATATTTATTTGGTGCCCCTTTGTATTAATATTTATGTGTTTAAATAAAACAATAAATGCTATAAATTGAATTCAACTAAATAAATGGTTGAAAGTATGAGTCAATTGGCCCATGCTTTCAACTATGAAAATACTGAAATCTCCACAATACCCCTTCTGAATGAATGGTACTTTCAACTTTAGTTTTCAACTGTTTAGCTATGGGTGCTTATGATATAGTCATCATGAGATTTGAAAATTCTTGGTTCTATACTTATTGAGGAATATCTCCAATTTAAGATGAAACTTCGAAAGGAATCCGCTCCATTATTATATAAAATATAGTTCGATGCGGATAATTCCTTTTTTGACTGCCATTTACTAAACTTTCTAAATCATACTTATGGTTATATAGAAGCGGTATGTTCAATCCTTTTTTAATATCGGTCTTAAGGCGCCTTCGATTCGTTGGACAGGACTGTTCTCTGGGATTGTTTATTGAATAAGGGTGTGCCTGAGAAGTTTATTAACATCTTAAAGGCCCTGTATACAAACACCTCAGGTAGAGTGAGGGCATACAACCACCTTTCTCCATTGTTCCATTCGAGCAGTGGGGTTAGGCAGGGTTGCCCGATCTCACCATTCCTCTTCAACTTTGCTATCAACGACATCCTGAAAACAGCTCTGATGGATGTAAGTAATGGCGGTGTGGATATGTTGCCTGGAGAAAGACTTCTCGACATTGAGTATGCGGATGATATTGTCTTACTGTGCGATAATGCCCAAGGCATGCAATCCGCACTTAATCAGTTGGCAATCAGTGTCCGCAGGTACGGCATGTGCTTTGCACCCTCTAAGTGCAAGGTACTTCTACAAGACTGACAGGATTCTCATCCTGTACTCACCTTGGACGGTGAGCAGATTGAAGTAGTTGAGAAGTTCGTGTATCTAGGTAGCTATATAAATTCTGGTGGTGGCGTGAGTGATGAGATTGATGCACGTATAATGAAAGCCAGAGCGGCTTATGCCAATCCGGGCCATCTTTGGCGCCTTCGTGATGTTAGTCTGGCTGTAAAAGGTCGGATCTACAACGCGTCGGTGAGAGCAGTTTTGCTCTATGCTTGTGAAACCTGGCCTCTCCGATTTGAGGATGTTAGACGACTCTCTGTGTTCGATCATCGTTGTCTCCGAAGGATTGCTGACATCCAGTGGCAACACCATGTTAGTAATGCAGAGGTTCGGCATCGTATGGTCGAGCGCAGAGACGATAATTCAATTGATGTCACCATCTTGAAACACCGACTTCGGTGGCTTGAACATGTTTTACGAATGTCGTCCCAGAGAATTCCACGTCGTGCATTATTTGTCGACGCTGGGACTGGTTGGAAAAAACGGAGAGATGGTCAGTGTATAAGGTGGTGTCGTGGTATGAAAGGAAGCTGCGAAGGGCTAGCTTCTGTTGGTCCTTCACAACTCCCTGGCTGGGGTCCAAGAGATGGTGCAACACAGTGGCTAGAGACGTCATCATATATGGCTCAGAATAGAGGGTTATGTCATCAAAACATTGGGGTATTTAACACTTGTAAAGCAATTAAATAGCTCACACCCTAACCCTAAAATTTTTAGGTATGTCTTGCTGTAGATGAGTCCCAGGTTACACAAAATACAAGTTGTAAAGGAGTTCCTACCGACCACCCTCAACCGCCTAACATCTTAACATTGTACTTGAGGTATCAACTCATTTAAACCAGTAATAACACTGCAACTGGGTTGGTAGAATTCAATCCACACAATGAATAAGACACATAGTATTGTTCACTATCCTGTGACCAGTCAATATTATGTATGATTACTTGTTTTCATCTCTCTCTATGTACTTACCATTCTTTTCAGCTCAATTCATCCAGCTACACGTGTATTTCAAGCATTACGTATTTTCATTAATGATGAACTAAATGAATTATGTATCGGTTTAGAATTAGCTGAATTCTTGTTAAAACCTGGTGGTTATCTAGTTGTTCTATCATTTCATTCATTAGAAGATCGTTTAGTGAAATGGTCATTCCATTCTGATCATAAACATTTAACCTTATCTAAATATTTATCACAACGAAGTCGACATTTTCAATGTCTTAATAAAAGACAAGAATATGAAGATGATGAAATATCAAAAGAATCTCTGGGACAGATCAAATCAAAATGGAATTGTGTAAGTTAGATAATTTTGTGGTGATCTAAGTTATCGAATCATATTGTTTTCTACTACTACTAACATTGTTGGGCCCCCAAATGCCTTGGTACGACCGAGAGTGGGGAAAGTCCGCTCTCCCTCTCCAAATGCTCTCACATGGCCACGCGTATATAGCCTCTGCCAGGGAAGTCCTATTCACTGCCTTCTTGCGGCAGCGGTATTATTAACCAAACTAAGATGACGAAAGGCGAATGTTCGGCGCTTCAACCGGGTTGGTGGAAACGGAAAGTTCACCTATGGGAGTTGGGAAACCCTCATTCCAAACCAATGGTACACATGGGCTCCAATATCCTGAGGGAACGACTGGCGTATGAACCAATTGTTGGTCACCGGCTTCCATGGGACTGTATCTCTCCACGATGCTCCACGGTCTTGTGGATCAGACCTTTAGGTCGAAGGCTCCGGGTGTGGCTTCCTAAGAAAACCACGTGCTTCATTTTGTGCACCTGGGCAGTATCACATCCCTCACACAAATCTCATTTGATTTGTGTGGCGCATATGTATCTGGTGCTTCCTTGTACCAATGTTTATGTGTTTAAATAAATAAATAAATTAACACTGTTGCTACTTCTGATAGTCCGATATTTATCTTAAATATTTTTTTCTTATTGTATTGATATTTGATGGAAGCCTGTACCGATAAACATATTTCGCAAGTTTAATGTTGTCTATAAATGGCCCCTGAATGATCTTGTACGGCCTAGGGTGAGGAGGGTTTGTTCCTTCCTTTCGAAATAATCTCATATAGTCACGCGTATACAGCCACTGTCAGGTGAGTGTTGTTTATGAAATCGGGAAGACAAAAAGTGAATGTTCGGCGCTTCAGCGGGTTAGTAAATAAAGAGAATTTCCCCAGGGGAGTTTGAAAACCCTGATTCCAAAACGATAATGCACATGGACTCCAGGTTGTTGGGGTTACAAATGGCATATAACCCTATTGTTGGACACCAGATACTATGGGATTGCATCTCCTAACGTTGCTCCACTACTTTGTGGATTAGACTTCTAGGTGAAAGGCTCATGGAGTGGTTCCCTAAGAAAACCACCTGCTTCGGTCTGGGCGCACGAGGAGTATCCTGACCCTCACACAAATTGAATAACAACTACTACGTATGGCGCATATTCATTTTTGTATCCCTTTGTACTGATGTTTATATATTTAAATAGATAAATTTATAACTGGTTGATTCGAAGTAGCGTGTAATCGAATCGTATGCACCGATATACTTCATTGACCTGATTTCCGGGTGCTTTTACTGCAGGAAATGTATAATTTGTTTACTATTTTTTATTTAATTGTGTTATTATGCAGATACATGGTTACACACTAGTCTAAACGTACTTCCTTTAAGCTGATTCTAATACGAAGTAAGAAAGTGTAGTTTAATTGAGTTTCAATCTGTGAACGTTCAGAAGGATACCAAGGTTACGTCATTGTATGTGTATGGGTAATGAGTGTAAGAGATTACGTGAAAATTCCTGTTTATCGGCAGTGTTTTATCGATCAAACCAATGACACATGAAACCCGTACGAACAGTCTAGAGCACTTCTTGGTCCTGCTACCTGCTTAGCCCAGCCAGTTAAGTCTAGAATACCAATAACAGCATCTGCGATATGAATCATTATATTTCAAACATACTGGGTTTATATACCAATCAGACAGACCACATCGTACCATAAAATAGAAAATAACATGTGTACAAGATCTGGCCAAATGTGACTGTGAATAGGGGGAACAGTAATTAATAGACTGGGTATAACTCAGGAATGGCAAATCGTACAGCAATAGTCTATGAGTCAAAATAAAGCTTATAATAAGAGGAACATGAATATGAATAGTTAGGTTACTTGGTTTTGTAACAATAGGAAATATACACATCATATTGGTCCATAAACGGGTCCCAAAGTTACCATTCATAATTCTCTTCAGGATATAACAGAGGTTTACATATTGTACTGCAAAGATAAATTTACAAAGTCATGAAGAACTTCACTTCGGAACATGGCACACGCAGAGTCAAGTCATTAGTAACTTTATTGGACATTAATCGCCCACTCCCTCAATCAATTACTGATAATGTTTGATTACTTTGATCATAGAAAGCATACATCATTAGTGTACAACTTACATAATAAATCTAGTTAGTTCCATTTAGTAATTCAGTAATAATTCAAGTAATACTTGATGGTAACTAATACTTCTGTGCTGTAAGTGAATTTTGAACCATTTAGAGCTTGTCAACTGAATCCCTCCACAGTACTAATGATTTAGTATTGACAACCACAATTTTCATTATTTCACAAGTTGTAAACTTTTGACTTATTGTGGGACTCCTCAACAGTGCCCATTCACGATCCCGCACTCGCGAGATTCGAACCCAGAACCTACTAGTCTCGCGCCAGAGCACTTAACCGATAGACTGGTAGGTCCTGGGTTCGAATCGCGCGAGGCGGGATCGTGGATGCGCACTGCTGAGGAGTCCCATAGTAGGACGAAACGGCCGTCCAGTGCTTCCAGGTTTTCCATGGTGGTCTAGCTTCAATTGACTCATGATCTCAACTATATAAAATTACTAAAATCTCCACAAACCTCCTTCTGACTTTGACTTATTCTTAAAAACAAATTGAAACTTATCAGATTACTTTGTTATATAAGCTGAAAAAATGATTATTTTAACAATGTACTGGTCTCATACTTTTTAATATATTAGCCTTTATACTAAGTGAATTTAAACTTCAACCCATTGAACAAGCAAGTGGCTATCAGGACTCAGTATCTGAGTAGATAACGTGATGGCGTTTGAAGCAAAAGCTACTGGGTTCGAGTCTCGGAATGAGCACTAATTCTGAGATGCAGGTACATCCATCTGACGAGTCACAAATAAGACGAAACGAGCGTCAAACTGGATTCCACTGCTAGCCACTATCCATCTTTTCTTATTAGCCTTTATATTAGTTATCTTTAACACTATAATGCTATTTTTTCTTAAAGGTTATTGGACCTATAACTCCTTCCGATTCAGAGATAGATTCTAATCCAAGAAGTCGTTCAGCCAAATTGCGTATAGCAAAAAGAGCATAATTGGAAAGAGATTAAGAAAACAACGACAATAAGTGATTAGATTACTAATCAAGTTGTATGATGTACAGAGTATTAGATGTGTGGATAAATACAATGCAATTGAGTTTCGCTAAACAGTTCCAATTCTGAAGTTACATTTTGTACATATCAGTTTGTTTTCTTCACACAAAAAAAATCGTATTTGTACACTTATGTAATTATTGCACCAATTAAATTGATATGATCGATTTTACTTTCCATAAGTATGGGGGGGGGGCTTTTTTCATTTGTTTTAAGGTCTGTTTTAATGACACCGTTTCTTAGAACAAACCTATATATGTGTCAGTAAGAGTCCACAACTTCCTGTTATTAATATTCAGGACTATAATTTATATCAGTTTCCGTCCCTATAATATATGCATCCTGAATTGACTTACTTACTCTTGTTACCCCTCGTTGAGGAGCATAAACTGTTCACCAGCATTCTCCATCTAACTCCGTCCTGAACAATCCTTTCCAGTTGTTATTTACTGTTTCTAATTGTCAACGTAGTGTGTTCTTCCGCCTTCCTTTTTTCCGTTTCCCTTCGGGATTCCAGGCTAGCGCTTGTCTCTTGATGCAGTTTAGTGGTTTCCGTAACATATGTTCTATCCACCGTCATAGTCTTTTCCCAATTTCCTCTTGAGCTGGAAGCTGATTTATTCTCTCTCACAGTAAGCTGTTGCTGGTGGTATCCGATCAACAAACATTAAGTATCTTACGTGGATAATTGCTTATAACTACTCGTATTTTTTATTATGGTTGTGATAATTCTACGGATTTCAGCTCCATACAATAGAACTGTGTTGACGTTCACATTGGAGATTCTAACTTACATATTGGTTGACAGTTGTTTTGAGTTCTTCAATTGTAGAAATGCTGTCCTTACCTTGCCTTTATGTTTGCATCAGATCCTCCTTATTCATTGATGATGCTGTCTAGGTATGTGAAAGTTCCCACCTTTCCTAGAGTTTCTTCACCCTGAATTCATTGCACTGCCACAAATATCTCTATGGATATCAGCACCAGAATAAAATCACATCCAACTGACTGGTCTCATGTAGGATGTAACGTGTTACCTGGTCTCATATACATAAGTATTAGTATTTGCGTCTCAGATTGATCTCTGTTATTCAATAAATATAAAGCAAATTCAGTGAAGGAAGTTTTCTCTTTTTGACAAAATCATTTACTTAACCTGTACATTGATACTTATAGTTGTATGGTAAGTGTGTAAGTTTATAGAAGGATAGAAAAAGATTGCATCACAAAGTGATTCGAGACTAATTATCAAAGGAGGTTACGTAATAATCAAGGGGTTAGATAAGAATAGAACGAAAATAATCTACAGGTCAGAATACTAGTTTGGAAAAAGCAAGACCAAGAGAGGCTGAATCTACCGTTTTGCACACAGAGTTCAAACCTGAATTGGTGGATCGCCAACGCTTCAGCAATGCCTAAGTTTTTGATTCGACCTTCCTTTGGTTTTGTAGATTATTTTAAAGGAATGCTCCGTAGTGACGTGTCCAGAGTTGATTGGATGCTCCTGTATTGAATTGGTAACTGTTTTGTATTCTCCTTTTAAAAACGATGCCGGGTAATGTTCTAAGATGCGTTCAGTAAGTGATCGCTTTGTGAGGCCAATGTAATGTGCCCCAAAGGACCAAGCAAATTTATAGTTACATATCGTTTATTGTGATTATTACTCAACCTCACTTGGTAATCAAAGTCTCGAATCACTTTGTGATGCAATCTTTTCTATCCTTCTATACACTAATATATTTACCATACAACTGTAGATACGAATTTACAGATTAAGTAAATAATTTCGTCGAAAAGATAAAATTTTCTTCGCTGAATTCCCTTTATTTTTATTCAGTGACACAATGGGTTAATTTTTGATGACCTCTGTTGTTTGGTTCGAAGTTTTTTGTTTAAAATGATGTTGAGGAGAGTCATCTATCCAAATGCCCTGGTACGGCCGACGGTACAGAGAGTCAGTTCTCTCTCTCCAAATGCTCTCAAATGGCCACACGTACACAGCTACTACCAGGGAGGTCCAACCCACTGCCATCTCTCGGCGGAAGCGTTGTGCACGAAATCGGGAAGACGAAAAGCGAATCTCCGACGCTTTAAATGGGTTGATGAACATATGAAGGATCCACCTAGGGGAGTTGGGAAACCCTGATTCCAAACCAATGATACATATGGGCTCCAGAATGTTGAAGGAAGAAAATGGCGTATGAACCGTTTGTTGGTCACCGACTATCATTACTTACGCCTGTTACCCCTCATCGAGGAGCAAAGGCCACTCACCAGCATTCTCCATCCAACTCTGTCCTGAGCCTTTCTTTCATCCTTCTCATATCTGCTTCTATTTCCGGACGTAATGTATTCTTTGGCCTTCCGCTATTCCGCTTCCCTTCCGGATTCCAAGTTAGGGATTGTCTTGTAATGCAGATTGGTGATTCCCTTAATGTATGTCCTATCCACTTCCAACGTCTTTCCCTAATTTCAGCTGGAAGCTAGTTTGTCCTCTCCCATAAAACGCTGTTGCTGATAGTATCCGGCCAATGGATGTTGAGTATTTTGCATAGACAACTGTTTATAGATACTTGTACCTTCTTGACGATGGATGTAGTAGTTCTCCAATTTTCAGCTCCGTACAGTAGGACTGTCTTGACGTTTGTATTGAAGATTCTGACTTTGAAATTAGTAGCTCTTCTAGAGTTACTGCCGGTCCCAAGCCCGGATAAAGGAGGAGGGTTGGGCATAGGGGTTAGCGACCCCACCCCGTAGAAAAGCTAATTCGCTAAAAAACGCTAACCGACTATCATTAGGATAATTTATCTTACAATTCTATTCAACATATAAACTGATTCAAGTCATTAATTAAAATAACTTTATTTAAAGTAGGGAAAAAGAAGGCTATTTACAACAACTTCATGTACAATGACGAAAAATAGAAAATAAAGATTCAATAATCAATAGCGAATGATTTTAAAGTTTTTAAAAGTGTTCTCGGTTTAATAAAACGTTTCAATTCAGTTCTTGGCACCCATATAAAATTATTAATATTGAAATCATTATTTAAAATTAAATCTTCACCATGCCAATGTCTATCAACATAAACATTGAAAAAGTATATCTATAAATAAATAGAAAAAGAGAAAATATATGAATATGATTATAATTGAAAAACAGACATTGTTGTTTACATTGGTAATATCGACAATTTCTAACCCCCCTCATGTTGTTGAGAAGTAGTATCATCACTGTCATACTTTTATACAGATAGTAGTACAGTCACAATATAGAACTTCGTACGTACGTACATCAGTTCGAGATGCCATACCACATTAGCACAGAGATGCAGTTGTCGATTCAAATCCTATAGTGGTAGAAGTAGTAGGAGTATAATCAGAAATCCAAAAGATTAGGGTTTGAAGAAATTATTGAAGGAGTATAGTACAGTGAAATAAATTTGGAAAGAGAAAAAGATAAAGACATGAAGAATTCAGAAGATTAGAATTTGGTAGAACACAAAGAAACGGATGCACATTCGCCATTGCAAACGATTTTGAGCCATGTCATTCAAGGTCTCTAACCATCGGTTGCTATCATCTCGCGAATCCCAACCAGGTAGTCTACACTTACCAACATGGCTCAGCCCACTTGTCAGTGACTTCATGGATTTGTGCCACGTTTTGGTCTGGCCACCCCTAGCTTTCCTCCAACCTACTCCTACACCATGAAACATTGCACGTCGGGGCAGTCGGTGGTTCGGCATACGTAACACGTGTCCCAGACATCTCAACTGATGAAGTTTCACTACTTCATCAATCGATTTGCCATCCTTACCTAGTACCCGTTTCCTAACAACTGCATTACTTACTCGGTGGTCCCAGGATATACGAGCAATGCTTCGAAGACACCTATGATCAAATACTAGTAGCCTACGAATATCCTCTACCCTTATCGGTCATGTTTCACTGACATAAAATAGGACGGAACGAACTGCTGCACAGTAAACCCGTCCTTTAGTTGCTAGACGGATATCTCGCCTGCGCCGTAAATGACGCAAGTTGGCGAAAGCTAGACGAGCCTTCTGTATCCGTGCTGAGATTTCGTCACACACCAGACCACAAGAGCTGATGAGACTCCCAAGATAAGTGAAGCTGTCAACACGCTCAACTACTTCACTCCCTATCATTAGTTCAGGTGTTGCTGCAACCCAATCCTGAAGTAACATTTTGCACTTCGAGGGAGAGAATCGCATTCTGAACATGCCTGCATAGTTGCTTATGGTAGACAGAAGACTGCATTTTGTCAGCGTCTTCACCAAATAAAACCATGTCGTCGGCGTATTCTAAGTCAACAAGTGAGCCTCCTGGTAAAAGTTCAACTCCTGGAGATTGAGATGATGAAAGTGTTATCTCTAAAAGCATGTCAAAGACAAAGTTAAACAAAAATGGAGAGAGTGGACAGCCCTGACGAACACCACTCGAGGTAACCACTTCTGATGACAGTTCACCATAGGCTCTAACTCGACCAGTTGTGTTCGAGTAGAGAGCCTTTATAAGGTTAATGTACTTCTTTGGTACTTTTTTTAGTGACAAACACTGCCGTAGAACCTCACGTTCAACGGAGTCAAATGCTGCCTTACGGTCAAGAAATACTACGATTGTGGGACGTCTAAATGTATGTCTATGTTCTAGGACCTGACGTAGAGTGAATATCTGGTCTATGCAAACACGTCCAGGTCGAAAACCAGCCTGGTTTTCTCTAGTCTGCTCTTCACGAGCTTTGGTTAGGCGTCCAAGTATTATTGAAGCTAATATTTTAGACACTATATTAGTCAAACTGATCCCTCTGTGATTGTCACAGGAGGACTTTTGTCCTTTCTTATAGACTGGCACAATCAGTGATTGGGACCAGTCAGATGAGATTACATCCAGTTCCCAGATTCTACCTAAGACCTCAGTCAATCTCGCTACTAGTACTGGACCAACATCCTTAAAAATCTTAGGAGTAAACCTGTCAGGGCCTGCTGCTCACCCTCACTTCAGATTTCCTATAGCTTTTTCAACCTCGTAGAGAGTTGGAGGACTTACATAAATTTGCCATTCAGGACGACTGGGGATCGTGGGTAACTGAAGTGTGGCTGAAGGCCAGTTGAACTGGTCCCTAAAGTGTTCTGCCCATCGATCCAATCTCCTGGATTGAGAATGAATGATATGCCCATCTTTATGTGAGATAGTTTCACTGATATTTGTTTTCCTAATACCGGTTTCTTTAACGAGTCTGAATAGCTGTCTACCGTTACCTATTGCCGCTGCCTTTTCCATCTCTCTTGCTTCTGCTACCCACCACTGTTCACGATCATTGCGTAGGCTTCTTATTAGCTTGCGCTTAAGTTGACTCCGCTCTTCGTTATGTTCAGAGCCAGGTGGGATGACTTTTCGAGCATCTATCAGTGTGGTAGATGATGCTGAGATTCATTGTTTCTCCCTAACCTTATGGTTTACCTTACTAGCGGATATCACTGCTGTTTCCACAGCTTTTCGGATGTTATTCCACGCTGCCTCGGGGTGGGCACAACTTACATGTCTGCCTAACTGTTTTTCCAGTTGTTCCTGAAATATATTCTTAGCTTGCTCATCATTAAGTAGAACCCTTAGAGGCTTCCCTGCAGTGTCTTTCCTACGTCCAGTAAGACTCAGACAGATACGTGCTCGCACTAGAGCATGATCTGAGTCTAAACATGTGCTCCAGAATGAGCAACAGCTTTCTATTGAGCCCCTCCATCGGTAGCTGATAGCGATAAGATCTAATTGGGTCCAACGTTGGGACGAATTCGGGGGCCGCCATGTCAAAAGATGTTTTTCCTTATGCTTAAAGTTAGTATTTGCAAGAAACAGGCGGTTATCTGAGCACAGCTGCAACAGACGGTCTCCATTATCTGTTCTTTTAGCCATAAGATCCACCCAAATGTCTTTCCCTTTCGCTTAGTCTACCTACTTGAGCATTAAAGTCACCTACCACTATTACTACATCAGAACGCCTAGCTTTTCGGAGAAGGTCAGAAAGTTTCCTGTAAAACTCATCTTTTATATCGTCTGAGCTGCAGTTAGTGGGAGAGTAGGCAGAGATGACGAAGAGGCAACGACGAGTTTTCCTATTTTTCCGAGTCCTTACTGATCCGTTTGGTCGGACAGCGCATAGACGACTGTCTACTGGGATCCAGTCTAAAAGAGCTAGTTCTGCCCTGGGACTTAATGCTATACCTACGCCAGCTAGGCCACGGGAAGCAGCATCAGGGTTTCCAGATACACGAAGCGTGTATCGAGATGGTTCTTTATTTTGATTAGGTGAGGTCAAATGAATGACGCTACTCGGATCTTTGGAGACGCAGCACACATCGATGGTGTAAGATTCTAAAGTCCTAGCTAAGGAAGCCTGTTGTCCTATTTGGCACAATGTTCGGACATTAAAAGTTCCTACATATAGTTTAGAGCGTGGTTTCAGGAGATCAGGAATAACGTTCCATGTACTCGAATCGTTTGCCCTAGCGGTGCGAGGTGATAAAAGGACGTGCAAAGGGTTAATTGTGGAGATGAGTTATTAGGTGTAGGAAGGATTTGAAAGTGACAAATTTGGTTTCGTGTGCAGTAACGGGTATGAGGGCTAATATCACTTCCCGGCTGCCCACACTGTGGAAGGGTATTTCTTGAGGGACCTGAAAAAGAAGTTGGATTAGTGTTGGTCTTAACGACTTCGGAGCGTGACCGCAGTGCCCAAGGGACAACTGCTTGAGGTCGGTCACACACGACCTTTTTGTGGGTAGTTTTTGTGTTAGCTCCGTTCTTCAAAGGACCTTAACGCCGGAGACGGAAATCCGTGGGATAAGGCGAGGTGTGCATTTTTAGGATCGACCATTTCTAACCCCACCCCTCCTTGTGGGAAGGCAGCATCGCTGTTATGCTGGTTGTCTGAAAGAAACACCTTACTGCCGCCACACCTCTGTACAGTCAGCAGTACGACTTCGCCTTCGGACCTTGGTTTGCTGCTTTTAGTCTTAGCGCTCTTCAACCGACCTGCCTGGCATGGCAGGATCTTGAGGAACGATTGGTTCATCACGATAGGCAAGCCCGATCACCACGTCAAGGTAGCAGCAACGGTCGGGTCTTGATTGATATAGTTCGATTTAGCAATTATAGATATGCAAACCTGACCACTACAAAGCAATAGGTATGGCAGAGATAATGTCTAGAAAGAATGAAAGCTTTATGACTTAACCGTTCAGTTCAGAGAGCCTAAAATTTCAAACCATGACGAAACAACTAGATCTCAATGATCCACCAAATGTCAGCCTATGATTAAAAATCGAATAGGTCTCTAAAAACTACCCAACTAGATGATTTCTATTATTTTTGAAGAACAAGTAAAAACCTATTAGCAGGTAGTAAATATACACTTACCTGTGTACCAGTATCTTCTTTATTTCTATCTGCAGTTAACCAAACAGCAACTGGTGTATTACCAAATATACACCATTTAGCTCTTGATGGTAATAAACTTGTCGCTATTGAATCTGCGACCTAGAGTGGGACAAAAGTGAATAAAATATAAGAATAGTAGCGATCTCTTTCAGATGATATGGTAGACAAAAGAATTAAGTTATAAATACTGGAATGGGTACAAATGATCTACAATATTGTTTTTTTGTATAATTTACAATAGTGCATGTCAGTCAGTCAGCTACAACGTAGGACTAGGCACATATATGCGTCGTTCCAAGTCGCCATACCTCGTTAGCACAACAAGATGAACATCGAATTCGTAGAAGTAGTTAATTTAGTGGTGGTAGTATATAGAAGAAAGATTGTATATAAGGATATAGTATAGGAAGGAAAAAAGTTATGAAGCAATTTAAATCATATAGTTTAAGGGAAGATAAAGAGTGTATACACCTACGCCATTGTGATCGATTCGGAGCCATGTCACCTAGAGACTCCAACTATTGGTTTGGACAATAGTGCATGACTATGATGGCAAAATTTATTTTCTTCTTATTGGTGTTCAGTGCAGTTCAAATGATCATCGAAACTACTTGGAGTAGACTTTACTTAAATTTCAATAGTTACTATCCAATAAGAGCTACAAGAAGGCTTTGGTTAAAACACTATTGAAACTATATATATAGAGAGAAGGGAAGACTGGAAAATAGCGAATATGGTTAATTTTAGGCTAAGAGGTCCACTGAAGAGTACATATCCAGCCACCAAACCATTTTCTATGTATCAAACAAATAGCACACTGAGGAAGACAAAAGTGGGCAAATTCCCACCTCAGGTTACCACCGATTGCAGTTACCAGTTCACATGCTTATGCCAGAGCATTTACTTTGAAAGGACAGAAAAGAGAATTCATGATCGAATCTCGGAGTATATTGCATAAAAAGTAAAGATCAAGAAGTCAGCGTATTTTCAACAATGTCATGGCTTGATATTTTAAAATCTTTACAAAATAATAAATGCTTAGAGATATTTGAATTTGAGACGTTATCAAGGGATCATCGCTATGAAAAAAGTAAAACCAAATCCATATATCCAAAAGGAAACAGTTGTGGATCTCTCACTATTCTGGTAACTTCTAGTTTCTGCTATCTAATTACGTTATACCTTATTTCATATTCGTAATAGTAAATTCCTTTTCCGATGTTGGGTCTTTTTGAGCTCTACTCAGCCAATTGTGTTATTCTACCAAACTTTTATATACATGCTCTAGGAATAAACATTCATGTGTTTAAGAAAGAATTTATTCTGGAGTTTTCAGTTGGTAAATATTCATTCACTTCACCACTTTATGGTTTCTCTAAGTAACTGTTGTTGTTATTCTGCTATGATCTTCGTTTTGATGATATAAAGTATGCACATTGTTATAAACCACCAGTCAATCAGTCACAACGTAGAACTTCGTACGTACATAAATCAGTCCGAGTTGTCATACCACATTAACACAGAGATGCAGTTGTCGATTCAAATCCCATAGTGATAGAAGTAATAAGAGTATAAGCAGTGGAACCCAATTTGACGCGCGTTCCGTCCTATTTGAGATTCATCAGCTGGATGTACCTGCATTCTAGAGTTGGTGTTCACTATGGAATTCGAACCCAGTACCGTTCGCTTCAAATGCCATCGCGTTATTCACTTAGCCACTGAGTCCTGGTAGCTACCTGCTTGTGCAATGGGGTGAAGTTTAAACTCACTTAGTACTGTTTGCTTGTATCTTCCCATTGTTGTTTAGGTCTGCAACTGATCAGTCTCTTCTTGGCATATGTATATCCTGTGAATATTGCCTCGATACTGGGTTTGAGTCCCTGGGTGAACATCAACTCTGGGATGCAGGTATATTTAGCTGACGAGTCCCAAATAGGACGGAACGCGCTTCAAACTGGATTCCATTGCTAGTCACTATCCATCTTTGCCTATAATGCTTGTGAATTAAGGCAATATCGAGGCAATCCGCACAGAATGCCCATGTGCCAACAATAGACTGCTCAATTGCAGTCCTAAACAACAATGGGAAGGTACAAGAAAACAACACGAAGTGAATTCACAATAATTATTGTTTCTAACTTCTAAGCAGCTGACTAAAAAGCAGGAAATAACTGATTTCACCTTATTCTGCTACACTTGTTCTTGATTTAACCAAATTAACTTTTGTGTTAAGTATTTCATAGATAGTTGTGTCATTAAAATAAGTATTATCTAATGATATTAGCTTCTGCGTCATAACTGAGCCTCACGATATTATACACTACACTGTTGATTGCACAAGCTTAATGTCTCTTATTGGTACACAATAACATTTAAATCATATTCACACCAACATACGCAATAAGAAGGAAATGAGGATCATCCTGTATAGGAAAGCTTTTGTTGTTTCCAAGAAAACAAAAACAAAGTGCGAATATTCTGTATACATAGCTTATACATGACTCAGTGTGTTAAAAGTTTGAAGAACCAATTAACGAATAGCCTAGGGTTATACGTATTTTCAAGTCACCATGTAATTTTGGTATGGAGTGTACAAACTTAAAGAAACATAAGAATTGATATTTTATGGCAATCTTAGCGGACTGTACGATGATTTTAATAAGTGTTATCAGTGCTAGGAAAAATGCTACACATTTTGATGATACATTGGCTATATCATCAAGTATTAGAATATTATTTATATAAACGTTTTCATAACTGGATACATCAATATAGTTACCTGTCTTAAATTTTTTCCATCGGATACTGGTGCAATCGGAAGATTCCATCCACTAGATACATTTTTCGGGGATTGGACCAATAAGTACAAAGGTTTATCTAATACACGCCAAGCGGACTTTAAATTTTCAGATTTATCATTTTCTAAAAGAGATCAAGTGAAAAGATGATCTGTGATAGAAAGAATTACTAGAAGGAAGCATGAAATCATTTTTATTGAACGTCAGTGAGAATAGTTATAACTCTCACAACTACACTGGACTACAGATACTCGCTCATAAGATGAAACCATCTAAAATAACTTCCACGTAGTAATATTATATTCAGAAATAGTCAAAAACGATTATTTCGAATTGTAACGCTGTTTAACTCCAACGGAACAACTTAACTATTTTTAACATCATAAAATTTAGCTACTATTAAATCGTTTAACTAGAAAATGAAATAAAATCACAGTACTACCGTTACTAATCCCTGTTTTGAGACATGTGATAAGATTCCAAGCCATTCGATTGCATGGCATTTATTTATTTATTTAAACACATAAATATTAGTACAAAGAGGCACCAGATACATGTGAGCCACACAAATCTCATTTGATTTGTGTGAGGGTTGTGATATTGCCCAAACAGAAGCAGGTGGTTTTATTAGGGAGCCACACCCGGAGCCTTTGACCTAAAGATTTGATCTACAAGGCAGTGGAGCATGGTGAGGAGATGCAGTCCCATGGTAGCCGGTGACCAACAATTGGTTCATACGCCATTTGTACCCTCGGGATACTGGAGTCAGCCCATGTGCACCATTGGTTTGGAATGAGGGTTTTCCAACTCCCCTAATTGGACACTCCACATCCACGAACCCAGTTAAAGCGCCTGGTATCCGCTTTTCGTCCTCTTAATTTGGTGAACAACACCCCCGCCACGAGAAGGCAGTGAATAGGACTTCACTGGCAGAGGCTACATAGGCGTGGCCATGTGAGAGCATTTGGAGAGAGAGAATAAACTCTCCCCACTCTCGGCCGTACCAGGGCATTTGGGGGCAATGGCATTTAAGACCCTATTGAAGAAGTTGGGACGCACTGGCGAACATAGCCTTAATACAACTACTCTTCCTTTTGAAGGAAGAAGAGGTGCTGTCAATTGTAGATAAGGTGTAGGTTCTAATATTTTACATAAACTATCGCTTTCACTTGACTGCAAGTGATAGTAAAATGAAGCTTACGCATATTCAAACATATTTTTCCTAACATAGAAGTCTATACGCTGAAATATGCCCCAAGAAAACAGTTAAAACTGATTATTTGAAACGTTTTGAACCCAAGCCTCGAAGTTTCCCTACACCTTTGATTTCTCTTCTACGAATAAACGTTTTTACTACTACTGATGCTGTTACTAATCCTATTATTTTGTAATTGTCTCGACAACTTCATCTCGGTGTGCTCTGGTGTCCTAACTTAGCCAAATTGGAAGAATTATTCTTTTTACCTGTTCATAATTACTGGCGAACATTTTCAGAGGAACAAATGCGCCTCTGATACAGGCTAACATCCCTTTTGGATGTCAGTCGAGTGCATATGAGTCGGAATGTTTTTGATTGTCAAAAGAAAAATCAGTTCTACGAGTACAAGTTGTTTAAGAAATATTCAGTATGAGTAAGCTTGCTTTAAGTGATTTATGATTCCTTGTAAAAACAGAAATATTCTAATGTTAAGAAATATATTACATGGTATGGACGGATCTAGAACTGAAAGTTAAATAAGATCACTCTTTTATCAACAAACCTTAAAAGCAAGGGGTCATCTTCAGTATAAACGATTGAGTCAGAAATAAATTATTCTGACAAAAAACATACCTGTCAATCGTTCTGCTGGCTTATATTGCTCAGCCTCTAACTCCCACATTATCTCCGCTTCACGAGCAGTTATGAGTGATTCTTCTGCACTTTTACCAACTCCTTTTGAAAGGGCACTAGCAAGTCTTTTAGTTTCAGTTTCATGTCTTAATTCATGTGCCGACAAGTGACTTCTTTCAAATTCGACCTTTCCAAGTAAATCGGCCACTTGTTTTTCAAGTGGTTTCAATTCTGGTGCAATAACTCCGGGTCGACGTATACACAACCCACTGAAGATATTCCAATTTTTGATATCTTTCAATACAACCAGAGAACGAGACATTACCAACTTACTATGAGAACAGGAAAAGAAACATTATTTACTGAATGGTGATTAAAGAATAAAAAAATAAGTTGATATGCATGCTCCTAACGGGGTCCTTACTTTGCGATGACATATCCCAAACAACTAATAAAGGGGAAATAAAGGGGAAATAAAGCGGAAAATGCATTGGTATTACCATGATCCTATACATGTATCCACACACATGACGAACAATACATGGAAGTTATATTACTAAGTTCCTGAAATCAATATTATATACGTATGCTTAAAAGAAAGTAGAGCGGTATCACACCAGATGTGTTACTGCTGCACGTTACTACCATATGGTTAGTGACATGTCTGTTACAACTAGACTGAAATACTGACAAAATCTTGTAACTCCCCTACGTGTTTTATTAGTTTACAATTGTAATATACAAACCTTTGAGATGAGGATAAAAAACAAAATGGCTCGGCCTAAACGTAGTGTAGTTTGATTAATATATGACAATTAAAACCATTACGTCCACAGAAATGCAGTTATAAAACCAAAATTCAGCGGGGTACATTTGTGATCAAACAAAAACCAAGTAGCTAAATGAACGTAGCCACCATGACGAAGAGCCACAAAAGATGACACCAAAAAGCTGAAACTCAGGTACATAAATAAGTCGTAGTGGATGAAAGTATGATTATGTTTACAAGCTTGTTAATTTCTTTATAGTGGTTGCGTAAGCAATAAAAATTGATGAACCTTAAGAGAATGCATATTATATTTCCATTTTTTCCAGATCATAACACTTTATCCAAAAGTGATACCTTTTCTTGGCCAGAGAAGTAAATACTCAGCTATATGACCTCGACTGTCAAAAACGTACAGTGACCCTCAGATGCACTTACGCGCTTTTAATATACAATCTATTGGTAATGTGCAAGAAGACGGAATTGAAAGAACAAAAGGAGAGACATAGCTGATAATAGGAGTTGATTTTAGTGGTGATAACCGTGGTAATTTATGAGACATGCCTCAGATGCGGAAGGTTCAAGAGGGAGATAGTGATCCTTGGGTGATTACTTGTTTGTCGAGTCTCCTCTTAAATGTAGTCACTAGTGGATCTGTGGTCACTTTGAATGAGAAAGAATTTGAGATAGAGGCGGCTTCTAATGAAAAACGCGAGAGCTTGCCTGGATGTTTGCCCTTTGATATGCAATTTCAGAGGGGTTGCCTTGAGGAGCGTGGTGATGTTCTGGTAATATCCCAAAGAGGGTTTTCCATCTCTATCCAGTCTCATGGCGCCAACCACATTTACAGTCGGTCTTGAACTTCTACCGATTGTGACCAGTCGATTATGGGACAGACTTGTAGGGGTCGTCTTGCTTACTGATATTTTGGGGTGAAATATTGAAATCTGCAAGTAGTAATGAATACAGTCCCAGTCATTTCATCACCTAGTTTATTTCATCTTGTTGGGTGCTAGAACATTTGGATGTCCGGTATATTCCTCCGATCGAGTACTTCATTCCATACACATTTAAGCAACACCAGCATGCGATTGCCGGCTTGGTTAGTTCTCTACTGTGTAGTGCTTCAGCTTTGAAGTGATTGTTAATGTATATTGTCACTTCGCCTCTTGTTTTGTGTACCTTACCGTATCTAAAAAGTGTCATGCCTTGCAAGCTCGCTTTTCCACTCATGACGTCAAGGGAGAGCCATGTTTCTACTAGGGCCATGATCTTTAGATCTATAAGAAACTTCACCTTCCCGACTTCTCCCGTTTTACTCCTTATTCCCCTTACCTTGTTATAGAGGCACTTGACAGCTTGTATAATCACATGGCACTCTTCTACAGTAACACTTGTCTTATAGTTTTTCGGCAGATTGTTGTTTAAGGAGGGTTGTCGAATTCCGTGACAACCGGCTTCAGTAGGTCTTTTGCTTGTATGGCGTGTCCTACTAGCGAGACAGTGGTTCTTGTGTTCTGTACCGTGGGTTACTGATCGAGATCAATGGACACCAAGGTGTATTCTCTGATGTTATCTCACCGATTTAACTTGGATTTCACAGCATCTGGTGTGATTAGAGAGGTCTTTTTCCAGGCTATATCAAGCCCAAAGAGCCCTGGTTAAATCCTCTCGGTTTCTGAAGTTTACAACCATCAGACTCAGAGACCTAATGGTCGTGAGGTCTGACAGATGGCACGGTCTGGACACACTAATCATCATAGTAGTGTAAAGGCCTATGCTAGATGATGACCGACGTCACTATTACGTATAGTGTTCGTGAGCTTCATCCCGACTACCGTCTAATGGCTGGGGCAGTCTGTAAGCCACCATGCTGGTTGGTTCTTGAGTGTTAGATGATCTTCGAGCGACAGCTCTTGTCGCCCATGGCTTTTGTCCAACTCGGATTTGAGGGGACCGCTTAACTGATGGTTTCTGGGGTGCTGGTAAAACCTATTTTGTAGCCTGTGTTGATCCTAATGTTACCTTCTATAGGGGGTTTACCTTTCTATACATTGGGACCCTAATACGGACTACATTGGATGGCTGACGTTGCACGCCTCCCCAGCATCCTATGATATTCGTACCACTATTTTTTGTCAAAGATTCCAGTACTTCCTAACAAGCTACCAATGAACAATGGAATGGTAAATGAAATCAATGAGGTTCGTTTAACGTCTTCATCACGCATTTTTACTGTTTTGAAAGATATTCTTTTTCCGATTTCCTTCTCAACTCTCACGCGCTTCTACTGACTGTAAACAGTTTCTGGGTAATTAGCCACACTTGGTAATTCTGTTTATGTATAGGCTTAGGGTGTGGTTCCCTCAGTCTTGTTTTTGGTCGAGCCTGTATTTGACAACTTGGATATACTGGTGGGAATTGATAAATTGAATTGAAAAATTAATCGAAAACTAGAAAAACAGCATTATAATCTTTCTTCTTAACACTGAAAAACCATCGAATTTCAGATAAATAACAACAAAAACTTTCAAGAAATACAAGATCTAATGAGAGAAGAAGAAACCACCAAGGAAGACAAGTGGAAAAGAGTCAAAAAAGTATTGAGTTTCACGTATAATCAGCACGTGAAGATGATAAACATGTGTTCGGCGACGGAAGAGATTAGTGTTTAGTAGAAGAGAGTGTGAACAAGTGGAGGTACGAGTCAGTGTACGGAGTGATTGTGGAAAGAGACATGTAGGTAGAAGGATGGGCGGATCAGTCGTAGACGACACCAGGAGGATGTGGCTGTTGAGATTAGGATGGATAGGCTAGTGTATGTCATGAGAGTGATTGGTTTAGAATGTGTGAGGAACGATGTAGTGTATCGACACGAGTATTGTGGTGTGTGTGCCTGTGTGTGTGCGAGCGAGCGAGCGAGCGAGAAGTTGGGAGAATGACTGATTGATTGATTGTTTGTTGGGTTGATTGTTTTGTTTGTTTGTTTGTTTGTTTGTTTGTTGGTTGGTTGGTTGGTTGACTGATTGAGAGATGGAATAAAGGAATGAGTGAATGACTGTCGTGTGTGAATGAGTGAGTGAGTGAGTGAGTGAGTTATTGTTAGTGATTGTTGCTAGTGGTTTGTGTTGATATGTGTGTGGTCGGCGAAATCGAGCAGAGTGGCGCAGTGGAAGCGTGCTGGGCCCATAACCCAGAGGTCCGTGGATCGAAACCACGCTCTGCTAACGGATTTTGACAGCCATCCCTTCACACTGTCCACTCTGCCGACACAAATACACACAACACTGATCACGATCACACAACCAATCATCTCTCACCACGCTTAACATCCGCCTCAACCACTGCAACTTGACGACTGTGTTATCTGTCGACCGGTCGGTCAGGTACACACTGTGTACGCATCATCCACGTCACCAGTCCGCACCAACTTGTCACACTGTTTTCACATGGACACTGTGTCCGCTGTTCACTTCAGATTTGTCTCGATCCACACTGACAATCAGACTGATGTGTGCATATCGACCTCTTGCTCATAGGTGGATGTGTGCAGCATCATCGCACACGTGCATTGCTGCTCATCGGTCTTTATCGACTCCGTCTCTAAGACACATCTTTCACAAGATTCCACCACACCAACAATATTTGTATTTGTAGTGGTATCGTTGTCGCATTGGCTGTCTTCACGAGGAGTATCAATGAATGTGAGAACAGTGTCCGTATTCACTGAGAAGTGATCAATCCGACTACTACAATACTCCTATCAACATGGATGACTCACATGGACTGTGTGATCGGACGACAGTTGTTAATTTTTGTGTCTGATCAGAGATTGAATGAGGCGAGGATAGACAGTGTAGCTGTAAATAATTCCCCAAAATCAATAGCTCATTAAGTGTTCGACATTGGATGCTGACCACATTGTTTAAGTGGACTTGTTTAGCTGAAGGCTTTCGGTCATGCATCCGCACCAGATCACGTTTCAATACTGCGTGGGACACAGCTCCTACGTTTCATTAGCCAGCTCATAGAAAAGGTCCTCGATATATTGGTAACGAATCAAATATATCTTTCCAGCGTATTCTCGTCCGACTTCTGATTTCTATCTGACTGGGAACAACCGAATTTAGAAGGTGCAACTGGTATCTAGTTGTAAAACTAGAATATCCGTTGCACCTTCAACAGTGTGTCACGCAAGCATTTGTGTGGTGTGTGTGTGCGCGTGTATGTGAGCGAGAGAGAGGGTGAGAGTGAGTGAGTGAGTGAGTGCGATTTGTGTTAATGACGCTCGAGGGAATGAATGAGGCAGTCTGACCGGGTGGGATGATAGAGATGACATGGGTGGAGTGTCGGGAAGCCAAGGAGCTGAGAACGAGAATGTGGGGGAATGCGTCTGTCAGATTGCATGCAACGGACAGGTACATTGATGGAATGCAGTCCACGAGAACACAGTGAACAGAAGAGGTGTTGAGAGAGATGAGCAGGAGCGATGTGGAGTGTTGAGCAACGAAGGTGAATAGTGTTTAGTAGAAGAGAGTGTGAACAAGTGGAGGTACGAGTCAGTGTACGGAGTGATTGTGGAAAGAGACATGTAGGTAGAAGGATGGGCGGATCAGTCGTAGACGACACCAGGAGGATGTGGCTGTTGAGATTAGGATGAATAGGCTAATGTATGTCATGAGAGTGATTGGTTTAGAATGTGTGAGGAACGATGTAGTGTATCGACACGAGTATTGTGGTGTGTGTGCCTGTGTGTGTGCGAGCGAGCGAGCGAGCGAGCGAACGAGCGAGAAGTTGGGAGAATGACTGATTGATTGATTGTTTGTTGGGTTGATTGTTTTGTTTGTTTGTTTGTTTGTTTGTTTGTTGGTTGGTTGGTTGGTTGACTGATTGAGAGATGGAATAAAGGAATGAGTGAATGACTGTCGTGTGTGAGTGAGTGAGTGAGTGAGTGAGTGAGTTATTGTTAGTGATTGTTGCTAGTGGTTTGTGTTGATATGTGTGTGGTCGGCGAAATCGAGCAGAGTGGCGCAGTGGAAGCGTGCTGGGCCCATAACCCAGAGGTCCGTGGATCGAAACCACGCTCTGCTAACGGATTTTGACAGCCATCCCTTCACACTGTCCACTCTGCCGACACAAATACACACAACACTGATCACGATCACACAACCAATCATCTCTCACCACGCTTAACATCCGCCTCAACCACTGCAACTTGACGACTGTGTTATCTGTCGACCGGTCGGTCAGGTACACACTGTGTACGCATCATCCACGTCACCAGTCCGCACCAACTTGTCACACTGTTTTCACATGGACACTGTGTCCGCTGTTCACTTCAGATTTGTCTCGATCCACACTGACAATCAGACTGATGTGTGCATATCGACCTCTTGCTCATAGGTGGATGTGTGCAGCATCATCGCACACGTGCATTGCTGCTCATCGGTCTTTATCGACTCCGTCTCTAAGACACATCTTTCACAAGATTCCACCACACCAACAATATTTGTATTTGTAGTGGTATCGTTGTCGCATTGGCTGTCTTCACGAGGAGTATCAATGAATGTGAGAACAGTGTCCGTATTCACTGAGAAGTGATCAATCCGACTACTACAATACTCCTATCAACATGGATGACTCACATGGACTGTGTGATCGGACGACAGTTGTTAATTTTTGTGTCTGATCAGAGATTGAATGAGGCGAGGATAGACAGTGTAGCTGTAAATAATTCCCCAAAATCAATAGCTCATTAAGTGTTCGACATTGGATGCTGACCACATTGTTTAAGTGGACTTGTTTAGCTGAAGGCTTTCGGTCATGCATCCGCACCAGATCACGTTTCAATACTGCGTGGGACACAGCTCCTGCGTTTCATTAGCCAGCTCATAGAAAAGGTCCTCGATATATTGGTAACGAATCAAATATATCTTTCCAGCCTATTCTCGTCCGACTTCTGATTTCTATCTGACTGGGAACAACCGAATTTAGAAGGTGCAACTGGTATCTAGTTGTAAAACTAGAATATCCGTTGCATCATCATTGGTGAACCCGACGTGATCTGGTACACCAAGTCAATATACTGTGAGTCTGTTCCATTTTGGAATATTATTATTTATTGTTATTCTTTATTTGAATTTTATATATTGTGATATACCTTTTTTTTTCTCGGATATATTTTACTTAGACATTTTTCGATATCTATATTACTATGACGGAACACTCTCCTAAGGTTCTTAAGTTTAAGTCTATTCCCCCTATTTCGATTCAGTTAACGCCATTTTGGCCCGACAATATCGAGTCCTGGTTCTGCTATGCAGAAGCCGATTTTTGCATGCACGGAATCACGGACTCGCGCACACGTTTCCTCGCGGTAGTTAAGGCGTTACCGCGCGAGTTTAACAGGTACGTAACACCTAGTATGTTTACTAGTGATGTTTCCGAACCTTACGAATCGCTTAAGCTATCGATTTTAAAACGAGGAGACCTAACTGATCGACAACGGTTAGACCAACTCCTTAACAATATCGACTTGCAACATGGTTCTGCGACGGACATGTTGCTTAGAATGAGAGAAGTCATCGGCCAACGAACTTTCGATGATGGCCTATTTAGACAACTTTTCTTGTCTAAACTCCCTCAACAGGTGCAGGCAGTGCTTGTTTCATTTCAAAACAATGCCATAGATGAACTAGCTGCATCTGCCGATCGAATCTTGGAAATCACTGGATCTTCTAAGGCCGAGGTTTTTTCCGTCAAAGAAAAACCCCAATCGACCTCGACTGACATGGCCGAACTATGTCACACGCTTGCACGATATCTTAGAGTTCGCAATGACCGTAGTCGGTCAAAAACCCCGCGTAGAAGTGCCTCACGTAAGCGATCTGGCTCTCGACCACGAGAGACAGACAATCCCGACTGGTGCTGGTATCATAACCAGTACGGTAAGTTTTCCAGAAACTGCAGGAAACCTTGCAATTATCCGACCCCAAAATCGAGTGACACGAAAAACAGTTCGGGAAACTTCCCAGCCGGCACGCGTTAACGGCAACCGTAGCCGGCGAACACAGCCGCCTCTTATATGTCACGGATGTGACTACGAAAGTTCGCTACCTCGTCGACACTGGCGCAGAAGTTAGCGTTCTTCCAGCAAATCTCGACGACAGACTTCGCGAGTCTGTTTTAAGTTTACAGGCGGCAAACGGAAAGCCGATCGCTACTTACGGTAAAAGGTACGTCTACCTTAACGTGGGTTTACGTAAACCCATACACTGGATTTTCGTGGTTGCAGATGTCTCTATGCCAATCATTGGTATTGACCTGTTACAACACCACAATCTACTCATCGACACACGCTCACGAAGGTTAATAGACGGAAACACTAAGTTGTCCGTTTGCGTAACTCCTTGTTCTGGTTGCAGGTTATCCCCAGTCACGATTAAGCACGCCATAGACCCCTTGTACCAAGCAGTACTCGACAAATACCCCGGGATATACCAATCGCAATCGAAATTACCTTGTGTAACCAGCAATGTTACACATCACATCTCGACTACAGGACCACCTGTATTTTCGAAAGCCCGAAGACTCGCTCCCGAAAAGCTTAGGTTAGCTAAAAACGAATTCAACCACATGATGGACCTAGGAATAATTCGACCATCGAATAGTCCATGGGCATCCCCATTGCATATGGTCCCTAAAAAGGACAGCAATGATTGGCGGCCAACTGGTGATTATCGGAGTCTGAATGCTAAAACCATTCCCGATCGTTACCCGCTGCCTCATATTCACGATTTGACAGCTACCTTGAAAGGTACAACTGTCTTTTCGAAAATCGACTTGGTTAAAGCTTATAACCAAATCCCGATGGCAACTGACGACATTCCTAAAACCGCCATCATCACTCCCTTCGGTCTTTACGAATTTCTACGAATGCCTTTTGGTTTAAGAAACGCGGCTCAAACCTTCCAAAGGTTTATAGACGACGTCTTCCGAGGTCTCAACTTCGTACATGCGTATGTTGATGACTGTCTAATAGCAAGTCCGGATAGAGAATCGCATCTCAAGCATCTGGACATTGTTTTCGATCGACTTCAAAGGCATGGCATTACTGTCAACATTCAGAAATGCCAAATCGGAACTAACTGCTTAGACTTCTTAGGACACACCATTGATGCCCAAGGCATCCGACCCCTTAGGAGCAAAGTGGCGGCCATTCTGGATTACCCAGAACCGACCACGATCAAGCAGTTACGAACTTTTAACGGACTCGTAAGTTTCTATAGACGGTTCATACCTAAATGCGCATCCCTAATGAAACCGTTGACCGATCAGCTTCGTGGAAATGCGAAATCAATTAGTTTAGACGACACAGCCCGTAAAGCATTTTCCACAGTTAAGGACCACATCGCTAAAGCAACCTTGCTTGCTCATCAGGACAGTCAAGCGCCCATTAGTATCGCCGTAGACGCATCCGACTCAGCAATCGGAGCAGTCTTACAACAATGGGTTAACAACTCGTGGCAACCTTTAGGATTTTTCTCGAGACGGTTGCTAGACGCTGAATCTAGGTACAGCACGTTCGGTAGGGAACTCCTAGCTATGTATTGTGCTGTACGGCATTTTCAACATTCCATCGAAGGAAGAGAATTCACGCTCTTTACCGATCACAAACCTCTTACCTTCTCTTTAAGTCCATCTTCAGACAAGTACTCACCGCGAGAGTCTCGACAACTCGACTACATTTCGCAGTTTACTTCAGACATACAACATATTTCTGGAGCAAACAATGTAGTCGCAGACGCCTTGTCTCGAATTAGCTCCTTGAACAGTTTCCAAGGAATCAACCTTCTTAAACTCGCTCAGCTTCAAAAAGAAGACATTGATCTTCAGCATGAGTTATCCTCGACAACTTTTAAACTAAGTATTAGGCAGATGGGAACAGGTAAGGAAACCTTACTCTGTGACACATCTACAGGTAGGGATCGTCCAATTGTACCAAAACACTATCGCCGCAACGTCTTCAATACGTTGCACAATCTTTCTCATCCAGGTGCTCGTGCAACAATCGAACTTATAGCCGAACGCTTTTGTTGGCCTGGCATGAATAAAGACGTGAGGGAGTGGTCACGCTCCTGTGTAAGCTGTCAGAAATCTAAGGTAATCAGACACAACAAATGTCCCTTAGGTTCTTTCAAAACCCCTGACGCTCGTTTCGACCACGTCCATCTAGATTTGGTAGGACCCTTACCCGACTCGAACGGATACTCATATCTCCTAACATGCGTAGACCGTTTTACTCGATGGCCAGAAGCAGTACCGATTAAGGACATTACTGCTGAAACAGTGGCTCGCACTTTCGTCGAACGATGGGTAGCAAATTTCGGCTGCCCTTCCACAATCACTACAGACCGCGGACGCCAGTTCGAATCTGGACTTTTCCGTTGTCTGACCACACTTTTAGGAATCACGCGCTTCCGAACGACCGCCTACCACCCACAAGCAAACGGGTTGGTAGAACGTTTTCATCGACAATTAAAAGCTTCATTATCAGCTTCAAACGTTTCACAGTGGACAGACGCTCTTCCACTCGTCTTGCTAGGTATCCGCAATGCAGTGAAAGCTGACATTGGATACACGGCATCTCAACTCGTTTACGGAACGACACTCCGACTCCCAGGAGAATTCGTGGATCCTTCAGCTTCTTCATTGAACATGGATCTAAACTCTTACACGAGTAGGCTTACAAACGCTATGCGTTCAGTTAAACCTGCTCACACTCGACCTCAATCAACTGATGTTTTCGTTCAACCCGAACTACGACATAGTACACACGTCTTCGTTCGTCGAGACTCACATCGACGACCCCTCGAATCAGCATACGAAGGACCCTTCAAAGTTCTTCAACGCGAACCTAAGTACTATGTAGTTGATAAGAACGGTACGAAAGATAGCATCAGTATCGATCGACTCAAAGCTGCGTACCTAGAAGGAAACCCTAGCTACGTCGATTTTCCTTCGGTACAAGCAAACGACACAGCTACTACACTCGTAGTACCCTACACGACAACCGACACACAACTTGATACTTCGTCAACGTCGATAGAAAAACCTAAAACAACGCGTTCTGGAAGACGAGTAAGATTTCCAGAACATCTTAACGAATATTGCACGTAGGACATAAGCTTTATCTGGAATTACCCTTTCAACGTTTATTATAAATTTTTTTTTAATACGCTCATTTTTTATTTATGTAAAAAAAACAACAAAAAAAACATTTTTTTTGAACGTATATATATATATATATTTATATATTAAAAAAAAACTCAAAAGAAAACCTTTTTTCCGATCGCTTTTACGCTGTTTGTAAGTGTATCAGTTTATTTTTTTTCCGCTCATCTTGTGTCCTTACGCAAGTACAAGTGTATTTTCGACATGCACTCACACGTTTTATTTTTCCTCTTTTCCAGGACGGCTGGAAAAGAACGACGAAGTTTCGCAAGGAACAGAAATTTTCATTGTACTATATTTCTCTATTTGCTACGTTGTACATTTTGGTCCCATAGATTAAGGAAAGACGACCAGACGCTGCTAAACGAAGCAAGCTATCAGAAGAGTGTTTACCAACGACAAATTCGTTGGGTTTAAACTTCTGGCTGGTCACGTCTTAGGGGCATCACTACCTCACTAGGGGGGGAGTGATCTGTAGCTGTAAATAATTCCCCAAAATCAATAGCTCATTAAGTGTTCGACATTGGATGCTGACCACATTGTTTAAGTGGACTTGTTTAGCTGAAGGCTTTCGGTCATGCATCCGCACCAGATCACGTTTCAATACTGCGTGGGACACAGCTCCTACGTTTCATTAGCCAGCTCATAGAAAAGGTCCTCGATATATTGGTAACGAATCAAATATATCTTTCCAGCGTATTCTCGTCCGACTTCTGATTTCTATCTGACTGGGAACAACCGAATTTAGAAGGTGCAACTGGTATCTAGTTGTAAAACTAGAATATCCGTTGCACCTTCAACAGTGTGTCACGCAAGCATTTGTGTGGTGTGTGTGTGCGCGTGTATGTGAGCGAGAGAGAGGGTGAGAGTGAGTGAGTGAGTGAGTGCGATTTGTGTTAATGACGCTCGAGGGAATGAATGAGGCAGTCTGACCGGGTGGGATGATAGAGATGACATGGGTGGAGTGTCGGGAAGCCAAGGAGCTGAGAACGAGAATGTGGGGGAATGCGTCTGTCAGATTGCATGCAACGGACAGGTACATTGATGGAATGCAGTCCACGAGAACACAGTGAACAGAAGAGGTGTTGAGAGAGATGAGCAGGAGCGATGTGGAGTGTTGAGCAACGAAGGTGAATAGTGTTTAGTAGAAGAGAGTGTGAACAAGTGGAGGTACGAGTCAGTGTACGGAGTGATTGTGGAAAGAGACATGTAGGTAGAAGGATGGGCGGATCAGTCGTAGACGACACCAGGAGGATGTGGCTGTTGAGATTAGGATGAATAGGCTAATGTATGTCATGAGAGTGATTGGTTTAGAATGTGTGAGGAACGATGTAGTGTATCGACACGAGTATTGTGGTGTGTGTGCCTGTGTGTGTGCGAGCGAGCGAGCGAGCGAGCGAACGAGCGAGAAGTTGGGAGAATGACTGATTGATTGATTGTTTGTTGGGTTGATTGTTTTGTTTGTTTGTTTGTTTGTTTGTTGGTTGGTTGGTTGGTTGGTTGACTGATTGAGAGATGGAATAAAGGAATGAGTGAATGACTGTCGTGTGTGAGTGAGTGAGTGAGTGAGTGAGTGAGTGAGTTATTGTTAGTGATTGTTGCTAGTGGTTTGTGTTGATATGTGTGTGGTCGGCGAAATCGAGCAGAGTGGCGCAGTGGAAGCGTGCTGGGCCCATAACCCAGAGGTCCGTGGATCGAAACCACGCTCTGCTAACGGATTTTGACAGCCATCCCTTCACACTGTCCACTCTGCCGACACAAATACACACAACACTGATCACGATCACACAACCAATCATCTCTCACCACGCTCAACATCCGCCTCAACCACTGCAACTTGACGACTGTGTTATCTGTCGACCGGTCGGTCAGGTACACACTGTGTACGCATCATCCACGTCACCAGTCCGCACCAACTTGTCACACTGTTTTCACATGGACACTGTGTCCGCTGTTCACTTCAGATTTGTCTCGATCCACACTGACAATCAGACTGATGTGTGCATATCGACCTCTTGCTCATAGGTGGATGTGTGCAGCATCATCGCACACGTGCATTGCTGCTCATCGGTCTTTATCGACTCCGTCTCTAAGACACATCTTTCACAAGATTCCACCACACCAACAATATTTGTATTTGTAGTGGTATCGTTGTCGCATTGGCTGTCTTCACGAGGAGTATCAATGAATGTGAGAACAGTGTCCGTATTCACTGAGAAGTGATCAATCCGACTACTACAATACTCCTATCAACATGGATGACTCACATGGACTGTGTGATCGGACGACAGTTGTTAATTTTTGTGTCTGATCAGAGATTGAATGAGGCGAGGATAGACAGTGTGTCACGCAAGCATTTGTGTGGTGTGTGTGTGCGCGTGTATGTGAGCGAGAGAGAGGGTGAGAGTGAGTGAGTGAGTAAGTGAGTGAGTGAGTGAGTGAGTGAGTGAGTGAGTGCGATTTGTGTTAATGACGCTCGAGGGAATGAATGAGGCAGTCTGACCGGGTGGGATGATAGAGATGACATGGGTGGAGTGTCGGGAAGCCAAGGAGCTGAGAACGAGAATGTGGGGGAATGCGTCTGTCAGATTGCATGCAACGGACAGGTACATTGATGGAATGCAGTCCACGAGAACACA